>CM046838.1:36604462-37256962 GCA_025618425.1 Heliocidaris tuberculata | reverse complement strand
AGAGAGAGACAGAGAGAGAGAGAGAGAGAGAGACAGACAGATAGACTGACAGATAAAGAGAGAGAGACGGATCATTTAGATTTTACAGAAGCTTATATCATTTCATCAATGCAATGTAAGGACATCTTATCAGTTTGTTCCAACAAAATCATGCAAGGTTTTTCTGTAATCTTCTTATCCACTCCATGTTATGTTATGAAAGGAGTCCACATTCCATATAGCTCAACATTCATAAATTCTTAATTATTCAATTTGATAAAAAGCAAAGAAAAGTTTTAACTTTTAAGACAAAAAAAGAAAGGCAGTGTGTATTTATTGGATAAGGCAAATAAGATATCCATAATCGACAGTATAGATAAAAAAAAAAAAAAAAGTACAATAAAACTTTTATAAACGATTCAAGGCAATCTTAGATGAACTAATATCAAATGATAACTGAACAGGTAGCATAATTATAGAAAGTGTCGAGACAAAGGTACATTTAATCTTTAAAAGACACTGTTAAGAATACACGCTTCATTTCTATTCCGGAGCAGAACAACCAAGTAACCCATCTATCATGTATATTAATTCTGGCACTTATACTTGGGTGTCTTTGTCTTTTTGGACTTTAGAAATATAAATGAAGATTGACATTATTGTAATGAAATAAATGTTTTCACATACATATTAAATCAAGAAAAGATATGATCACTACTTTTTATTCTATGGTATGGATAAAATGAAACAGATGATGAGGACGATATTATCATATATAAACGACAATATTACTCTCTATTCTCGGAGTCACATCATGAAATATTGTTTGAAAAAGAAATGAGACAGTCATGTTCTTGATAGGATGTATAATTGTACACCTCATGTCGACAGGCCAACCCTTCAACATTCATCATTGCATGTGTGACGGATAAGGCGGTCACTGAACATAGCTGGAATGTCGACATTGGCTAATAAACCCATTCAGATTTTTTTTTTTTTGTGCTTAGCTTTCATATGGTCATTTGTGACATAAGAATAAGAACAATCTCCTTACCCATTAACTTAATATCACCAAACAGGACAGCACAGGAAATTTCATGTCATGTCTCTTCCGACATCAAATCTCATTCCATCATGGCATGAGATCAAAATGTACCAAGTCTGAGGGAGTGAGAGTGAGAGTGAGAGAGAAACTAGAGAAGAGATATAGAGGTAGAAATAAAGTGATAGAAGGACAGATGGAGAGAGACAGAGACAGAAAGAGACAGAGAGAGAGAGAGAGACAGGGACAGGGACAGAGAGAGAGAGAGAGACAGGGACAGAGACAGAGAGAGACAGGGAGAGAGAGAAAGAGAGAGACAGGGAGACAGGGAGAGAGAGAGAGAGACAGAGAGACAGACAGACAGAGACAGGGAGACACAGAGAGAGAGAGCGGGTGAATGAAGATTAAGAGGAAGTTAGAGAGGCAAATAGAAACTGGTGGAGAGATATGCAAAAAAAAAGAGGGAGAAAGGGGAAAGAGCAAAAAGATAACATAAAGACAGAAACAAAGAAAACATGTATATTGCTGATCATGAAGACATAACTGCTTTTAGATAAATGATCTCTCTGTACACATATTTACAATGGCCTTTCTGTACACTAGGTCATTCACTATCTCACTGGTATTGTGATGAGAAGCTGACTTATTAATATTATCATCATCAACGAAGAGATGAGCGTCCATGTATTATGAGACCGTCTGGTGGCGCTATTGTTATACTCTAAGACAACGTGATTATCGACGATATCATTATGTTCCATATCAAGGTCTGGTAGTGAGACTGTCGTTGGTTCTTCAGCTTCAATATCTGCAACAAAATAGAAGAAGAATTCAAAACTATTGTGTGACATATTTAAAAGGAAAATAAAAGTGGTTTCATGTTTCATGTAAAATTCCTGACAACAAATACAGCAATTTGCAGATGATTTTTTTTACTCCATAAGCATCAGAATGTCATGAAATGTGCCTTTTTGTTGAACGCACATCGAATTGCCAAATTTTATTTACACATCTTATTATTAACATTTTTTAAAATAAAAATCAAATTTCACTCGGTGTCTATATATATATATAATGTGAGAAATCAGTTGAATTGAATGAGAGAAATAATTTGTGTAGCTAAATTCATTGTTCCTCCTTACTGACTTCCTTTTTTGTGGAAATAACTGCAGGGTTTGCAAAAACTGTCTCCGCCGGGAGTCGAACCCGGGTCTTTGGCAATGTACGCCAAATATATATATAATATATATATCAATCATGCTGAATCAAAATATTTTGACTGATTTGCGTCATAGTCATAGCGTCTTCAAAGTTTCTAAAAAATAATATAATTAGACTTAATTCAAAGTTGTGATTTCAACGATAATACTGACTTTTTTGGAAGGGTAAAACTAGTATGAACGAACAAGTCGAAATTGAGCTTTTTGAGGTCCTTAAATGCACTTAAAAATGTGAAATCAGTATTTTCACCAGTCAGTCCCGATTTAGATATCTCACCGAGGATAGTGGTTAATGCCTACGCATTGGAATGAAATATATAGTTTACACTCAGATCAGATGACTATTTGTAATAAATGGTGACGAGAGGTCACAAAAATAATTTTTTAATCAGATTGAACTACATGTTCATCAGTGGCATCGTTATACATGTAGACTAATCTTGAACAGTCTTGTCGGCTTTGGAAATTCCCCTGCAGATGTAATTGACCCCCCCCCCCCCCCCCCCCCCCAGCGCTCCTCCACACGATGATATCGATTCTTAGATTGTTTTGGTTGTTGTTGTAATAAAAGGGACATTGATTATATATGTTAGTATAGATAAAATTAAATTGAACTTACCACATCCTGGCATTGGGTGAGGTTGACATTTGAGAATCCCAGCCACACAATGGCAGCTATTACAGTTCATATAAACCCATCGTCCATGAGGAACACGTCCACAGCTACTATTAAACCGATAGATCTCACAGTATCTACCCATGTACTTAGAAGGACAGTAACAGAAACTACCTAGAAGTCTGATACCACCGTTAACACATGGTGGTAGAGGGCGACGTGTAACTGTCAAAGAAAAGAAGTGAAATAGATTACTACTAATAAATGAACGCTCGAAAATGACAATTTGACGATTAATAGTAAATAGGTGTGACGTCATACTGGTATGATTATACTGATTTGGTTTCAAATATGCATGTGGTATGATAATAACAACAATATAATACATGTAATAATAATAATAATAATAATGATAATAATAATAATAGTAGTAATAATAATAATAATAATAATAATAATAATAATAATAATAATAATAATAATAATAATAATAATAATAATAATAATAATAATAATAATAATAATAATGTCAGAATAAAGTTAATATCATAATAAAACAATCCCTGCATGAAAATCTATTTGCCAGTTCTTCACGCGCTAGTTTCATATCTGATGAAGACAGCAAATGACATGCCAGCTTAACGCCTTGGCCATTGGACAAATCTACTGTAAATATAGGACAGAGGTGTCGAGATTCAGTGATTTAAGTACTTGAACAGATATTCGTATGTGATAGGCCTACGAGGCGGAGGGGGGTGGGGGCTGTATCTCTCCCCCCCCCCCCCCACCAGGATTTCGGAATTACCGATAAAATGGCAAACATTACCTCATATTTATCTCTCCTTTCTCTACATTTCCCAACTAAGTGTCACATTTTTGACTAGCTCACTAAAATTAGAAACTGGAAAGTTGATATTCGGGCAAAAGGCTTCAGCCCCCTCCCGAAAATGTGCCCGTAAGCCTATGTCGGAGGTCGTGGTCTCGAGCCCAGGGACGGCACTTATGTCCTTTGGAAAGACATTAATCTACAATTACCACTCTTCACCCAAATGTAGCATACAAGCCTGATACGGAGAAATTCTTTGATTGATGTATGCTCCGAAACAAGGGCGTTTTAAGCACATTCCTTAGTGGATATAACCACCGTACAAGCCAATACATTTACTGTTATCGTTATCATGATTATTATTATTACATGTAGTATAATTATTTTATCATTACACGTTAAAAAAAATAAGAAGGGTATTGTGATTGTCATTTAACATTAAGGTCTCTTTTCAAAATCGACAATAACTTACAATGAAAAAGTGTTTTTTAACAATATTATGTGCATATGATGAGAATAGTATTCTGATGCAGATCTATATAGACCACCAGGGATCATGTTTCCATTCTTATTTCATACATACATCACGTAATAATGGAACGCTGAAAATAAGCAATGGACTCTAAGAAGAGCTATTATCGAACCACCCTTTACTATCACTCCCTCACTTTCACCAAACAAATCCTTTTATAGACGTTAAGCCATCCTATTATATCACTGATGTAGATAGCACAATAAACAGATCCTTCTATTGTGTTAGTAAGACCAGTCAGACAATACACTCCATTGTGAGTGAACTTGGACGAACGATCACTGAAATTACAGGCTTCTCTTGAACGCCCTATAGTATGCATGGGCGGTCTGTATTGTAGGTATACATGTATTTGGTAAGGGAGGTATTTTTGGATATACGTGTATATATTAAGAATTTTCTCTCGCGTTAAGTTTTCACTTTGTTCCCCAAAGTTTTCATGACTTGACATCAAGCATCGATAATTTGTGTTATAGTGGTCATATTATCTATATACCTATTTATGATATTTAGGGAATAAAATGAAATCTCTTTCAATTATTAAAAAAAAATTAAAAACATATAAAGAGGGATAAAAAACAAACCCTTGACAGGAACCCCATCCCACTAAAAGAACATGACTAATTTGTTATTTTGAAATTGCCACACCTATATAGCAGAGTGGTCTCTTATCTGTGTTTATTGGCTGTATGCCAGAACATTCCTTCTACTTTCGAAAATATATTTCTTCAAAGTAAAAATAAAACTCCCCCTGAATACTCCATAACCATATTTTCCTTTAAACATTCAAGGCAATTTGGGGCTATGAGTATGATTTGATATTCGTTAAGTATAGCACTTTCAAAGCATGAGAAAAAGAATATACCCTTATAAATAAGCAGTGAACGCTGTCAATTTATTTTTTATGTTGCACATTCTTACTAGTATCATGTTTGACAGCACTAACGAACTCTAAGAACAGAATGGAATTTGAGCTTATCTTTTCTGAATATATGCACATGCAAATATAAAATCGGGCCCACAGAGGACAGGGCAATGATAAAGACATACATGTATACCTACGTTCTAAGCTTACATAATTCTCTAACAAGAAGGCTGACAAGTACATGTAGTTGGATTTCCATACAGGTTGATTTCTTTTTCTTTATTGTTTTAGCTGCCACAAGCTGTTCTCGATCCTGTATCTATTTCCCCCTCTAATTAGTAACGACTGAGAAGAGCCATCAGACAGAATTATCTAGTTCTTCGAGGAAATAAACAAGCATTTTGTTGTTTCTATTCCCCGTTTTGTTTGCAATTCCAGTAACTAAGAAGAGTAATCATACCATGATTAGTTTTTGATGTAGGTGTAGTTGGTTGTTGAGTCCTTTCTCCAGCCACGAGGATCTCCAAGCTTGCTAAGGCCATATCACGATGACCAGGGGTCCGGTTATCACCCGGTACACGACGATCGACGACCACCGATAGGTCAGCATTCACAATGTCGAAATCATCGTCCATCTCACCACGACGTCCATTCAGAAATCCAGGTCGTCTACCGGTACGACCCGAGTCTTGTGCTAACAATCGGAGCGTGATCAAAATTGAAAATTCATTAATATTAGTGAAATATTGGAAGCGTACATTACTGCAGTCTTTTGACAGCTATATCAACAGACAATTGTATCATTATATTCAAATATCTTTGTTGTGACCCTCCTTTAATCTTATCACTTTTGAAGACTAATAATACACTACAAGCAGCATAATTTTCCATATTCAGATAAAGTACTCCTCTCTCTCTCTCTCGCTCCCAGCCTATGAAAAATAATTTATACTTACATGACGGAAATTGCCATTTTATGGGTTTTTATGCAGTATTTCTGGTTTATAAATAAATCCGCTGTAGTATGGTGCAACCCAATAACCTCGCATAAGTGTGAATGGGTGCAACCTCAGACTCATGCTACACAGTTGGAAAAAATGAAAAGGCGCGCTCACAATTCATCCCTACTTCTGTGAGACGCCAATTCAGTGGGAGAAGTCCACCTAGTTTGCAGGCACAAACCCTGGTTAGTCGTAAAAGAGAGTCTGCACTATAAGACTACCATAGGCCATGTACTATAGCTGCTCCTAACACAACCAGTAGGCATCTGGGCTAGGCTTCTCTCAAGGCACAATGATTTTTTTGATAAAGTGTCAAATTAGGGTCTGTGCTTGCAGACTAAAGTCCACCCGTCTGCCTGCCATCATTTTAGTCATCACAAACACAATACTTTGCTTGAAAACGACCCAGCATTAAAATAAAAATTTAATCCATAACATAAATATTTTAAATTAATTTTTTCATTGATGAATGAGATATCATTCATCATATGAGGCAGTATGCTTTCTCAATAAGAAGTGTGAACAATTGAAATGCCCTACCTAGTAATGTAGTTAATGCTACCACCATAAACCAATTCAAGTCATCCCTAGAAAGATATTGGAGAAACAATCCAATCAAGTTTGAACCATACCTGAGATGGGATGGAGTAGTAAAGAGGGACAAATAAGCTTAGCTTCCAGTCTCTATACCCAAGTATACCCAAGTAAGTATCAATAACATCAATTACAGGCATTTCTCCCTTTCCCCCTGAACAATAGAGATAAAAATATTATATGAGTCACAAAAATAGAAATATGAAAATATAAAAAAGGTAAAATCTTACCTTCAGATACAATAGTCAGGAAAACCTCGGTCAAAATGATAAATACTGGCAAAAATAGGTTCATCTTAGCATCTGTTATTATGATCATCCTTTGTAGAATACGAGCTTGTCTTCAAAACAACATCATTCATCTATACCACTTCTAGTCAAAACTAGAACTACACACATGTATCCAGGAAGATCCTGTGTTAACGATTTTAAACTTCGGTATGTCTGCATTAATCTTGATAGATTTGAAGATCTTCAAAACTTTGATTTTAAGTCGAGAAATCCTTCAGCGTCGAGTGTTGGTATTATACAGGATGACTTCGAAGTTCATAATACTTTCAATCGTTTCCAAGCATGCAAAACCAAAAAAGTCCAACGATCTCCATACACCAGACGGTGGCCTGTACTTATAGCGAAGAAGAAGAAGAAGAAAGATACAAAAACGAAATGTTGCTCAAGATTATTGAAGAATGAAGAGAACTTTTATCAGCATTGATGTAATGGCAGGTAACATAATGATCGGCGATCTCTTTCTTCAAAACGAATATTGTTGATGAGCTGTGTGTCAGGTTGCTATGTAAAATCAACACGTCCTGGTTCTTTGACAATCTTGTTTGAAGTGCCTCATCATTTCACACGTGTGTTGTTTCCCCGCTACACAAGATTACATTGTACATTGTTTAATGTAAGAGGGCCATTGATGGGAAACACACTCAACCATGGTGCTGTTCCAAGAACGATACCCTCTTCACACACAATAATTGAAATGAAGCAATTTTCTGAACTTGCCCGCACCGGGAACACCTCCTTAGGTTTTTTTCAAGCAGTTTGGATTGTACTCATTTTCAAAAACAAAAACAAAAAAACAAAACAAAACAAAAATGTTCTGGATTCCTCTCTCTTTCTCATTCATGAATTCTTTTTGGATTCCTTATTTTTCCCAACATCTCGTTTTCAATATAATGGTTGTATGATTGAGCCAAAGCATCATCCTTCACATTCAATTTACTTTCTAGTTTGAAACATGTCACTATCTATAGCTACTTCGTTAATTGCCCTCTGAACTTCATGAAGAATGAATTGATTTCGATTTTTGTTGTTGTTGTTGTTGTTGTTGCTTGCTCTTGGTCTCACTTCAATATTTATCACACTGGAATAGAGATCTTCCCTACTCGTACTCTAGTTACCACCATCACTCTGAAAGTCTGATATCACGACGAGAACGGTATCCCAACACACACGATAGGAATAAAGTTTAGAATGTGAAGTAGGACGCTAGGTGGGAGATGTTGTGTAAATAATCGAACGCGATAAGTAAATCCCCAAACAATGAATGGCCATGGTCAAGAATGCCCCCTTTCCCTTCCTCCATCCATTGACCATCACACACACACACTAACCTTGTGTGCCTGCACAGAAGATGAGAAGGAGAGTAGTCTAGCTGCAGAGCTCTACAGACCCAGAGGGAGAGTTTTCCTACGAGTTCGTTGTCACCATGAGTTTCTTGAGCACATAAACATGATTAGCAAAGGATGATCGTAGAATAGAAAAAAAAGAGAGGGAGAGAGAAAAAAGGGGGAGGGAGAGAGAGAGGAGAGAGAGAGAGAGGGAGGGAGAGAGAGAGAGAGAGAGAGAGAGAGAGAGGAAGGGAGGGAGAGAGAGAGAGAGAGAGAGGGGGGCGAAGAGAGGAAATATGGGGGGGGGGGTGGGGTGAGAGGGGAGAGATAATAATTATAGAGAGAAAAGGGAGGGTATATAATTATATGAGTGTAAAAACGAAAAAGAACAGAAAGGGGATAGAAAAAAAGAAGATATTGATGGGTATATGGACCTTGCTAATTGTGTTGATTCTTACAGGTACAGGTACAAATTAAAGAGGTTCCATACAATTCCTTCGACTTTGCTTTTTCGATATTACCTACTTTCCTCTTATATTGTTCCCAGTTCACCGAAAATCATGGAGGTATTTGAACGAAATCACTAACATCCAAAAATTCCAAAGTCAAGACTAAGGTTCGACGATTCTGCTTTCTTAGCCATGATCATCCCCTTGGAAAACCTGTTCCATCAATTAATCCTTGATTGCCTTATTGTCAAATTTCTGATCTTAATCTTCATTAATCCCTTCAAATTGTATAGAGGATTAATCTTTAGAAATCACATCAATAGAGCCTATTTCAATCAAAAGGACAGGCTATCTCATCTCTCACGCGAATTATCTCTAAGCATGAATGATTTTAGCAAATACATGTATTATTGATGGTAGTGACATACTGTACTGTGCAACATTTATATCTTTCGTTGTTCTCAGAACTACCATAAATTGAGCAAAGTATAAAATTACACCTCAGATTTGTGAAGTCTCGTAACTCCTTGATCGAAAGTGTGTACTGAAAACAGTTCGATATTTGTGTTTAAAAATAAATGTTAATATGTTGTTACTGGTAATAGAATATAATATAAAATGTAATATAGCACGACGGTATGATTTATTAAAGAAAATGTGATTGGTGGTAAAAGTGGATTTCATTCTTGGTATATTTCAATAAAAGCAAGAAACTGATTAATTGTAAAACTGTATTTTACAAATTGCGCGAGTCGAAAGAAGATATTACGCTCGTCGGTGAATGAAAACCAAATAACGCTACGGTCACTAGCGTAGCTGAGGGGTAGGGGTGCCCGCCTGACAACGTTTGCCCCCCAAAATTGTGCCCCCTCCTTGTCGAACTGATAATTTTCTTATTCATTTTTTTTTATTTTTGCTTGTCAGAGAATTATGGAGGAACACTGAACCTCACCCCACCCCACCCCGATGGAGCGACTTTTGGAGGACTGGCGAGAAGAAAAAAATACGGATCACCCTTTAGAGCTGATAATTCCCCCCCCCTGTTTTTTGCTTGTCAGAGAAATATGGAGGAAAACTGGACCCATAAAATTCGATACCCCCCCCCCCCCCCCCCCCCCCCCCCCCCCACTGAGCGACTTTTGGAGGGCTGGCGAGAAGAAGAAAAAAATACGAATCTCCCTCCAAGCAGTTTCCCAAAGTTGACAGCCCTGCATTTGTGTGCCCCCCCCCCCTTCACAAAATCTTGGCTACGGTCTATATTAGAACCGCGTGAGATGAGTTTCATATATCATCTCTGTTAACCCATAGACTACGGTAACCGGGTGGCTCCTGTATTAAGCCTATAAGAGTAAAGGAATTCAGTAGTCAACGGGTTAACATGTTTAATACATGTACATACTACCGCTGGAACAAACAAGGCAATATTTTAAAAAAAAATTTTAAACATAAGTATTTAGTCACATATAACACATGAACATTCACAAAAAAGATTGGTTTCATCCATTTTCAAGATTAATAATTACTCGGACAGCGAAGTGCATGGTCTATTTTCATTTTCTGTATCTCATTTAGTACATTTTTATATGAAAATTAAATTTGTCATCGCCAGAATGAGTGCAAAAGACGCCACTATAATCATGCATCTCAGTACGCCAGCACATTCTCTCGCTCTCTCTCTCTCCCCCCTTTTAAAATTTCTTTCTCTCTTCTCTAATAATTTATCTCTCCTCTCTTCTCCCTCGATCCTTCTCTCTCCTCTGTCTTTCCCATCCCGTGAAGTATAGGTCTATTCTTTTCAACCGGTGGAGAAAAAATTGGGAAAAAGCAAGAGATCCAAGTAAAGACAGGGGCCGGGGAGCGTCTTTCAGAGTGGGGGAGGGGGCACCAGCA
Source organism: Heliocidaris tuberculata (assembly GCA_025618425.1). Taxonomy (NCBI): domain Eukaryota; kingdom Metazoa; phylum Echinodermata; class Echinoidea; order Camarodonta; family Echinometridae; genus Heliocidaris; species Heliocidaris tuberculata. The sequence goes on along the minus strand of CM046838.1, from coordinate 37,246,333 downwards.
AAAAAAAGGGGCACTTTCGGGGGGGGGGGGGGGTACTCAGATTATAATCGGACGGGGGTGTGCGGTTGAGAACTCCAGACCCATACCCACATCCAAGGGTCCTTTTGCTGTAAATAGGCACCCATGTCTAAGGATTTTTTGTGAAAAATGGACCCATGTCTAAGGATTTCCCGGACAAATGAGGGAGAAAAGAGAGGAATGAAACAAATGATAAGAGCCGGGATAAGAGACCCATGTCTAAGGATTTTTTGGGGAAAAATGGGACCCATGTCTAAGGATCTTTTTAATGAAAAGGGGACCCATGTCTAAGGATCTTTCTTCAAAAAGTCACCCTTCCCAGCGGCACATCCCCGTATACCCAATATACGTGAGTACCCCCCCCCCCCCCCCGGGGGTATAAATGAGCACCTACAAGGGGTGGACAGAAAGCGAAAAAGGGGACCATTTTGTGACATCGGTATTACCCTACAGTATAATTAATACGTTATCAAGCATCGCCTTCTTCCTTTTTATTGTGGTTCTGGACACTGCTTCAGCTTCCCCACGTAGCAGTTGTGTGTAATGGTTTAATGATTCATGTGCGAGCGAGTAAAACAATTCAGACTTTTTATAATGCTGAAGTCCTTGGATCAACCCTTTCGTCTTGATTTAGGAATATATCGATATCAACATACTTTAGGAGATCTGCTAGATTTCATTATATACTGTAAGAGCGAGCAAACGTAGTAAGCGAGTTTGGGCAAATTTTCAGAAAATATTGCGCTTAAACTTAAAATATGGGCACATTCGAGCGAGGTGCATCGTGCCCCTCTTGCCTCCAGCGCCATTGCCTTACATTGTAGTTGTAGTACGTGTATATGGGTACCTTTTATAAAGCCGCACCGATTTTTTTTTTGAAGCTAGATATGGCTCTGTTTGTTAGAAACAGAGGGAACTATAGGTAAAAGGGGGCATTAATGAGAAGAGGAGAACGGCATTTATCAGATTTGAAAATGGGCACTTATCAGAAGCGGAAAATAGGTAGTTATTAGAAGGGAAAATGGGCACCTATAAGAAGTAAAAATGCACTTATCGAGAGAGAAAAAGGGCACATATTAGAGAGAAAAGGCGGCAATCATTATATCTAAAAAAAAAAGGGGGGCACTCATCGAAAGGAGAAAAGGGCACTTATAAGAGAGATAAGGAGGCAATTATCAGATTTGAAATGGGGCACTTAGCAGTATGAGAAAAAAAGGCACTTATCAGAAGGGGAAAGGACACTTATCAGAAAGGGAAAGGGACACTTTTTGTACATGTAGTAAAAAGTGCACTTTTCTTCTTCTTCTTCTTCTTCTTCTTCTTCTTCTTCTTCTTCTCCTTCTCCTTCTCCTCCTCCTCCTTCTTCTTCTCCTTCTCCTCCTCCTCCTTCTTCTTCTTCTTCTTCTTCTTCTTCTTCTTCTAAGCTTCTTCTTCTTCTTCTTCTTCTTCTTCTTCTTCTTCTTCTTCTTCTTCTTCTTCTTCTTCTTCTTCTTCTTCTTCTTCTTCTTCTTCTTCTTCTTCTTCTTCTTCTTCTTCTTCTTCTTCTTCTTCTTCTTCTTCTTCTTCTTCTTCTTCTTCTTCTTCTTCTTCTTCTTCTTCTTCTTTTTTTTCTTCTTCTTCTTCTTCTTCTTCTTCTTCTTCTTCTTCTTCTTCTTCTTCTTCTTCACTATCTAATTTTTATCATCCTTTTCTCCATAATCGGCCAATGGTGTAATTCTCTCCATTTCGCAAAACCTTCCCATATTCAAACGTGTATACTAACTTCTGGGGTTAACACTCTCCATCCTGAAGGATTTCCTTATCATAATCTCACCTTTTGAAAAGTATTCACAATGGAAGTCTTAAAAGATTATACTTTTATTTGAATTAGGCGCGAAAATTGAGAATTCATCCTAGATCCTCCCATTGAGGTGAACAAACAATAGATTTGAAGATCGATTGAAAACGAACTTGGTCAATGAAGAATTCTTGACCAGGGATGAGGGTTCATTAGTACACACCTGTTTGTACTCTACACTGAAAGGATTACACCAATCAATTCTTACCTAGGATTAGGCGGAAGGTATAGAAAATAGTCATGGAAGTCTATTATAAGATGGGCTGATCGAAAATTAATTGAGGGGAACATCCATGAGAATTAGATAGGAGAGGGTACATCCGGCCATGTTATTATTTACATGCTAGTGTTTACTGATTTACAACGTGTTACCGAGGGTTAATCAATTACAACGTAAATGTGCAGCGTGAAAACGAGCATGAAATCTCACTCTGACTAGCATGTCTGATCCCATCTTCCAGCTCTGCCAGCAATTCTCCTATTCTCTTCTCATAATCTCCGCATCGATCTACCCCCATCTTTCTTTTTTCTCATTCCATGCACCCCTTTCTCTCTCTCTCTCTCTCTCTCTGCCCTCTTTAACTCTCTCTTTACCTACCTATCCCCTCTCTATTTTTCTCCACTATTTTTCCCCTCTTCATCCATCGTCTTCTCTTTGACTATTCCATAAACTCCAATACACTTATCTCCTTCTCTCTCCTAGCTTTAGCACTAATATGATCACTCTGTTTATTCCTTATCCAAAGAACAAAGACATTAGATATTTTGATGATAATTATTACCAATCCAATAAAAATATCGCCAGAAGTAATATTCATTTGAAACATATTGTATAATAGGTATGTCTTTGGGTTGAATAATGATATATAATGTCCAAATGTAAATGCAGTTTTTTTGTAATTTTAACACATGTCGACATACATGAAAATGTAAAAGATTTAACATTTTATTATTGTGGATACTTTGAATAGTCAAGAGAAAAGCATAACCCAAGACACTTTGAATCATTTTGGATACATCCTGTATTTGTAGCTCCAATCAATATGTCTCACCTAGTTCCAAGACTTAACAAAGATCCATGCTCATATTTTACATAAATCAATCATAACTAAAACCCCTAGACTCTATGGCCCCACATTAACTTTAAACTGCGGTCAACGTGTGGTTTAAACCCAGTCTAAACCTGTCCTTAAAACTGGAGTTTAAGATAATCAAATTCTGAACTCTGGTTTAACTTAAACTCCAGTGCAGTCTAGACCATAAGTGTGGTTTAACTCTGTACAGAAATGTAGACAGCAGCTAGGGGTAGTTGAAGTCCAGCTTAACTTAGACTGGAGTTCAAGTTAAACTGAAGCTCAGAATATGGGCATATATGTCCTAAGGAAATAAAATATCACTTAATCTGTCACATTTATCTCATACAATAATATGTTTTCTTATCTAGTCTATTCAATGACCCAAGTACTAATACATGTATTTCATTTTCATGTGATAAGAATGTTACATTGAACATTCTCTATTCCTTAATCAGAACTCAATAACTCACACAAATGGAAATATGTATCAAGTACTTTTCTTTATTATTTCTTATTAAGTAAACAACTCATCAAAAGAATAAAGTACAAAAGTATTACATAAAACTGACTTTTAAATCAGATTATCATACATCTTCTGCTTCTGAAGCTAAGATTTATGGGAAGTAGAGTCAAATTGACTTTTTTTTTGGGAACATCTTTAATGTGTAGCCCCTTGGTGATCTAAAGACACTGGCCTCATTGCATGACATAGCACACTCTAAATATCACCTTTCTGCAATAGCCTGTCCTTCAACGCCATCACTTTGTATACTACCATTTTAGGATAGCTATTATACATTGATAATAATAGCATATCACCCACATGGCTCTAACAGGAACATGATTGTATCCATCTTATGTCACAAGAGACATGACTTTATTATACTGTGGAAAGAAAGAGTACTGTGTTGTTAAAGGGCTTTATTTATTAACAATGAAACTCTTTTTTAAATTTGTGATTTCTTTGAACACTAATTATACTAATTGTGTGATGCTCTGCTGAAAGTTCATTTTAGATCAAAACTGAGCTACATGCATGTAAGAGAGCCTTCTTGTTAATAAGCTTCAGTTTAGAAACGTATAACCTTTTGTAAGGATGCTCTCCTTGTACAAGAAAGTCATACATCCTTGAGACTGCCTTTCTCAATTCTGATCAACCTCTATTCTATCAAATACAGTACTGATTTCCTGACCCACCAAGGGCTTTTGCAAGAAAAGTACACAAATTATAAACAACTCCAAAATTCAATGGCAACTCATTTTTATCCACTAAGAATCATACATTCAGGAATTGAGCTTGATTCATAAAGTTGCCTTAGATTGCAACATCTCACACCAGGGCCCTGTGTCATAAAACTTGTATCAATAACAAGTTGCAATTACTGACATAAGCTACTGAAATACTTGCATCTGATTGGCTGAGACCAAATTTGTCATAGAACTTTGACAGTTGTTATTGATAACAAGTTTTATGAAACAGGGCCCAGAGGCAATTGTTACATAATAATACTAGAGTACTGAGAACTGCCACTTTTTCTCATAACTGTACTAAAACTACCCATTATCTGAAACCCCTTTCTAGGGCTGCATGGTACTTCATTTTCAGCTTTTTGATTATAACATCACAGATATGATGATCATCCCTTCTAATCACTGTCAAACAGTGTTTACATAATCTGAAATCTGCTTGCTCCATGAACAGCACAGTACAAGTCACACTGTTATGAATACCCCTTCACCACAATAGCCTGGTAAATTAGGTCAAGCTATGACCCATCAAGTATTTTATTATATTTTTCTCTTTGTCAAAATACTTCATAGTTCTGTTAGAATTTCTTTCACAGTAAACTATGATGGTATATTCAATTAATTATTTCAAAATCTCACGAACATAAAATAAATATTGACAATAATACATGATGGCACAACTCAATATCTATATTGTTTTTTTGTTTTTCTTTAAATGTTCAAAAGAACATTTATTTACCATAAACAGAATATATTCAATTGAAGTGTTAAGACGATTTATTAACCCATTTCCTACGGGAACCGATTGGCCCCTGTACTAAGCCTATGAGAATGAGAGAATTCAGGAGTGAGTGGCTTAAAAGTTCAAAAGAACATCTATTTACCATAAACAGAATATATTCAATTAAAGTGTTTAAGAATTAGCTTGAGTAGTATTTCATAAATGCAAAGACTTGGTACATGAATCTTTGCTAGTTTAGAGCAAGAGCACCCTTTTCTTTTTTTGTAGTATGAGAGTAAAAAACAAAACATTTTTTTCTCAAGAAAAACTTGTACATGCAGCTCCTCTTTAGCTCCAAACATGCTATCATCTATCATTCTTGATGAGTAATAATATTCTACCCACCACTAAACACCACAGAAGGTTTTTCATACATAACAGACCTCTTGGTACCTTCTTATATCTCATATGATGCATTTTTATGCTTCAAGTCAATGAACATAGGTATGCACATTCAACTTACTCTAATTTTTTTTTTTTAAACTCGTGCCAGATGCAGCATAGCCATGCACAAAGCTATGGGTAGACATCAAGTGATTTGTTTGTTAAGTAGACCTATACCAATACATTCTATTATATTTGTTCCTTCGCCTGATCCATCTGTTACCGGTGATATGTTGAACTTTGCCTAAAAATGAGAGATACGTCAATGGGGAGAGAAAAAGATCATAACATCAAAGCTAATCAGCTTGATGACAATTGTTTGTAAAAACTAACCCCACACATACCATAAAGTTAATTTCTTAGCTATATAGTGTATGTTGGTGAATCCATCTGACTTTCATCTAACTACAGTTACACGTACATGTATAAACAATTATTCATCAGGTTCATCTATCTAAAATTTGTGGTTTGATTTAATGCTAGTACTTTGTAGTAGGAAGGATAGTTGTCTCAATAATGACAGGAACTGTTCACACTCTAGATTGATAAAGTATTAACTTAATCCAAACCTAATTCATAGGAAGAAAAAGATTACTTCTATGAGTAGCTGTGCTATGTGGATAGCTGCCATAGTGTGGAGTGATATAGGAACTGTTCACACTTTAGTTTGACAAAGTATTAACTTTAATCCAAATCTAACTGATATTTTACCTCAGTGAGAAGCTGTGCTATATTTATAACAGTCTCTGTGAATAATGTCATGGGACCTCTTCAAACTGTACATTTAGATTGAAAAGGTATTAACTTTAATCCAAATCTAATTCATATTTTACCTCTGTGAGAAGCTGTACTATATGGATAACGGTCTCTGTGAATAATATAATGGGACCTCTTCACACTGTAGATTGAAAAGGTATTAACTTTAATCCAAATCTAATTCATATGTTACCTGAGTGAGAAGCTGTGCTATATGGATTGCTGTCTGTGTGTGTAGAGTGATGGGACCTGTTCGTACTCTGGATTGACCTTTTGCTAATGCCATGAAAATGATGAGCTGAAAGAAATATGAAGCAACCCTCAATAAGTTGTGGTATGAAACCTTTTTCTATGATACACAAAATAAACTATACACAACTCTCAATGTATGTAATGATTTAATCACATAAGCAGGAACCACTGTTATTTTCATTTTATTCAAGCAGTTACCTATTGCAATAGCCAAATGGTACCTATTTAGAATTAACAAATATGTGTCTTAAATGTTTGTGGGAGAAAATAATTCCAGATGTGAAGGAAAAATAATTATTTTCAATCTGATTCTATTTTGTTAATTTCCATATTGCAACAAGGTGCAGTATTTTTTTTTAGTGTGTCAGGATCAAAAGATGTCACTGAGCTCACTTCATCATAACTTTTTTTTTATGAACACTTACCTCAATTGAAATGTTATCATCCTGAACTTAAAGACATTTTCACAAAATAAATTCTTTGATATTGAATGCTTTGATCCAGAAAGAAATGTTCATATTGTACATTGTTTCATACAGAATCACTGAAGATTATTTATATTAATGGCAATGGAAATACCTGTATGTAAGAAGTGTGAATGTAGAAAAGAGATGATGCATAGTTGTTTGCTCTCATCTCATTAGATATAATCACAGCACATACACACACACACACACACACTAAAAAAAAAAATACTGCACCTTGTTGCAATATGGAAATTAACAAAATATAATCAGATTGAAAATAATTATTTTTCCTTCACATCTGGAATTATTTTCTCCCACAAACATTATATATAAGACAATATTTCAAATTAATGAAATTTTCTAAAGAATGTTACTATTGATAAAAAATATTTGTGTTGTCAGTTTCACGATTCATCCAGAGATTTTACCCACCTGATCCTGTAGGTATTCATCGACACATCCTCCATGTTGTAGATTCTCGAGTAATTCATCTGCTGCCTCACGTCCAACATCTTCAGCTTGTTTTCCTGATTTCAACAAAATCTTTGTTAATCATTGTGTTAAAACCTCCCCCCCCCCCCATCAAACTCAGTCAATCTGTAATAAACCTCAAATACATTGTTTCATTCTTTAAACACCTTATATAGGCTGAGCTCTTAGAGAGTAAGTATTCAGGAGGAGGGGGGGGGGGGGGGTGGCTTTATACAAGGAGGCTTATAGTCCAAAAGTTCTACGACACATTCTTTGGTGATAATTGCTCAGGGATCTACTTCCTATGTTCATAGAATTCAACCCTACAACAAACATGATACCAACTCTAACCATGTATCTTAGACAAAACAAGTGAATGAGTAAATTACGCAATGCGTAATAAATGTCCCCGCCGGAAGTGTAGATCTGTGGAAATTAACTAGCCTGAACCTTAAAACTTCAGTGAAAAACTTTACTGAATAAAATAATAATGTTACTGCATGCAAAAGAAGAGAATACCAACAATGCATGTATACAACTGAAATATAAAACATGAAAACACGAACCTTCAGCCATTTTGAATAAATTTGCATAAATTTGCATAATTAATGAATTTCAAAATTCTGTGTAGAAGTTTGGAAGCCCCCACCCAGCCCTATCAGATAAAACAATCGGAATCCAAATCCGATGTGAAATAGAGGAGAAGTAGCATTTTTCGTCAATTTTGAATAAATTTGCATAAATTTGCATAATTAATGAATTTCAAAATTCTGTGTAGAAGTTTGGAAGCCCCCACCCAGCCCTATCAGATAAAACAATCGGAATCCAAATCCGATGTGAAATAGAGGAGAAGTAGCATTTTTCGTCAATTTTGAATAAATTTGCATAAATTTGCATAATTAATGAATTTCAAAATTCTGTGTAGAAGTTTGGAAGCCCCCCCCCAGCCCTATCAGATAAAACAATCGGAATCAAAATCCGATGTGAAATAGAGGAGAAGTAGCATTTTTCGTCAATTTTGAATAAATTTGCATAAATTTGCATAATTAATGAAATTCAAAATTCTGTGTAGGAGTTTGGAAGCCCCCACCCAGCCCTATCAGATAAAACAATCGGAATCAGAATCCGATGTGAAATAGAGGAGAAGTAGCATTTTTCGTCAATTTTGAATAAATTTGCATAAATTTGCATAATTAATGAATTTCAAAATTCTGTGTAGAAGTTTGATAGCCCCCAACCAGCCCTATCAGATAAAACAATCGGAATCAAAATCCGATGTGAAATAGAGGAGAAGTAGCATTTTTCGTCAATTTTGAATAAATTTGCATAAATTTGCATAATTAATGAATTTCAAAATTCGGTGTAGAAGTTTGGAAGCCCCCACCCAGCCCTATCAGATAAAACAATCAGAATCAAAATCGGCCAAGAAATGACGGAGAAGTAGCATTTTCTAACATTTGAGCACACACGGACAGACGGACGGACGGACGGACGGACGGACACACACACACACACGCACACACGAACGGAGCCCGTTTCATAGTCCCCTCGCGAACTTCGTTCGGCGGGGACAATAAAGCTTGAAGCAAATATAGTGGGAACATGTACATACAGTCATGTATACCAAATCATGGCCTGGCTACTCATCTGGACATAGTAATTTTCGGTGCAAATATGATTTCAGAAAGATTTTGTAATTCCATTATGACCTACCAGCTACATTCAACCCCATAAGCTCTTCCCAGAAGAATATTCATCTCATTGACATCCCTTTACTAGGGATGCCAATGAGATTTCAGATCTCACCTCTCTTCCCAAGACTGGATCCAGCTAGTCTGCATCCTGTACTAGTCTCTGCTATCAGTCTATCATAAATTAAAAAAAAACAATAATGGCATTCTTTATACAGTGCAATTTAAATATAGATAATTTCCCTATTAGGTAGGCAGGGAATGTGTCAAAAGAACGTTACAAGGTAGAAATTCTACCAAGGTATCAATTTAATGCACCTTGATTGAAAGACACTTTGTACACTAGACACAAGGACATTAACCCTTTCGAGACAATTGACCACATTTTGTGGTTTGCTTCAATATCTTTTGATTCAGAGCTCTAAAAAATAAACCAGATGTACGAGTAGAACAAGCAAAAATTTCTGCATACATTGTGTCCATTTTTGTTGCATGACCATATTGCATCTGATGCCAGGAATTTTAAAAAGGAGAATAAGCTCCCAAATTCTTAAATTGGCAACATATTAAGAGCTTCAGAATCACTGTTTTTTATCAAAATTGGCAATTTTTTCCAATTTCGACAAAGTTTGTAACCACGTATAGTTTTTTCGAAGACATTATTTTATTAGAACCATGTAGCATTAAAATAAAAATACATGTATTATTGTTGCCAATTTGAAGAACAAAATGTGTTCAATTTAGCCCTTGAATAATTCTTGTCCTGAAAGGGTTAACAAGGGGTCATGATTCTCTCTTGATTGAACTTCAAGTGAATGTTCTCTTACCATGTTGCTTAATCAATCTTTTCAAATAAAAAGGAGAAAAATGGTTGATTAGCTATCAAAACTTATAGTTTTATATGTATGTACTACATCAAGAAGCCTATCTATTTGCAAGGACTTTAGAGGCCAAGTCCACACTAATACCAAGTTGATTTGAATAAATAGAGTAAAATTAAACAGGCATAATAATGAAAATTTCACTGAAATTGGATGTAAAATATTTCAAAGTTTTGCATTATTTCATGAAACAGTGATATGTATAGCATGGGCAGTATGCAAATGAACCGATGATGTCACACAATCACTTTTCCTTATGTATTTTATTATGTGAAATTTCAAATATTTCAATTTTTATGGATGTGATAATAAAGAATCTTTCCCTTGAATCAAAATAAGTAACAATAATGATGATTTTACATGTTCCATATGGAGTCAAATGATGGTTTACATTACTGAAGCAAAAAATTGAAATATATATTTCATATAATAGAATAAATAAGGAAAAGTGAGTGTGTGACATCATCGGTTCCCTCATTTGCATACTGCCCATGTTACGCATATCACTGTTTTAAGATATAATGCAAAACTTCAAAATATTTATTTTACATTTGATTTCAATAAAATTTTCACTGTTATGCTTGTTTAATTTTAATCTATTTATTCAAATCAACTTCATATTAGTGTGGACTTTGCCTTTAAAAGTACATTTTATGTATTCATTCCTTCCATTCAACAACCCCCCATTTTTTAGATTTGAGAAGAAATTCAAAATATCAAAATGATGATATAACCAGTTAACAATCACAACCATACAGGAATTTATATAGACTATTGTTACTATTGCTGAAACTTGCTCGCTTGCTTGCAGATATGAAAAGTAGATGATTTGTTGATAAGAGACTTACATGATACCGGATCCATTGCCAACTGCTGTACCATGAGGTTCTTGTATCGATTCAATCTTAACATCTATACCAGGGTAAGCTGTCTTGATGGCACTGCTTGCTCTATTACACATGATCTGGGCTAGCTACATTACACAAATACAACATATACAGAAAAGCAGGGTCGATCGATCGAGAGAGAGAGAGAGAGAGTTGAATAAATTATATGACTTATCACTCAAAAGAACCATGATGCATAATTCAGTCTTTTATTGATACAATACTGTGTTGGATTTTACTGGTATATCCAATATTCATGAGCTACAGTAGTATAGGTAGAAGGGCTGTCAGTCAGCTAGCTCTCACATATTGTGCACCAGTTAACAGTTTGAAATTTGCCTACCAGTCATTTTAGTCCATGGGCCAGGAACTGAAAAGGTCCCCCCCCCCCCAGGCACAATTTTAAATGATGTTTTTTCTGTTAGCTAGGACCCTCAGCTATCAGAATCTGCTTGTTTGCCATAAAGTTGGTGGTGGGTGTGGCCACCAGGGCCGTTACCATGGTAACAGATCAAGAAAAATGTGAATTTTAGGAAAAGTCATATAATTCCAATTCACCAATCTAAAAATACTTTAAAAGCATCCTTATATATGTATTTTAAGGTGCCCAATCGATTGCAACCATAATCAGAGTCATTTAAAGTCATGATCATGCCAAAAAAGGCCGTTACTATGGAAACGGTACCATAAAAAGCGGGTATTTTTGAAAAATTTATAAACTTATCAATATGAAATAGACAAAAAGGTGTCTGCATAAGCCTAAAGTATGTTTTCCTATTAGCTAGGACCCTCAGCTATCATAATCTGCCGATCTGATGTACAGTTGGTGGTGGATGTGGCCTCTAAGGCCGTTACTATGGTAACACATCAAAATATACTGGAATTTTAGAAAATACTGTATATTTGTAATTCAGTAGCTATAAAATATATGGTAAAGCATCCTGATATGGGTATTTCAAGCTACCCCACTGATTCCAACCACAATCTGAGCCATTAAAGGTCATTTAAGGCTGTTGCTATGGAAACGGTCCCACAAAATGTTGATATTTTTGGAAAACATCTATGATTTATCAATACAAAATACAAAACAACCATCTGCACAATCTCAAATCATGTTTTTCTGTTAGCTAGGACCCTCAGCTCTCATATTCTTCCTGTTCGACATAAAGTTGGGGGTGGGCATGGCCACTAGGGTGGTTACCATGGTAACACACCAAGGAATTGTATTTTAGAAAATACCACATATCTGTAATTTAACATCACAAAAACCAATTGTAACCATCTAACTCTATGTATTTTGGGGTGCCCGTTTGATTGCAAGCAGAATCTGAGGGATTGGAAGTCACCGTCATGTCAAAACATGGCTGTTGCTATAGAAACAGTATGATAAAATTGGAATATTTCTGTAACTAATCAATACAAAACAAAGAACAATGTCTGTACAGCCTGAAATGGTGTTTATCTGTCAGCTAGGACCCTCAGCTATAATCAAAAGCTTCCTAATAGCCACAAAGTTGGTTGTGGGTGAGACTGTCAACGTAGATACCATGGTAAGGCACCAAGAACCGTCAGAGTTTTAGAATAATAATAAATAATAATAAATTGATCTTACTTACCCAGGATAGCCACATCAGTAATATAACTGCCTTGCAACTATCATTGCCCGGTACACAGTTCATACATCTGGGTCAAGCGAAACAAATGTGGGCAAAATACCTTGCCCAGGGATGTAAGCACCGATCAAGGATCGAATCCAAGACCCCTCGTATGAGAGTGAAAGGCCTTCACCAATATACCACAGTGCTTCCACCATGTATTTGTAATGTAACGAAGTACAATGTAGGCATCTAATTATACACCAATGAACTGCGCCTTTAATTGCAATCAAAAGCCGGGATATTTTAGGTCACTGTCATATAAAAATATGCCGTTGCTAAAGGAATAGCATAATAAGAAAGCGAATATTGTTTTTGAAGAAAGTGATATTCATGTATCTGAATCATGAATTATAAACAAGTGCCTGAGTTCATAAATTTGTAACTGTCCTATTGGTTCAAAATAAAATCCAGATCAAGAATATTTTCCAGGTTGGAGGCCTCAAGTTCATGTCTGGTAGGACACTTGTTATGGCAAACGAAGATGCAAATGTTAAAATAGATATGCATGGCTTCTGAAAATTCACTGCATAAGCCAATTCATATAATATTGAAACAGTATCACTGTACTTTTAGATACTCTCATCTACTGTGTTCTTGTGTTACACAGGATCCGTTGCTATACATGTAACTTTGACTGCTTGGTAGGTGTTGTACTGTGGCTGTGAGCACCAACATCACCTTAAGAATATTGGCATTTCAGAAAGTGGCATTGTTGTCTAACATTTAAAACAATATAGCAGTCTAGACATGCTAGATATCTCCATTGCAAGCTGAATGATTGCAATGAAAATGTTAATCATTGACAATGATCATATCCAAATAATCGCTGCGAAGGCAGATATGATCGAGAAATCTATTTTTAGAAAAAAAAGTGGCATATTTCTGTGATTTTATAACACGAAACATAATGTTGGTGATGATATTATTTTTATAAAATGAATATCTGCCTGTACTGCGAACTGCAATGTGTCGGTATTGAGTTCACGGTCATTTCACGGTCATCTGTGAACTGATAAGTGAGGTGCACATTCCGATATATTTTCAAAGTGAGAGGTTTAGAATTTTTCATTTAAAAAAAATGGAATAATTGAAGCACTGTAATCATCCATTGTTTTTCAATATCCCTCCTTACACCTGAAATAGGGTTATTTTGTTTCTACATTTTTTGTACAAAATTTTAAACACTTTTTGGTAAACTGGCACCTTGCTGCCCGAATATGAGGATATTCAGGCGACTCGCTACCAAAATATGAGGATATTCAGGAACTTTGCAAAATTATTTATTATAAAAATGCGGGGGCGCTGCAGCCCCGTCTAGTACGCATATGGGGCTATTCATGCTAAACATCCTTTATAGGAGAATATTGGAACACATCCACCTAGAGAATGTTTTAAAGAGTATTATAGAATCATTCAACATTTTTTTTTCTTTTCTTAAGACGAAACAGTTTTAATAGAACAAAATTTGTGCAGTAATAAATTACTTTTTTTTCTTCATAGGACTATTAATTGGTGAGGGGGCGTAGAGAACGAGAGAAAAAAAGTTGCTTTCACGATGTTGAAATGTGCATTCAAGAAAAACTTTACACACACAGGCAGGTCACAGCTTACTTAGAATTGTGACTTACATAAAATTAAAGATATAGTTATATATTATGTATAATTGTATAGATAACAATCTAGCGATGAGTTGGGAACCAAACAAGGAAAGCCTCTGGGCCCTGCCCCACACATACAGTGTTAATAAACACTGCATTTATTGAAATGCGAGGGATCTTAGCTATCGATTTAGAAAATTAGATTATTCAGTGTTGAAACTACGTATTTTAGAGCACATAAAACATTTCAATTGTTAAACTGCAAAATGAGTGATGTCATATAACATCTTCTGGACTTGTGAGGAGGAGCATAAAAACGACATTTTTCATTCTTTTTAGGCACAGAGAAGCACCTGCCACACCCACACCCATGCGCTTCAGGGCCTTGTAGTAGAAGAGATATTGTAAAGTCAAATAATCAATGTTGCCATTGATATGACTGGGAGTGTAGTGACCGAGAGAAAATAGGGAATGTAGAGGCATTTTAAATTAGAGCAAACATTGGCAAAATAAAGCTTTTTTCAAAACATTGTTTAACATTAAAATCATTTTTCTTGTCTTGCGAGAGGCCCCTCCGAAGGGACAGAACAGATTATTGCAAGCAAGAAAATTAAGATTATTGCGTTATGAAACCTTGCATTTCACATCACTAGAAAATTATTCATTATACCCCTTTCCGCCCAGTCCTTTGATAGTAGGAAAAATCTGCCACCTCGCTTCTGTTGCCACTGGTAGACAGTATTAATATTTGACATACATTGCTCCTATTTGCATGTAAGGGAGCGGAGCGACCATGATTGCGATACTTCACCTTTTGGAGCACTATAAAGCTGATCGCAATACTTCAAGCCTTATTATCTTGAGTGTGTGTGTGTGTGTGTGGGGGGGGGGGGGGTAGGGAGCAAAATATACAATAGACAGGGTTTCTAAATGTTAAGAAACATCGCGTCTATTAATTATAGTAGGGACCGTAGTGATAGAGTGCAATTAAAAAAAAAAATGAATACTGAAGGTTTGCACGATTATTAGATCACTCACAAGGCAGCTTAGTAATGCGAAATCAATTAAGATGTAATTATTTTCTTGCGAGGGGATCAGGGGGAGGGGGTTGCCCCCTTTTTTTGAATGATTGGTTGGGGAAATTCTCTCTCTGCCCCCCGCCTCCGGTGCCTGTGGTCGTGAATGTATCCCCCCCCCAAAAAAAAAAAAAAATAAATAAATAAAATAAATAAATAAAAATAAATAAATAAATAAAAAAATATGATAATAAATTAAAAAAAATTAAAAAGATTTAAAACAAAATAATAATAATAATAATAATAATAATAATAATAATAATGTCAGTTACATGTCTGATAATAGGCAATCGAGTAAGTTTTGAGAGTAAAATTAGTAGCAATATTTTCGACGAGAATTTGTAAGTTTAAGACTCTCCGCCACACGGGGGCGCTGCTAGTACAAAAACCAGTGCATGGACCCCCATTTTTTAAACTTTCTCCTTTTGCAGTATATAATTCTCTACATATCTTGAAAAATTTACGAATCTGACATGGATTTTGAATGTACAGAACAGTTTTTTTGCACCCATCCCATTCCCAGACAGGTTCCCAGCCAGCCATGTGCAGTTTTTGCTAGTTTTGCGAGTTTTCGACTTTTTCCGCCACCTGAGGGCGCTGCTAGCACAAAAACGAGTGCATGGACCCCCATTTTTTAAACTTTCTCCTTCTGCAGTATGTAATTCTCTACAAATCTGGAAAAATTTACGAATCTGACATGGATTTTGAATGCACAGTAGAGTTTTTTTCGAACCCATCCCATTCCCAGACAGGTTCCCAGCCAGCCATGTGCAGTTTTTGCGAATTTTGCGAGTTTTTGACCTTTTCCGCCAACTAAGGGCGCTGCTTGCACAAGAACAAGTGCATGGACCCCCATTTTTTAAACTTTCTCCTTTTGCAGTATATAATTCCCTACAAATCTGGAAAAATTTGCGAATCTGACATGGATTTTGAATGTACAGTATAGTTTTTTTCGAACCCATCCCATTCCTAGACAGGTTCTCAGCCAGTTCTTACGAGTTTTGCGAGTTTTTGACCTTTTCCGCCACCTGAGGGCGCTGCTAGCACAAAAACGAGTGCATGGACCCCAATCTTAAAAACGTTCTTCTTCTGCAGTATATAATTCTCTACAAATACGGAGAAATTTAAGAATCTGACATGGATTTTGAATGTACAGTACAATTTTTTTCGAACCTATCCCATTCCCAGACAGGTTCCCAGCCAGCCATGCGCAGTTTTTGCGAGTTTTCGACTTTTTCCGCCACCTGAGGGCGCTGCTAGCACAAAAACGAGTGCATGGACCCCCATTTTTAAAACTTTCTCCTTCTGCAGTATATAATTCTGTACAAATATGGAAAGATTTACGAATCTGACATGGATTTTGGATGTACAGTAGAGTTTTTTTGAACCCATCTCATTCCTAAACAGGTTCTCAGCCAGTTCTTACGAGTTTTGCGAGTTTTTGACTTTTTCCGCCAACTGAGGCCGCTGCTAGCATTAACCCCCATTTTAAAAATTTTCTTCTTCTGCAGTATATAATTTTCTACAAATATGGAGAAATTTAAGAATCTGACATGGATTTTGAATGTACAGTACAATTTTTTTTTAACCCATCCCATTCCCAGACAGGTTCCCAGCCAGCCATGCGCAGTATTTGAGAGTATTTCAAGTTTTTGACTTTTTCCGCCATATGAGGGCGCTGCTAGCACAAAAACGAGTGCGTGGACCCCCATTTTTAAAACCTTCTCCTTTTGCAGTATATAATTCTCTACAAATATGGAAAAATTTAAGAATCTGACATGGATTTTGGATGTACAGTAGAGTTTTTTTGAACCCATCTCATTCCTAAACAGGTTCTCAGCCAGTTCTTACGAGTTTTGCGAGTTTTTGACTTTTTCCGCCAACTGAGGCCGCTGCTAGCATTAAAAACGAGTGCATTGACCCCCATTTTAAAAATTTTCTTCTTCTGCAGTATATAATTTTCTACAAATATGGAGAAATTTAAGAATCTGACATGGATTTTGAATGTACAGTACAATTTTTTTTTAACCCATCCCATTCCCAGACAGGTTCCCAGCCAGCCATGCGCAGTATTTGAGAGTATTTCAAGTTTTTGACTTTTTCCGCCATATGAGGGCGCTGCTAGCACAAAAACGAGTGCGTGGACCCCCATTTTTAAAACCTTCTCCTTTTGCAGTATATAATTCTCTACAAATATGGAAAAATTTAAGAATCTGACATGGATTTTGAATGTACAGTAGAGTTTTTATGAACCCATCTCATTCCTAAACAAGTTCTCAGCCAGTTCTTACGTGTTTTGCGAGTTTTTGACTTTTTCCGCCAACTGAGGGCGCTGCTAGCATAAAAACGAGTTCATTGACCCCCATTTTAAAAACCTCTCCTCCTTCAGCATACTTTTCTCTACAAATCTGGAAAGTTTGACGAATATGACATGGATTTTGACAAAATAATGGGGATTTGTATACATGACATTGGGAATTCTGAGGCCTATCAATGGCCAAAAACCTGCGATGACGTCATTCTACCTGACACCCAATCATGGCACAGTTCAGTGTCCCATAGAAAAAAAGTAAGCACATGGACCTATAATTTTCTATGCGTATTTGGGCTTCTCATGGACCAAAGTAACTGCATGCAAAGTTTGGTGAAAATGACATGGATTCGACTTTATCTGTGGAACGTCCTTAAGGTCCCCAAGACATCAAGTCCATGGCTAATATACATGTAACCCCAATCATGCAAGTCATGAGAATGCTGAGCTGTAATTGCACCACAGGCCTTCTTAGTGACTCTTTTGAATACCTTCCAGCAAACATAAAAAACCTCCAGGCAGCTATCAGCACTTTAGTCCTGGACTAGAGCTATGATAAGGCACCCAAAACTTCAATTCTTTGGCCCTGTTTCTGATGAAGTCCATATCCTATCCACCTTGGTCATGCGGTTAATCCTTAATGAACATGCAGATTTCTTATGGGCAGGAATAGGGGAAAAATTGCTAAATTCTATTCCAATCTCCCCAGATTTATTTCAAGTAGACAGGTTTAGCTACGGACCGACAAGTTTATCATCTTATGAATACATTAGGTTCTGTGATTGGAGGTTAATCCATCTATTAAGCCTCCACTGCCTCCCTCCCAACACCAAGGCATACAGGTAGAAGCATAACTACTCAAGTACAGCTAACCAGTTAGGATCAACTGTTGTTACTGCAAAGGTCACAAATACAAACACAATTATCAACTCAAACACCCACATCTTGCCCGGAACTATCCGAACATGTCAGAAAATGTATTTGCAACATAACTGCTGCTGTGTTATAACAAAAATATGTCACCTTTTTTTTTCAATTTCTGAATTTTCATAATAATATTACCATAGCGACAACCCTGTTTTGACATTACTATGGCCTTAAATGATTTGGATTATGAATGTAATAACTCAGGCAGTTTATGATATATATCTAGACCAATATCTTGTGTTTTCTATTCTTAAAACAGAAATATAAGTCATTTTCAAACAATTTCCAATATTTTGATGGTGCGTTGCCACAGTAATGGTGCTGGTGCTCACACCCACCATATCGTCGTCAGTTTGAGACCAAACCGATAATAAGAATTATAATTATTTTACCCGACTGTGACCTTGAAAGCACACAAAAAAAAAACACTGACACGGGCTGCTTGAAATAGACGTAATGCCTAAAAAGTATTTTCATGTTGTTGAATTACAGATGTATGTTATTTCCTATCTTGTTACCATGATAACAGCCCGAGTGGTCGCCCGACATCCGACTTTGTGGCAGTCAGGGAGGATATAATACCTAGGGTCCTAGCTAACAGAAAAAACATAATTTCAGGTTGTGGAGACCCTTACTTTACAGTGTATTGAATAGTTACAGATTTTTTTCACAAATATTTACTATTTCACTATATCGTTTCTATAGCAACAGCCATTTTTTGACATGACGGTGACTTCCAATGACTCAGATTTTGCTTGCAATCAAACAGGCACCCCAAAATACATATAGTTAGATGGTTAAATTTGATTTTGTGATACTGAATTGCAGATATATGGTATTTTCTAAAATTCAAATCCCTGGTGTGTTACCATGGTAACAACCCTAGTGGTCATGCCCACTACCAACTTTATGTCAAACAGGAAGAATATATGAGAGCTGAGGGTCCTAGCTAACAGAAAAACATGATTTACGATTGTGCAGACAGTTTTTTTCCATTTTGTATTGATTAATCATAGATATTTTCCACAAATATCAACATTTTGGGGGACCGTTTCCATAGCAACGGCCTTTTTTGACATGCCCATGACTTCAAATAACTCAGATTGTGGTTGGAATCAGTGGGGCAGCTTGAAATACGTATATTAGAATCCTTACCATATATTTTATGCTGTTAAATGACAAATATACGGTATTTTCTAAATTCCAGTATTTCGTTATATGTTACCATGGTAACGGCCCTAGCAGTCACCCCCACCTTGAACTCTATGGAAAGCAGGCAGATTATGATAGCTGAGGGTCATAGCTAATAAAAAAATATGATCTAAGATTGTGTAGACACCTCTCTGTCTATTTTATACTGATAAGTTTAGATTTTTTTCAAAAATGTCCACTTTTTATGGTACCGTTTCCATAGTAACGGTCAATTTTTGGCATGACCGTGACTTCAAATGACCTAGATTTTGGTTTCAATCAATCGGGAAGCTCAAAATACATATATTTAGATGCCTACCAGTCATTTTTCAAATTTCTCAATTAGAAATATTGGGTATTTTAGTAAATTCCTATATTTCCTTGATACATTGCCATGGCAACGGCCCTGGTGGCCACACCCACCACTAACTCTATGGCAAACAGGCAGATTCTGATAGCCGAGGGTCCTAGCTACCAGGAAAACATCACCAAAAATTGTGCCTAAGGGGGGGGGGGGGGGGGGAGTCTACGGTGGCCCACAGACTATTTGCATTTAAGATTTAAGGTATTACCTTCCGAGGCAAGGTTCCAGCTACAAAAGCTCTTCCTGTTACCCTGGTCACTGATCCGACCTCTGTCAGGGTTATAGGTGAAAGGTCATGTACTGGTTTGGCTGTTACCTGGATCTCACCACCTCCCTTTGGATAATAACCTCTGGAAATGCAACAATACAATCAAAGAGATTAAAACACTTCACACTGAAAATGAACAAAAATTGTGATGGCATACTAAATCCATGTCAACTCTTTGTCACTCCTCTCTCTTTCTTCCCCCTCCATCCCTCCCTCTCTCTTTCTCTGAGATTTCAATATCCTTACCAAGCTTTGGGTCTCTCATCACATGCTGACAAAAAAGTCCACAATGGTTGTATCAATCACATATATTGCATTGGTCTAAAATTACAAATTATAACAATTGTCAGAATGAGTCTGAAAATTAATAACACATACATTGTACATGGTACCACATATCATGTGTTTATAATTAACTGATGATAATACTAACCTTCTAACAATTCTACAATCATAGTTGATGCCAAACTTGTTAACAATAGGTTGGAAGACCATGTTCATGTAGTCTATCTGTGGTGCCATCTCAGCATTAGTACCTCCTTTTAAAGTCACATGAGTATCACCTGATGCATATAGTAGACAGGGCAGGGAGACCTGCATCAGGAGTACAACACTCCTATAAGGATGAAAGCAATAGAGAAGGGAGAAAGAGAGAGAGAGAGAGAGAGAGGGAGAAAGAGAGCATATTATAAGCTAGTTCATACATATGCATCTTCTTGCAAACTCATCACAATTCTTACAAAAGTCAAAGTTTTAATCCAGACCCCCTTTCAAAAAGGTAAGTGTGGATCCCTGATTATATTACAGTACTTACTTTTTGTCGGAAGCTATGAAGCATAATACCCAAAGCACAAATC
This sequence comes from Heliocidaris tuberculata, assembly GCA_025618425.1. NCBI lineage: Eukaryota > Metazoa > Echinodermata > Echinoidea > Camarodonta > Echinometridae > Heliocidaris > Heliocidaris tuberculata. Next base: position 37,225,334 of record CM046838.1, on the reverse strand, counting down.
ACAGTATCCATGTATGTAGAATAGGTTTAACAAAAGGTCCACATGTAGGCTAAAACCTGAATATCTTATATTGCAATCTCACAACTAGCTAAATTTTTATCTTGCTAATAGCATTAGTTGTCTTCAGATGTATGCTCCAACTGAAAAATAGCTTGATAGGAAGAACTATATGCAAGACAGATACAAAAATGTCTATATACTGATTCCTATGAATCCTCAGAACATTAAACTCTGAAATAATAATAATACATGTAATACTAATAGCTGTTTCTTATAGCACCTTCCCAACTACAATGTAACCGACCAAAGCGCTTACAGCATTATTACCCCAGTCACTGGATTCAGTTGCAAGTCTGCACATTACAGTGCACATTCTCCACTCCTCTGAGGAGCATTCCAGCCAGTCGCCTGTTTCCAAGCGATAATAATAAGCTGATAATTAAATGAAACACACAATTAACCAGTCTTTATTACAATAGAATTTGGTTAGATACATGAATGGACATCAGAAGACCTTTAATTAGATTTTGATAAAATGGATGCAGTTTTTAACAATATAGAAATAGGTGGGCCTACACTGATCAGTAACTTTGTATGCTAATTAACACACATTCTAAAGATCTATTCTTTTACTGCTTCTTATCCAACAATATGAACTTACCCAGCTGTTCCTGTATCAGCTACATATCTACCAGCTCCAACCTTTCCAGGAGTAAAAGTGATCTCTGATGACCCAACTGCATCTCCTTGCAATGATCCTCCACAAATCCTACTCACAAGCTGTATTCCACTCAGGTGCTGTGGTCTAAACATGACAACAATCAGAATAACAGCTAAGATTATAAGAGAAAGTGTTGAAAAATAAAATCTTACTCACAAGATCTGCATTCCATTCAGGACCTGTTGTCTAAATGATTGAACAATAATAATCCTTTGGATTTCAAGTTTGTTAAGTGTCTCAGGAATTGTACTGGAGACGTACAGTAATTGGAGAAAATGGAAAGTAACTAACACTTAAGTGTGAAGGCAAAGAAATTTTTTTCCCCCTAAATCAACAAGTTTGATTGACATCGCTGTTATCTTTATTTCACATAATGGGCAATTCCACGGTCACAGGACATTCAGACACATTTTACCAAAATAAAAATATTTTTTGATGTCCTTCTGTTACCGATCTCATAAATATGCAAATTTCATTACTGCTTGTGATATGATATTTATGATATTGGTAATTCCATGAAAATGTCCACTTTTTGTGAAAAAACAAAGTTTATTTTGAACATTTTCCTTCTATGTCACTTGAATATGCATGATTTGAACTTTATGGAACAATATTCAGTTTTTTAATTTTCTGAATATTTTGACGCAAAATGGCCATTTTTTAACCCAAAAATGAAATTACACATTTTTATGGTAAAATATGGTTAATTACATATTGAGTCATTTTTAGAATATTTCATCTGTTATAGTAATAAAGACAACCATATCTAGTTAGGACTAAGGGGAATTTTATGTCTATATACAAAAATTTTAAAAATATTAATATTCTTCTGATTTAATGGAGGTCATAGGTCAAATGGATTTTTGTCCCGTCTGTCACGTTTTTTAAGGTACTTTTTGCATTTACAATAAATTAGACCTTTGTTTTTGAATAAAATTTTGCAGTCTTGCTCTTTGGTAGGGGGGAAATTCATTTCTACTGCTAACTTGGCGGAATTTTAATTTTATGAAGATAATTATGATTGATAAAGTAATGTCCCGTCTGTCACGTTTGGCATCTACAGCAAAAATATGTATGGATGGGACTACATGAAAATTTTCCGATGGATGAAAATTAAAATCCTTTTGCTATTATGTTTCATGATGTTAAAGATGACCCTTTAACCCCTTTAGAACATGAGAATAAGGTATTTAATGCTGGAAATTTGATTGTCTTTAAAAATTCTATTTTGTGTACAATCTCAATGTGTCCCGTCTGTCACATTTTTATTGTCCCGTCTGTCACGCTCACTTTTTTGCATTTTCCTCCAAAAGTAAGATGAAATTTCAAATGTATACTAGCAGGTTTCAAAAAGGTACCAACAAGTGATAACATGAATACACATATTTTGTTTCAAGATTTTCCAGTGAGGAGAGCTTAGTCCAAAAGTATCGAAGCAGAAATGGCTTGGTAAATTCATGTCCCGTCTGTCACGCTGAACTTGAAGCCCCACCCACAATTTGTGGGCGGGGCTTGAAAAAAAAATTCCCCCCCATTTTGTTGACCAAACCCTATAGATCACATTTCTACATCAAATTAAGCATCACTTTTAAATGAAATATGAAATATCAAGTAAAAACATAAAAATGTGAGGGTTGGATGTCCCGTCTGTCACGCTGGAATTACCCATATTTGATATGATATTTATTCATCTTTCTTCCTTTTCACATGTCACATAGAACATAACATTCAATTATTATACACATTTACAATGCAAACAAAATCATGACAATAATATAATGAAGTGAATTGAAAGAAAGACAAGGAGACCCTGGTAAAAGCAGGGCTTGTAAGATGTAGGGTCCCCTCTGCGCCAAGTAATTGGCTGGTACACACATGAGCAACAAAATAAATGTATTTAAAGGGAGTACATATTAGTGACTACCTAAGGATACATTATGAAAGGAATGGGGTATGTAAAAAACAAGCTATATACAAAAAGGGAGAATAGAGTTATACATAACAGAGAGAAGAAAGAAAATATGAGAAATGATAAAAGTAAGAATACAGCACATCAACAATAGGTACATTACATGACGAGTACAAAAACATAGGGAACAAAGGAATAATAGGCTGACAATTTGAAAATATGCAGATAGACACAGGATATCAATAAAAGGAAGCTTGTATGGCAATAACAGAATTTTTTAATTTGAAAATCAAAGGCAGTTGATCTAATCTTACATCTCTGTTTGAAATGTTCTACCATTACAAAAAAAATAAAGTTGTAGTTATGGTTTGAAGTTGATAAATGTGTCTGAATGTCCTTCCGTTACCGGGGAATTGCCCTATATAATACGTCTATTTGACAGGGTATCAACACGTTATTTCTATGTTATGGGGGTACATGTATGATGGGGGGCCCCTTGTCTGCACACCTAACATTTCACTTGAAATTGACAAGCTTTTCTTTTGGTATTCCTCTAATGACTGACCTCATTTTAATCCTCATATCCTAGAGAGTAACTGTGCCGAAAATCTGATTAAAATTTGAATAAGAACAATTTCATTTTCACAAGAATAGGCGACGCTGTCCTTTTGACACTAAAAAAGGGAAGGCTCCCTTGTCTGCGCACTCATTCACTTAACACGCAGTTCGGGATATTTTGCATGAAAGGTGGCATTTTCAAGGCATGTAAGTAAAAATGCATAAAACAGACGTTCTTCACAAGTTTTTCCTCATTTTTTCGCTGATACATATCACTAAAACTGATATGAAGATGATTGTGTTCATTGCGACTTTTGTGATGTTAGAATCGCGCAGTTACGCGTATGCGCAGATATGGGCACTGCGCAGACATGGGGCACCAAACCATACCTTAAACCTGGTTTACTTCTGTTAGCCCGTATGTTGTTGACTGTAATGGATCTTTGGCACAAGCAGCTTAGAGCTGTAGCTATACGCAAGATCTGTCCACCCTGTTAAAATAAGAAAAATGCAAAGGTTGATTAGAGAATTAAGATAACATCAAGAATATCAATCAAAAGAGCAATAGATCTATAATTAGTTTGCCTTCAGTAAATTTTTAAATGGAATTATCATAATTTTAATGAATCTCTATCTCAACTTAGTCAGCAAAGTCTGGACCGGTTAAAGACCTCTAGCTCTATATTTAACTTTGACCTGGCTTTTTCAGTTGTTTAACATTACGTCCTGAGACTTCTGGCATTGAAATACCCGAGGAATTCATCACTGACTCAGTCAGTGACTGATCTCCAATCTAAATTTTGCACATGGCCATTTGTGTTATTGTGTAGGCTAGTAGGCTTACTCAGCATATTCAATTTCTTGTCACCTTGCTGTAAATTTATCTAAATAAATGAAAAAGATTGTAGGGTGAGAATTTGTGGATCTATCAAAATTAATGAGTGGGAGTTAGTCTATGCTACTGAAGAAGACCCAGCTGATAACTTTAATACGCGAAACGACACATATGGGACCTACCCCTTCTTTGAGGCTTCCATCAACAATCAGCGCAGCACATGAAGCCATTTTGATTGGGCTACTTCTAGCGACCGTATGTAAGACTTCAGGGCAATCAGGCATATATCTGCTCACGTCACGCATCCATATCCGTAGTAGTATAGTATAGTAGCAAAGATCTTAAAAGGGATCAGTGATCACAAACGGCAGAAGATCATCTGATCATAAATGATCATGGATGCGTTAAAAACACAGATAAGTGAAAGTTTGAGCAAAATCTTGAACAGAAATAGAAAGTTATGAATTTTTAAAATTGTAATCAATCAAACACAAATTGGCAACTCCGAAACGTATCTGAAAGCTCATCTCCCATTTTCCCTGTACTGAATTTCAATTTTCTCTCTAAAAATACATTTTATCATACATGCACCCTAGATATTATTATTGCACTTACGCTATTACAGAAAAGCCGTACAAATCTCATCCAAAAACAAAGAAAATGCAAATTTATGAATTTTTGTGTACGGGGCATGGGAGAGGAGCTCGCAAGATCCGTCACGGAGTTGCCAATTTGTGTTTGATTGATTACAACTTCAACAATTCATATCTTTCCTCTTATCGGATTTTCAAACATTCACTCATTATTTCTTTAAAGGAGAACCAAATCCTGGGGGGAAATCAATTTTAATGAAAGAGAGGATAGAGAGAAGCAATTATAAAAAAGTTCCATCAAAATCGGTTACGAAAATAACGAAATGAGAAAGTTTTGAAAGTTTGAAAAGTCGCAATTTACTTTCTGAGACGATCCTCGAATTGGCAATGTTGCTTCAAAGTGACAGGTTTAGTAGTACAACTCTCCATATATGTTTTGTACACAAAATTTCATATTTTCCCCATTATCTCTCAAGGTACAGCTTGTCTCCTTAGCTCAAGATATAGTGGGGAAATGCATGTATTTGACACATGTGTTGAGTTCGCAAAAAGAAAAGCAGTATCTTTAGAGATAATGGAGAAAATATGAAATTTTGTGTACAAAAAAAGTATGGAGAGTAGTACTACTCTACCTGTCACTTTGAAGCAATATTGCCAATTTGAGGATCGCCATAGAAAGTAAATTGAGACTTTTCAAACTTTCATAACTTTCTCATTTCGTAACCGATTTTGATGGAAATTTTTTGAAATTTCATTAAAATGGATATTTACCCAGAGTTTCATTCTCCTTAAAATTTTCTGCTTCTTTTAAAACCAAATTTTATACTTGTTAATATTTCTTACATATTATTTTTTTGTATTGTTCTGTTATCTTATTGTTCTGAAACTGTTCTACATTGTATTTTAATTGTTTTATGTAATACAGGGCTCTCTTGCAAAGCAGTTTTTATGTACTGAAGAGACTACCCTGTATAAAGAACACAGAATAAATAAATAAATAAATAAATAAATTAATATCAGGGTAGACTTTCCCTTTAGTGGTTAAGGAGTATGAAGAAAATAAAAGAAAACTGTAAACCCCCTCGCGTGGAACCTAACTCCGAGTTTGTTAATACGCGCGGGCTTTTATTCTGTGTTGTTGTTGTGTTGTTATTTGTTTTTATTTGGCAACTAGTCAAAACTGACTATTTTTGCCACAACTATATATTATTTAAAACTTCTAACAAAATTTGTTTTTTCTCTCTCTCTTTGAAAAAGGTACAATGTATTTTCTTTTTCAAAACTATAGTTACGAAAGTAAGAAAAGGAAATCATATAACTCGTTCCTAAACCATTAAAAAAAAATAGGCCTACACTCTAAAAAAGGATTGGTCAAAAAAACGACCAATCCTGTTGGTCAACACCATATTGGTTATTTTCAACCAATGTGTTGGTCAAACTGTACCAATTTCATTGGTTAACCATTAACAATTTGAAATGGTCAAGAAATATTGGTTATTAACAACCAATGTATTGGTCAGACCACTTGGTAAATTATAGGAGAGCTTTCAACATGAGTGAGAGTCACGTGACCGGATGTGTGTGTGTCGGGGGTGGGGGGGGGGGGGGTTCCATTTTGGTCCCATTTTTTTTGTATTGATAGGAACCATCGTAGACCTATATCTATTTTTTACAATTTTGTTTTCCGATGGTAATGATTTTGTTTTGATTTGTGTCACTAACTAGAAACAAAAAAATAATCTGTTTTGACAGCCAGTAGGTCCTATAGAAGCGCTGACTTAATTCAAGTTCCGGCTCTTAAGTTACACGAGTTTAGTATACATGTACCTTGCACCCCTCAACGGTACTCATCCATTCTTTCCTTCTCTTTCTTGTTTGCTTCAAATATTTTAGCATAGCCCTACATGCCCCCCCCCCCCCCCATCGGCCCCATCAGGCCCCTATGATATTAATTTGCTGGTTAAACAATACAAATCACATTGGGAAATAGATCAGTTAACACAGTTGGTATTAATCGGCTAATAGGGTTCAAGTGCATTTGGACGGGGGCAGGGAGGGGCCGGGGGGGGGGGCTGTTTAGGTGGAAAGTTTTTTACCGTCTGTTAATTGAATTTTGAAATTTGAAAAGTTGATCCATAACAGAACTCTCAATTACTCATCATTCAATGTTATGTTATGTCAAACAGCCCTACTTGTATGTTTTCATTGTTGCCCCCGGTCGCCCCCCCCCCCCCCCCCCCTGTAACGTACGTCGTGTATGTTGGGTTTGGTCATTCGAGTTGGATTCATTTGCATATATGCGCGCACTATGGTGACATGCGCTCGAGCGCGGTGTTTGAATGGGTATAATTTTCCCGCCATTGAGCAGACGCGCAGAGTGCGCGGCGTCGCTTTCTTCAAATTTCTAGCGCGTATCTATGGCGCTAGGCTAGCTACGTTATTTTTGCTCCAGATCAGATCGGGTCCGGTTTGCAATGGACGACTTCGTCGAAGAAAAACTCTTGGAATGGGGACTTGAAAAGTATCTTGACACCTTTTAAAGGTAAGATTGTACTATTTAATTGGATCTGGTGAACTGTGAATGATGACTAACTTTACAACAGTTACAGTAAACTAACAGCTAGGGTGAGAGTGTCTGAGTGAGACCTGACGAGTAACGTCCAACTAGTTTCCGAGTACGAGTAGACTCTACCACCGTATATGGGTACTGCAGGCACAGCTAGCTAGCGCTGTCGCACACCTGACTAGACTGACGTTGCTCCTGTCCTGAGTACGGATCAAGTATCCTGGAGTAAGACCTGGCTGGCCTACTGGCTTGACTGATAATATTGCTGTGCTAGGATACATGCAAGTCTGAAGTAGCTACTAACGTTAGATCTAAGTTAGATTGAAATTCAGTTTGTGTTGGTTGTTAGACCGTACCGGGTACCGGTATTTCGAACGTGGCGATGGATGTGTGTACGTGTGTGAAGCTGTGTGTTAATGTAGTTGCATTGCGCGTGTGCTTTTTCTACGTGCAATATAGTAACTGATTTAATAACGCTATATGCGTTCATGTTGAGTGTGTGTGTGTGTGTGTGTGTGTGTGTGTGTGTATATGTCTATGGTGTGTGTCGATCAAAACGTATGTGCGCATGGTCTATGATGACTTTGTATGCAGCCCTATGAAAAAGGATTGGTCAAAAAAATTTATCAAAATAATCATTGGTGAAGATTGACCAATATGATGGTCAACATTACCAAATTATTGGTTAAAATGTACCAAAATTTTGGTTGATTTTGACCAATTTTTCGGTCGGACACACATATTCACCAACACATTGGTTATTTTGACCAATCCTTTTTTAGAGTGTATAGCTCTAGACCTACTATCTGCGGTGCTTGCCCTCGGCTTCGGGGAGTGACAGCCAGCCGGATCACGCCATGTTGATCCGTGGCGTGACTATCGTCCGAGACCGAGTTCTGCCTTTCATGCCCAACCCTCTTTTCAGCATAAGAGCTGAATTAAGTTCATGTATGAAGGAAAATTATATTCTACTTTTTTCTTTGTTGATTTTGTCGTTGGCATTGTATCTTGCGAGAGAATGATGAAGAGTGAATTTAAAATGCTTGTTGTTCGGTTGCCTTAATTGTGTCAGTTCTGCCTAGACCGATGGGATCTGTCTCTTTCTCGAGGAACTTCTCTTTTTCATTACTGACGTTTGTAGATCAAGATGGTATAATTTATGTTCAATATGCACATTTTTTTTGTTTATAGCCCAAAACGGCAGTTTGAAATTTCATGCAATCTTAGAAAATGTTGAGGAGAGCATCAGAGCTCTCCCCCCCCCCCCCCCCCCCCCCCCATTCGTTAAGGGTTATGATCTAGCCAATGTGGATAATACATTCTGGAAGAATTCATTTGTTGCATGTTTGTTTTTACAGGTAAGGTTGCTGACCTCTGTGCATACTTGTTACCAGACCTCTTCCCATCACGGCTTGTGAACGGAAAAGTCAAGTGGAGGCCGAGTAAGGTTGAGAAACGCAAGTCTTTCATTGACGTACAAAAGGTACAAGCTGCTTTACTAGTTAATCCATTCATCTGCATGGGTCACTTTCACAGGAAACCAAATTTCAAAAGACTAAAAGTCATTGATCAGATTCAAAACATGGAATAAGCATGTTAGCAGAAGTATGGTTACTTACTTTTGTTCACATCTATGTCTTCTCAAGTTACATATACTCGATGGGTCATAAAACAGTATTTGTTTAGGTTTGGGGATTGATCTTTTAGTTCACAGCAGTAATAAAGAACATCATCTGCTTTTATTCATTTCATCAGCTTTCCTACACCAGACGAAGATCTTGACAAGTTTCACACCTTTGTCTTTTTGAATTTATCAAAAGAAAACTTTTGTCTACACGATGGACATATACAGGTGTATACATGTATGTTATGTCTGTAGTACAATCTGCATTTTGTCTTTAGCTCAGATACTTCAGCTGTTATACCTGATCTTTTCATTCCCCCTATTTTATTACCATGTTTTTTCTTATTCATCAGAGTCGTTAGAATTCTTTTCTTCAATTCAGTGTCAAAAGTTGGTTAAAATTTCACAAATATCAATGTAGGCTTCCCTTTTATTTTGAAATGATCAACAGCCTGGAACAAACCTTGCAACGTACATTGCAGCCAGGAATCATGAGTGCCAGCAGCGAGGCATCACGAGGCAGCCGCAAGTGTTGGTGATTGGCCCAAGCATTCTAGCAGCTACAGAATTCTACTGCTTGTATAATGACACAATATATCAGCTGGGAGACCTGACAAAAGCAGTAGACACTTGCTTCAAAACTTTTTTTGTTTTGAATGTGGAATATCCGTCGGAAACCAGAGATGCATGGACCCTGCTACAGAAGGGCATGTATGAAATAACAACACCATTTGACATCACTACAAGCCGCATCAAGGAACTTATGCACTTTTTTAAAGGAACTTCATATCATATAGTGTGATGTTGCAGTTATTGTAAGTTGGGCCCAAGCTTATCAGTTTGACAGTCCTATTACCCAACAGAGTAACCTAGAAAAATTCTTTCCTTTGATTTTTTTTTTGTTTTTTTTATTCATGATGTTTTGATCTTCTTCACTGTGTTAATTGTCATAACAAATTTTAAAGCCGTACTTATGATTGGTTTGAAATGCGCAAATGACCAGCATTCAAGACAAAAGTGCGCGATGTGAGCCAATGTGGTACTCTATTTCTGATTGCTTTGGCAATTAAAATAAGATAAAAGATAAAACAATTTTCAGACTATTGACTTTTTGTCTTGTGTCTAGTTTTATGGTGGTCTAAATAAATCAGCTTCTCCTCCTAAGATTGTCTACACTTATTCTAATTTTCTATTCCTACAGAGTTTGAAAAAAAATGTATATAATATGAACTGATGTTAAAGAAAGTTGCAAAATCTAACTCAAATATTGCTTATTTGCTCATGAAAATAGCGATTATGTATTTTACGCTGTGTTGTGAATTTATAGAGCTGTTACAATCAAATTGCTCTTATTTGTAAACTGTACAATGCACTGCATCAGGAATAGGCTAAACATTTTATGTGATTTTTAGTTCTTCCTGTTATGTATAATAATGTGTAATTCCGGAGCATTCTGGATCAGAATATGCATTGTACTTTGAAAGTGTCACTAAAAACAGACACTGCACTGCTGTGGGTTAAATGTTGCTGAAGTTCAGTAAAGTCACAAATATGAAATTATTTTTTCCTGTTCTGGTTAGTTCCGTGACTGCAAATATCTAATCCAGTGAGGTAAGAATGGCACTCGTTGAAGGATGCCATCTGTGATAGTGAATTTGGAGTCATTCTGGGTGGGTTATAACTGTTAGTAGGTTAGCCTACTCATTACCATGGACATGTGGATATGTTGTAAGTATATTGAATTTCTCATTGTGTTGGTACTGAAAGTGTTAAGATTGAAATGTCACAATTCGGTGACCTTAAGAATGCTGATCTTGATACAAGTGTATATACAATGTACATGTATGATGCAAATGCCTTGTACTAGCCTTGTATGTATTAATACTGCATTCATACTAAGAATGGCACCCGTTGAAGGATGCCATCTGTGATAGTGAAGCTGGAGGCATTCTGGGTGGGTGATAACTGTTAGTAGGTTAGCCTTCTCATTACCATGAACATGTGGATATGTTTTAAGTACAGTATATTGGATTTCTCATTGTGTTGGTAAACTTGGTACTGAAAGTGTTAAGATTGAAATGCCATAATTTGGTGACCTGAAGAATTCTGATCTTAATATAAGTATATATACACATGTATGATACAAATGCGTGGTATTGGCCTTCTATGTACTGCATTCATACTGTTATGTATGGATACTGGATTCATAATGTTAGGTGAACAGTTTTCAACTACATGTATGTGAGTTTATTGATAGCATTTTGGAAAAGGCATGAATTTTCTTCTTGTGCCCCCAAAGGTGTGTGCCAGAGGCATTGTGTTTTCTGGTTGTTTGTGAGTCTATGTACATGTACAACACATTAAACATTGTCAGTCTAGGCAGTGTTTGTTTAGTGGCAATTTTTGTCAAATTACATTTTATGCAATGCATAAAAATCTTATGAATTAATGTAATAATTATTATTGCATTCCATTTCACTTTGATTCTGGTGGAAAAGATTCCTGATCTGTGCAAAGTTTAAACCATGCAAGTGCCTGTCAGTGCTTTTTCTGAGTTAATAAATGCCATTTTGAAGTGAACATGTATGTGTATCGTGCAGTCAATATATACTAAGAATGCTCTCTTGTTTAACATGTGTAAGAAATACTAACTGAACCAAATGATATACTAGTAGTTTGATATATAACCAATTTTGTGACATGGTATAAAAATGGTTGGTGAACATGCTATAATGACCAATGAATTTTGGTTACTGAAACAAATTATTGACCAAAGATGATTGGTTAACATGCTATCATAACCACTGCACTTTGGTTACTTTATTGGTGCTAAACCAGATTAATGACCAAACATAATTGGTTATATATTGACCAAGAAAAATTGGTTAGGAAATGAAACCAACCGTTGTATTGGTTGGAATAACCACCGGGAGAATGGTTAGAATTATAACCAATCTTATTGGTTGGAAAGAAAAAATAACCAAATTAATGACCAAACATAATTGGTTATATATTGACCAAGAAAAAATGGTTAAGAAATGAACACAACCAATGTATTGGTTGGAATAACCACCTGGAGAATGGTTAGAATTATAACCAATCTTATTGGTTGGAAAGAAAAAATAACCAAATTAATGACCAAACATTATTGGTTATATAATGACCAAGAAAAATTGGTTAAGAAATGAGCACAACCATTGTATTGGTTGGAATAACCACTGGGAGATTGGTTAGAATTATAACCAATATTATTGGTTGAAAAAGACGACCAAACTTGGATTGGTTATTCTAACCAATATGTCGGTCGGACACATATTCACCAATAGCTTTGGTTGGAATTGACCCATATTTTGGTCATTCTGACCAATCCTTTTTTAGAGTGTACCATCCCGCCAAACGGACACTTGGGCACTTTTCCCACCTTTTCGAAGATGCCGTCTTACCAATCATCGAATTACGTCTCTTTGATTTTCGGCCAAAGGAAATTTGGCCTAGGTCACTCAGGCATAGGGTGGGGGTGTCAGTGATAGAATGTATATGATGTGTTGACTAGTCTCATCACAAGTCGCTGTAATGTTTATTGGGAGTGTATTTCAACTTCAATATCTCTTTATAGAATCAACATTTGAAGCTCATAGTTTGAACATAATATAGCAACATTGAACCCCTTATTCATACAGAGCAAAATATTTTTTGGTGATTGGTACACTTTAAGACTCTCTCCTCTGTTTTAATATATAGCTGTCCCCATGATCACACATATAAGATGTGTCTGTATGTTTTGTTTTGCATGTACATGTTTGTATTTTTTGAAATGTTTATTCTTTGGACTGTTCAATGTAGTAAGTTTGTATGACCTGTCTTTTATATGTGTTTGAAATAAATTGAAGTGAATTAAATACAGGCCGCAAAATCTCAGAACGATATTTTTGAAAAATATATACGAGGTGACGATAATAATAGGAAAATATGACATCACCGGCAGGATTGCTTTTAATTATTCAATTCCGTATTTATTATCTCTATATCTACATGCAAACATGTACAATCAAAACCGTTCTATTTCAAGTGCGTTCTCAGTAATCCCATCTTGTTTTATAAGGACACAAACTTGTAGATTTAAATATACATTACATAATCAACATATCATTATTTAATTACAAGAACGATTCTATCTAGCGCAACACTGCATGACCTGTTATAACACTTCACACAACTAGGCCTACATGAATGTTAAATAATACCCTCTTTGATATACATGCACAACTCAAGCTTTAATATTTTTAAAAGAAATTTGAACATAAACTGAGAAAATGGGCAATGTTTTGAACATTTTGGATTCCCCCCATATCCATTTGATTAATCATAATCTGTCAGAATTTGCCTATGCATTTCCTTAAAACAGTTGAAATTGCTTCAATTGATCAGCAATCTTATGAAATTCCATTGCATTTTAGCTAATTTGGAATAACTGAACATATTTCAAGAATTCTTTACTGTAATCCTTTGTAACTTTTTGGAATTCCTGTGACATGTATTTCACATTGTGGTATATTGAATTGCATCATACTGTTGAATTGAAATTCATCTTGGTGCACCACAATTGCTTCTGTTCAGTTACTTATACAGAGTGCTCTTCTAAACAGCTTTTTATAAACAACCTGAAATGATAGCATACTAATTTCAAATGCTACAGGGAAAGTCAAAGGTATTTTCCGTATCACATACAAGAATGATGGATGATAAAAAAAACATGTTGAACATATTCACTTGATGTATTTTCTACTCCATCTATTCTAGTAAAACTTTTTACATTTACTAGTTATAATGATTTCTTAATGTGATGCAGTAAATGTAGGACAAAACAACCTAGACAAGATGAATATCAATTTTACCAGTAAAGTAGAGGGAACATATACAAGCAGACATATAGCCCTCTCTGATCATTTAGCCACACAAATATTGAAATGTCTTACATGTACATCAATTGGCATAGGGAATCTACTGAACAATCACAAAGTCATTAATTATGACTATCCTAATATGATAAAACATATAAACACTACACACTCGGCAAACCATCTCCTTGGAGTCTAGATTGAACTACATGTACACATTATATTACTTATTAAATTGACAGAAAATATGGCATCAAACTTTCTGTAATCTGCCATTTTTACTTTTGGGAAAAATTCCACTCAGCAGTTGATGGTATGAATATATTTTTTCAATGGACTGACTGCATGCGCATCATGTAAAGCTAAATGTTAAATAGTATGGCGACATAGGTGAAAAATTGCGCACTTTTGTCTAAAAGCACCAAATTCGGCACGTGTTAATTAATCCATTCTTAACAATAATTGATATGGAAGCACTTTCAAAAACGCAATTGAGGGGGAATTTTGGCAATATTATTTTAATGGTATTTGTGTACAGCTCAACAAACAAAAAAGCCGCTTATAACAAATTCGGGCACTACCACAAGAGAGTCTGTACCACGGTCCTGATTATTCATTGAGAAATTCCGTACTTCCAGTTACGGTGGTGAGGATCTTGTATATTAAGGACGAGTCTTCTTTGGACGAGTAGCTTTATGAAGATATAGACGACGAAGTGCGCTGTTTAGCTTGCTGCTAAGTAATTTAGAATTGAAAATTCCTTTTAGAAGACGATTTTGCCATTTTGTTTGTCTAAAAACTTTGAATTTGGGATGCTAAATATCACAAAGTTTGGGGCAAATTTAAGTCACACTGCCCAGGGGTGTCGATCAGTTTTTCGGATGGGGCAATTGAAATACATCAAAACATCTAAAAATGCTGTGTGCATGTTCTTGGGTCATAAAAAGGGCTATTTTTATATTATTACCGCCGAATCGGAGAATGTTCATCAATTGGATTTGATATTTAGTACGGTGGCGCAGCTGAAAAATCATACACTTTTTGTCCCGTAACCCACAAAAATTCGGCACATCTGTAAAGGGTAACCCATACGAGCTAAAACGAGCTTCACGGTAAAACGTAAAACGTGTTACTACGCAGAATGGAAACATTGTTTATAAACTGACAGATAACACTTTCAAAACAATTGCCTCTCCTGATGACCTGTTTAAATAAATTACCAAAACTTCAATCTCTAATATATAAATTAAAAGTTGTTTGCCTTCCTTCAGGCAAAAAAAGAAAAAAAGGAAAAAGGAACCATCAAATAGCATTTAATGCTAGACATAAATTTAATGGAAGAAGATAATGATAATGTAATTCAGTCATATAATGTAAACCCACATGTATTCGATAGCACTTTGTCACAACAAATATTACATTCATTCTGTGTCTCACATGTTCATATCAGATCTCTTAATAAGAATTTTGAAAATTTTAGTTTGTTGCAGTGGCGGATTTAGGAGGGGGCACATCCAGCCCGTGCCCCCCCCCCCCTTGAAAGAAAAGTATGCATTTGCTACCCCCCTTTTGCGATTGTGGCCCCCTTTTAGAACGAAAACTTTTTTTTGTTGTCGTTGCTTGTCAGAGAATTATGGAGGGGAACTGGACCCCATAACCCCCCCCCCCCCCCCCCCCCACTGAGCGAATTTTGGAGGTCTGGCGAAATTTTTTTTTGTCTGATGTTTCAGACCATTTTCCCATCTTTGCTTTTGAGCATTTAAAAAATGCAAATAAAACAAAATACAAGAAGTTAGTATTTCGCACCTTTATAGAAATTATGATGTTAACAAATTTCACGAAGATCTAGATAAAATAGATAGGAAGTATGTTAGTGGCTGTACAGACGTTAACGAATCCTACTCTGTATTTTGTGACATTTTTAGACAAGTCTGTGACAAGCATGCACCAATTGTGTCATTAACTTCCAAGAAAAAGGGTAAGAATATTGGTAAAAAACCGTGGATGACAAAGGCTATTCTAAAATCAATCAATAAAGAGCACAAGTTGTATTCTAAGCTAAAGGTATCATAATGTAAACGGAAAGATGAGGAAAAATACAAGAGGTACAGAAATGATTTTAATTCGGTCTTAAGAAATGCAAAGAGACAATATTATAGTATAACCTCTTCTTCATTAATAAGAATGATACTTGTAAGACATGGAAAACCATCAGTGAGTTGCTGAATGGTGGAAAAGAAATTAATAAAGTGACTAATGTAGAAAAATTAACAGTATCGGACCATGGACTCAATAGAGTGATAACATCTAATAGTGATATAGCAAACGAGTTTAACAGTTTTTTTTTTGTAAACATGGGTCCAAAGCTGGCCAATGAAATACCAAATGTTCATTCTGACTTTACAGAATATTTAGGAAATAAAACAGAAAAGTCACTATTTTTAAAACCAGTTGTTGAGAATGAAGTAAAATGTCAATTGCAGACTTTAGACACGAAAAAAGCATGTGGCTATGATAATTTACCTAAAAGATTGTTGAAAGATGCTGCACTATACATTTCAAGTCCATTAACACATATATTTAATCTTTCTATAGAAAAGGGGAAATTTCCAGATGCTTTGAAAGTAGCAACTTTAAGGTGACACCACAAACTTTTTCAATTTCAGATTGTTCGCTGATGACTCAAACTTGTTACATACTTTTGATATAAAACAAAAATATAAATAATAAGTGAAAATTTAGAGAAGGTCCAGGAATGGTGTAATGCAAATAAAGTCCCAATTAACCTACAGAAAACAAGTTATATGGTTATAAAATCCAAAGGTAAAAGCAGTACATCAGAAAGGATCTGTGAGAATATCAGGATCAGACATTAGTGAGGTCTCTGTTGCACCATTTGTAGGCATTCAAATCGATTGCCACCTTCCATGGAAAGAACATATTCAGAAAATAAACAAGTGCATTCGAAAAAAGTAGGCATTCTGTTTAAGTTAAGACATTTTATTCCAAATTATATAAGACTTTTTTTAGGGCCTCATATCTCTTATGGAATAGAAGTATGGGGGAGTAATTACAAAAAAATCTAAAGTGTATATATCTTTGTCAAAAAATGGTAATGAGAGCAACTACTTTTATTCAACTTAGAACAGACTCCAAACCTCTTTTCCAAAGCCTATAAATATTAGATATTTTTCAAGTCCATCAACTTTTTGTATCAACATTTATGTATGATCTGGTGAAAGGTATATTGCCACTCTTTAATAGATTATTGTCAAATCATACATCATAGATATGCAACAAGGGGGAAAGAAAATGGCTTACTCTATTTACCGAAATGTAAGACTAGGCAAGGACAGTTTTGCATTTCGTTTGTTGGGCCAAAACTGTGGAACAGTCTCCCAGATGAAATCAGATTAAAAACTTCAAGGTCAGCCTTTCGTAGAAAACTTTCAAGCTACCTTCAGTGTAAATGATGTTGTAAACTCAAAACTTTACATTTATATTTATACCTACATTATTTTGATTGGTGATCTATATAGCTTAGGCTTAGGCAGTGGCGTATCTATTGGGGGGGGGGACAGAGGGGGCACGTGCCCCGGGCGGCACTTGAAGGGGGCGCGAAAAACGCAAAAGAGAGAAAGAAATGGGGGAAAATACAAGTCGCCCCAGTCAAGGACTAAATGCGTAAGAAATGGTGTTCTATTGGGTTTGAAATGCAAAAAAAATTCTAAAGAACCGTCGTTTTGCTCCCTCGCATAATTATATTCAGGATCTACTTATTTCGCCCCCTAATGGCATTTTAAAAGTGTAAAACATTAATTGACTCTGGTTTCTTTACCCCCCCCCCCCTCGCATAAAGCAGGAGCTTGTTAAATTTTGCGCCCCCAGATGGGATATGCATAAAAAAGAACATTTGAAAGAAATCATATACTTGCCTTACAATTGCCTTGCTAAAATCCTCAAATATATTTCTTCATGGTTTTCATTCATTTTGCACCCCAAAACTAGGAATGTTCAAAATTAAAAAAATAAAAAATCTATTGCTAGGTCGCTGAATTCCCTTGGATTTTTTTTTTTCGAAGGGTAAAATACATCAGAAATTTCAATTTGAGGGATGAAAAGGAAAAAAAAAATCTTCCGCTCGGTCGCGTTGCTCCCTCGCTTATACAATAATTCATCAAATTTGGGCTAATAACCCCGGGTTATGTGCATTAAAACTCATTTTCATGTAGTGCCATCATTTCTAAATTAAAAACGCTCATTAATCTGAGTTTGGGCATGGGGGGGGGGGGGGGGGGGGGGGGCGCTGATTTGATAGTCTGCTCCGGGCGCCAGAATACCTAGATACGCCACTAGCATACGTTCTAAGCCTAAACATTTTTAAAATTTGTATCTACTTTTATTTCCTTGTATTTTTCTTCTTTTTGTGTTCTTTTACTACTTGTAATACACATATCAGTATGATTATATACAATACCTGTAACAATGTCTTTTTTCACTGTGACACTTCATGCACATAATAATGATTACATTTTTTTCAAGATTTGTTTTTCTTTGTATAAATTATCGTTGTTATTATGTTTTGAAGAAAAAAAAATGCTTTTGAATTTTTTTTTCTCTATGTAAAAAATTAAAAAATTTAAAAAATATATTATATGTATATATTTTTCATATACAAAACATCTTGCCAAAAGAATGGAACTAGGCTCGACTAGCACTTGTGCTAACTTCTAGTCCCAATGAACTGCACCTCAGTACTAGTATATCTAAAGTATATTACATTTAGTTAAGTGTATATGATAAGTGTTTATGATTATAATTCTGAGACAGCATTGTGGGTCAGTCGTCTTGCGGCATATGTGGTGAAATGATTCCACTTGTCGAATTAGTTTTAATGAATGATTCGATATATGGAACCACAAATAGATTACTATGGAGATGGATAGATTTGAAAATTCAAAATATACGGTGCACATGAGAAAATCATATACATGTACGTATGCCTAATTCTTTTAGTAGTGAATTTCTGTTCTCTAAATAGCTGCATAGGAACGTTTGTCCTGAGAAAGATTTTTTTTAATGTTATTTGGCTCTATTTTGATATTCTTCACTAAAAACGGATCTTCGGGTGTATAAAATCAGTGGCAGAATTAGGGGGAGGGGGGGGGGGCAATTCCGGCCCGTGCCCCCCCCCCCCGTTTGAAAGAAAAGTATGCATTGTGTCCCCCCCCCCCCCCCCCCCCTTTAGAACGGAAAACGCCATTTTTTTGTTCTTCTTTTTTTTTTCTTGTCAGAGAATTATTATCGTTTTTTTTTTAAATAACACACATGCACACGCTGGTATCAATAGCCTTTAGCACTTCATTTATTTGATGTACGATAAAAGAGCAATGTAGATAAAATGCCTTGCTCAAGGGCATAAGTGCCGTGCCGGGGACCGAACGCCCGATCCTCGCATCTCTAGTCAAGCGTCTTAAACCACTGGACCACGGCACCTTATGGAGGGAAACTGGACCCAATACCCCCCCCCCCCCCCCCCCCACTGAGTGACTTTTTGAGGGCTGGAGAATTTTTTTTTTTAGTCCCCCCCCCCACCCCCATACGGATCTCCCTAAAAGCAGTTTCCCAAAGTTGACAATCCTGCATTTGTGTGCCCCCCCCCCTTATACAAAATCCTGGATCCACCCCTGTATAAAATTATATATGAATAAAGTAAACACTTTATTTTCACCGTTTCTTCATTTTCCATGGCTTAATCATAATCCCCTTCTTCTTCTTCTTTTTGACATCTCCTACCACTTTAAGCTTCGTATTATTTTATGCTAACCGTTTCTTCTTCATATCAATCCATGAATTCTCCAATAATGCATGGCTCTTCTTCTAACGCCTACCTTTTCACGCTATAATAATTTCTTTTTCGCTTCATAATACGTCTCCTTCCTTTCCCCTGATATGCAGTTATTTCATTGCCTCCATTTCTACCTGTAAGTATACACCCCCTATGATCTTTCTCTGGAAACCAGGAGCAAGTGCTTGTTGCATGTGATAGCACAGACCTTTAAAAAACGCCTTTACATGTAAATATATATTACAACAGAAGATTTTCGTAATCATCCACGAATGCTAGCCTTTATAGATTTCCGTACACAACAAGTACTACACATGTACCTATTGTACAATTCGACCAAAACAGACTCGCTCTTATTATTTTGGGTATACCACCGCAGCACCTACTTGAGGGCAGGGGTGTACATGGCGGGGGGATGGGGGGGGGGGGGGGGTATGCATCCCCCAACTTTTCGGGTGGGGGGATGTTGTGTACAAACGTTCCCCCCCAGGTTTCCCTCCACCCCCCCCCAAAAAGTGGTCGAAAATATACATTTCTATATTATGTTAGATAAATATAATTTGATATATTATATCTATTAATTTTATTTTTATATATTCTTTATTTCACTATAAATGTTATATATCTGTGTACAATATTGTAGATTTATATGAATTTTTAAATATTTATGTACAATGCTGTCGTGCCTTCTGATTTTTCCCGATATATTTTTACACCACTAGAAAGTGAAAACCATCTACTTCAAATTATACAACATGGGTGTTGATCTGGGAGTGATATGGAGGTATAAGTTTTTTTTTTAATGAAGTGGGGGGGGGGGGGGGGTGTTGGCCTGCATGTGTTACCATCCCCAAATATATTTAGAAGTGATTTTTTTTTTCGAAGCCACAATGCAGAAAAATTATTTAGATTAAAAGTACATGTAATAATTCTGGATTTAGAGGGTCCAGTTGGTAACTTTCCTTTATAATGCAATTCTGCAAAACTGAAATGAAAATATAGTCACAGGAATCGAATGTGGCGGAGAAAGAGGGAATACATCACACCCAATATTTATCGAGGATGATGATGGCTTGTATCATCATCACCCAACTATACACAGAAGAATTATCAAATGACAATCATAACATGTAGGCCCGGTCAGAAGCATCGCTACGGGCGTTGCATGTGGGCACAATGCCCCTTCTTTTCCCTTTAACTTCAGATAAGTACCCCCATTTTTCTTTCGAGTAAGTCCCAGTTCCATATTCTTTTAAGTGCCCATTTTGATAATTACACCTCATCCCTCACCTTACCTTTGATAAATGCTCCTATTTCAACGAGAGCATTTTCCCCTTTTATTCCCTTTTATTCCTTTTAATGTAACAAGTCATTTTTTTCCTTTGTAATATATAGACACTGATTAGATTTTTCTACTTTATATAAGAACATTTTCCCGTTTTTATAAATGCCCCCTTTCAGGTGTTATAAGTGCCCCTTTTCACCTGTGATGAACTGCCTTTCCTACCTTTTCTACACATTCATTTATTTTTCTAATAATTGAAGTGTCCTTTTTCCCATGATAAGTACCACGTTTCCCTTTTCCATAACATGTGCCCCTAATCCAAAGTGACTTAGAGCCAGTATTCCCAATGCTCGCTCGCTACGCTCGCTCGTATTAAAAGTACAGCTTATTAAATAAATTTTCATTGTGAAATTTTGCAATTACAATGTAATTACTATTGTTTTCTCGCTCACTTTGTTTGCTCGCTCAATATTCAATCATACTACAAATTGCAAAGCATGATGCTAAAGTTGTATCTTGGATTGGTAAAGAGAAAAACCATATACATATTTACACACCCTCAACCCACACACACACACACACACACACTATATATATATATATATATATATATATATATATATATATATACGTATATACGTACACACACACACACACACACATATGGATATATATATATATATATATATATATATATATGTGTGTGTGTGTGTGTGTGTGTGTGTGTGGGTGGGCGTGTGTGCGCGAGTGTGTGTGTGTGTGTGTGTGTGTGTGTGGCCTTTGGAGAAAATCTTACCCCCCCCCCCCAAGTATGAAGACCTGTCTATGCCAATGCTTGAGGGAGTTTATTTGGGAGAGTTGATAATTACAATTTCCTTTAAAATTACCCCATAAATTAGTTTCTGAAAGTGCTTCCATATCTAATATTGTTCAGTATGTATCATTTTACTACTGTACCGAATTTTGTGCTTTTAGACAGAAGTGCACAATTCAGCCAAAAATCGGAGCTATGCCGCCGTACTAAAACACTGTTCCCTTAAGGCATATATATATATATATATATATATATATATATATATATATATACATGTATATATATATATATATATACATGTATATATATATATATATATACATGTATATATATATATATATATATACTATTAGACATTTCATGCTTTTATCCAACTTCTTTATTTACTCTCACGAATTTTCGACGGTATTCACATCGTCTTTATCAAGTGAATGACAAACTTTCGAAATTGTATCCATGTAGCGTTTCCAAGACAATGCGCAATTAGTTTATAAGTAACCGGGCGCATTGTCTTGGAAACGCTTTACAGCTCAAAAATAAATTAAAAACGTCACGAAGACGTCACAATTGAAATAAACGTTTGTAGATTATGACCCAAGGCGTATAATAATATAAGGGGCGCTTATAAGCGCAAGGCGCATGATAAGTGAGCGAGAGCATTATAATTATACTAAAACGTCATAATGGAAATAAGACGTCATAATAGAAACGTCAAATAGGTGTTTGACAATAGAATATAAGGAGTATTAACGAAAGAAAGTGTAGTTAGTATATATATATATATATATATATATATATATATATACATATATATATATATATATATATACATATATATATATAAGAAGACCAGCCTGCCTAGTGCCTACAGATTTGTTAAAGGGCTTTATTCATTAACATGAAAAAAATTTGTGATTTCTTTGAACACTAATTACACTAATTGTGTGATGCTCTGCTGAAAGTTCATTTTAGATCAAAAGTGAGCTACATGCATAAAAAGAGCCTTCTTGTAAAATTAGGATACCTTCAGTTAATAAGCTTCAGTTTAGAAACGTATAACCTTTTGTAAGGATGCTCTCCTTGTACAAGAAAGTCATACATCCTTGAGACTGCCTTTCTCAATTCTGATCAACCTCTATTCTATCAAATACAGTACTGATTTCCTGACCCACCAAGGGCTTTTGCAAGAAAAGTACACAAATTATAAACAACTCCAAAATTCAAATGCAACTCATTTTTATCCACTAAGAATCATACATTCAGGAATTGAGCTTGATTCATAAAGTTGCCTTAGATTGCAACATCTCACACCAGGGCCCTGTGTCATAAAATTTGTAATAATATTGTTCAATGACAAGTTGCAATTACTCACATAAGCTACTGAAATACTTGCATCTGACTGGCTGAGACCAAATTTGTTACAGAACTTTGACAGTTGTTATTTATAACAAGTTTTATGAAACAGGGCCCAGAGGCCTTAGTAACATAATAATTGAGAAATGTTACTTTTTCTCATAACTGTACTAATTAAAACTACCCATTATCTGAAACCCTTTATAGGGGCTGCATGGTACTTCATTTTCAGCTTTTTGATTATAATATCACAGATATGGTGATCATCCCAAGAATTACTGTCAAACAGTGTTTACATAATCTGAAATCTGCTTGCTCCACGAACGGCACAAGTCACACCGTTATGAAGGTACTATCCCTTCACCAACTTACTTGTTAGCCTGGTAAATCAGGTCAAGCTGTGACCCATCAAGTATTTTATTACACTAAATAGTGTATGTATAAAAAAAAAATGTTACAGTGCACGAAAATTAGGCCGGGGCCTCATACACAATAACAGGTATAGATCTAGGGGTCTATTTACTATAACAATTAGTACATGTTCTATTTATGCACCATTACTGGACTATATGAACTCCAAATACTAAATTATCCCTCGTGCCGAGGTGAAATAGACCTGCACGAGTCGTGCAGGTCTATTTCACCTCGGCCTGCGGTCTCGGTGAAACAAAACTGCACTCGGGATAATTTAGTATATGTCGTTCACATAATCCAGTACCTATTTATATAATATTTTTCTCTTTGTCATAATACTTCACAGTTTTGTTAGAATTTCTTTCACAGTAATCTATGAAGGCTATTTCTAAATCTCACTAACATAAAATGAATATTGACAATAATACATGTTGGCACTACTCAATACCTAATATATATATTTTTTTTAATATCACATATTTCTACACGTTATATAAAAATAAATAAATGTATAAATCACGGAATCTTGCAGCCCAACCACTAACTGATTTTTTTTTTTTTTTTGATTCTTTTTTTAGTTCAAAAGAACATTTATTTACCCTAAACAGAATATATCCAATTGAAGTGTTAAGACGATTTATTAACCCATTTCCTACGGTAACCAACTGGTCCCTGCATGTAAAGCATTATCTTTGAGTAGTAATTCATACATGCAAAGACTTGTTACACAAATTTGTTTAGAGGAAGAGCACCGTCTTCTTTTCTTTTCTTTTTTTTGGGGGGGGGGGTAGTATGAGAGTAAATAACAAACATATTTTTTCAAGAAAAACTTGTCCATTCATTTATGCAGCTCCTCTTTAGCTTAAAACATGCTGACATATTTATCATTCTTGATGAGTAATAATATTCTACCCACCACTAATCACCACAGAAGGTTTATCATACATAATAGACCTCTTGGCACCTTCTCATATCTCATATGATGCATTTTTATGCTTCAAGTCAACATAGACACGCACATTCAACTTACTATAACAAACAAAACAACAACAACAACAACAACAACAACAACAAAAGAACTCATGCGAGATGCAGCATAGCCATACACAAAGCTATGGGACATCAAGTGATCTGTTTGTTAAGTAGACCTATACCAATACATTCTATTATATTAGTTCCTTCACCTGATCCATCTGTTACGGGTGATATCTTGAACTTTACCTAAAAATGAGAGATACGTCAATGGGGAGAGAAAAAGATCATAACATAAAAGCTAATCAGCTTGATGACAATTGTTTGTAAAGAATAACCCCCACACATACCATAAAGTTGATTTCTTAGCTATATAGTGTATGTTGGTGAATCCATCTGACTTATATCCAACTTCAGTTACACGTACATGTATTAACAATTGTTCATCAGGTTCATCTATCTAAAATTTGTGGTTTGATTTAATATTAGTAGGAAGGACAGTTGTCTCAATGACAGGAACTGTTCACACTCCAGATTGATAAGGTATTATTTTAATCCAAACACAATTCATAGGAAGAAAATGATTACCTCTATGAGTAGCTGTGCTATGTGGATAGCTATCGTAGTGTGGAGCGATATAGGAAATGTTCACACTTTAGATTGACAGGGTATTACCTTTAATCCAAATCTAATTCATATTTTACCTCAGTGAGAAGCTGTGCTATTTGGAGAGCAGTCTCTGTGAATAATGTAATGGGACCTGTTTACACTGTAGACTAACAAAGTATAACCTTGGATAACGGTCTCTGTGAATAATATAATGGGACCTCTTAACACTGTAGATTGAAAAGGTATTAACTTTAATCCCAATCTAATTCATATGTTACCTCAGTGAGAAGCTGTGTAATATGGATTGCTGTCTCTGTGTGTGGTGTGATGGGACCTGTTCGTACTCTGGATTGACCTTTTGCCAATGCCATGAAAATGATGAGCTGAAAGAAATATGAAGCAACCCTCAACGATAAGGATACTCTTCTATTCAAAGTTGTGGTATGAAACCTTTTTCTTCGATACACAAAATAAACTATACACAACTCTCAATGTACGTAAAGGTTTAATCACATGAGAAAGAACAACTGTCATTTTTATTTTATTCAAGCAGTTACCTATATATTTCAATAGCCAAATGGTACCTATTTAGAAATAACAATATCAAAAGATGTCACTGAGCTCACTTCATCATAACTTTTTTAAATAAACTTTTACCTCAGTTGAAATTTTATCATCCTGAACTTATAAAGACATTTGTACAAAATAAATACTTTGATAGAGAATGCTTTGATCCAGAATGTAATTTTCATATTGTGGTATTGCTTAATACAGAATCATTGAAGATTATTTATTAATGGCAATGGAAATACCTGTATGTAAGAAGTGTGAATGTAGAAAAGAGATGATGCATTGTTGTTTGCTCTCATCTCATTAGATATAATCACAGCACACACACACACTCACACACACACACACACACCACACACACACACACACACACACACACACACACACACACAGAATAAAAAAATCACTCACCTTTTGTTTCATTGTTGCAATATAGAAATTAACAAAGCATAATCAGATTGAAAATGATTTTTTTTCCCCTTGACATTTGGAATTATTTTCTCCCATAAACATTATATTGATTTATGTAATCAACTTTACGGGGCTAACCTCGATTAGCATATGTTATTTGTTAGCTCCCTTTACCAAGATGTTATTGTGATTTTTACCAAGATGTATGTATCTTTGTGATTTGTAATAAACTCATTCATTCATTCATCAGTTCATTCATTCATATAAGACAATATTTCAAATTAATGAAATTTTGTAAAGAATGTTACTATTGAAAAAAAATATTTGTGTTGTCAGTTTCACGATTCATCCAGAGATTTTACCCACCTGATCCTGTAGGTATTGATCAACACATCCTCCATGTTGTAGATTCTTGAGCAATTCATCTGCTGCCTCACGTCCAACATCTTCAGCTTGTTTTCCTGATTTCAACAAAATCTTTGTTAATCATTGTGATATGAACCTTTTTTCCCCCATCAAAATCAGTCAATCTGCAATAAACCTCAAATACATTGTTTCATTCTTTAAAAACCTTATCATGCTTATATAGGCTGGGCTTTTAGAGAGTAAGTATTCAGGGGGGGGGGGGGGGCTTTATACATATAGTCCAAAAGTTCTACGACACATGCTTTGGTGACAATTGCTCAGGGATCTACTTCCTATGTTCATAGAATTCAACCCTACAACAAACATGATACCAACTCTAACCATATATCTTTGACAAAATAAAGCTTGAAGCAAATATTGTGGGAACATGTACATACAGTCATGTATACCAAACCATGGCCTGGCTACTCATCTGGACATAGTAATTTTCGGTGCAATATGATTTCATAAAGATTTTGTAATTCCATTATGACCTATCAGCTACATTCAACCCCATAAGCTACTCCCAGAAGAATATTCATCTCATTGACATCCCTTTACTATGGATGCCAATGAGATTTCAGATCTCACCTCTCTTCCCAAGACTGGATCCAGCTAGTCTGCATCCTGTACTAGTCTCTGCTATCAGTCTATCATAAATTAAAAAAAAAACAATAATGGCATTCTTTATACAGTGCAATTTAAATATAGATAATTTCCCTATTAGGTAGGCAGGGAATATGTCAAAAGAACGTTACAAGGTAGAAATTCTACCAAGGTATCAATTTAATGCACCTTGATTGAAAGACACTTTGTACACTTGACATAAGGACATTAACAAGGGGTCATGATTCTCTCTTGATTGAACTTCAAGTGAATGTTCTCTTACCATGTTGCTTAAAGGTAATAAACAGTAGTGGTAGCAAAATGAAAGTTGGCATGAAACTGCTCAAATATAGTCTCATATTGTTCGGCTTCAATAAAAAGATACATGAGTAAGCTAATCCGGTATTCTATTCATGATTTCCGGTAATTTTCAGTAAAATAATTCAAATGATCGAATATCAACGGCTACCTTATACCCTCGCTAAGGACCACCTACCCCGACGCTCCCGGCTCAACGGCGCATAGCGGTTCGCACACACTTGTTACACATACTGTTTTCACATCAAATTACAAGCGCGGTACCGCGCTTGTAATTCGATGTTTATTTTTTTGGACATTTTAGCCATTTCTAAACCATTTTTCTTCAAACAAACGTCACCTATGTTCGAAATTAATCATTTTAGTATATTCAGTATATTCAGTATATGTAATAATTTCCATTCCAGCTGACAAAGTAGTTAAATATCCAAAGCGCCACCTTTCCCACTACTGTACGATACCTTTAATCAATCTTTTCAAACAAAAAGGAGAAAAATGGTTTATTAGCTATCAAGACTTATAGATTTATATGTACGTACTACACCAAGAAGCCTACCTATTTGCAAGGACTTTTAAAGTACATTTTATGTATTTATTTCTTCCATTTAACACTCCCTTTTTTTAGATTTGAGAAGAAATTTAAAATATCAAAATGATGATATAACCAGTTAACAATCACAACCATACAGGAATTTATACAGACTATTGTTACTATTGCTGAAACTTGCTCGCTTGCTTGCAGATATGAAAAGTAGATGATTTGTTGATAAGAGACTTACATGATACCAGATCCATTGCCAACTGCTGTACCATGAGGTTCTTGTATTGATTCAATCTTAACATCTATACCAGGGTAAGCTGTCTTGATGGCACTGCTTGCTGTATTACACATCATCTGGGCAAGCTACATTACACAAAAACAACATATTACCTAGGGGGCATGAGAGGTTTACCTGACATGGCAAGATATAAAAACTACATAGGTTTTAATTTGTTCAGTGGGGTCTAGTAAACACCTCTAGGGTGGACTACTCAAAAGATCTCCTGCACAAGGACTATAAATGGCTGCCTGGCATAGCGACCACTGTCAAATTCTGAAAATTGTTCAAGGTAAGTTGTGTTTGTACTCAAATTAAAGAAAATTTAATTTCAGAAAAAGAAATCATCTCACTTATTTCATCATGACATAGAAAATTATTTTTGGATTTCGAAAGGAATACCCTCTAAGTAACAGAAATATGATATTTCAAACAAACACCAGTTAATTACTACAAAACGAGATTAAGAAATAGTACATTTTCAGCTTTTTTTGCCATAGGCTATGTAGCTAAGGAATGACACACATAGCAGCGTGAAGTTGAGGCTTTCGAGATCTGATATGACTCGACACTTCATGTAAAAAAAACCTCTTGTCATTTCTCAATAGATATCATTAGAGTTGTTCATGAAACGCACATGCTATAGGTCTCACAATGAAAAACGATTAACATGAATAAAATTATAATCTTTCATTTCTAAGCTGTTTTTCCACATCATGACTGTATAATTTCTTTGATCACTTAAGCTTCAAACCTACATGAAGACTTCTGGTAATGGAACCGCATATTGAGAGCAATTGGCTTAACGTAATTCCGAATTGCTTATTGTGCCAGAGATAGGTAGCCTCGATCAGCGAAATGTAAACTTTTTAAAGAAAACTTGCTGGAAATCTCATTTACCGAAACCATCATTATTATTGCTTGACAAACAGTTGGGGCGGCTTGCTAGATTTCCTGACATTTTCTACCAAATTCATAATTATGTGAAACATTCAGCGTAAGTTTGTTTCGTTCTTTTCTGTCACTGCCAGATCACAAATTACCTTTCTCACAGCAGGTAAATGTTTTATCAGCACAGCACAAGTTATGTTTGTAAAAATGTAACCACATTCCACTTTGCATACATGGTTGTATAACCTCTCCTAAAGGAATATGCATGGAAAATCACATAAGAGCATATATTCAGATAACTATATACCGCTAGAGATGTGTGTGTGTGTGTGTGTGTGTGTGCGCGTGTGCGCATGTGTGTGTGTGTGCGTGCAAGTGTGTGTGTGTGGAGGGGGAGAAAGGGGGAGAAAGAAAGGGAAAAAGGAAGGACAATATGGAAAGAAGACGAATCGACTCCTCCCCTCATATTCACTGGCCTCTTTTTTTCTCATTATCTACTATTATTTGTGCCCCCATGACGTCCGTGCCCCCTCAGTTTATCCAAATCATTCTGTGTTCAGTGCTTGGGAATTTTTGGTGATTTTGTGCCCATTATATTCAACTGACCGAAATGCAATCGATTGAAATTCTACTGACTCTAGATCTCATGATGCACAATGCTCCCTATTTACTAAGAAGTCCATCATGCAGAATAACTTCCAGACAGTTACTTTCTCAATAAAATTGAAAAGATGTTTGGCACTACAAAATCGAAGAATAGCGTTGAACAGAGGCATACTGAAGCTTTTCGTCTTACACTCATCAGAGTACACTAGACTGGGAGCCTGTCCCGAAATAGTCAACCCATTTTACATATAGTCAGGTTCACTATGTATTTTTGTTCAAAAATTTTGGAGATTAGCAAAACTATACATTTTTGGAATCGGTAGAACATCATGAACATGGGGAATCCAAAAATTGATGCTGGCATTTGCACAAAACCCTGACCGAGCAGCCATTTTGGATTTTCAAAATGGCCGCCATATGTAACTAGTATTGAATACTTTTAAAGATATTTTTGTAACAGCACCTCATTCTATCATTTTTGTGGTAGCATATTAAAGGGCATTAAATTCTCTACAACATGATATCACATTTGCTGGGTTTGGTGATGATTTGTATAACAATTTTGGGCCGAAAATGTGATTTTTATCATTTTTTTTTTCAAAAATATGAACTGCTTCAAATATATATTTCTCCATATTTCAAAAGTCCATTTCACTAATGACTTCCAACTTTACAGAAAAACATCCATCTATAGTGTCGATTTCACATGAAAATTACAAGTTCATTGCTTATATAACAAAAAAGTTATAGTACTCTAAAGTTAACACTTTGATATTTGCTAAAAAACAAAGAAATAATGCCAAGGGCTACCTTCTAGTCAGGTTCACTATGTATTTTTGTTCAAAATTTTTTGAGATTTGCAAAACTATACATTTTTGGGATTGTTAGAGCATGGAAAATCCAAAAATTGGTGTTGGCATTTGAACAAACACCGGCATGATAGCCATTTTGGATTTTCAAAATGGCCGCCATATGATACATAATTTGCCTTATCTCGGCTTCTTTTAATGGTATAACGTAATGAAATGTGCCAATCCTACTATTTCTGGGTGCAGAAAACAAATGGGACATCGCTATAGACATCTTCCTCTAACGCTTCCTCGCAGGAGGCCATTTTGGATTTTCAAAAGGGCACATATGTAATATATGCCATGTTGCCTTATCTCTGCTTCTGGTCAACCTAGGAAGTTAGCAAAAATATGATAATTCTCCGTTTTCTTAGTCGATAAAACAATTGGTGACATAATTAGACTTCTAATCTTAATATGTCATCGCACACGGCGGCCATTTTGTATTTTTAAAATGGCCTATTTATATATATATATATATATATATATATATATATATATATATATATTGTAAGAAATGTTCCTCGAACACAACGCTGGTGGTCACTCATAGCTGTTTTAGTGGAAGGTATAATGAAAGAAATGTCACTATGAGACGGTCGTAGCTTTTATTGTCCTCCTTTATTTGTCAAGCTCTCGATCAATGATCTTCATCAGGACTGTATAAAAACACAAAATGATGGCTGACATTTACATCGGAATATACATTTCAATTTCTTACAGTGGTTAAGTACTAATCAATATAATTATAATAATATTAATTATGTTGTTTATTATCATAATGATTATTATTATTATCATTATTGTTATTGTTATGTCTGTTATTATTATTAGTAGTAGTAGTGGTAGTAGTAGTAGTAGTAGTAGTAGTAGTAGTAGTAGTAGTAGTAGTAGTATATTATTAACATCATCATTATTATACATTTGCAAATGCAAACTTGTATATATATTGAAACAAGTGAAGCTAACAGGTTGTGCACTTCTCATATAGATCCCCAAAGAAGCCCATGTCACCTTAAAAAGCAATACCGACTAGTCACCACGACAACTTTGTCCACATGGTAATCATTCACACTCATTATCTATATTGTTTGCAAATATTCATAGAAATATTATTTACAGAAATAGATTTGTAAATATAGACATGCAAGTATCTTTTCACACATTGATTTATTCTTTTAAAAAATATGCAAATGTATAATTTGGAGGACAATAAAAGCTACGACCGTCTCATAGTGACATTTCTTTCATTTTATATATATATATATATATATATATTCCAGTCAACCTAACAACTTAACAGAATATGCTAGTACTTTGTTTCTTGGGTCAGGAAAACAATTAGTGACATAATTGAACTTCCAATCTCAACGCTTCATTGGACATGGTGACCATTTTTAATTTTCAAAGTGGCCACCACAAATTAATTTTTTTTTTTACCCTACGTCGGCTTCTTTTCAAAGTAGAAACTGAATGAAATATGCTAATCCTACGTTTCTTCGGTCGAGAAAACAATCTGTGACATTACTAGACTTCTACTCCCAACGCTTCATCGCATATGGCGGCCACTTTGTGTGTAGAATTAAGTAAAATGGAGCTCTCAATCAGCGCAACTGAATATATTTTGCATAGTAGCTGCGCTATATAAATTTATGCTTATTATTATTATTATTATTACTATTTTGGATTTTCAAATTGGCCGCCATGAAATATATCTCTGCTTCATTTAAAGGCAACCTAGAAACTTATTGGAATATTCTATTACTATGTTTCCAGGGTCAGGAAGAACATTGGTGACGTCATTAGACTTCCCATCTCAACGCTTCATGTGGCTTCCATCTTGGATTTTCAAAATGACCGACATAAAATGCATATTTTGTCCTTTCTCTACGTATGATCAACATAAAAACTACATGTAATATGATAAGCTTATGTTTCTTTGATAATGGAAATCTTTGGTGCTATCACTAACTTATAATCTTGAGTCTTCCATCACTTCAAGCCTGGCAATTGGGCGGCTAGGGGCCCTCAGACAAATTTCATTGCGTCTCTAAACTGAAAAAGTGCCACGTTCTGGCTTTGTCCTTGAAGTCTTGCACATATTTTGACACCAAGTTTAGAAAAATTATTCAGTCATGTTATATTTTGGTTTCTAATTTTCTTCTCTTCAGGCAAGAATTAATATTTTTGTACAATTTGAATGAAGAACAGCAATTTGATTTTTTTTTTTTTTTTGGTAGATCATCTGTAATTTCTTCTTCTTTTATCACCCCTTTTCTATCTGAATGTTGATTTAGAATTTAAAAAAACCCTCTATAAACAGACCTAAAAAGAGATTATGGTTTTGTTTTTCAGTCCACGGACTTTCCCATCGACGATCATCACTGGTCAACTCCCCCCCCCCCCCCCCCTCCTCCGGATAACTATCCCTGAATTAAGCGCAGCTCTTTAGCTTTAGCTTCTTATTGTAACTTACTAATAAATTATACTGTACCAAACTAGAGATAGACTTCCTGTTCTAATATATAGACCAGCATGTGCAGACTAAATGAATGTATTTTACAGTACAACAAATTATTACATACTTTACTTGGCCCAAAGATGTTTTAGGGTACTCCAATTAGGCTAATCTATTATAATTGTATACATGTAGGAATACGCCATTACAGCAAAGACGGCTCACAACCTTTAAAATGCTCATTTCCTACATTTTCATATTGTTTTTCAACTTTAATTACTTTCAGTTCTGCTTTTTAAGGTAAATAGTAAAGCTTTTAGTTAAT
Source organism: Heliocidaris tuberculata (assembly GCA_025618425.1). Classification (NCBI taxonomy): domain Eukaryota; kingdom Metazoa; phylum Echinodermata; class Echinoidea; order Camarodonta; family Echinometridae; genus Heliocidaris; species Heliocidaris tuberculata. The sequence goes on along the minus strand of CM046838.1, from coordinate 37,192,079 downwards.
AACATAAATAAGGAAAAAAAAAAGATGTACAAATAGAATAAGAAAGATTTCGTTCTAACCACTTTGTACAAAAACAGAGGAAAAATCTCAAAAGGTCACTTTTTTTTTTGCTTTCAGTTCTGCTACTGAGGTGAATAGTACAGCTTAAGTAAGACAATTTTTAAAAATAAGATAAACAGTGGTAGCAAGAAATATTGTGTTAAACCACTTTTTACTCAAAAAAGAAAAAAGTCTCAAAACGTCACCTAATTTTAGAAGGATCTTTCGTGGTAAAAGATTTTTGCAATGCTGAAATGAAGAAAGTCAAAATGTAGAGTGGCGTGAAAAGCGCTGATTGAGACCAACCGATGAACTTTGTCTACAACTGAGCGAGGGGGGGGGGGGGGGGGGCTGACGTCTTTTGCCAGAATGTAAACTTTACATTCAGCCCCTAGCCCCCACCCCTCCCCATCTCTCGTTTTCATCTTGAAAGTGCTTGGAAATGTTACAGGGGACCCAATTTTTTTTTTTTTTTTTTTTTGGGGGGGGGGGGAGGGTCAACCAGACTTGGATTGATGTTAAAGACTGTTTGGTATCAATAATGTTTAGGGGACCTCCCTGTACAACTGTCTACATGTTTTAGAGTGTAAATCTTGTCTATCACGTAAATACAGTCCCATGTTATTTCAATGATGGTCTGAATTGCTTCCTTGTACCAAAAGTACTTGTAGGTATAAACTTTAGAGGGGAAGGGGGGGGGGGATAGTTTCCCAGGTAAGGGTAAGGCATTGGCAGATATTTTTCCAGTAACCATGAGATTTTAAATGATTTGTCAAGGCTCACTGATATTCTTACCATTATACAAAGTACTTTATGAATATTACTTTGTACCAATTTGTCTTGTTTTAAAAGCAGAAAGGGGGAGGGGAAGGCAAGGACATGAAGGGGGTGCAAGTTTTGTACCCTGTCATCTAGTATATACGTGTGTAGGAGTGTGAATCATGATTATCACTTGAAACCAGGTTTCCTCATAAATATCACTGGACAGTTGGTTTCTGAACACACAGATCATCCGTTAATAGCTAGCACATTTGTATCATAGCAACGGGAACTAACAAACAATTGTATATCACTAAAATATGATCGTACTGAATCATCTGACATCACACTTCCTATTAAAATATTCAGCATGTACTACCGAAATAATCCATTTCACGTCTCCCAATGTTACCATTGTTAGTGAGAAGGCAGCACTTAGTAACCAGTTTTGTTATCGACTCTCTACTTTAGCTTATGTCAAAGTGTCAATTTTAGAGCGCTATAACTTTTTTGTTTGATAAGTTTGATGAGTAATTTTATATGATGTTAACCGTACATATGGGCAGTTTTCTGAAAAGTCTGAACTAATTAGTGAAAATAACGTTTGAAATAATGAGAAATACGTATTTTGAAGAAATTCATATTCATATTTGTGAAAAAATTATGTTAAAAAATCACATTCTTGGCCAAGAATTGTATTGCAAATCATCACTAAACCCATTAAATGTGGTATCATGTTGTAGAAAATTTAATGCCCTTTAATATGATGATAAATACATGGTATAAGATGAGGTTCTGTGAACAAAAATATCTTCAAATTTGTTCAATACGAGTTATACATAGCAGCCATTTTGAAAATCCAAAATAGCCGCCGCTATGCCGGTGATTTGTGCAAATGCCAACATCAATTTTTTAATTCCCCATGTTCTACCGATTATAAAAATGTATAGTTTTGCTAATCTCCAAAAATTTTGAACGAAAGCCCATTTTCTTACATAGTGTACCAGACTAATATGAGATTTGACCCCTTAAAGTTCCTTAGACTATCCATGTCATTCACATAAGGCTTGTCAGCTCGAACGAAGCCGCCGGGTTAGGCCCCCAGAGCCCCCGAGAGGGGCCCCAAAGTCGGGTCGATTTCAACCCATCTAACATATGCGCCAAACTTTGTCAGAATTAAGGTGTATGACTATACATTACCAAAACACCAAAACTGACAAAATTTTCCGTCGGGATAGGTTGTCAGACCGCCCCTAAAACTTTGGGCAAATTTTTCCCCTTAAGACCCATGGCCCAAATTTTGTAAGAAGGAAGAGTTATGGGTGTACATTACAAAAATATAAAAAACCTTACAAAAAATTTCCATCGGGAAGGGAGTAAACACACCCATTGTCCATCTGCACCTGTTTGACAAGAGATAACAGAGGAGCTTTAAAGTATCTGGGCTATGTGGCTGCCATGCTGAAATCTACCATTCATGTGTTAATTACACAAATACTTTGCAAGCTTTCTATTATGCCTTGCCAAACAGGCGCAGATGGACAATGGGTGTGTTTACATAATCCGACAATATCATTCGACTACTTTTGAGAAAGCAGTACAATTTTCACAATTTAATAATTATTACTGAAATGATCATTTGACACCAAATTGCACCCCAAGAAAGTAATAATACTCAAAATTGTACTACGTAAATTTTAGCTGAATTGAATGAGACAATTTGGAGTTATTAAGGTTGTAATGTCAAATTTTTTTCTCTATATATCCAGAGCATTTTTGGCAGCAAAGCTGGGTACTTTGGTGTTTTTTCAGGGGCGTGTTACACCCGCTTCCCGATGGAAATTTTTGTAAGTCTTTATATTTTTGTAATGTACACCCATAACTCTTCCTTCTGTCAAAATTTGGTCCATGGGCCTTAAGGGGAAAAATTTGCCCCAGTTTTTAGGGGCGGTCTGACAACCCATCCCGAGTGAAAATTTTGTCAGTTTTGGTGTTTTGGTAATGTATAGTCATACACCTTCCTTCGACAAAGTTTGGCGCATATGTTACATGGGTTGAAATCGACCCGACTTTGGGGCCCCTTTCGGGGGCTCTGGGGGCCAAACCCGGCGGCTTCGTTCGAGCTGACAAGCTTTTTGTGGATGACATGGATGGTCTTAGCAACTTTTGGGAGGGGGGGGGGGGGGGTCAAATCTCATATGTAAAATGAGTTGACTATTTCGGGACAGGCTCCTGGCCTACACGTACGTTCGCTAATCTATTTTCTTGCTTGGCACCATTTAGAATATTGTTGTTGTTTAATATCATTTGCGTTCAATTATTGATGTTATGATCTTAAATTTAAATTTTTAGAATTATTATTATAATGGACCTATTGTTTATGCTCTTGATAAATTCTGGATATAAGTATTTTCCCTCTCTCTTGATTGCTCATACATATGATTCATCGATTTTTGATGACGTCAATCAACCGGTCCAGTGAGTAGCTGAAGTACTGATGACACGAACACCTAACACAGCAATCCTCTGTAATTAGTAAAAATCTTCGTCCAAAAACTCCTGAAATTTCAGTTCATTTTGGAAACGGTTGAGCAAAGCAAGATGCTTGATAATGAATAAATCAAGTCCTTCATTTATGCCATGTCATATGTTATAACTATTACACAGATTATCAAAAAGATCAAACCTTAGAATGTTTTGTAAAAATATGAATAATTTATTCATCAATAATACTAGAGTCTATTACATGGATTATTTTCCTCCTATAACTTATTGAAGTATAATCTTATTATGATATGGACACTGTAGTCAGGTCTGTTAAAAGTATTAAACAGTAGTGGTAGCAAAATGAAAGTTGGCATGAAACTGCTCAAAAACAGTCTCATATTGTTCGGCTTGCATAAAAAGATACATGAGTGAGATAATCCGGTATTCTATTCATGATTTCCGGTGATTTTCAGAATATCAACGGTTACCTTATACCCTCGCTAAGGACCACCTACCCCGACGCTCCCGGCTCAACGGCGCACAGCGGTTCGCACACACTGTTTACACGTGTGTGAACTGTCAACGCGGTACCGCGCTTGTAATTCGATGTTTATTTTTGGGGATATTTTAGCCATTTCTAAACCATTTTTCTTCAAACAAACGTCACCTACGTTCGAAATTAATCATTTCACGACAGTATATGTAGTAATTTCCATTCCAGCTGACAAAGTAGTTAAATATCCAAAGCGCCACCTTTCCCACTATACTGTACGATACGTTTAAGCCCACATTTTTTAGTTTTGGGGACAGAGTTTACAGAAGCACCAAACTTTGCATACTTACTTGTTAAGACAATAGCTTCTTTTTGTCCCACAGGACCCATCGAATTAAACATCTTCATGAAAAATTAGGCTAATTTATGCAAATAACATGTATTAAATCAATACTACATTGACAATGTAAAAATCAGAGAGCTTGAAAATGTACCAAACTTTAGATATGTATCTGTTGTGGCGATAGCTTTTTTTTTTTTTTTTTTACAAGACTCACTGAATTAAATCTCATCTTCATGCAAAATTTTGCTACTTTATGCAAATGATTGCAATACATGTATATCAATACTGTGTATCTGTACAGGGTAAAAATCAAAGTGCCTGAAAATGTACCAAACTTTCCATATATTTGTTGCGCCTATAGGTTTATTTCTTTCCACAGAACCCACTGAGTTAACTCTCACTTTCATGCAAATTTATGCAAATTTATACAGCGTTAATGCCGTTCATATTTTACATATTGAATGTTCCGCACCAAACATTTCTTATGTACTGGTAATGCAAATATATTCACCTTTGGCACAGGACCAAACAAATTAAATTTTATCTTCATTCCACTTTATGCAGATTTATGCAAATTTTATGAATATATTAATATAATTCCATCGATATCATAAATCGCAGTAAAGCTTTAAAATGTGCTTAACTTTCTACATTTTATAGCTTTATCTTAACCACAGCTCTCCATCAACTCAGACTACATTTTCATGTAATGCTATGAAGGTTTCTGCATATTATATGCATTTATTAATATTTCATTAACACTGGTCAGGATTTTGTTATACTTCGACTAGTACCATAATTTACTCACTTAAAAGTATAAAAAAACACCCTTCCATCAACGATAGTTAAAATGCAAATTCTATCTCTTTAGAAACACAAATACCATTTATGTTAAACACCAGCAAAACCATTAGAGACAAGGGCAGTTTATAAATGACGAACTAGAATATTTTTGTGGTCTCCAGGATACGAAAAGTTTAATTGATCTAGTTAAGAACCTATTCAAACGGTAAATTTTCATTCCGTCCAATGTTGGTCTATCACTATTTGTGGTCAAATAGAATTAAATTTTTAAAAAGAGTGGAATAACCTACATCAATAGGTCTCCTTCACCAAAGAACAGTACAAAATTGATATTTTGATACACATGTTGTTTGCTTCACGGTTTACTTCTGACTATGATTTTATGCCTGTATCAGCATAATTAGCATAAAATGCCAATATCTAAACATATTCAAGTACTTATATTGGAATATGATTTTTATATTTAAGTTTTAAACACACTCTTAAAATGTTGGGTAAATTTAGTTGGGTAACTGCTGGTTGGTTAAAAATATTCCCAATTCTGGGCTATTATTAACCAACTGGACACTCGAGTGGTGTAACCAATATTGGTCAATACTTTTTACCTAAATATTGGGCATATATTTACCAACAGTATTTGGTAATTATGGGTTGGGTACTTGTTGCCCTGTAGTTGTGTAATTTTGTCACATTTCCTTTGCCAGTTGGGTAAATTTTGTTGGGTAACTGATGGTTGGTTAGAAATTCGCTTTTGCCCAACTTGTGGTAAATATTTTTACCCAATATTGGGGAAAACACTTATATGAATATTCATGAATTTTTAGTAGCGTATGGTTTGGGGTGGCCCGATTTACTACCTGTCACCGAATGCATAAAAAAATATAAGGGGTATATAAGAGCTTGCACTAGTTTGCACTAACTGGATAGGATAGGACTAGGATAGGATAGGTTAAGATATAGGATAGGATAGCTTAAAATAGGATAGGTTAGGATTGATTAGGTTAAGACCCAGAAGGACGTAACAAGCAGATTTCATTTTTTTAAACCTAGGTTGGAGGAAAAAGGAAGCAATAAATTGGGCAGCTGAATTTGCCCAACCACATGATATTTGTTACCAAACAGCTGAATAAATAGAGGGTTGGGCAATCCTATTGGGTAAGATTGGTTGGGTAATAATTACCTAACTGAGAATATAACCAACAGTTGGGCAATTGTAGAGTTGGGTAAAATCTAATGGGTCACCAACTGATGGGCAATTTAATTTGCCCAACAACATAGTAAATGGATTGCCCAACATCAGTTGGGCAAATTTTAACCAAAAGTTGTGTGGACAGTATGTTGCCCAGTGTTGGTTAAAAATTGGGCATTTTTTTGCCCAACTTTTTTAAGAGTGCACCTTGTGTTTTTGTACGAAATTTTCTTAATTTATTATTTATTATCTATTTCTATTTCTACCCACTTTTATGTACGCACAATATCTTCAAAACGGCTGATTCAAATTAATTGAACATAGCAGAGTGCGTGCGCGTACGTGTGCATCGGTAAAATTGCGCGCTCGCAAAAATCTGAAAATACTCAAAATGGTCTAGGATCAATTTTGGGCATGTTTCAGGCCATTAAAAAAAGTCAATAACCTTAAGTGCCTTATACACTTAGAAATGACTAATCTTCGACTGTTTTAGCATTTTAATTAATCCTGTATCATTAACAGAAATTTTTTAACGCACGCGTATGCGCATGCGTGCGCAAATGGTTAAAATGCCTAAAATTGATTAAGATAGACTGTTTTGAAAATGCACATGAGTGTCTGCAGATGGCGATCAGCTGTAGGCCAACTCAGAGCCATCCATACACAGAGATGGCCAACTCCGTTTCAGTTGGGCACAACATGGCGTATATTCCTTTATTGCATGCTTGCCTAATAAAGCAACATGCGCCATATTGTTACCCTCTTGAGCCGAGTTGGCAAAACTCTGTTTATGGATGGCTCTTGGCCAACTCCTGCGGTTCGTACGTCCTTCATATTTTGTCATGGTCACAACCAGTCGTGCACCTCTCTGCATCTCCTCGAATTCCCCCTCCCACACAGACATGCGTTCCCTGATTTTTTAAAATAAATACTAGAATAAATACCATCATTCTTTTTAACATTTCAATATTGAAAGGAAACGACCAAGACAGTGACATTTCTGTTTCGCAGTACCCCTCCCACATAGACATATCTTGCGTATACTTTTTAAATATCGTTATATTCTTTGTTAAGTCAAACAGCAGTTACCATAACTACATCGTCTACATGTATAAGTCTATCGGAGGTATGACAGTGAGACGACTGCAACTTCTCAAGTATATCTTCATTAATCTTCTCTTGACCCCGTTTAAGGTTGTTAACCACAGGAAATTCTTCAATACCATGATTATGAGTCAATATACACTCTCTTTTTAGAAACATCCATTGATTATACTTGACCTACCGTGAATTTAAAGGTCACACACTAACAATGTAAAATATAACATTCAATGTTGAAAAAACAACCGAACCAAAAACTGGAATAGTTTTTCGAAGTCCCTCTCCCACGCAGACATGAGTGCATTATTCATCCTAATAAGTGCCCCTTTTCAAATCTGATAAGTCTCCCTTTTTATTTCTGATAAGTTCCCCTTTTCCTTTCCATTAAGTCTCCTTTCCCCTCTTGTTAAGTGCCATTTTTCAAATCTGAAGAGTGCCCCTAAGTTTACCTCTGATAAGCGATAATTTTCCTTTCTTACAAATGCCCCTTTCCCATTTCAAAAGGACCCTTTTTCAAATCTTATGGATGCTCTTTTTAATTCTGACAAGTGTCTTTTCCCCCATTACCCTTTTTCCCGTTTGACAATTCTCCCTGACAATTTTCATTTCTTACAAAATGAACCTTTCCCATTTTCAAAAGGACCCTTTTTCAAATCTTATGGATGCTCTTTTTAATTCTGACAAGTGTCTTTTCCCCCATTGCCCTTTTTCCCGTTTGGCAATTCTCCCTGACAATTTTCCTTTCTTACAAATGCCCCTTTCCCATTTTAAAAGGACCCTTTTTCAAATCTTATGAAATGCTCCTTTTTATTCTGACAAGTGTCTTTTCCCCCATTGCCCCTTTTCCCGTTTGACAATTCTCCCTTTTTTCAAATCTGAAGAGAGCACCATTATTATTTAGATTGTTCCCCTTTAGCTTGCACTTTCTAACAAGTGTTTTTCCCCCTTCTGATAAATGCCACTCATTTGGGGGGGGGGGGGTGTCGTGTTAAAACAAACTTTACTTGTATTTAATATATTATTGAGCTGCCTATATACAATGAGTGTAAATGCATGAGCATACACAAATCATAATAAATCATGATAAATCATAGGAACTTGGCATAAAAATCAAGAAATTTACTCAAAATATCACACTAAACTTTGTTATTCTATTTTACCTGACCGAACTGACCAGGCTCACAAAGTTGTTGCAACTTACGAAATTCGGGTGATGGTATAGGTATTTCTTGATATACCCGCTGCCCCCCTCCCCATTGATCTATTCATGAATATGAAAACATATGTATTTGTTATAAAAATCAAGAAATATACTCAGAGTCTTGCACTTAACAAAAACTGAACTTATTTAGCAAAATCGGAGTAACATATCTTACGTGCTGGTATAGTCGTTTCTTGATATAGGCCTAAATGTTTCGTTGAAACTTTGTTTTATGCATAATGATAGACTAGCTTTAATAGTCAAGAAATATACTCAGGATACCACGGTTGACATAGTCATTTCACTAACCTAACCTTATTCACTAATATGTTGCAAAATTTCGGGGTGCTGGTGTAGTTGTTTCTTGGTATATCATTGGCAATTAAATTAAATAAGCATTAAGAATATTGAATAAATATTAGAATATTTTTTAAATTATTGATGATATTCTATTCTAACTGACCGATCTAATCTTATTGTCACAAGAATTAATTTGAAGCCCCTGCATATCTATTTCGTTTATTTTATGTTTAATTAGCATAAATTAACATAGAGCTCAAGAAAATTGAATATAATGAAGCAATTAACACTGCAACTGCATTTGATTTCATCAGACTCACCTGGATATAACACATTTAATGAACTAGTTTGTATATTTCAAGACATACAAATGAATTTGTGTTTTTTGCATAAAATTTGCATGAATTAGTATTTTTAAATAGGGTGCCATTCACCGATTTCGTAGCACCCTATCCAAAATTAACGCTTTTGATACATATGACTCACAGGCAAAAAATTGCGCTTTTGTAAATTCTGTCCCCAAAATTTTGTTAACTGACCTGACTACTAGGATACATGTATTCATTGGTATTACGCGCTCGTTACAAAATTGATTAATAAGGAGCATACATTTTGACAGAAAATGCCATCAAAATAGGGTGAATTTCTAATTACACGACCAATATTTTCTTATAAAGATATGTCCTCTATAATGAGCAAAAAGCATGTCTTGTAATTCGATACATATTCAATACCGTGAGAGATATTACGACGCATGTTGACGTATGAATCTTGCTCTTTTAGGTATGCTAATTCATATTACGATAAGATAGATTTTCAAAATCTGAAGTATTTGTAAAAATATGAATAATTTATTCATAAATAATAATATAGTTTATCGTGGATTATTTTCCTCCTATAACTTATTGAAGTTTAATCTTAGTGTGATGTGGATACTAGGATACATGTATTAAGCGCTCGCTATTGATTAATAGGTGCGCACATTTTGACCCAGAAAACAGGGTGAATTTCTCATTATGGAGGTACCCTTTACATTGCGGGTAGTACATGTAACTCAGTTTGGGTGCTTCATCTTCATTTCCATATCAATGGGAAATTTATTCAGAATGTCCTGGCAAACTATTCAAAATGTCCGCGCACATGAAATGTCCATTCATTGTGTAGTGAGCGAACGTACGTGAGTAAACCGCAAGAATGATCAGAAAGCCGAAATGAAAATATAAACGGAAACTAAAGGAACAAAAGGCGCGAAATATAAAAAGCTCTGATTGACCGTCTAAAGATAAAGATTCTTGCGTTTTACTCTGATGAGTGGAAGATGAAAAGCTTCAGTATGCCTCTGTTCAACGCTATTCCTCAATAAAACTGCATGACTAGAAATTTAAATAAATCATTTTAAGACACAAAGCTTTTGAATATCTTTGAAATGGGTGCTTTATGAAAGAAATTGATAAGTTTACGGAATATTTGAATAACGAGAACAACAGCTGAGATTTTCATAGAATTGACCTCTGTCATCTTTAAGCTTTCATCAATTTCCACCAAATTTGATAAATTCAGCTCCCTGGAAGGATGCATATTTGAAGTCCATACCCAAAACGATACTTGAGATATCGCGATAAAGACTAAAATCTAACATATATTATGACCTTTTGACCTTAAATCTTCTTAAACAAAAATATAACAAGATGTTTCATTATGTTCATTGATGATACTTACAGTTATACCATGTAGCTCAAAGTTTATACTAAGTTTGGAGTCCATACCTGATATTGTGCTTAAAGGGAAAGACTCATCAGAAAAAAAGTTGCTTTAAATAAAAGCACAAAAATAAGAGAAATAGATCAGTGAAAGTTTGAGAAAAATCCGATAAAGAATAAGAGAGTTATGAATTTTTAAAATTCTGTGGAAATCTCAAATTGGCAACTCTGGTTCATGTGACTGTGATATCCTGTGATATCATGGAATCACTACTTTCCAATTTGTTTTTGTACACATGTACATGAAATATCATTATTTTACATTTTTCTTCAAAAAACATTATTTTGATTCCTGTGCTCGAAGTATAGTGAGGGTAACATATTTTTGTATATCATCTTGTAAAAAATAGGCATATTCTTTCATTAATTTGACCACAAACAAAATTTAAAATGATATTTTTATATAAATAAAAAGTTATTAATTTTCATTTTTTTGTGTGTATAACATCTTCCTTATTCCTGTGCTCGAGGCATTATTAAGGGTGGAATGTTTTGGCATGTCCTCTTGTTTAAACTAAGTCTATTCCTTTAATATTTCAAGAAAAAAGGACATTTGGGGTCATTTTTGTGTACAAACACACATGGAGAGTAGTGATTCCATGACATCACAGGATATCACAGTCACAGACTTGGAGTTGTCAATTTGAGATTTCCATAAATTTTTAAAAATTCATAACTCTCTTATTCTCTGTCGAATTTTTCTCAAACTGATATATTTCTTTTATTTTTGTGATTTTATTTAAACCAACTTTTTTTTTCTCATGAGTCTTTCCCTTTAAGAATAGAAATATAGAGAGAACAACACTAAACTTTAAAAGCCAAAGATTTTCTTGAAATATTCATAATTTTATATGTTTTCCTGCACATTGATGCTATTATTGCACAGGATATTCTTGACAATTCATAGAAAAAAAGAATAATTCCCATCAAATTATACCTAGGGAATACCTAGGGAAGATACTGAACGCAGGCACTATGCCTCTGTATTCAGTTCCAAGTTCTTCTTTCTTTTTAAGATGGCTGGATCGTTTCCAGGTGCAGGCGACTTAGTCGTACTTAATCGGCTCACTTTTCCAGCACCTATCCAAAGCTATTTCAAAACAGTGCACACTCGGGGCAGTAATGGTGTCGTTGGAGAGATTATTCCATGGTTTGCATATAAAAAGAATTTTTGTATCTCTGAGTTTTGGTACTAGGAATATACAATTTCTTACTATGCCCTCTTGTCTGATCTCTGGATTGCAATACAAGATTTGGTGTATCTTGTACGTTTCAATCATATCACCTCGAGCCTTCTTGTAAGCTAAGGTTGGGATATTCAACTGTCTCAATCGTTGTGCATAAGGCAACCCCTTTAACTCTGGGACTAATCTAGTCGCTCTTCTTTGGACATTTTCCAAAGCATGGATATGTTTCTTTTAATAGGTGGAGGCTCCACACAGCATGAGCGTATTCTATTTGAGGGCGAACAAGCGATTTGTACAAAAGGGAGAAATTTTCCTTATTGAAATAAACAAAGGTTCGTCTGATTAAATTCATTAGACTGTTTGCCTTATTGATCTTTGTATGAAAATGTTCTTCAACATAAAGCTTATCATCAATCACCACTCCCAAATCTTTCTCAGATGACACTTGCATGAGGGCACTTGGTGAATTATCACATGTCATATTATACACAAATGGCCTTGCCGGTGCAGACTGGGAGTTACCCATGGTGAGAACACTACATTTCTTAGGGTTGAATCTTAGCAGCCATTTGTCAGACCAGCATTAATTGGAGCTTATCAAGATCCCTCTGAAGGGCAATACAATCATTTTCTTCTCTAATATACTTGAAAATCTTAGTGTCGTCAGCAAATAGATAAACACTACTCTCGGAAATAGTGTCGGGTAGATCATTTATATACAACACAAACAACACAGGCCCAAGAACACTACCTTGTGGAATTCCACTCGCGACAAGACCCCAACTGGAAAATTCTCCATTCACACATACACGCTGTCTTCTCCCAACTAGAAACGCCTTAATCCAATTAACCACCAACTCACTTATGCCATAGCTTCTAATCTTGGCAAGCAGCCGACGGTGGGGCACCATATCGAAGGCCTTCATAAAATCTAAATAAATCACATCAATTGACCCATTTTCCTCCAGAGCGCTAGACCATTCATCAACTACATTTATCAGCTGAAGCATTGTTGAACGACCAGGCAAGAAACCATACTGCTTGACACTAACTAATTTGTTCATAGTCATATGATCCAGAATCTCATCACGAATTACTGGTTTTTAGTTACTTGACTAAAAAAAAGTCTTTCAGGTTCCATACACAGCACAAACATGTGTTTCTACAGGTTAAAAGCTCTAAATATGATTGAAAAATTGTGGTTGCAAAGGAAAATGGTGTTGCTAGGCAACAGAATGGTCTCAATTGATAATCAAAATATCAAAAATGTGTTGCACTTCTTAAGAATATAGCTCCAACATGTCTACCTTTATACTAAGGTTAAAATCCACGAGATGTCTAGAGAACAGGACTATACATTAAAGGGAATCATTAACTTTATGGAGGCTTGATTTAAGAAATTGTTGAAATTTGATATCTTTCTTGTATATGATGTTCAGAAGGATAAATAAATAGCCAGGCATAGAAAGGTTTTCAAATATACAGTGTTATCATTAAGATATCTAGGACTGAATACTTCCATTACGAAACCGTACTGGGGTACTCTTTAGTCTAACACTGCAGTCTATGGGGGAAATGATTCTGGCATTTCAATCACTTGTATATATGTTTAGTTTTGTGAAGCACATGATGATTTTGAAGTGCTTTTTTTTTTTTTTTTTTTTTTGATTTTTTTTTTTTTTTAACTGGGCTTCATTTCTACACCATACTACATGCACTGATAGCATGTAGGGCCAGGCAGCTCAGAAAAAGATACATATATGTCTAATTCACTTTCATAAACAAGTAAGTAACTCGTACTGATGACTCTTATGCGAAGGGTGGTAAAAGTGGGCATGGCCTATTCAAAACCGGATTCCATGGTGATGCTACTACACGTTGCATCAATTTTTATGCTCATTTTCAAAAAAATCCGAAAATTTCCTTCAAAATAATGTATGTTGTTGCTGTAATCCAGGTGGGGGATTAAAGTCAAGAAATAATCCAATTTTTGCCCTCTCGCCGCTCACCTTTAATGCTGACTCGACGCAAGACAGACAATTTATGTCTGTCAAGAGAGGGCGCTGTGAAGAAATGCTTTTTACAATAGAAATCTAATTTTATAAGCCCCCAGAGAACTTTTTAAATATAAAATGTATTCTCACATAAACTACATATCATGAAAATGCAGCATTTTCTCCACAAACTTATTATTTGAGAGTATACATTGTCATGATAATTTACCATAAGTAATCACGTATTTTCTCCGATTGATAAATTTTCAGGGTCTCATATATGTAAATTAGGATAAAAATTTCCCAATAGAATTTCTGTTTCATGCTTGAATTTATATCTCCTGCCCCTGGAGAAATGTTACATAAAGTTATTTACACCGCATGGTGCAGAAAAACCTATTCTGCCTTTAACATTTACCTATGGCTTGAGTGATATAGAATTATTTACTGAACACAAGGGGGGGGGGGGAACTTTACCCCCCTCGTAGGGACCCCCGTGCAGCCAGATGGAAGAGTAGTCCACCCTAGAGATGTTGCTCATGGACCATAGAGTGAACCTATATAGGACTACTTTTTATATCTCGCCATGTCAGTTTCACAGTAAAAGTGGGGGGGGGGGGGGTGGGGTTCGCCCCCTGGGTATATACAGAAAAAACAGGGTAGAGAGAGATAAGGGCAAGATGGGGGGGGGGGGGGGGGTAAAGGGCGAGAGAAAGGAGAGACAGAGAGACAGAGAGAGAGAGAGACAGAGAGAGAGAGTTGAATAAGTAATATGACCTATCACTCAAAAGAACCATGATGCATAATTCAGTCTTTTATTGATACAATACCGTGTTGGATTTTATTGGTATACCCAATATTCATCAGCTACAGTAGTACTGGGCTTTTAAAAAAGGAAACTCAAATCTAAAATTGTTCTGTAAATGGACTATATATTTACTGGCGTTTAATATATCATATGAAAGAGTAATTCATTTTCTTTCCAGTGGTAACTTGTTTAAGTTTCGAGGGTCACGCATCAGGGAACACCATTGTCTTCAAAATTTTGTGCAAAATTCTAGTTGGTTCACTTTATTGTAAAACACAGTCGGCATGGTTTCGGTTGAATGGCTTAGTTAACTAGCTTGGTTGCTCTTCATGGCCATTCGTTAGTAAGCAAATCTCATAATTACGTATTTTACACCTTTACAAAGAGTCTTATGAACATCACAAAGCATGGTTTGCACGAGTTGTTAGTCATAAACTTTGACCAAAAAGAAGTGAGATCTTCAGAGAGCACAGGGATCATGTTCGTTTGTCTTGAGTGCTGCAGGCATCTTCCGCTCATTTTCAACAAAAAGCCAAAAGTTTTGAAAAGCAGCAGACTAGAGTAAAATCTTCAAACACATGTACGAGTTTTAGATTTTCCTTCTTTATACTATTTGTCTTTGATTTGCATTGCTTTGTGATATTGCAATCTTTCTGGTTTGCACTGGTTCTTTAGCATGTAATTAACCTTGTTAAATTCACCCAGACTGCCTTCTTTGCAAAACATTTCCCATCTGAAAAGGGTTTTACAAATAAAAAAATCTTGAAGCAGAGGTGAATAACATCTCATTAACACGAATTTGAAGAAGAAGATCATCCATAACGAGAATTAGAGCTCCCGAGCCATTTCACAAAATGCATCTCCTTAACATCATGCCTAATGAGTTTTACGAGAAAGTGAACCAACTAGATTTTTGCACAAATTTTTGAAGACAATGGTGTCCAGTGATGCATGACCCTTGGAACCGAAACAAGTTACCACTGGAAAGAATATGAATTACTTTGTCATGTATTATGAAGTTTATTGTCAGTAAACATATAGTTCATTCACAGAAATATTTCAAAGTTGGGTTTCTTTGTTGTTGTTGTTGTTGTTGAAAAGCCCAGTATAGGTAGGAAGGCTGTCACTCAGCTCTCACATATTTTGCATCAGCAACAGTTTGAAATATGCCTGCCAGTCATTTGCATTTAAGATTTAGGTTTGTATTACCTTCCGAGGCAAGGTTCCAGCTACAAAAGCTCTTCCTGTTACCCTGGTCACTGATCCGACCTCTGTCAGGGTTATAGGTGAAAGGTCATGTACTGGTCTGGCTGTTACCTGGATCTCACCACCTCCCTTTGGATAATAACCTCTGGAAATGCAACAATACAATCAAAAAATTAAAGCACTTCACATTGAAAATGAACAAAAATTGTGATGGCATACTAAATCTATCTCTACTCTTTGTCACTCCTCTCTCTTTCTTCCTCCCTCCATCCCCCCCCCCCCTCCATCCCTCCCTCTCTCTTTCTCTGAGATTCCAATAGCCTTACCAAGCTTTGAGTCTCTCATCACATGCTGAAAAAAGGTCCAAAATGGTTGTATCAATCACACACATATCAATATTTTGTATTTGACATTTTTGCATTGGTCATGTTGGTCTAGAATTACAAATTATAACAATTGTCAGAATGTACATGTTACCACATATCATGTGTTTATAATTAACTGATGATAATACTAACCTTCTAACAATTCTACAATCATAGTTGATGCCAAACTTGTTAACAATAGGTCGGAAGACCATGTTCATGTAGTCTATCTGTGGTGCATTCTCTGCATTAGTACCTCCTTTTAAAGTCACATGAGTATCACCTGATGCATACAGTTGACAGGGCAGGGAGACATGCATCAGGAGTGCAACACTCCTATATAAGGATGAAAGCAAGAGAGAGAGAGAGAGGGGGGGGGGAAGAGAGCATAATATTATTATAAGCTAGTACATACATCCATCTTCTTGCAAATTCATGGCAATTCTTACAAAAGTTAAAGTTTTAATCCAGACCCCATGTCAAAATAGTAAGTGTGGATCCCTGATTACTCACTTTTTGTAGTAAGCTATGAAGCATAATACCCAAAGAACAAATCACAATATCCATGTATGCAGAATCGGTTTAAGAAAAGGTCCATATGTAAGCTATGGTCTGAAATTCAAACTATATTGGGATTCTTTAGGAACTTTCATTTATTGAAAGTAATTTTGTTCTTCAATCCCATTTTTTTTTACACCATACACATCTTATTATGTTTATGTTATGACCAAGTGAGGTTCTGAGCAGGTCCTCATTACTACTTCCCTTTTTGCTCTTCCTTCTCCTTTCAGTGATAGAAACCTTTTTTTTTTTTTAACTATATTTTTGTAACTATACATTGATTTGTCAAGTCTAATGACTCCTCTATAAATATGTTTACGTTATATACAGACCTAAAATGTTCAATTGATAATAATTTGAAGAAGATAAGAACCGTGCTTTTACCATAGTCTCTCTAATCACATGTTCAGTTCGGGTATTGTTTTCATTATACTTACATTATACTAGGGTTGCGGCGGATGGCACCGTGCGGGAGGGGCTCTGCGAGCTTTATGCAGAAGCCTCCTCGCACGATGGAGAGCACGAACTTGTCGTCGGTAATTTCTTCCCAGGCGGGAAGAAAGTACTGAAGACGGCCTCCAACCCTCTCCTCCAACGCTCGGGGCGCACCTTCAAACTCGCCGCGAATCGTGGGCCGAACCACGGCCCCAACCGCGACCTCGGGCCTCCTTCCTACCACGAGGAGAAGGCTCCGCCTTGGCTCCAAACGAGTGTGGAGCACTGGGCTGAACTTGCGGTGCACGAGCGGGCTGATAGCCAGAAGAGACACCGCGTCGAGGAGGTGGAACGTTAGCCTGGGCCTGCGACTTCGGAGCCGAGGACTTAAGGCGTTTGGAAAGTTCCGCCGCCTGCTTACGTGATTCAACTTCATGTTGGATCACCTCAGTCACCTTACCTCCAAAGAGGTGTTGACCGGAGTGGGGAACACTGGCCAAAAGGGCAGGTATGTCCACGTCCGCAATGCCCAGAGAGGAAAGAGCCAGCTTCCTCCTAGCATTGGTGGTTAGCGCTGCCGTAACAGACAGCTCCGACCACAACGAGCCCGTCAAAGACAAGAGGGCTTCGTCTAACAACAGAATGTCCGAGTCGGACATCTGGAGTTCCTGGCTCCTAGCCCGAAGGGAAAGGAGCGTACCCAAGTAGGCAGTCAGTCTCAGGCCAGACCTGGAATGGGTTTCCATCAGGTTCGGGAACTTCTCCGCTTTGGTGTAACCTGTACTCTTAAAGTTGACACCAAGCCTTCCACCTACATGAATGAGGTCACTGGAACAAGACTTTCTCGTAAAGAAATCGAGAGTGTCTTGCTGGGAGAAGGTGAAATCCCTGGCCAAGGGACGAGCCGTACCAAGAAGGGAAGGAGGCTGTGAAGAGAAGTCATTGTAGACTCGCTTAAAGTCCTCCGTAAGAGGGATGCCCTTGGAGGGACGCTCACCTTTGAAAAGGAGAGACGGATGTCCCGAATCGACCCGACTCGGTAAATACGTGTCGGGAAGATATTTCTCCAGCAGGGCTTGAGTATCTACCGCCAGGGACCGAAAGGTCTGGGGCGTAACCTCAGCCTGTGAAGAGGCATCATCCTCCGAGAATCCCGACTGTGAAGCCTGATCCCAAGAAGGGCGGTTTAGGCAGTCCCAGGATTCCTCCCCAGGCGGAGCACCAAGAGCCGCTGGTAGGGGAGAAGCCCCGACCGGACGATCAAAAGCTGAACGTGGTCGGGAGACGCCCGAAGAGGGGCGGCAAGACTCATGTCTGTTGGAGCCCAACAGCACTGAGCCGGATACCTGAGCAGAAGAACCGGATCCCAATTCACTGGAAACAGTGGTGGAAACCAAGGGAAAATCAGCGTTCCTAACCGGCGGATAACCGGTAAAACCGGATTCGGGGACCGGAAAACCGGTATCCGAGCTGGACCCGGACCGGGACGGGTACAGGTATCCCCCCCTCCCCTAGGGGGGGAGGGGTTGGAGTCAGGTGTGGTGGGGGGTACGGACATAGAGTCCGACCAACCACTCTTCTCCATAATGATCTTCAGATATTTCAGAAGTTCATGGGAGACGCCCGACTCAGAAGAAGTAGTCGACCTCGGAGGGCTAACCCGCTTCTTCTTGGCCCCCCCTGACACAGTCGGTGAAGACGCGGTCGATGTCAAGGGGAGAGAGTCCGCCCCCGGGGGGGGGGGGCACTCACGTATATTGGTGGTACGGGGACGTGCCGCTTTGATGACCCCCTTTTTCAGACCCCGATTTCCGTTCTCTAGATACTCAGTTCCGCTCAGGAGCTGCTCAGCCCCGCTCTGAAGACCCCCGTTATGAAACATATCCGTTCACATGCGGCCGGGAGCGTGGTGGAGGCAGTGGTCGCTCGACCTGGTCTTGCGCCCTAGGCCCTTTCGTCGCGCGAGCCTTGAAAACTGCTCCAGCTAGCTAGCTACTAGCGCTACACGGCGCGGGCGCGGCCCCCGGCGCGGCCCGTCCCGAGATCCTGCGATAGCGAAGGTGTACCGCCGATAAAGCGAGGTTAGTTTTGTAGTTCCCTAGACCCTGTTTTTCACTCTGCCCAATAGATCATAGTTCCCAAGACCCCGTATTTTACACCTTGAAGTCAGTTCCTTAGACCCCCTTTTCGGGGATTCGTGAGGCACACCCCCGTCAAAATATAATTCGAGTGCCCCCCCCCCCCCCCCCCCGGGAGTCCGCCCCGCCGGCCGGCTGGGCAGGACTCTGGCGCTTACGTTTCTTGGACAGGCGAGCATGTTTACCGCTCCCTTTATCCTTTGAAACGGGCGCCGCTTCCGTAGTAAGCCCTGCACTGGGTACATTAGGAAGATCACGACTCCTTTTACTCTTACCCGCCTTGCTTGGATTAGAAGCGTGCGACAAGACAAAGGGAGCCGACCCCTAAGCGAACACATCCGTGGCTAGAGAGCGAGGAGTGTCACTCGAGCGAGACGAACTGCGGGTTGGGGTATTGCCCACAGTTTTATCGGCGAGAGGTATCGGCCTAGTGAGGCACTCACTCTCCCCATCGCCTTGTATTGCCTGTAAAGGCAATACATTGCTCGTCTCTATCCCGGAGAGAGATATTGGCCTAGTGCGGCACTCACTCTCCCGGTACATCCCGCATGAGTTGGTTGTCAATACAGACGACGAACTCATCACGGGGTGAGCCTCACACGAGGCGGGCCCTAACTTACCTACAATCGAAGCTCCGGGGAAGATAACATTGGTGCGAGATGAACCTCTCGCAGCCAACCCTCCCAAGGCTAGGCGAGTCCCCACGGAGGGGGAGGAAACACTAGCCGTACGAGACGGAGACTTCGACTTGACTGAAAACAAAGACAAGCAAACAAATACAGAACTAATATATAACAACAACCAACTCACACTTAGAGTGGGAATAAACTCCTAACTACGGAGAAACACAACGTTCTGATAAAACCGCTTGCCAATGCGCGTTGAATTGAACCACCTACAGACAGGGCAACCCGGGGACAACCTACGGGGGAAGAGCCCGACGTGGCGTACTAGACACCGTCTGTGTGTAATGCCCCCGAAGGGGAAGAAAAACGGCAAATTAATTTGATTAAAATACCGTGAAGGAGGTGGACTTAGGAAAAGTCCGATACACCAAAATGCTTGGAAAAGATTGGTGAACGGAATTTTAATAGCGAAAAGCAACCAAAAATGCTTTTGGAACTAAAAATTTAGGCTAAGACTTAGCTCATAGATGTCACTGCTCTGACGGGCGAGAAAGGAAGAGGATGGCGGCTGCGCGATCATGATTGGTGGACGGGGAACACACGCGGGCGGGGCGTGCGCGTTTTGACTTAGCTTTTCTCGAATGACGGCATAGTTTGGGAAACTAGCAAATAGGTAGATACATTGATTTATTGCTGTAAATATATCTTTTCAAATTTCCAGTTTGGCTTTCGAGAGAAGCACAGCACTTCTCATGCTCAAATTTCATTTGTTGAGAAGGTTGCCTATGCAACTGATACATCTTCACACACACTGTAGGACTTCTCCAAGGCCTTTGATACGATCAACCATGAAATTTTACTTCACAAACTCTCTCATTATGGTGTACGTAGAAGGGCCTTGGAGTGGTTAAGGAGTGGTTCAGGAGCTACCTGTCTAACAGAAAACAATATGTATTCTTAAATGAACAAGCATCTGAATTGCACAATATTAGTTGTGGTGTCCCACAAAGAAGTCTGTTAGATCCGCTGCTATTTATTCTTTACATAAACGATCTTTACAATTCATCTAATTCCGTGTCGTTGATTTTTTGGGCCGATGATGGTTCCCTGACATTTATTCTTTTCACACAAAAATCCAAATGAATGCTACGTTATTGAATATATTACAGTGGATAAGAGCAAATAAATTGTCACTTAATCTTCAGAAAACGAATTACATGCTATTCAGTAACTCCTTATACTCATTACCAACTGATATTGTTTTTGATATTACCCCTGTGAAAAGGGGTCTGTCATACCAAATTCCTTGGTGTAATAGTCGATAATAAACTTTCTTGGAAATTACACACTGATAATATTTGCAAAATATTTCTCGCAATATTGGTATTATTAATAGACTAAAATTACACTTACCACAGTCATCATTACTTATGCTTTATTCATCATTGATCTTACCATATTTGAATTACGGTCTTTTGGTTTGGGCAATACACATCAAACATTATTAGAAAGAGTTTTACTATTACAAAAGAAAGTTATTCGCATTATCTGTAATGCCCCCATACGCTCACATACCGATCCTCTATTTTTCGAATATAACATATTAAAAGTTAAGGATTTATATTTATTTTATCTTGGTGAATTTATGTTTAAATACAATGGTGGTATACTACCTCATGTGTTTCATGATATGTTTCTTAAAAAATCAAGCGGTTCATGAATACCCCACTAGACAGGCAGATGAATTTCACTTACCTCTTTTGAGAACATTTTCTGCACAAAATACGTTCATTTTGAAGGCCCTAAATTTTGGAATGCTCTGCGTAATGATCTGAAAATCTCCCCTTCACTCAATGCTTTTAAGAGAAAATTGAAAATTTTCTTATCACTATCATATAAAACTTAACAATTTATTGTGGTGTGTAACAACCCCCTCCCCACTTTTATGCTTTTGTACTTTTGTATTCTCCTGTTCATCTCGAAAAATCATCACAACTTGCCTTCTTTTTTCCCTCAACATGCTCAATGTTTTTTTTTTTTCTGTTGTTTTCTTAAATTGCCAAAGGATTTTCTGCGCTCTCTATTTCGTGCTCGCTCCCTTTCTCCTTCTCTGTTCTCTCGCTCCAATCCCACTTTTCCTTCTTTCTTTTTCTCCCTCTCCACTCAGTTGTCTTTTTCTTCATCATATAATTTTGTACCACTACGTGGCTTCCAGTCATGAGTTTCTGTAGATGTTGTATCTGTTGGCCACTATCCTTCTTCTCTTGTTTATTATTGTACTTTACTTTTTTCATTTATTATTATCTGAGGGGTCCACAATTTACAAGCTTTGCTTTTTTAGTGGACCTCTCCATTTCCACAGAATATAGATTAAGTTTCATACGTAATTATTCTACTTTTCTTTTCAAAGGCATTAATCATTGTATTGATCTGTCTTAGCTTGAAATGTAATGTTCTGTATAAATTTTACATTGTATTTTTTTATTATTATGAACATTGTATTTGTATTTGTATTTTTTTGGAAATGAAAAAATAAAATATGACAAATATTAATATAGGCTAATACCTGAATCTCTTATATTGCAATCTCACAACTAGCTAATTTTTTCTCTTGGTAATAGCATTAGTTGTCTTCAAATGTATGCTCCAACTGACAAATAGCTTGATCCGAAGAACTATGCAAGACAGATATGAAAATGTCTATATACACATTCCTGTAAATCTTTAGAACATTAAACTCTGAAATCTAATAAGCTGATAATTAAATGAAACACACGATTAACCAGTCCTTATTACAATAGAATTCGGTTAGATACATATGAATGGATATCTGAAGGTAATTAGATGATAACCAATCAGATCACGGGAAAATATAAACTATACATGTACTCCCGCAGTCTGGAATAGATGTATAGTTTTAACCAATCAGATAACAGGAAACTATACAACTTATACATCTACTCCGTAATCTCTAATAGACGTATAGTTTTGATTAATCAAAGAGAAGAGGATATCAAAAAAGGGGGAAATACAATGTCAAAGAAATAAATAAAGAAAAAGAAGAGAATAGATTAGAGGGAAAACAAAGAAAGAAATTAGAAAAGAACCGAAGATATAGAAACGAAAAGCAGAGAAATACATAAGAGAGAGAAGAGGATAGATTAGAGGAAAGACAAATACATAAGGAAAGAGAAGACTATAGATTAAAGGAAAAAACAGAGATATACATAAGGAAAGAGAAGACTATAGATTAAAGGAAAAACAAATAAATAAATAAAGAGAGAGAAGAGGATAGTTTGAAGGAAAAACAAAAAAATACATAAGGAGAGAGAAGAGGATCGATTAGAGGAAAAACAAAGAAATACAAAAGGAAAGATCCGAGGATAGATTAAAGATCCTCTTCTCATTCCTGTGTTTCCTTTAATCTATCCTTTCTTTGGTTTCCCTTTTCTATATCCTCTTCTCTTTTGTCATGTATTTCTTTGTTTTTCCCTTAATCTTTCCTCTTATCTTTCCTTATGCATTTCTTTGTTTTTTCCTTAATCTTTCCTCTTATCTTTCCTTATGTATTTCTTTGTTTTTTCCTTAATCTTTCCTCTTATCTTTCCTTATGTATTTCTTTGTTTTTTTCCTTAATCTTTCCTCTTATCTTTCCTTATGTATTTCTTTGTTTTTTCCTTAATCTTTCCTCTTATCTTTCCTTATGTATTTCTTTGTTTTTTCCTTAATCTTTCCTCTTATCTTTCCTTATGTATTTCTTTGTTTTTTCCTTAATCTTTCCTCTTATCTTTCCTTATGTATTTCTTTGTTTTTTCCTTAATCTTTCCTCTTATCTTTCCTTATGTATTTCTTTGTTTTTTCCTTAATCTTTCCTCTTATCTTTCCTTATGTATTTCTTTGTTTTTTCCTTAATCTTTCCTCTTATCTTTCCTTATGTATTTCTTTGTTTTTTCCTTAATCTTTCCTCTTATCTTTCCTTATGTATATCAGTGTTTTTTCTTTAATATATCATCTTCTCTTTCCTTATATATTTCTCTGTTTTTCCATTCTCTTTCCTTATATATTTTTTTGTTTTTCCTTTTCAATCATCTTCTCTTTCCTTATGTATTCCTTTCTTTTTCCTTTATCTATTCTGCTCGTCATGAAGGAATCACGAGTTAATTTGAGTCTCGGCAGGGTAAGGGGTTAGAATATAGGAAATTATCATTGACAAAATTTTCTTTTGCTGAAATAAAGTAAGGTGAAACTGAGAGAAAATACAAGTCTTAAAGTTTTAGTCTCTCTCAAAGTCTCCAAAACGGGGCTTCTTGACGCTCAAATACTGCCCTCTCTTGTCAGTGGTGCAAATCCTGACAAAAAAAAAAAAAAAAAGCAGCCGGGCCAAGCTCCAAAACACCACGATTGGCGACTTTTCGCTCCCTTTAAGACACATTTTAAAGACATTTTCTTTTACTGCTTCTTATCCAACAATATGAACTTATCAGTGGCGTATCTAGGAATTCTGGCGGCCGGGGCAAACTGTCAAATCTGCGACCCCCCCCCCCCCCCTCCCCACATGCCGAAACTCATATTAATGAGCGTTTTTAATTCAGAAATGATGGCACTACGTGAAAATGAGTTTTGATGCACAAAACCCCAGATAGCCCAAATTTGATGAATCATAAAGCGAGGGAACAACGCGACCGAGCGGCAGATTAAAAAAAAATTTTTTTTCCTTTTCACCTCTCAAATTGAAATTTCTTATGTATTTTACCCTTAGAAAAAAAATCAGAGGGAATACGGAGACCTAGCAATACATTTTCTTTTTTTAATTTTGAATATTCCTATTTTTGGGGAGAAAAATGATTGAAAACCATGAAGAAATATATTTGAGGAATTTAGCAAGGCAATTGTAAGGCAAATTTATGATTTATTTCGAATATTCTGTACTTTGAAAGTGCTTTTTATGCACTTATGTATCCCACTCATCTGGGGGCTCAAAATTAAACAAGCTCCTGTCTCATGCTTGGGAGGAGGAGGGCAAAGCAACTAGAGTCGATTAATGGTTAACACTTTAAAAACGCCATTAGGGGCACGAAATAGGAAGATCCTGAAAATTATTATGCGAGGGAGCAAAGCGACCGAGCTTTAGAAAATTTTTGCATTTCAAACCCTATAGAATAAAATACCATTTTGTCCTTGGCTGGGGCGCAGATAACCCTCAAAGACCATACATTTTCTTGTATTTCTCCCCCTTTTTCTTTCTCTCTTTTTCGTTTTTGCCCCCCCCCCCCCCTTCAAGTGCCGCACGGGGCACGTGCCCCCTCTGCCTCCCCGTAGATACGCCACTGGAACTTACCCAGCTGTTCCTGTATCAGCCACATATCTACCAGCTCCAACCTTTCCAGGAGTAAAAGTGATCTCTGATGACCCAACTGCATCTCCTTGCAATGATCCTCCACAAATCCTACTCACAAGCTGTATTCCTCTCAGGTGCTGTGGTCTAAACATGACAACAATCAGAACAACAGCTAAGATTATAAGAGAAAGTGTTGAAAAATAAAATCTTACTCATAAGATCTGCATTCCATTCAGGAGCTGTGGTATTAATGATTGAACAATCATAATCCTTTTGATTTGAATTTTGTTAAGTGCCTCAGGAATTGTACTGGAGACAGTAATTGGAGAAAATGGAAAGTAACTAACACTTGTGAAGGCAAAGAAAAAATTTCCCCTAAATCAACAAGTTTGATTGACATCACTGTTATCTTTATTTCACATAATACACCTATTTGACAGGGTATCAACACGTTATTTCTATGTTATGGGGTGTACATGTACCTTAAACCTGGGTTACGTTTGTTAGCCCGTATGTTGTTGACTGTAATGGATCTTTGGCACAAGCAGCTTAGAGATGTAGCTATACGCAAGATCTGTCCACCCTGTTAAAATAAGGAAAATACAAAGGTTGATTAGAGAATTAAGATAACATTAAGAATATCAATCAAAAGAGCAAGTGCCTTCAATAAATGGAATCATCGTAATTTTAATGAATATCAATCAATCAGATTCTTTTTTATTTCGAGTTAGGTACAGACCCAGATACTTGACTGGATCATCATTCCATTTTAATTCTTTTACAAATTCTACTTGAGGTGTCATAGTTATTGCTTTTGTTTTCATAACATTTAAGTTCGGTCCAGCATAGTGTCCAAATTTTCTTACTTCTTCGAGTGAAATGTTTGCTGATTCAACAGAGTTAAGAAAAAGAACAGCGTCATCAGCTAATTGTGATATTTTAAAAACTTCTGAAGTATGAGTATTTGCAGAATTAACAATAATACCATGTATATCATTATTTTGCTTGATTTTCAAGGCCATTACTTCAACAACAAGAATAAATAAAAGTGCAGAAAGCGGACAACCTTGTCTTATTCCCCTTCTTATTTGAAATTTTTGAGACACCCATCCATTGTTCATAACACTTCCCATCGCATTGGCATTACTTTGATCCAACTAATAATTGATTCTTTGAAATTAAACTTATATAATAATTGAAATAAGAAATCATGATTAACCACATCAAAAGCTTTTTTAAAATCTAGAAAAAGAAAGATACCAGGAGAATTACCAGATTCACAATATTCAATAATATCTTGGACTAAACGTAAATTCTGCATAGCTGAGCGTTGTTTCAAATAACCTGACTGATCAGAAGATACCAATTTGTCTATAACATATTTCAGTCTTTTACATAACACCTTTGCTAAGATTTTATAATCCGTGTTCAGTAATGATATTGGTCTCCAATTGTCTAAATTTTGTTTATCCCCTTTCTTATATAACAACGTTAACACAGCTAATTTTTGCGACTGGGATAATTCTTTTTGTTTAAAACCCTCATTTATACAGTCTATTAACAAAGTTTTTACGTCGTCCCAGAAATATTTAAAAAATTCCACCGATAAAACAAAGAAATACATTAAAAAAACATAAAGAAAAGAGGATAACAAGAAGAACAAAGAAATACATAAGAATCGAAAGAAGAATAAATAATGGGGAATACAAAGAATTATTAACCATATCAGACATCTGAGCAATGCAATTTTTAGATATTATTGCCCGGCTTTGACAAGCCAACAAAATTGCGGGCCCGATAAATTGTATATTGCCCGGTTTCGAGAGTCAATGGGATTTTGCGTGTTAAAGAGCGGGCAATAAACTGTATTGTTTACAATATTTTCGAGTTCGCTCTAGATGTCTGATTATGTTAATGATAATAATAAGGTCTGGCTACTTTCGGGGGATACAACATTAATTGCCCTCACTAGAATCGTATTGCCCGAGTCGAAGACTCGGGCAATACGCCTTTAGTTCAGGCAATAAATGTTGTATCCCCCTCAAGGCTAGTCCATATTATATTGTTATATAAGGAGAGAAAAAGAGAGAAGGAAAAAACAAAGTAATACATAAGAAAAAAAGAAATACATAAGGAAAAGATAAAATAGAAAGAAAAACAACGAAATACATAAGGACAGGATAAAATAGAAAGAAAAACATAAAGAAATGTAAGGAAAAGATAAAAGAGACAAGGAAAACAAAGAAATATAAAGGGAAGAGGATAAAAGGAAGAACAAAGAAAAACATATGATTAGATAGAAGAGTAGACAATGAGAAAACAAAGAAATACAAAAGGAAAGGATAAAAAGATGGAAGAAAAACAAAAAATATATGAAGAAACTTTAGAAAGATATATCATTATTACTAAAAGTAAAATTCATTTTGTTTATTGATTTTAAGAGAAATAAGTCATTTCAAATATTTTGGTTTGGAAATGATGATTTCATTGTCATTATACAAAGTTTTTGGTTGTATTTCTAGAGCGAAAAGTCAAACATGTCTTTTTACAGGAGGTGGCTAATTAATTTTGGCCAGTAGTGTAGTTCCGTCATCATTTTCTCAAATTTTGTGACATTCTTTTCAGTGAAAACAGATTTTACTCTCACTTACAAAAAAAGAATACTTTTAGGTAAGTTCATATCATTGGCGTAGACAGGTCCTCATACCTGGCGGGGTATGATTTCCCCCAAGGGCCATATATATATATATATATTTATATATATATATATATGTGTGTGTGTGTGTGTGTGTGTGTGTGTGTGAGTATATAGTATATAATATATATATATATATATATATATATATAAATATATATATATATATATATATAAATATATATATATATATATATATAAATATATATATATATATATATACACACACATATATATAGAGTGTGTGTGTGTGGGGGGGGGGGGTGAGGGTGTGTAAACATGTATATGGTTTTTCTCTTTACATATCCAAGATACAATTTCAGTATCATGCTTTGCAATTTTGTAGTATGATTTGAATATTGAGCGAGCAACCAAACAATAGCAGTTACATTGTAATTGCAAAATTTCACAATGAAAATTTATTTAATAAGCTATACTTTTCATACTAGCGAGCGTAGCGAGCGAGCATTTGAGAATACTGCCTCTAAGTCACTTTGGATTAGGGGCACATGTTATGGAAAAGGGAAACGTGGTACTTATCATAGGGAAAAGGTCACTTCAATTATTGGAAAAATAAATAAATGTGTAGAAAAGGTAGAAAAGGCAGTTCATCACAGGTGAAAAGGGGCACTTATAACACCTGAAAATGGGCATTTATAAGAACGGGAAATTTTTCTTATATAAAGTAGGAAAAATTAAATCAGTGTCTATATATTACAAAGAAAAAATGACTTGAAATGCTCTCGTTGATATAGGAGCATTTATCAAAGGTAAGGTGATGGATGAGGTCTAATTATCAAAATGGGCACTTAAAAGAATATGGAACTGGGACTTACTCAAAAGAAAATGGGGGTACTTATCTGAAGTTAAAGGGAAAAAAGGGGCACTGTGCCCACATGCAACGCCCGGAGCGGTGCTTCTGACCGGGCCTACATGTTATGATTGTCATTTCATAATTCTTCTTTGTATAGTTGGGTGATGATAACACAGGTCATCATCTTCCTCGATAAATATTGGGTGTGATGTATTCCCTCTTTCTCCACCACATTCGATTCATGTGACTACATTTTCATTTCAGTTTTGCAGAATTGCATTATAAAGGAAAGTTACCGACTGAACCCTCTAAATCCAGAATAATTACATGTACTTTTAATCTAAATATATTTCTGCACTGTGGCTTCGAAAAAAAAAATCACCTCTAAATATATTTGGGGATGGTAACACATGCAGGCCAACACCCCCCCCCCCCCCCACTTCATTAAAAAAAATATATATACCTCCATATCACTCCCAGATCAACACCCATGTTGTATAATTTGAAGTAGATGGTTTTCACTTTCTAGTGGTGTTAAAATATATCGGGAAAAATCAGAAGCCACGACAGCATTGTAGATAAATATTAATAAATTCATATAAATCTACAGTATTGTACACAGATATATAACATTTATACTGAAATAAAGAATATATAAAAATCACATTAATAGATGTAATATATCAAATTATTCTCACCTGACAAAATAACACATAACAACATTTGCGATTTGCCGTGGCTTTATTTGTGATGGACGCTAAATTCATAATCCATTTCGGTGTCACAACACAATTTCTTTGGTTATATAATCACAATACACTAATGAATAGGCCTATTAAATCACAATGAACATGGAATACAAATTCATACATGTTTCCAACCGATAACCTCGTGAGAGCTTCCCGGAGAGGGGTTAGACCCCCGACTAGAAGGCCCCCCTCCTACCCTAACGTTAACATTCCCAGCTGCCTTGCCACTAGTACCCTGCTAGCCGGACAGGAATCCCAGATCAGCTTGAAAAATATTAAATATCGGTGGATTACAGATCCCAGCCTCCCCGCATGTAAGATCGGGTGAGGCCTAACCTTAGATATAGGCCTTCAAGCCTCCACGCATGTAAGATCGTGTGAAGCCTAAGATTAAACTTTAACGTGACACCGTATACAATATTCTAAAGTAGTTCATGACAGCCCCCCGCATGTGAAATCGCGTGGAGCCGAAAATACAATTTTACATATAACAGCGTAATTTACTCACTTAACATACGTGTTTAGGCGGCATAATTGCCAAATTACCGCCAAACGAGAATATATTTGCAGTATATTATGATCGGCCGCCAAAACACATTGTAGCTCGACGATTTTGACCCACAGCCTGAAACGAGTTGCCCATATTGCAAAACCGTTCAACGTCGTTTTTTCATTTGACATCTCATTATTCAAATTCCACTGGGTCAAAATAGTGTAGCGTATTACATTCATGCTTTACAATCATAGAATGTGTCCATCTCCACAAAATTGCTATGGTATAAAACGTTTATGACTGTACATACTGGTATATATAGCTTGCATGTGTACACACATATAAATAAATGCTCAAAACTTTCCGGATTCATCCGCAGAATAGCTAATTCAAGAAACCCAGTAGTTCTAAAACGATTATTCTGCTCACTATGCAGACCAGTTTTAGAATATGGAATACCAGTTTGGCTTCCTCATCAAAAAAACCACATTCAGTCCCTGGAATCCATTCAAAGACGTTTCACAAGATTTTGTTTTTCATACGGCCAAGCGAATGCTCTTACTTATCTTGAAAGACTACAAACACTTGATCTTGCTCCACTTTACAACAGATTTGTTTTTCTATCTACGAGCTTTGTCATAAAATGCCTTTTCCGGCTGTATGATGTACCTGCCCACTTCTTGCCAAGACCAAGAATCCGAAAAACTGAACATCTCCTTTTCGTTCATGAGTTTGCTAGGTGTAACGCCCTAAAGTTCTCATGTTTCCATATTTTTCCAAGGTTGTGGGAATCTGTCCCCCCGGAAGACAGAGATTTATGTCTGGACACATCAATAAAGCCAATCCTCAATGCTCTAAGGAACCATTTATTCAGCCTTCCTCCTATCGATAATGCAGTGTAATTTATACGTTATAAAGTGGAACAAAATGTTACTTGTCTTCCATTCTTCTCGTCTCACTCCTCTAGCCTGTTCTATGACTTATTCTTCTTCTATTTTCCTCCTTTACTCTCTCTCTCTCTTTCCCTCTCTGTCCTCTCTTTTCCATCCCTCTCCCTCTCCACTTGCCTTTCCTACAAGTAACTTTTATACCTTTACTTGATTCTTTTTCACAACGTGATAATCTGATTGAATTAATTTGATATATCGTATTCCTAATTCTCTTTTATTTTAAGTATATGGGGTTTCTTTCCGTCTCCAATGCTCTCCCTTGCTTCATGTGTCACTCTGTTTCATTTTTATTGCTAGAGTGATCTATATGATTGTATGTTTTAATGTATATGTTTCTATGTTTGTAAACTACCGACTAGTGTGGGAGAACCTTTTAACAGGAACTTGTTTCCTTTTGGATATCCCTGGCCACTAGTCGGTGGTATTTTCAATATTCTTTGTATATTATGTTTCTTTTGCCTGAAATTAAATAAATAAAATAAAAAACAAAAATATATACACTCAACCAAAAAAGTAAGTTCCCCCCTAGCATTTTTGGATATATCTCAAGAAGTATTTTACCGATTTTCATAATTCAAACGGGAATGGATAGGAAATTTTATTACTCATAACATGAATGGCATATCATTGCCACCAGATATCATTACTGGTGTGAAAAAATGCATTTTATGTCAAAATGCATGGGGAAAAAAGTTGCACTTCAGGTTAAATGAAGCATATTTTGTACATTTCCTATGCAAGTTAGCAAATGACCTTTTTACATTGTTATGTAATTCTCAGGAATTTCTTCAGGTACAATATGCTTCCCTTTTAAACAGATGTTATGCATACTTTTTAAACAATAGGCCTTTTCAATATGAAAATGTTGGTCGAAGCCATGTGCTTTTTAATTCCAATTTGGGTTGATCACATTAATGTGCTTATGGCCATTTTGCATCATGCCGTGTCTGCAAATTTTTGAAAGAGGGAGAGCTACAGCTTTCCTTGAAGCTGGGGTTCCGGTTAAGGAGGTGGCCAGGAGACTAGGGGTTTCGCCCAATGCCATAAGGAAACTTAGAGCAAAGTTTCAGGAAACTGGAGAGGTCAAAGATCTGCCAAGAAGTGGCCGACCAAGGGTGACATCTGTCAGGCAAGATATGTCCATAATCAATAAGGTTGAAACTCGCAGGAAACTGACAGGTACGTGAAATTTACTTGTATTCTATGAAATTTATTAAATTGCATGAAAAGGAGTGATTTGTAATGCTGCTATAGTTTTATGCTTCTACATTTTCAAGTATCCCTACATGCTTTTTCCCTTTTTTCTTTCCAGCAAAACAGATAAAAAAGCGACTACATCGCCGACGAGGACAGAGGCCAGATGATATCAGTCTTCAGACCGTGAGGAATCGTCTTCATGAGGTGGGCCTCCGAGCTAGACGACCCAAGAAGAAAGTGAAGCTCACGGATCGCCATTGTCAGGAGCGCATCGCCTTTGCAAGACGTCATCGGAGATGGGGGAGGCGTCGCTGGGCCAATGTTCTCTTCAGTGACGAGTGCAGATTTTATCTGAGGAAGATTGACGGCAGAATGCGGGTTTGGAGAAGGGCGGGGGAGGAGCTGAATCGTGACTGCATAGTTGATCTAGAGGGCCCTGAGGTTGGCAGTGTGATGATGTGGGGCGGCATCAGCAGTCATGGAAAGACAGAGTTAGTTCCAGTGGCAGGTCGATTGACGGCGCAGCGATACGTCGACGAGGTGTTGGAACTGCACGTCATTCCGTATGCAGCAGCTATGGGAGACGATTTCATCTTCATGGATGACAATGCTAGACCTCGTCGCGCTCAAGTTGTAGATCAGTTTGTTGAGGGAAATGGCATCGAACGTATCCCCTGACTGTAATCCAATAGAGAATCTTTGGGATATCATTAAGTGGAAAGCGAGCAAGAAGGTGAAAGATGACACTTCACTGCAAGAATTTCAGCGCATCTTGCAAAGTACAAACTTTAGTTAACAGTATGAGGAAGAGATGCCGGCTGGTCATTGAAGCGGATGGTGGACATATTAATTATTAAATACTTCACTGTATGCTCATGAAAAGAAAGAGATAGAGAAATATGCAATAAACCATGCTTAAAAGTTCAGAATTATGAGTGATTGTTTGATTATTTGTGTAAAAGTCAATGCAAATCACTAAAGTGCAACTTTTTTTCCCATGCATTTTGACATAAAATGCATTTTTTCACACCAATAATGATATCTGGTGGCAATGATATGCCATTCATGTTATGAGTAATAAAATTCCCTATCCATTCCCGTTTGAATTATGAAAATCGGTAAAATACTTTTTGAGATATATCCAAAAATGCTAGGGGGGAACTTACTTTTTTTGTTGAGTGTATATATCCTTGCAAATCCATGCAAATTCGTTCAAAGGTCATCATAAGGAGTGATTAACTGAATTGAAAGGACCCAATGTTCCACTATATATTATAGACCTGTAGATGACGTGTAAAGCGAACCTTCTTATAACTATCTAAAAACCAGTCATCTCAATATCACATTGACAACTGAGAAGGAATGAAATGGCAAATTGCCTGTTTTAGATATTTTTATCAGCTGCAATAATACAACTGACTATACTTATTAGTATATCACACACAAAGAATTATACTGGCTTGTATTCAAATGTTTATAGCTTCACCTGTTTCAAATACAAATCTGGGTTGATTCTAGCATTATCAGACAGGGCTCACAAAACCGTAATAATTCATGCCAGTACTGATGATCTGAGTATTGTTTTGAAGAAAATTATGTACCCAGATTGGATGATGGAAAAATCGGTGAACCAATACCTTCAAAATGTCCCAAACCAAACTGATATTAAAATAGGAGAAAGAACAACGTGATATTTGATGCTACGTACCTAGCTATAGGTAACATAATTATCTATAGGGAACTTGGGAATATACCTATATACACGCACACATATGGTATATCTCGCATATATGAAACCATCCTACATACAATTCAGACCATCCGTTGGTAGCAGTAATTATTGTTCTGTGTATTCCAACAAGGAAAATGAAGACCAACCTTTCCATGATGACTACATGTATCTACAAGTGGGAGGGAATTCAATGGCCAATAGCCTCTTTTTTTCTCTCTCTCTCTTTTTTTAAAATAAATATATTAATTAGCAACAATACAAATGAATCTACCAGATCAGTATATCACAAAATTAAATATACATGTACTGGCTTGAATATACAAACATTCCTCATTTCACCCGTTTCGAATAAAAAACAGGATTGATTAGAACATTATTAGACATTGCTTGCAAAATCAGCAATAACTCCAATCTCTGTCATGCCAGTACTGATAATCTGAGTAAGGTTTGAAGAAGAAATATGTAAACAGGTTGATTAATTGCAAAGCCAGTGACAGTCTGACCGATACCTTCGAAAGGTCCAAAATCAACTCATGAGATAATACAACAGAGACATTGCAAGATACCCCAGGGAACTCGGAAATATGCATATATATATACACACATATATATCTTGCCTATGATACCATCCTGCACTACCATTTAGGCCATTCGGTGGTAGCAACATCTCCACTCGTCCATAGCCATCGATCCTTGTAATGGCATTTCCCCCTCTGCTTAACGCATGACCATCATTATTTACATGACATGAACCACCATGATATTTCACAATACTACGACCCTTTGTCTACGCCAATTCACTAAATAAAATTGCCCACTGGCAGAGTACTATACCTCCTTATGTAACTAAAGTACATGAAACTAATATCACAAATAACTACCGGACTTCAGGGTCTTGAGAAGAGAGCTAATTGGCAGAAGTAAGTAAAAATCATTTACCCATTCTAAATGTGAAAAGCAAATAGTGGAACACAAAATCTCCACATGAATATTGAAAAAATGTTAACGTTGACCTGAAATTGTTGAAATTGAACGCTCTAAGACAGGAATTAACGTCCACTTCATGTTCGTTAACTACCCAAACTAGCCAATAGGCGAAATATCTAAACGGGGGACGCAAGCATAATTGCACTTAAAGCTGTCCCCAAAATAATTATTTTATAACAGATGTTTGAGAGAATGATAACATCAGATGTATGAATTTCAGGTTGAATTAATTTATATGCAGCCTACAGGTATGGGCCTGTATACTTTCATTCCACCCTCTAGTAAAATCTACTTAATCTCTATTTAAGCTCCATTTACACTCAGTTAATTTCATCCGTTTCCACTTGAAAAATATGATGGCATTTATGATAAAAGCTTTTCCTACCATCAAACCAGAGTTTCATTTACAATTTCATCCATTTTTTCTATTTCTTATATACTTTTGTCCCTGAAATGATGTCTATCAATATACCCTGTGTGCAAAGGGATGTAAGATCTATATGGTTAAAACCAACACCAGCACTCCTTGCCGATCTCAAACCCTACAAGCAACACCCCCGATTATTTTTATTATTATTTTGTTTGTTTTGTTCTTTTTTAAACACAGTGCCCCGTACATAGGGGGGTCGAGGTAAATCGGCACACCGGCAGACTCGGGATTGCGCAACGACGTGTAAGCTTCTGACTGGACCTTAAATATAGCCTTACTGTTCATGTTCTGCATTTAAACGGTTGATGCCCAGATGACCGATGGCCCTTCTACTTGCCATGGCTCGGGCATAACGAGTATTGCCCTCCGTCGCCTGTCCACCTTCAATAGCTTGGTCCTCTGGCTGAAAATTGCCTTAAGCGACTCGTTCAACCACACAATATTTGACTCACTGTACGATTATACATGTATATAGTTAGTTTAGGGTGTTCGCCACTAGCCGGCTTGGGCTTACCGACCCACCGATTGAAGTCAAGAGTTCATCTGATCCAAGTGCAGGGTTCTCTTCCCTGCTCAGTGGAAGGCAGCCCAAGGCCAAGACCGGTCATTTCCGTCCACTCGGCTCTGTGCTCGGCCCAACAGACGATTGAATCCTGTCCATAAGGTTGGCTGGAGCTACCTCACCCATAAGAGGGCCTGACAATGTCACCCTAGTTTAATCCATGAAGTCTCTGAATTGATACACCGGTACAAAACCATATATCGGTAGGCCATATCGTCCACTCGGCTCTGTGCTCGGCCCAACAGACGAATGAATCCTGTCCATAAGGTTGGCTCTGTTAAAAAGCAAACAGAAAGAGAACCTGAGAAGCATTCTGGAATTGAAAGGATTGTACATGAGAGATTCATTCTCATTATGAAACCATCTGTATTCGATTCGCTTGTTTCTTTTGATATAAGCAAACAATATTCTCATCCCCATTAAACCCTTTACGTCTTCATCATACTTAATGTCTCTCACCACTATTGTTTACCTGTGTATCGTTTCATCTAGTACATTATCATTGTTATC
Organism: Heliocidaris tuberculata; assembly: GCA_025618425.1. Taxonomy (NCBI): domain Eukaryota; kingdom Metazoa; phylum Echinodermata; class Echinoidea; order Camarodonta; family Echinometridae; genus Heliocidaris; species Heliocidaris tuberculata. The sequence goes on along the minus strand of CM046838.1, from coordinate 37,155,826 downwards.
ATTTGTTTATCGAGCATTGTGTAAACCAGCGATCTATACTGCTATACTCGTACGGTGCTACCTCACCCATAAGAGGGCCTGACAATGTCACCCTAGTTTAATCCATGAAGCCTCTGAATTGATACACCGGTACAAAACCATATATCAGTAGGCCATATCTCCCATCTATCAGGCCCATGACGGTTGAAATTATGATTACATGTCCATACTGAAACTGAGGAATCATTTTCTACCATAAACTTGAGCCTCATACACATAGAGAATCAGAAACTGTAAGTAGAATGACATATGTGGGACTAAACACCCACATATTATGAATAAAATTTTGAATTTAGCATACTTTGAAATAGTGGTATTCTCATAAAAATACACCAAGTGAGTGAAGTAGGCCCTACAAGAAATTATAAACTGAATTTCAAGATGTTGAAAGAAAAGAAAATTTCAGTTAAAAAGGTGTTAACATCCAATCATTTCATGATTTGCCAAGATGTAAGGGTACCGACCTGAAAAGTTAGTAACCATCGTATTTACATGTAGTATTAAATGATAAATTTTCGTCCCAAAAAATTAAAACCTAGAAATTACTGAAGAAATATCACTTCATCTAACTTTGCCTACTACTGGGCGTATGATGACCGAACAAAGATGACCCTTAATTTTCCATGTCATCCATGCCAAACTATTTGATATTAACGCAAGTCAAAGGTCCGCTATACAAGAATTCCCTCTGGCCTTACAATATAGATTGGACGTCCACAAGTTTTCTTTAAAGGAAGACAAATTAGCAAATATTCCTTTAAAATGTAACGTTACCAACTTAATCATGGACATGACCATCCCGCCTTTATGTATGAAAACCACACTATTGAAACAAAGGTTGTGTCTTTTTCCCATAGGTTTGACACGTTCGGAAATACAGTACCTTTTTCAAGGGACCAAAAGGCCGCGTCGTTGGGAAAGGGTTCACTCGGAAGGGAATATCGTATTAAATCTACATTGTCTTTTTAAAATTCCATCAACTTCTTTTTCTGTAGGACTTTGAGCATTCATTATGTAAGTTTGACAGATATTCGTTTGATATTTTATTTGCTATCGTTGATTTTCTGAAAAGTTTTCGGACACTGGATCGACCACCATATATGCTCTCCGGTCATACTACAGTAACCGATCACTATATCGGGTTCACTGCCCATTACTACCGTACTTGGATTTGACTCACCGCGGCTCGAGATTGCTGATCGGGATTTGCACCCGTCCCTGCTCCACTGGCACTGCTCAGCCTCTTCCTGCCTGTCGAATCCGCTTTCTTAAGCCAATGCAAGGCGTATTGACTCCAGAGCCACTATCGTGAACCTGTAACAATTTCTATGTAAAAATTGTCACAATGTGACTGGAATTCAGCCTTAGCAATTATTTAGCCAGGGACATACATGCACTTAATAGGGGACATGAATTCTATTAGGACAAGCTAGGGTGCACTCCATGAATAGTGAACAATGTTATTCAGGTGTAATAGGCATTGGTGCTTTAGCTAGGAATGTGTGCATGAGGGTGTGCAAGAGATTCACTGAGCTTGGGTGGAGTCAGTTGCCCACAAGATCTGGTCAAGACAGGACCATGCTGTGCTTGTGAGAGGAGTAGTTTGAAAAAGCTAGGATGCGCTGCAAATTTAGTGGCATCTTCATGTTTCCAGGCATCCAGGCCGGGAGAAGGCTCCTCGCAACTCACCTCTAATTAGAAGATTATGTAAGTACTAAAATAATATGATTTTTCTTTAAAATAAATCCTTGATTTTTGTGTTAGTTTTGTAAAGAAAGTCTGACCAATAACATTTCAAGATATTTTCCTCAGAGAAAGAAACAATGTCATTGAAAATATTACATCTACTGTTTAGTTTGAAGAAATGGATAAGAAGAGGGTATACATTTTTATTTAATTTTATGTGTAATTTTACAAAGAGATTATCAAGTTTCTTGATAAATCATAGGAGAAATCAGTTCAAGTTTTTGGAGGTTTTGTCTTTGAAAATGGAAAATAAGAATAATGTTTATTAATGCATTATTGTTATATGTTCTTGTTTGTTGGTAATCATGATAATTGTATAATTTCATATCAGGATGAAGACAGATTCATTGATTTGTAGAATCAAGATTCAGTTACATTGTAATTTGTTTCATTGAAATATATCCAGGAAGAAATAGAGGATCAGTTGTGCATTAGGATCTATTTTCAAATCATTTCCATAAAAGAAATTGGAATGAATATTTTGTATCTATAAAAATATGTATACATATTCCTTTAATATAGAGATAGGGATATTAGGCAGTTGCCATGAAATTGTTCAGTTGTGTAATATTTTAACAGCTGTCTACATGGATGAGCTGGGTTCTTGCTCTTGTTCTTGCTCTTCCTCCTCCTTTGACGGTTGTTAATTAGTGTGACTACGATCAGAAACATCGAGCCATGGTCTTCAGCATTGTAGCCATCTAGCAACTCAGAGAGATTAGTCTTCTTCATCGCGATAGTCGGCTATTTTGTAGAACGACATGGGCGTGGCATCGTCGAAGTCGCAGTTATTCATCAGGATATCGCACCCTGGAGTCGAAGTCGATCATACCCAATGAACTTATGAACAGTTCAACACAGTTCGACAGTTGCGATAAGTATGGGCAGCCCATTTTGTTCCACAAAATAATATGCTAGCAATTCGTGGACATTTTCAGTTATGGCTCTTAGAGATGATTAGTTTAGTCCCGGGCATCGTAGTTAGTGTTATGTATAATTATGTTTAATAGTGTTATGAGTCTAATTCTATTGCATGCTGTTTATCATTAATTGCTTGTTAGTCTTTTGAGCGCTCATGTTATTAATGATTTCATAAATGATGTAAATAATTGAATGCTAGTAAAGGAATTTCCTTATTCATGGTCATTTAGATGAAAGAAATCATTATTGACTTGCAGATAAAGCAAGTGGATTTTTTTTCTTCAGAATGTTTGAATATTTTGGAATTTAACCTGGAAAACCCTCATGGTAAGGTAAACCATTAATTACAAGTTTGGAATCATTGATAATTCAATATATTTGAACAAAAGATGTATTAATTATGTGACTCTCACATTGATTATGTAAATGATCATTTCACATGTGATATTGATTATTGATACCTATATGGAAGAAAGAAATTTTATACAGTAATAAAGATTACATCAATTTAATCTTTAAACTCAATGTTATTATTGTGTAATCTCTTGTTGTGAACAAATTACTACTCAACAGAATTGTACTTATCGTCAGACACATCAAATTCAGTGATTAGATCTTACAACAATTTCTATCCCGAAAGTAATAATGTAAGTGGTGCTCCATTGTTGAAAACATATTACTTTCAAAACAGCGTTTAACCGGAACAAGAAGAAGAAGAACAGTCGCCATCAGTGATGGTGCTACACACTCAAGTCCATTTAAGCTGGGAACAGTACGATAATGATATATTCCACTACTTATCCAATCTTTTTATTCCGCACTCATTTTAAATTCCGTCCATCAGTTACAAAAGCCACGACTACAATGAAAGCTTCTTTATTCTGGTAACCAGGGTGCCGTTGCATAAAACTTGCTATTATTTTAACTTTGCTATTATAGTAGCTTTTCATGGAATACTGCATTTTGAATGGCTCTTGAGCAACGTTACCATGGTAGTTACCATTGATGGCAAAGTTACTATAATAGTAAGTCTTTATGCAATGGCACCCATATCATGATTCCGCACCTTAACGTTACATGTATGTATGAATGTATTACAATTTGTAAACAACGCGGCCGGGTTACCTTTATCGGCGGGCCATATCAAAGCCCCCTCAAAATAACCCCATTCGACCTACATTTTGTCAGTTGAGGAATAAGTCATTTCAAATCGTTGTCTCTTTAAAAACTATTATATTTGTCTACAACATAATATAGAAATGTATATTTTCCACCCCCTTTTTTTTTTTTGGTGGGGTGAAACCTGGGGGAGGGGGGATGTTTTTTACACATCATCCCCCCCCCCCACCCGAAAAGTTGGGGGATGCATACCCCCCGCTATCTACGCCCCTGGTTCATAATTATGAAGACAATTCATTTCACAAAACATATTTTATTCAACATGAACAAATTCTCGGTTCTAATGGTAGTCTGAGGGGGCGGCGGTTGGAATACAGGCCACCCGTAATCTCATAAAAGAGTAGGCCTACATCTACATCATCTGCATCTATAACATCACATTGTTGATTCTTGCCTGCGGTCAAAGAGCGACTTTTCACCAGCGTTAAGGAATTGATTTTATCCTTCCTTTATTATTTTCCTTTTCTCCCTTCATCTTGCTTTACTTTTTTCCTCTTCCATCTTCTTTTTTCTTTTCCTTTTTGCGTTTTGTATGAGATCTTAGCATTTTTATCAGCGTGTTTATAATTATCGAGGCCTTTGTCTATAGGCAAAGACTTTTAATAGTATCAAGACAGATTACTCTCACCTACTTCCGTAGTACATTCGGCAGACGTAAATTGCTGTGTTAGACTCGGCAAAATACGTTCGCCATAGGTATAACACGTAAAAAGATGTCTCATTTTTTCTTGATATTTCATATCTTACTCTATCTTTTTCAAGTCTGATTTTTGCATGAGAGAAAGGATGGATAGTTCAAAAAACATTTATTGAACCTTTATTATCAATAAATGCCACTATGAATCCCCGGGATCATGTCTGCTTTTTGACATAATCATCTGCCATAGGGTTAACACGTGAAAACATGGATTTTAAGAATGATTATAGTTCATCTTGTATTTCCTTGAATTTCATGTAAATGTGGCTTACATGTAATTTGAGACTCTGAACAAGATTAATGATGGCTCCAAAAGTGGAAGGGACCCCACATAAATCCCCGGGAATATGCAAGCTTTTGGCCTTCCAGCTTCCATAGGTTAACACGCAAAAACAGGGATTTTTGAATTATTATAATTCCCCCAGAATTAGATTAAAATTTTGAAAAATGTGACTTTAAAAAAATTTAAAGCTCTGAAAATGTATGATTAAGTCTCAACTAGTCGAACAGACCCCGCATAAATCCCAGGGAATATGCATGCTTTTGACCCCCAAAAAGTCTCGCCTGCCATAGGTTTACACGGGAAAACAAGGAATCTTAGGATGATTATAATTCCCATAGTTTTTATTTGAAAATATAAAAACTGTGATTTACATGTAATTTAAGGCTTTTAACAAGCTTACCGAAGGCTCAAAAAATTGAAAAGACCCCACATAAATCTCGGGGAATATGCATGCTTTTGACCAAAAAAGTCTCGCCTGCCATAGGTTTACACGCGAAAACAAGGAATATTAGGATGATTATAATTCCCATAGTTTTTATTTGAAAATATAAAAACTGTGATTTACATGAAATTTAAAGCTCTGAAAATTTATAATTAAGGCTCAATGAGTCCAGTAAACCCCCCATAAATCCCCGGGAATATGCATGCTTTTGGCCTTCTAGCTCCCATAGGTTAACACATGAAAAGAGCGATTTTGAAATGATTTTAATTCCCCTATAATTTATTTGAAATTATGAAAAATGTAATTTACATGAAATTTAAAGCTCTGAAAGTGTATAATTAAGGCTCGATGAGTCGTTTAAACCCCGCATAAATCCCCGGGAATATGCATGCTTTTGGCCTTCCAGCTCCCATAGGTTAACACATGAAAAGAGGGATTTTGAAATGACTTTAATTCCCCTAGTTTTTATTTGAAATTATGAAAAATGTAATTTACATGAAATTTAAAGCTCTGAAAGTGTATAATTAAGGCTCGATGAGTCGTTTAAACCCCGCATAAATCCCCGGGAATATGCATGCTTTTGACCACAAAAAAAAATTTGTCATATAACACGTGAAACCGTTTGTTGTTATTGATGACGTAATGTGGGCGTGTAGTATCGATCACGTGAGATCACGTAGAGGTGCCGTAGTCCAGTGGTTTAAGGCGCTTAACTGGAGATGCGAGGATCGGGCGTTCGATCCCCGGCACGGCACTTATGCCCTTGAGCAAGGCATTTTATCTATATTGCTCTTTTATCGTACATCAAATAAATGAAGTGCTATAGGCATATTGATACCAGCGTGTGCATGTGTTAAAAAAAAAAAAAAAAAAAAAAACATCCAATGAGATCGTGCGCTAGCAGACGGTCATGTAGCAGACGTATGTCCGCCAGCCCAGGGGCCCAGCCTAGCTGGTATTAGAACAAACTCTCACTAAATTCCAGTTCACTGTTATATTTCTAATGTACCAGAGGCAAAATTCAATGTATTAAAGTCATAAATTCATATAATCAATGTTCTACCACCGAATTACGCTTAGCCAAAATGACTGATGTGAGATCATGCAATCAGCATGAAATAGCTGAACTGAATAGCGACCGACAAGGTGTCTAGCTCTAGCTAGGCTAGGTCTACCCCTCTGCGTTCCCGATCGAGGTGGTGACGTTGCCGATGGAACTCTATGGCAAGCCATCGGGGTCTACTTACGTCTACTCACCACGCGTACTTGATTTTCGATACACGTACCTATATTGACCAATCAGAAGCCAGTATTCAGTACGCGTACTGTTTTTGGTCATCACGTCACGTGTGTTTAAGGGTACGTGTACTTTACTTTTACAGACGTTACTGACCCCTCCGGCCATAGGTGGCCAAAGGGTTCAGAAGCGTCAGTTAATGTAACGTGTGCTTTGTCATTTAGGTAACGTGTACCTTGACTAGTCATTACGTGACGTCTATACAATTACGTGTGCTCTGGTCGTTACGTGACGTCAGCTAAGAGTTAGTCTATTTCCAGGATTTTTTTTTTTTTTTTTTTTTTTTAAAGCAAATCATGTACGTTAATAATATTGTTCAATAAGGGAAGTATAGGGCTTGGCAGGGGCTCAGGGTGTTCAATATATTTCTGTTGGTGACTGATTATTAATTCGTCCTATAAATTTTTATAGTAGTAGTAGTAGGCCTACACTCTTTTTAGCAAACTAACAAAAATCAAAGTAAAGTATAAACCGTGCAGAGTTGGTTTATTATTGTCATTACTACTACTACTACTACTCATTTTTATTTTATTATTATGATTGTTGTTATTACTATCATAATTATCATCTTCATTGTCATTATTATTATCATTATTATTATTATAATTATCATTATTATTATTATTATTATTATTATTATTATTATCATTATTATTATTATTATTATTATTAATATTGTTTTTATTATTGTCACAAAAATTTGTCATGATGAAATTAATGTATAAAGTTTATCCATAAATACCATGTAATGAGCGGAGGAAAGAAAAACAAGTGAGAACTCCCCATATGTACAGCTCATGTTTACTATATATAGTCAAAGCTATATAGTGCATGCAAAGTATACAAACTTCTACTACATGGACACTATTCACGCTCTTATCCTCCATCTGTTGTGCAATTAAGGGTCATGACCTCTTGTGGACTCGTCATGACCACTGGAAGGCCGCCTGTTTACCCAAGGGTTAACCAGCTGATATCCAGTGCATAAGGGGTACTAATACCCCGGGGGGGGGGGCACTCACGTATATTGGTGGTACGGGGACGTGCCGCTTTGATGACCCCCTTTTTCAGACCCCGATTTCCGTTCTCTAGATACTCAGTTCCGCTCAGGAGCCGCTCAGCCCCGCTCTGAAGACCCCCGTTATGAAACATATCCGTTCGCATGCGGCCGGGAGCGTACGTGGCGGAGGCAGTGGTCGCTCGACCTGGTCTCGCGCCCTAGGCCCTTTCGTCGCGCGAGCCTTGAAAACTGCTCCAGCTAGCTAGCTACTAGCGCTACACGGCGCGGGCGCGGCCCCCGGCGCGGCCCGTCCCGAGATCCTGCGATAGCGAAGGTGTACCGCCGATAAAGCGAGGTTAGGTTTGTAGTTCCCTAGACCCTGTTTTTCACTCTGCCCAATAGATCATAGTTCCCAAGACCCCGTATTTTACACCTTGAAGTCAGTTCCTTAGACCCCCTTTTCGGGGATTCGTGAGGCACACCCCCGTCAAAATATAATTCGAGTGCCCCCCCCCCCCCCGGGACTAATACATGAATGGGGAGATGGCTTGCCTATCCTTAATTGCTATAACCAGGGAATCTTAGTTACATTAATACATCCCCATGCTATAACCAAGGAGTTATCTGCTATAACCATTGAAACGAGACATACTCGTCCTCCCCCCCCCCTTTCCCAGCGAAAAAATATGAACCCCCTCCCCCTCCAAAAAAAAAAAAAAAAAAAAAAAAAAAAAGAAGAAGAAGAAGAAGAAGAAGAAGAAGAAAAAACTAGTGTAAAATAACAAACGGTTTGTTTTCTTAACAAAGAAAAAAAATCTTCTTCATGGGTTGTTACACTCCTTGGCATTATATACTTGAACTTTGAAAAAGCATAGAAGATTTGTAATCCATGTGGAGGTAGAGCTAGATTCCACTAAATTTCGTCATAGGGCCTATACTAAGGCCGGGGGTGTATCGGCTGTCAATGTCACACAGGCCTAATGGATATTCTAGTCGCAAAGGCGTTAGTGAAAAGACTGTTGATAAATTCAATGTATTCGATAAAACAATTATTTTTTTTAAGACTGAACGTTCGTACGTTATACAGGGAGGGGGCGGGGGGGGGGGGCGGGGATGTGACTGTTGCTGGGATGGAACAAGAACACACGCAAATTATAATTATAATTATAATTATTATATTATAAATTAAGAGAGATCATTTTCTCAGTGCAGCAGTCTAAATCAGATAAATAAAGGACAATTTTATCACAGGATTGGCAATTGACAGGAGGGGCATTTGTTCACTCAGGAGATTTTCTTTTGTCAAAGCAAGGACACTTTGCTTGATTTCGGAAATCGGCAGAGGGCCCATCGAGCCCCTTGCCGAACCCCGGTTCCCCCGCCATGGTAATGTACATATTATGCTCACTCAATTGATGTTTAAATCATCATCAGCATCGATCCTTCTTCTCCCCTACCCCTTTTTATATAGAAGAGATCGAGCCTCTGTCCCACAAAATCGTGGTCTCGCATGTAGATTGAGTTTCTATAGTACGCGATAATAAGTACTTCATCTATTGAAAAAATTTAAGTTTTTTTCAATGTTGCCATATTGCAAAATTATGGTTTTGTGTGTGTTTGGGAGGGGGCAAAACTATTTTGTAGCCCACTAACTGATAGAGTTAAACTTCTGCCCCCTCCCTTTTACGCCACCGGGATTCTATCAACATAGGCACTGTTTCCAGTGCTGTTTCATCACCAGTATATTATGTAACGGAGCGTGGGGACCATGATTTGTGAGAAAACTTTGGTTTTGGTATGGTGAAATTTTGCCTCTTTATTTTAGAGCACTAATTTTTTTTTTTATCGCGATACAGCAAAATTTATTGTCATGATGGAGGGGGGGGGGGACCAATAAAAGAGGAAAGTTCCCCCCCCCCCGCCCCACGCGGCCGCCCGAAGACATACCGGAAAATAAAAGGGAGCTTATAGCTACCTAGTAAGATTATTGATATTTTGGGCTGTTGAACTCCATAAAACTTCGTACTTTTTACCACTAAGGAAAGCTTATTCATTGTTTACTGCAAATTATTAAGTGCAATATAGGTTCTTGTCTCGCTATGGGCGGGGGCAAATTGAGTATAGCCCGCCCCTTACTTCCGAGGCCTTGACTTAAACTGCGTTTCTACAGAACAGTCTTTAGAAACACTACCTCATTAATACGCGAGGGAATGGTGAAGAGACCGAGTAAGAAACAAAAAATCAGAGCACTAGAAAATATAAATATTTTCCATTTTTTTACTGTAAAATAATTTATGTCACATCATTTTTCCTTGCGAGTGGGCGGAAAGACAGTGTTACCCATTCTATTTTTGGGCCTTGTAGTATACGGGATTTGTAAATAATAATAATAGTGACCATTTATATTGTGCCATGTTTGTCAAAAGATAACTAGCACATCAATGATGTGGCGCTCATCCGGCATGCAGCAAAGAAATTGATGCAATTTGTACTTTGAACACAGTAGACATTGTAATGAATCGATGAAATGTACATGTATTGGTTACATGCATGTACAGATGATGAAGTGCCTATTGCAGATCTGGCTAAATGTGGTTTTGGAAGGAGACAGTGACTATTTTCTAGACAAAATTTTAAAATTCCGAGTAGAAGTTTAATAAACCTCATGAAAGTCTTTCAAATGGAACAAAAAAAAAAAATCGAAATCGGTCAATAAATGAGGAAGAAGAAGCCATTTTTGTGATCTTTTTAATAAATTTCGCATAAATTAGCATAAATAATTTTCTAGACAAAATTTCAGATTTCCGAGTAGAAGTTCAATGAACCTCATGAAAGTCTTTCAGATGGAAAAAAAAATCGAAATCGGTCAATAAATGAGGAAGAAGCAATTTTTGTGATTTTTGAATAAATATCGCATAAATTAGCATAATTAATTTTGTAGACAAAATTTCAAAATTCTGTGTAGAAGTTCAATGAACCTCATGAAAGTCTTTCAGATGGAACAAAAAAAAATCGAAATCGGTCAATAAATGAGGAAGGAGAAGCAATTTTTGTGATTTTTGAGAAATGCGCATAAATTAGCATATTTAATGAGTTTCAAAATTCTGTGTAGAAGTTTCGAATCCCCCACCTAGTGCTATCATATAAAGCAAACGGAATTAAAATTGGGTAAGAAATGGCGAAGAAGAAGCATTTTGAAATTGTGGACGGACGACAGACGAAGGACGGACGGACGGACGGACGGACGACGGACGACGGACGCCTCGCCACGGCATAAGCTCATCTGGCCCATTCGGGCCGGATGAGCTAAAAACTACTTTCGAAAAATAAACTCAAGACAATTTCAATAGCCCTGTCTATCACCTTTAGAAATGTGCGAACAATACAATGGCGTATTACGTAATCCGAACCTGATTTCTATGGGCAGTACCATAGGCCATTGAAATTGCCCTAGAGTTTATTTTTCGAAGGTAGTTTTTATCGTGTTAGTTAAGTGGAAAAACACTGCATCTATATTAATCTGCAAGGGAGCGAAGCCACGGAACTACAAATCCCCATTCTTTGCCCCCCCCCCCCCACCCCCCTCCCTTTCCTCGGCTTATATGACAGGCCTGGGCAAGTGTCGAGCTTAACAGTCTGAGAGCTAATTTGAAAGTCCTTGTATATTATTCACTGAGATAAACTGTGATATTAACTTGAAACAAACAAATCAATAGCTTATGCATTATTGTAAAGAACAGTCATGTAGACCTGTAAAAAAAAAACCTTTTAATCAAACACAGAGGCCAAATTTTTTGTAGTCGCTCGCAAATAGCTACATATAAGAGGAATTTCACCCTGGTATTTAGTTGATTTGCATAAAAGCAGAAAATTTATTTTTTTAGTACTGCAGGGCAAATGGGATGGGACCTCACAAGAAACGTCACGGAGTCGGTTGCCAAATTGTGTTTGAGTGATTACAACTTTGAAAAATTCATAACATTCTCATTTCTAATCAGATTTTACTCAAACTTTTATTGGTCTGTTATTTTAGTTTTCCTCCTTTCTTTAACATTTTTAAAACAATGTAAGAAAGAAAAATGTATAAATGTATCTGAATTTTCACTTTTCAGTTTGAAATTCAGTGTTCAGTGACGGCACTGGGATTTTAAAATTGCGCAATGGCGGGATGGGGGCATTATAAAAAGAGGAAGTGGGCTTAGCTCAGTGGAAGTGATAAGGGGCATTTATAAGAAGGGGAAAGGGGGAGGGTACTTATAAACAAAACAGTAACTTATCAGACAATAAAAGGTTGAATCTACTTGAAAATGTGGGGGTATTGTGCCCCCAGCCCCTTTGGGAGGGGAGGGGGTGGAGAGGGAGGCTGTCGTTGGGATACCTAGGGCTAAATGCGCTAGGGGTTAACTTTCCGGCGGGGGTAATTGTCCTTGTCTTAGATTCATCTCTCACCTCCCACGAATTTTTTGAGATTAGAAATTATGATGATAATAACAATAATAATAATAATAATAATAATAATAATAATATTAATAATAATAATAATAATAATAATAATAATAATAATAATAATAATAATAATAATAATAATAATAATAATAATGATAATAATAATAATGAAAATAACAATTATAAGAATAGAATTATGTTTCAGTTATATAGTGTATTCCGTGAATACTTCATTGCGCTTTACAATGTAATTTGTTATAACCCAAGAGAGGTAAATGATGCACGAATTTTACTAGTTTGGAAAGAAAACTGATAGTAGAAAACTGCATATACACCTAGGTGTGGATGTAGAAGGGGGTTCTCCTCCAACCCTGAAAAACTATATTTTTGAAATCCCTGATGTGTGTCATTATATGAGAGGGCCTTTAAAAAGAAAATCAGAGGATAAGACAATGCAATATACATCCGGGATGGATGTGGGAGGAAGGGTTATATATATTAGGCGTGGTTATAGAAAGATGTATAGCGGGGGAGGACCCGGAGGGGGCCCTTGTGGGCTTCCGTTGCAATGAAGTGGAGCACAGGAGTGGCGAGTTGTGTTGGAGGAGTGTATCCCATAACATGGCCCACGGAACGGGGGGGGGGGGGGCTGGGGGTCTGCAGCCCCCACACTTTTTTGAGTAGACTTGTTTCATGAATTCCCCGAAAAAAGGTGCGAGATTGTCATTATTCATGTGAAATCAAATCAGCCCCCCCCCCCCACTTTCAAAAATGCTTCGCGGCCCCTGCATAACTATAGCTTATCCAAACTTTTAAAAGACTAACTGGATGATTATTCACTATAATGACATAATTCCTCACTTCACTGAAAGTTCCTATTATTTCTAGAATATTCAAGGGGGCAACTTGCCCCTCGCCTTTACCCCTTTAAATAAGATATCGAAGTCCCTTCGCACTGTAGGGAGCTTTTGTATTTTCAATCTTCTAAATTTGCAAAGAGAAATTTAAGGAAAATGAAAAGTCACAGCCCGCTCTGGTGACGCTCCTGCGCCCCTCGAAATTTTATTTTATATATTTCAAATTAGGCTGGTTGGTGAGGAAAACTTCTTTCGACATCTCATAGAGTGACCCTTTCATCCATGATTTTCTGACAAAGAGTGCGCAGGTTTGGCCAAGAATTAACATTCCGCTGTGCGTGTAGCCCGACCCCTCTATCCAATAACGGCATCAAATTCATTTCCACAAAGTCTTTGAAGTTAATATCAGTTTTGTTTTGTTTTTTAATCAGGGGGGGGGGGGCGGGGCAGTTTTATAGTTTGTCCCGGGCACCATAATTCCCTAGATAAGCCACTGTTTATGACATTCCTATACCACAAGTCATTTTAAGTGCCTACCAAACGCCATAGAATGGCCACTCCCACCGCCCCCCCCCCCCCAAAAAAAAAATAGGACGGGGGAATTGACTGGATCAGTAAGAAATGTGCAGTATTAGAGGAAGTCAGGTTGTACATACCGTTAATGTTAGAATCCGTGTATAATGAATGGTCACTGGATGCCTATATGGAGTATGCTGCGCCCGCGGAAGGCCCCTTACCCCCCCCCCCCCCCCAATCTTTGGACGCTATTACGATATGCTGCTCCACTATTACGATTCTGGTTAATCTAGCTACTTTTTTTGTGCAATTCATATTCATGGGCGTTGGGCAGACATTTCCCCGTAACTTGGTCTCACTCCGTCATTTTCTTTCCACCTACTACTTGAAATGCCTTGCTGAGTATATGCATCTACCAATTGAATTCACAGGTTCAGCTCACTCGGAGGTGGGCGGGGTAGGTGGAGCACGGGGGCGACTCTTAGGGCACAACCCAAGACTTGATCCAGCCAGTGGCTCTTTTTGATATATGGGGTCTTAGTATCAAGGCCAGGGGTGGCGGAGCGTCTTTCAAAGTGGAGGTGGGGGCACCAGCAAAAAAGGGCACTTATTTGGGGAAAAGGGGCACCTACAAGGGGTGAACATAAAGCGAAAAAAGGACCATTTTGTGACATTGGTATCACCCTACAGTCTAATTAGTATAGTTATTATCAAAGATCACCTTCTTCCTTTTTATTGTGGTTCTGGGCATCGTTTCATCAAACCGTCATAAGTGCAAGTTCGCCGACATCCCATTGAAACGCATGTTAATTTTGATACAGGCGTTTCAATGGGATGTTGGCGAACTTGTACTGACCGTTTGATGAAACGCTGCTCTGGTCACTACTTCAGCTTCCCTGATACGCAGTTGTGTGTAATGGTCTAACGATTCATGTGCGAGAAAGCGAAGCGAGCGAGCAAAAATTTTCGGACTTTTTTTTCTATTGCTGAAGTCCTTGAGTTATACATTATTTACAGCGATGTACATGCATAATAAAAATGACAACAGCAAATTTAATTGGGGGAATGTCGAATGATCTTTTAATTTGTACATTAACCCTGTCGTTTTCTTTAGGATTACACCGATATACATATTTTATGCAATCTGCTTGATTTCATTATATACTGTAAGAGCTAGCGAGCGTAGCGAGCGAGTTATGGGGACATTTTCAGAAAATACTGCCTTACTTGGTGTAAATTATTGGCACATTCGAGCAAGCGGAATGAGAAATCATTTGCTGGGGGGGGGGGGGGGGGAATTGCGTCCCTTTTGCCTCCAGCTCCGCTGCCTTATTGTAGTTGTAGTAATATGGGTACCTGTAAAGCCGCATCGATTCTTCGTAGCTAGATATGGTTCTTTTTGTTTAAAAAAAAAAAATAGAGAAAAAAGTTGGAAATATAGGTAAAAGGGGGCACTTATAAGAAGAGGAAAGGGCTCTTATCAGAGGCGGAAAGGAGCACTTATAATTTAGGTGGAAAGGGGCGCTTATGAGAAGGGGAAAGGGCACTTATTAGAAAGGAAAAGGGGCACATTTAGTAGTAAAAAATGGCACTTATCGGAGGGAAAGGGGGCATTTTTTAGAAATAAAAAGGGCACTTTTGGGGTACTTGAAAAAGTGTGGGGGGGGGGGGCACTGTGTCCCCTGCCTCCCCCGGCGGCGCGTTGCCCCTGCTCAAGGCTTTTCTTAATATCAATTTATTACTTCTCTTGCTAATACAGCTAATACTTTTTTTTCTCTCTCTCTCTCTTCTTTTTTGTGCAGGGGCGGTATAATATAATATGCATAAGCAGCCACTTCATATGACATACACTATACGAACATCATACATTATGTAAATTTCTTTCTACTTTCTACTAGATCCCATCCTGATACCTCTTCAGCTGACATATCTCAATGAATGGGGATTAGGTCATTTATTCGGGGGCGTCTGAAGGACATCCCCAACCATTTCAAATGTCTTACAGTGGGCATTTACGATAGAGGGAGTTCTGCCGCATATTTTCATCCTATTTCATTTCGTTATTTTTCCTACCCCTTTCTATTTATTGTCTTGCAATCATGAAAATTTATGACTGGAATTCACCAGGCAGCCCTTCTCTGCCGATCATTATTATCATTTTTATCGAGAGGGGGGGGGGGGGGGGGGGGGGGGCATGGGGTCTTATCACTGTTGTAGCCCAAAACTGTCATCCAGATGTCACTTGTAAAGTTGTAATACGTGGAATCATGCTTGATATTTATCCCCTGACTTTTTTAAATATTTTTTTTTTTGTTTTAGTTATTTATTTATTTTTTTATTTTTTTTATTTATTTTTTTTATTTGTTTTTATTTATTTATTTATTTATTTATTTATTTTTTTTTTTTTTTGGGGGGGGGGGGTACTTGTCAGGTACAAGCAACCATTTAAGATAACGTGTGACATTATACTACCGTGACTATATTATTATGCTAGAGTGCATTGGGTTTGATACCTTTCCAACCTAGGCCTACCTCGCTCAATGAGGGAGGGGGTGGGGGGGGGGGGTCTAGCGGGCATCCGGGCATCAGCCGCAATATAAAATGTCTGGCAGTGCATGGCCATTCATGATAGCGGGAGTTTTGCTGAACTTTTTCCACTAGGTTTCATCCAGTTATTCATTCCCCACCCCCCCCCCCCCCCCGCTAATCCAGCTCAATTTTGATTGTCCATCGAAAGGGTCCTTCTGATTACCCCCACCACACTGTCCGAGTCACACGTCCGTTTTTTTTTTACATGAACAAAGCAAGAGAAATCAAAAGAAGACGGGAAGGGAATAAATGAACAAGGAAAACAATAGACGAAGAGAAAATTTTAATAGGACGATACAAAAAGTGGCAGAGGGAAAAATGCAGGGCTGCACCGACGTACCAATGCACATACAAAATGTGATTATTTTTTCTTGTGATTACTTGTTATTTATTCCCTTAAGGAAACCGAGTAAAACAATGAACATATATAAAACCAGAAACAGGCATTCTTTCAGAAATATAGTCCTGCAGTAAACCTTTCTAAGGGCGCACTAATATCAAGTTTGTTAACACCTTAAATGATGTTGTTTCAATAAGTGGAAAATATTGCATGATTTTTTTTTTAATGGAGGGGGGATTCAGAGTTTTATTGGAATTCCACGGTATTGCATAATGAAACGAATCTCAAGGGTGTAAACATGGAGGGCTTCAGCCCCATAGCCCCCCCCCCCCAACTTTCCCGTTCTGCGGCCTCCGAATTTGTTCACTATAAGGCCGGCCCCGCAAGTCCTGACAAAAAAAATTGCGGTCCGGATCCCCGTCAAAGAGGGGGATACTGTGTACATTCAGTTTTCAGGTTTTAAAATAACCCGAACCTCCGGAAAAAACGAACCTACGGAAAAACGAGTGGCCCCACGGAAAACAATGGATGATAGGCGTGCTTCACGTTTTGCATTTTTGGGGGAATAAAATTTGTAGATCTTCCACTTTCAAAATGACATGAAATATATATGTATGAAAAAATAGGAGAACAGGGGAATGGGCTTCTTCGGGAGGGGGGGGGGGGGGGGTAGGGGGTAGGGCTGTGAGCAAGTAGTAAGCTTTTGAGGTGGGCCTTCAGAGTGTTATCCCCACCCCCAAAAGAAAAACAAACATAATGAATAAATTAAATAAGCTAGAACCCTTCGGGGGCGCCGGAAGTAAAAAAAAAAAAAAAAAAAAAGGGGGGGGGGGTTAGAATGATAAAGCCTCACCTTTTAGAGAACTACAGAAAGCTGATCGCATAAGCTTGATTGTCGTGGAGTGGGGGCAAAAATCCTTCCCCCGATAAATGGAAGCAAGCATCTGCTACATTGCGTCTATAAATACACGAGGAAGGATGGTGTCCGTGTGAGAAAATTTTGGTTTTAAATGATGAAAGTTTGCATTTTAGAGCACTAATAAGCTTATTAAGCCTATACATCGTTGTAATGGAAAATTATTACACGCAATTTTCCTTTTCTGTTTTCTTGCGAGGGGGCCCATCATTGGGGAAGGGAGGGGAAATCGTTTTTGCCCCCAAACTCGAGGGCAAGAGGGCTATCATGCAAGTACAAAATATAATTTTCTTTTCTCATTTTCTTCTTTTTTAGTGATTGCCTGTCCGATCTTCTATTGTGAAAACAAAAGGAAACGGTTACCTTTCCCTCATTTTTTTAGTTTATGCAAAAGTGAAGATAACAGACCACAAACTGCAGCATACATGTTTTGAAAAAAGGCTTGAAACGAAATAGGACGCCCTAATATCAAGTTGGTTAGGCCTGTAAACGATGTTGGTATACGTGGAAAGACACGCATAATAATTATTAGTTCACGGGCCACAGAGCGTTCGAAAAGTGGGGGCAGGAGGTTGAGCATGAGTAAGAGCATAATATGTTATTATTAATATAAGCAAAGGGGAGTGTGTGTGCGTGTATGTGTGTGGAGGGGAAGCCTGCAATCCCTAGCTAGATCACCCCCCCCCCCCCCCCCGGTTCAGCGACCCCTGAACTTGATCATGATAGAGCCATCCATTTTCATAACAAAGAGGGGAATCCTGATAATCGGGATTTGACTTCCCAAACTCTCATATCCTACATCCCCTATGTAGAAAAAAGAAGCGGTCTCATTAAAAAAAAAAAAAAAAAAAAAAACCTGGAATTAGACCATTTCAAAGAAGACGTGACGTATTGAGCAAAGCACACGTAATTGAACAGACGTGGCGTGACGTAAGGTCACGACAGAGTACACGAAATTGGGTACACGTCACGTAACGAGTAGACGTGACGTACCGTTTGGTTTTACGTGACGTCTACTGGGTACGCGTACTAGTAGACGTAGGTAGACCCCGATGGCTTGCCATAGAACTCTGCAGTTTGCCAAAGGTGTTCTCCTCAAACTTCGCTCATCAAAGTTTTTTACTTGCTGATCGTCGTTTACTTTGGCTTCAGCCAACGAGACCGACAATGTAGTGGGGGGGGGGGGGGCTTCTGAACCCTATTATGGATATGAGTCTGATACTGACAGTCCATGACAGGGGCGAATGCAGGATGTAGTAAAAAAAAAAAAAGGGGGGGGGCACAAATGCAGGGTTGTCAACTTTTTGGAAGTGCTAGAAGGGAGATTCGTATTTTTTTCTTCTCACCATTCCTCCAAAAGTTGCCTCGTGAGGGGGGGGGGGGGGGGGGAGGAGAATTTTTTTCGCCAGTCCGCGAAAAGTTGTTCAGTGGGGGGGGGGGGGGGGGGGAATAGGGGTGAAAAGATTTTTTTTTCTTCTCGCCGGCCCTCCAAAACAATTTTAAAAAAAAGGGCCCGGGGGACAATGATGTATGACTTTCTTTTAAAAAGGGGAGGGGGCATGGGCCGGGATTGCACCCCCCCCCCCCCCCCTCTAAATCCGCCACTCGTCCATGCCCAGACTGTCACGTCAGTCTTGCGGGGTGGGCTTGTTTACCAGTTCTCTCTGAGGGTTAATCATAATAGACCAACATTGTTAGCCTCGTAGGCTCCCAAACTAATGGTGCTCGATCCGGTTTTTATTTACATTTTAGGCCAGAGTCCATGTATACCTGTAGTTTGTAGTTCAAAAGAATGTAATTCCTATTCCAGGGGCGGATCCAGGATTTTGTAGAGGAGGGGGCACAGAGCCGAAAAGTACACAATTAAAGAGGCATTTTTTTTATTGTGTACTTCAGGTATGCCAGTTGGGTTCCAAAAAGGGGGCGCGGTCGATTCGCCCCCCCCCCCTGGATCCGCGCCTGCTATTCTGTCATGGATGTGAAGAATGGGATTGCATGGTGTTGGTGGTCGATCTCATTAAATTGAACGATTGAAGGAAAAAAAAAACAAGAGATCATTATTTTGTCCTCATTTCTATTGGAGTCATTTTTATAGATCGGTTGTAAGAGAGAATAAGAGAATAAGAGATTATTAGAAAATGAAACCTCCTTTCATTCGATATGTAACTATAAAATATGTCAGATTTGGTTTTGGCTGGCACGTAGGGCACGTGCATTCCTGGATACGCCACCAATAAAAGTAAGAGAATCTTAGATACGCCACTCTTAATTAATCTTTGTATTTAAGGAATTGCTCGCACGCAATCTCATTTTAATAAAGCCTTTTTCTGTCTTGACTTTTAACATAAGGCCATAGATTTACATTATACGTCTATAATCTCTAAAATTTACATAAATCATGATATCAGATGAAATATTCTGATTTAGAAAAATAAAGATAGTATTTTATTTATTTATTTATTTTTATTTTTTATTTTTACTTTTCTCGACATTCCCGTCAGATATCGCAGTGTTTGCTCATATAGAGCTTAATATCAGGGAACATGTTTGGACCATTCCCCCCCCCCCCCCCTCTCCCAATCATATAAATATTAATAGAAATTTCACAGCAAATAACTTTAACAAAAATACAAACATCTCTCCTAGCTCCCCCTCCCAACTCTCTCCCTCTCCTCCATGGTGCAGTCAGAGTATGTTGATTCCTATCTGTTTTGGGACATATATTTGTATTTGAAGGGACAATATCAAGATTATGCCCTTTACGGCTTTACCAAAAGCGATGTACAGAAAAAGAAGAAAAAATAAAGGAAATAAAAAATACAAACATCTTGATATAAAAGACTATAACCTTCCCTCTCGGCCGATCGACATGTACCACAATATATACGCGTGCTTTATTTCGGGACTGAGCACTCTTCGTATTTAAACTCTTTGCTATAGGGGATCTGAAATCAACAATTCCGACCCCCCCCCCCCCCTCACACAACAGCCATAAAAGACGAATACAGACCGGAGAAATATACTAATTCTGCAGTTCCTTTCGTCAAAAGGCCTGTTCTTAGAATTTTTTTTAAATAGATAATTACGACTTCTATTAAATTGTCTAAAAATATTGTAGCCGAAAAATCTATTGCAATATTGTGACGTGTGGAATAATATTTACAAAATTGGTCTCATTGTACCTTGCATATGTGTAAACTCCTATTCGAAATATTTTGCAGTCATCAGACCGTAGCCTATATACGTATAAATGTACGCCTACAAGGGAAATATGTTTGTGGTTATCGTTATTGTTTCCTCATAGTAGTCTGATACACAAAACTGTAAACCCTTATATTTCCTTGAAACAATTTCTAATGGTATTGGCAGAAAATAGATAAAACGATAAATATACTCTATGAATGTCGTATAGTAGGATGTTAAAAAGAGTTCACACTCACTAAAGGCCCTTCTCACTCCCCAGAAATATGTGTTTTGGACTTTTATTTGAACTTCCGAATTTTGCCTTAGTTCAAAATGAATCGAGGTATGTTATAATGAAAAAGAAGAGCGTAAATATACCAAATATAAGACTAACCAAGAACATACATATATATATATATAGTCGCCAGCTTTCTTCATTATATGTATTTTACTGAATGGAATAGATCAACTGTCTCCATGTCTCGCTTTGAACAGATGCCAAAGCCCCTCACTTACCCCCCCCCCCCCCCCCCCCTCCTTACCCCAAGGACGCACGCTCTGCGCGTGCGATCCGACCACCGACCACCCCTCCCGAAATGAAATTCTGGCTATGAGAGTGTAAACAGAAAGCTATAAGCAACTTCCACGTCTGAAGAGAATAGTAAGGTCGCTAGTAGGGGCTATGTAGAATGTGTGAAGAAGACCCAACTGATATCGTAATAACTTATACGCGAAACGACACATATGTGACTTACCCCTTCTTTAAGACTTCCATCAACAATCAGTGCAGCACATGAAGCCATTTTCATTAGGCAACTTAGTTGTAGCATGAGTTTTAGCGACCAGTGCAATATTAGACTCGACTTCCGGCGTCTGCTCACGTCACGAGATGCGTCACGAGATGCTGCCTATGGCAAGCCATCGGGGTCTACGTACGTCTACTAGTATACGTACCCAAGGCCAATAGACGTCACGTAATACAAAACGATATGTGACGGCTAGTCGTTACGTGACGTGTACCTAATTTCGTGTACTCTGTCGTGTGTCTAATTACGTGTGCTTTGTTCAGTACGTGATGTGTGTGTGTGGGTGGGTGTGGGTGTGCGTGTGTGTGTGTGTGTGTGCAATTGGGATTTTACAGACGTGTATCAATCAGATATGATTATTTACCTCTGGGGACCGACCTTTAACGTCACCATCCGAAAGACGTGACTCAGTCTCGAACCTGGGTCCCTGAATCAGTTTATAACTTCCACTGTTAGCTAGATGACAGGCGTACACCACAACGCCCAGTGACGTATCTTGACTTAGTCTATTTCCAGGCTTTTTTTTTTCATTTTTAATTTTTAATTTTTTTTGAATGAGACCGCTTCTATTCTCTACATAGGAGATGTGGGATATGAGATTTTAGGAAATCAAATCCCGATTATCAGGATTCCCCTCTTTGTTATGAAAATGGATGGCCTTATCATGATCAAGTTCAGGGGTTGCTGAACTGGGGGGGGGGGGGGGGGGGATCTATGGAGTGCAGGCTTCCCCTCCACACACACATACACGCACACACTTTATATTTTGCTCTTACTCATGCTCAACCTCCTGCCCCCACTTTTCAAAACTCTCTGTGGCCCGTGAACTAATAATTATTACGCGTGTCTTTCCACGTATACCAACATCGTTTACAGGTCTCACAAACTTGATATCATAGGGTACTGTTATTAATGTCAAGCCTTTTTTCAAGACATGTATGTTGCGGGTTGTGGTCTATTATGTTCATTTTTGCATAAGATGAAAATGAAGGAAAGGTCACCGTTTCCTTTGTTTTCATCATAGAAGATCGGACAGGCAATCAATAAATAAGAAGAAAATGAAAAAAGAAAATTACATTTTGTACTTGCATGATAGCCCTCATGCCCTCGAGTTTGAGGGCGAAAACGCTTTCCCCCTCCGTTCCCCAAATGTGTCCCCTCGCAAGATAAAAGAAAAGAAAGAAAAAAAAATGTAATAATCATTTTCTATTACAACGATGTATAGGCTTAATATGCTTATTAGTGTTTAAAATGCAAGATATCAGCATTTAAAATCAAAGTTTTCTCACTCGGTCACCATCCTCCCCCGTGTATTAATAGACACAATGTAGCAGATGCTTGCTTCCATATAAAGTATTTTTGCCCCCACTTCACCTCAATCAAACTTACGGTATTGCGATCAGGGCCACGTCTTATGAAGAGTTGCGATTGATTCACACACACACATACACACACATCACTATAATCATATTATGTTTGAGTGTACTAGCCTAAAATTTTGGATATTTTCATTTTCAGGGGCTTGGTATTTTCACATCACAAACAATCATGCACCACTTTTGATAGATATTATACAGTGCGTATCCAAAAAAAAAAAGGTAATCCAACTTTAGAGGGCTACTATTTCATAATTGTCAACTATGGAGAGTGCAATGTTGGTTGTGAGGAAAGGAGAATTCTTCTTCTTTCCATTTGTACCTAATTGTGTTGACAAATGTCATGCATGACTGAGCACATTAACTTTAAAGACAACAACAACAAGTTGCACTTTTTCCAAGTTTGAGTGTTATCATGAAGGAACATTGAATGTCTCACTGAAATGGATGAGATCTGTCAATGAAAGTGGTCAAATAAATAGGCCAGCCTGCACGACTGCAGGTTTGTGTTAAGGGTTTCCTCTTACCTTTTATGGTCCATAACCTTCAACATGGCCACCTGCCCTTTCAACACATAGCTCGTAGCGACGGACCATGTCTTGAACGGATCTCCTCACCATGTCCGGGTTGTTGCGTATAAGGCAGCTACTTCGTC
Organism: Heliocidaris tuberculata; assembly: GCA_025618425.1. Classification (NCBI taxonomy): domain Eukaryota; kingdom Metazoa; phylum Echinodermata; class Echinoidea; order Camarodonta; family Echinometridae; genus Heliocidaris; species Heliocidaris tuberculata. Next base: position 37,132,538 of record CM046838.1, on the reverse strand, counting down.
GCGAATGCGTCCTTGCAGCTCCTGGAGATGACCAGGAGGAGTCACATACACCTTGTTCTTTAAGTAGCCCCAGAGAAAATAATCACAAGGTGTGAGGTCTGGTGATCTCGGTGGCCATTCAGTGTCATGGTTGAGGGCAACAACTCTTTCTCCAAAGAGTTCTCTCAGACGATTGCGGACAGCGACAAGACGATGGGCTGGTGCACCATCCTGAACCCACCAGAGTCTTCTGAATGTTCCGTGAGCCTGTCGCTCAAAGTGTTCCTCCAGTTGTGGTACCACGTCTTCATTGAGCATATGAAGTCACATGTTACCATTCACGTTCCTTTGGAAGAAAAAGGGTCCGATAACCTGGCCACTCCCACAAAGGCCAACCCACACAGTCCATTTTTCTCTGTTCATATTCACATCGAAGTTGGCCTCTGGGGGGTGTCCTGCAGCGGCATATTCAGTGACATTATGTGAGTTCACCTTGCCATCCATTCCAAAGCCGGCCTCATCACCAATTACAAGTTCCGCAAGAAATTTGCATCTCCGTTCGTGCGGGCTATCAACCATCTGGAGAATTCAAGTCTTCTGGGGAAATCATGTTCAGTCAGTTGATGTCTGATGTGTACCCTGTAAGGATTGATTTCCAAGCATTGTTGGGTGGGGCCAAGCAGCATTTCTTTTTTATTTTAAGGCCTTTTGGGATGATTTCGTGTTCTTTATATCGTTGAAGGTATTTGATGTGGAGTTCCTGTTTCTGTATTTTCTTCATGATGTTGAAGATATCTGTGGTTAATATAATTATCAAATATAATTATCAAACCCGCAGACAAAGGATCATGCACAGTCATTATGTCAACCGAGGCATACATCAGTGAGGGATTAAGACAACTCTCGGACACAGAGACATACAACCCCCTGGACCATGACCCCACACCCGCCCACGTACACGCAGAAAGTAAAATCCGCCATTCAAGAATTAGATATAGATGAAAACCTAAAAAAATCACTCATCCCCAAAGAGCCAAGATGCCCAAACCTTTACTTTCTTCCAAAGATTCACAAACAAAATAATCCTGGACGCCCAATAGTTTCCGGCTGCGCGTGCCCCACAGTACAAATATCACGATTTGTAGATCACCACCTAAGACCCCTTGTCGCAATCCTCCCATCCTACCTAAAAGACACCACCGACTTCCTGAATCATATTCAGAAAACAAATAATACCCACTCCCCCCTACCCGCCCGAACCACCCTTGTAACAGCAGACGTCACATCACTCTATACACAAACATCCCCCACAGAGAAGGAATACAAGCTTGTAAGGACGCCCTCAACACACGAAAAGACCCAAACCCACCGACAGACCAACTCGTCCGTCTGCTAGAACTAATCCTGACCCTTAACACCTTCCAATTTAACGGCCAGCACTACATCCTGGTGGAAGGGACTGCAATGGGCACGCCTGTTGCACCATCTTACGCCAATTTATACATGGGAACCGTTGAGGAAAAAATCCTGAAAGAACCCAATGCAATACTTCCCCAATCATGGAAAAGATACATTGACGACATCACCTTCGTCTGGGTTGGATCCCCACGTACCCTATCTCGATTCCAACAAACGATGAATTCAATCCACCCTAAGATCAAATTCACCTTTGAATCTTCAGATACCAATGTACACTTCTTGGACCTCAACATCAAACTCGAACACAATACTCTACAGACTGAACTATACAGCCAGGAAACAGCTTCTCACACATTTCTTCGCCCCACCTCTTATCACCCACCCCACATATTCCGTAGTATCCCGTATAGTCAGGCACTCCGTGTAAAACGCAACTGCTCCCAGGAAGGCAGCACTAACCACCACTTGAGTAAACTCGAAACTGGAAAATTCCAGCTATGACCCCCAACTCATTAAACGTGAAATCGACCGCGCCCGCGAGGTCCCCCGAAAAAACCTGCTTCAGAAAAAAGAACGCTCCGAATCCGAACGGGTCCCATTTGTAACCACATATTGTCCCGGCACATCTAACATCCGCAAAATTCTATCCACTTGCAACCAAACTCTGCACCAATCAGAGGAACTCAAAAAAGTCTTCCCAGAGCCCCCCATGCTAGCGTACAGACGTGCACCAACCCTGCGCGATATTCTAGTCTTCTCCGGAGACCCTAAACGAAAAGAACCTGAAGAAAACGTGAATCAAACGGGATTTTACAAATGCCCTGCTTGGAAATGCATGCTGCACAGCTTTGCCCAAGAGGGAAGGAAGTTCTCCAGCACAGTAACGGGGGAACGATTTCCAATCACGACAAGGTTGGATTGCAAATCTACATGGATAATCTATTTGATCACATGCAAGAGATGTAAACAACAGTATGTGGGAAAAACCGAAACATCACTATACACAAGATTTATATAGCAATACCCGATCGGAAATTCGCAACTTCAACACATCCCATCACAAAACTCTCCCATACACGACACATTTCAACCAACCAGATCACTCTATCAATGACGTAGCCATAACGGACATTGAAGCGATCCATACTAAATCCCGCCAAACAATCCTTCACAGAGAATCATTTTGGATCAGCAAACTACACACCCTTAACCCGGAAGGGATCAATGTTGACCAATAACCTTTCACCCCCAACCCTGACCTTGACTCCCTCAAACGCACAAACGCCAGAAACATGACATCATACTCATTCACAACTGGATCACTGGTATATATCTAACCTCCCTACTCCTGTCCTTCACTGCAAAAGCAGTGAATTCGGGAACCGAGAAGGAACCAGGTTTTGGTCTGCTAGCGAAGGTTCCAACTCGGGTGGGGGTTAGTCACAAGACCAATAAAATAAACAAATTCCAAATAAAATCCCATTCTTAGTGCAAAAACACTTCTAAATCTTCACATTAAATAGATGAATAAATATCATTTTTTCCAATATCCCCTGCATGGGATATAAATGCAAGTGTCTAACTGCTGAAATTAATCAACTGGATAAGCGAACCAAATCACATCTAGCATTCAATAGTAAAATCCTATATTCGGAACATTTTATGATACTCTGGAAACTGACAATAATAACATAACCTACCTTGCTATTTTTACCATGTTAGGCCTAATTCTCTCTATACTCTATAACAAAAATCGAACGCTCAATCAAAACCGGAATAAAATGGTACTGCCAAGAAAGATATCGGGATATCACACTGTATGTCATAACAACTAATCACTGTCACCAATTAAAAGTAGAATATTCACCCTAATAAAGAAATTATTTCCTCAAAAACACACTATCAATAACCTCTCTTCAAAGATATCAGTTATATAGAATTAATGCTGCCAAAACATCTAGTAAATATCAGCTACACAAAGCCTGTACTGTAAAAAAAGACTATTCTCCATCTAAATCACCTACTTAAAATATAACTCGATTGGTTGTGGCAAATGCCATCAACATAATATGCTATCACCAACTACTATAAACACATCAATATATATCCCTGTCTAGAGCAAAATCATACCACCTGCCCTGACTCCAAAACATGCCTTTAAATAAAATCAACTGATCTAAACTCATATACCAAAACTCAAATCTATCCAACAATATATTTATCAACATCTATTCCTCTCAATCCAACACAGAAAATCACAACATAAGATAAAATAAGCTCTATCCAAATGACGACAACCAACTATAGATCAAAATCTATTTCTATCACTCCTAAATGATAAATCAAATCAGAAGATGAAACAAGTGTCATCAAAATGACAACTAAACCAGCTATAGATCAAAATCTATTTCTATCACTCCTACACGATAAATCTAATCAAAAGATGAAACAAGTGTCATCAAAATGACAACTAAACCAGCTATAGATCAAAATCTATTTCTATCACTCCTACACGATAAATCTAATCAAAAGATGAAACAAGTGCCATCAAAATGACAGCTAATCAAATCAAAATTGGTTTAAAGCAAAATGCTGATATACATGCTAAGCTGTATAACCACAAATGGTATTTCCACAATACCTTTTATCTCCTTTTGAGACAATCCTAGTCCTCAAGAAATTAAATTGTTCCCTATTATGTGGGCTACAAATAATCCTTCTAGAACAACAACTATCTCTTCAAAACTATTTTTCTTTTAATCAAACCAAGAATCTCACAAGTATTCTATGATACATGAACATAAAACAAAAATAGAAAACGCAAGATTTACAAAATATTTGTCCATTATCTGCCTTGCACTCACACGCCTAACGGCGATAAACTCAAAGAAAGCTTATATATCTGAAAGGGCGGGTATCTTTACGAGTGTCTATAAGAAGACTCTCTTCCTCACTATCTGAGGCATCCCTACTGCTCACAATTCAGAATCTATCTCCTCATTATCTCAACTAAAGCATGTGCAATACTTAGTCTAAACAATATCCAAACATTTTATCTATCTAGAATAAATGAATCTAAATCAACCTATCAACCAAATCAAATCTATTCAAGATCTCAAATCCTTACACATCCCCTTAAAAGTGTGAAGTTTAACAATAAAAAAAAAATTAAGACTGGGACTTACTTTACATTAACTAATTCCCTAACCAGTTTGTAAGTACTGTGTGACTTGCTAGAAAAGGCAACATCAACAAACGATCTAAACCATAAGGAACATCTAAGCCGACTTTCAGTTACAGAATACACGATGATATAATGGCGAAAGACTCGGAAAATATCTTCACGAGTATAAAAATACATATAAATATATAACGCGCGGGGTCGCTCATTCGGAGAACCCAGAATACATCTTTAGCGTAGTCCAAAGAATATATTCGAAAAATAAAACAAAACAAAACGTACATTCGATCATGCCCATGGATCAGCCATGGCTACGGGTAGTCTCTCTTTAGACAAACCAACATGATCATACAACTAACTTTATCATGACCAATCACTGCATCCAAAAGCATCTACCTATTATAACTTCCATGTATAATATTAGTGCCAACCGAGGATGATTCTTGGCCATTTCTACTACTATGTTCCATGCTCGTTTAGCATGAACGCCAAAGGGGAAAGGGGAATGTAGCAGTTCCATTGAACTCTACTTAAATCAAGGGACTAAATCTTAACACTACAGTTTGTAAATGAAAGTCAACTCACATATATCTAAATGGTCCAAATTAGTCATTATGATGCTGCCAATCCCTAGTATAAAATCTTCCTTAACCCTATTCCTATCTGATTTATCCTAAACCCTAACTCACTCTATTTTCACTCTAGCAATTTCCCTACCAAAATATTTAATTGCAAATCAAAACAAACGTATTTCCATATCTTCATTCAAGTGCCATTATCAAAATTTGAGCTTGATTCTCAATCCAATCAACTAGGCCAATATACTCTTTAGCTCCTGCAGACAGGTAAAATCAAGTTCAAAGTATCAAGCAACTATGTGAATCAAACGATAATTCATTAATCATGCAAACAACAACAAATACAAAACAAGATCTTTATACTAACAGATTGCGCCCAAACGCTTACCCTTGACTGGAATAATCAAACCAGTATTTTGAGATATGCTGATTATTATAATTTTACATTATTAAGATGATTTTGGAGAGCTTTTAGTATCGTGCTGATAACGCGAAGAAGTGAGTTCCGTCTAACCTCCCTACTCCTGTCCTTCACTGCAAAAGCAGTGAATTCGGGAACCGAGAAGGAACCAGGTTTTGGTCTGCTAGCGAAGGTTCCAACTCGGGTGGGGGTTAGTCACAAGACCAATAAAATAAACAAATTCCAAATAAAAGATAAGGAAAATTAATAAACAAAAGCGCTGGGACACAATGTACATTAAAGTGTCATAAAATATTTTATTCAAATATCCATTAGCAAATAACAACTAGAATCAATTTACCGATATCATTAATAAAACTCTTAATCGATTTCACTCTATTAAATGCCCATGTTTAGAACCTATATCATGTATATAAACAATACTTAAAATAACTTAAACTATCACAGTCATTAAGGGGAATACTATAAGGGATGGGAAGAGGTTAGTCAGGGAGGGATCGTTAGTACAGTGGCCACTTACATGCAACGCGGATGTCTAAATATGCGATATCGCGACTTGTACTGGTGCACCGCCATAGCTACTGCGGACGACGCGGACGATGATGACGACAATGCAGGAATAGAAAGGACGACGACATCGAATACTGGAAGAAATAGCTCAGGAACATGATGAGTAGAAATGACACTCGGTACCAGGATACTGGATACATACAGCATGCACACGAGTGACAGGAACATGTTGATCATACACTGGATCACTAAGATTGCAAAGGGTCAGTGGTACCCAAATGCAGATGTTTTATATTAGTTCTCGTTGACTTGGAGTTTAGATGATGACTTTGTTCAAACTAGGATGGTCAAACTTCAGATGACTTCGATATTGGTTAGGGTCAGTTAGTGGGGAGGGGTAGTAGGGGATAAGTTGGGGGAGCCAAGTTGGGGGAGCCAAGATGGGGGAGCCAAGTGACTAAAACATACATGGGATCTTCTTTTATACCTAATTAATCATTCATACTGGTTGACCACTCCTATAGCAACAGCAGTTTCCTAACAAACATATTTAAACAATGGAACACTAAACTTATTCAATCATCAAAGCAGCTTTTTCAAGGAGGCATGATCAAAACACATCAAAGCTGCCATAATATCCCACTTAACATGCTTAACACAATGGTGGACTTCAGACATGAATAGAGGGGTGGCTATTAAGGTGTAGGATACAGTGACATAAAAGGATTAAGCTAATGAAATGGAATCAAAGAGAATAGGGCTTAAATCTTATGGAATAAACTTGAATACAAACAGCCAGCACATGTTATAATTCTGTGTGCAATATAAAAAAGATCAAAATAGCAGGACAGGATAGAGGCTAAAAGCTTATGAATAATCTAAATAATATTTACAATAGAGGGTGCATTTTCATGCATGCTACATATACTACTGAATTCATTTACTTTATCTTTATCATGCAATTTGTATAGACCTACCAAATTTTACTTTCTCTTTATCATGCAATTTGTATAGACCTACCAAATTTTACTTTCTCTTAAGAAAGATAACACCTTTATTTAAGAAATACGTGCATATGTGTACGTATGTATATATTTAAGTATTATGTATCTATGTATCTGTACGTACGTGTCTGTCCACATACCATAGTCCATGTATGCATAAAGTGTGATTCCCCGTTACCACAGACGCTAATACATCTTTATCAGAATGAACCCCCCCCCCCCCCCATGGACTCTATATGTGTGTGTGTATAATATGTACTTCACTAGGTCATATATTATTATAACGTGTCCATATTATCACACCTTCAGTCCTACTCCACTCTCGTTCCCTATCCCTCTCCCCCCCCCCCCCCCCTCTCTCTCTCTCTCTCTCTCTCTCTCTCTTCTGTCTGGACTCCTCTGCCCCCTCTCTGCCTCTCCCTCTCGTTCCACATTACACTATGCTATGTCTGTACTATATTGTATTAGATTATACGATGTTGTATTACATTACACTATACTTTATTACATTATATTGTGTTGTATTATATTATATTGTGTTGTATCATACTATATTGTATCATGCTATATATCCATGCAATAATTAATGCAAATGCAAACTTGTATATATTGAAACAAGTGAAGCTAACAGGTTGTGTACTTCTCATATAGATCCCCAAAGTCACCACGACAACCTTGTCCACATGGTAATCATTCACACTCATTATCTATATTGTTTGCAAATATTCATAGAAATATTATTTACAGAAATAGATTTGTAAATATAGACATGCAAGTATCTTTTCACACATTGAATTATTCTTTTAAAAAATATGCAAATGTATAATAATGATGATGTTAATAATATACTACTACTACTACTACTACTACTGCTACTACTACTACTACTACTACTAATAATAATAATAATAACAGACATAACAATAACAATAATAATAATAATAAACAACATAATTAATACTATTACAATTATATTGATTAGTACTTAACCATTGTAAGAAATTGAAATGTTTATTCCGATGTAAATGTCAGCCATCATTTTGTGTTTTTATACAGTCCTGATGAAGATCATTGATCGAAAGCTTGACAAATAAAGGAGGACAATAAAAGCTACGACCGTCTCATAGTGACATTTCTTTCATTATACCTTCCACTAAAACAACTATGAGTGACCACCAGCGTTGTGTTCGAGGAACATTTCTTACAATATATATATATATATATATATATATATATATATATATATATATATATATATATATATATATATATATATATATATATATATATATATATATATATATATATATATATACATATACAATATATCACAATACAAATAAAAACAGTATGGAGAATAATGCAGGCACTGCCTGAAATTGTAAAACATAAAATTGTTAAAATATTTAAAAAAGAAATAATCACGATATAATGACACAGTATATATGTCGGATATCTAACGAAAAAAGGACAATATTTCTCTACAAAACCTCGAAACATTGGACAGAGTCCTTTTTTTTTATTACTGGAATTAAACAATTCATTGAATTTAAATGTGTTGGGGTATTTCCAATAATACCTCTTGAGGAATTGTTTACGTTTGATCTCAAAGAAAGGACATATAAACAAATAGTGAAATTCATCACCGATATCATTTGTAGAACAATGAGTACATAAACGTTCAGCTCTCGGAATCTGGCTGTAACGCCCAATCACTATAGGGAGTTTGTGAATGAGACATGTAATTTGCAGAAAGACCTTTTATTTTCGTTAAAGGTATTAGATAGTTTTGGGAAGCCCTCAAAAACTTTTCGTGAGATTTCTTTGATTTTACTTAATAAATAGCAGGGTACTAACATAACTAAGATGCTGTGAAGTTTTTTCCTCCTCAAGTGAAATATTTATCGAATTAGAGGTGAAAAGAATAAAAATCCCTGGCCCCAAAAAGAGGGGATGTAAATTCGAACAACGGCCACACACATTACTCACACGAGGATTGCTGTGTGTTATAGAATACGCTACACATAGTGCGGAGCGCTGGGTTTACTGTGTGGGGAACCTTCGGGTGGATATGGTCTCAGCGTGAGGCAGTGAAAAGCCGTTACCAAGCGTTTCTTGCAGATATTTACACTAAAATTTGTTCGAAATCGTGAATGGAATGTTAAATAATCTCGTACATGTGCCTTATGATAAAGGGAGAATAGTATGTGACTATGTTAGTTAAGTTTCTTGCCAGTATGATTTTTGCTACCGAGACTGTCTATGAGCTTTAAAGGGCAATCCAACCTTGGTAATAATAAGATGATTTGTGTGAAAGCAGAAAAATAAGAAAAACAGGAAGGTGAAAGTTTGAAAGAAATCGGACAAGGACTAAGAAAGTTATGGATGTTTGAAAAATGAGATCACTACATCTATGCGAATCTCAAATTGGCAATTTGGTGAGTCAATTGTGACATTTTTGTGGACAACTCTCCCATTTGTCATACACAAAAATATTAATTTGCGGTTTCTCTGAGGCGCTTTTACCCTCGGGGCAGTACTCAAAATATATTGGAGATAGCATATTGTTATAGGTCCTCATGAACGAAAAGATCCTACTGAGTTATGCATTTTGAAAAAAAGTGACATTTTAGTCATTTTGTGTGTTAGAGCGAATGGGGGAGTTGTCCACAGCTACATCATAGTGACATTACCTATTCTCAAATTTGAAATCCTCATATGCATAGTGATTACAACTTTCAAAAATTCATAACTTTCTTATTGCTTGTCCGATTTTGTCCAAACTTTCATCAATCTGCTTCTCTGATTTTTCCTCTTTCTTTCAAAGCAACTTGCTATTAAGGTTGGATTTCCCTTTAAGGTGAATCAAGTACTTTTCAAAACATAATCTGTGTTTGAAAATTCTATAAATAGTACATTGCTGGTTTAACTCAACATCACTGTGCCACTCCTGCTCACTTACATCTTGCAGCTTTTGGTTTACAATGCTTTTAAATGGTTTACAATGCTTTTTTTTAATTTTTACCGACAAATTTGCTCTCAGCCAATCAGTTGCAAGGATTTCAGTAGCTTATAACAGTTATTGCAACTTTTGCAAGTTTTATGAATCAGGGCTATAGGGTTAGATGGGGATGCGTCTTGCAAATTACGGTAGCTTCAAAGAACTAAATTTATGTGAAAAATATCCTGTTGAGATGAAATTATCTAAATCATAAGATGCTTTCCTATCATACTTTTTTTGCTCATCTGTATTCATCTCTATTCTGTCCCCTTGCCTATTTGTTATCTGGTATATACAGTATGTCACAGTAAATGCCTATTTTATTTATTTATTATTTATTTATTTTATTTATTTATTTGTTTACCAACTTGTGGGAAGGAAGCACCCTCATCAGCAAAAGCTGTTTTTCATAGGGGTCCATTCACAAATTAAAAAACAACAAAACAAAAACAAAAACAATATAAACATAAACATACATAAAGGAATGTAGAAAGCAAAGAAAATTATAACATGAAAACAAAGTAAAAGATTAAAAAACAACAAACAAAGTACTTAAACCTAGATACACCAAGTGAAAAAAGAAGGTATATATCAACTGGGGGGGGGGGGGGGGGGAGGGGGTGGGAGAGGGTAAAGGGGGTACAGGGGTCATTAATACATCATAAAATTATTAGCCAGATAACGGAATGTGATTTTTTCTAAGATACGTTTTAAAGGAAGTTAATGTGACACAATGTGATATTTTCTTTTCAAAAGTATTCCACAACTGAGCCCCTCGATAAACGAAACATCTTTTACCGTAGTTTGTTTTGGGTTGAGTCAAGATCAATTGGGTGTTACCAGATCTTGTATCATAACAATGGTAGTCATGTAATTGATTTGTGTAAAAGTTTAGGTCTTGCTATCGTCAATGGACGGTTGGGTGGTGATAATGGTATTGGAAACTTCACATGTTTCAATAAGAATGGAGGTTGTAGCGCAATTGATTATGCTATTGTTTCTCATGAATTGTTTTATAACATACAAAACTTCCAGGTTGACTTATTTGATAAGTGTTTATCAGACGTGCACTGTCCTATTGTTATGACTTTACAGTCAAAGCATACACACAACCAAGAAGTACATGATGTTAAAGAAGGGAGGAGTGATACCCAAATTAATACCATTTGTGATTCGTCTAAACCCAGGTACATGTCTTTCAAGTGGAATAGTGAAAATGCAAATGAATACTCTGATCGGCTACACGAATTATCATTACAATTGTTGGGAATTACGGAAAATATTCATGAAAATGCCAGTCAGGAACTGGTAGATCGTTGCTATTCTGAAATTTGTAAGTCTTTTTTACAGGCTGCACAAGATCTTGGTGTGTGTACGTGGAAACAGTCAAAGACAGTTAAGAGTCATAAAGAACAGCATAATGTGAATTCTTCATCACAATTATGGTTTGATGCTGAGTGTGATGCTGCCCGTAAAGAGTATCTTAATTTAAAGAATAGGCTAAGCAGGAAGACCCAGCTACGCAGAAGATTAGATGTTCAAGTTTCAGATATTGATGTTTTACACAGTGACTTTCTTTTGGCAAGTAAGAAATATAAAAAATTACTAAGGTACAAAAGGAGAAAGTATAGTAAAGATTTTAATGCCTCTTTACGGTCCTTAAAAAAAGGTAACCCTAAAGCCTATTGGGATTTATTAAACTGCAAAGGTCGTCAGACTAAAAGTGCAATCAATGTTTCTTTAAGCGATCTTGTGCAGCATTTTAAATCTCTAGGAAATGTGTGTAAATCAGAGTATCATTCAGTGGAAAGGATGTCTTTGGATGCTGATAAAGTGACAAAACAAAATGATTGTTTGAATGAATCCATCACATTAGAAGAGGTTGAATTAATGATTAATAAATTGAAAAATGCCAAAGCTTGTGGTAATGATTTAATCAGAAATGAATTTTTGAAAAATTGCCCTTTAGAAATGCGTATGATAATTGTTGATTTTTTCAATACTGTTTTAGACAGTGGAATTGTACCTTCTGAGTGGTGTATAGGAATGATTATTCCAATTTTTAAGAATAAAGGTGAAAATACAAATCCGGATAATTATAGAGGGATTACCTTGCTAAGTTGCCTTGGTAGTACAAATAGAGTTCCACATAGTCCTACACGTACTCGTAGTGGTAGGATAGTGAAACAGCCTGCTTTATTAAACTTGTAAATAGACTGTACTATACTTCAAATATTATTGTCATTATCTATGTATACTTCATATATTATTTTCACTATCTACGTATACTTCATATATTATTGTCACTATCTATGTATTCATTGTATTTACAAGTTGGTTACATTGTTCATTTTTGTACTCTTATACACTCTATTATCGTTTGTACCTTTGTGTCATTATCTATGTATAATGTACATGAATTGTATTCACAAGTCTGTTATACATTGTTGTTTATACTTCATGTTTGTTTGTACTCTCATACCCCGAGAGGGGTCGAAAGAGTTAATAAAATTCTACAAATTCTACAAATCATATTTAGTTTTACGAACGGAAAAAAGTTTGCTGATATATTCAGGGCCTAGCTTGTAAACTGCACGGAACATAGTAAGGGCTAATTGTTTTGATCTTCTAACATTAAGACGGTCTAATTTGAGGATCTCATAAACATTTTTAGTAGGAAAAGAATAGTCAGTATTAAGTACTGTTCGTAACGATCTGTTTTGTAAAACTTGTAATTGATCGCAGTTGTTTTTTCTCATGTTACCCCAGACTACACTGCAATAATCGAATTGAGATTGTATCACAGTTTTATAGAATAAAAGGGCCGTACCTTGATCAATAAATCGTCTTATCCTTTTAATGAGATACAGACTTTTGATGACCTTCTTTCGTAAATGTTGCATATGGTCATTCCAAAGTAAATTTTCGTCAATATAAATTCCCAGATATTTACAAGTTTTGACTCTTCTAATTTCAGATCCATCAATGGAAATTTTACATTTCTCAAGTTCTATTTCCCTATTCTTGAGTCGTTGATTAGAACCAATAAACATCGTTTCGCATTTATTTGTATTAATTATGAGTTTGTTATTTTTCAACCAGGATGAGACGTGAAGTAAATCTTCATTGAGTTTGCGGTTTATCACCTTTGGATCATTAGATGATATATACACGTGTCATCTGCATAAAGAGAGACATTGCAATGGTTTAATTTATCAGGCAGATCATTGACATATAAAGAGAATAGTAAGGGCCCAATTAACGAACCCTGTGGCACACCGCAATTTACTTTTCTTTTTGAAGATGATATGCCATTTACACAAGTAAATTGTTGCCGTTCATATAAATAATTCTCAAACCATTTAACAGCAAGGTTGTCAAATCCATACAGCTTCAGCTTCTTCAACAAAATACTGTGGTCAACCATGTCAAACGCTTTTCTAAGATCAATCATAACCAGGCCTACGAGTTCACCCCTATCAATAGAAGAAAGCCATTTATCAGTAACATTTATTAATGCAGTTTGGGTTGAATATTTAGGCCTAAATCCTGACTGACAGGGGGTAAGTATATCGTTATTAGTTATATAATTTATCAATTGATCATATACGACTTTTTCCATTACTTTGCCCAGGATCGAAATAACAGAAATCGGGCGATAATTATCGATACGCGATTTATTACCTCCTTTGAAGATAGGTGTAACCCGCGCCGTTTTCCATTGATTTGGCACACAACTTTGAGTTAGAGATTGATTAAGAATATAGGTTACAGGAGGTGCTATGGAAAGAGCAACGCACCTAAGTATTTTCGAGGGTATATTATCTGGTCCAGTTGCTTTATCACAAGGAAGATTACTCAGTATTTTAGAGATATTATCAATATTAACTTTTTCGAAACTAAATACATGTACAGTGTTATATTTATCGAAAAAAGAATAATTAGTTTCATGTCCATCACGTATGTATAAATTTTCTGCCTGTAAATTTTTTCCGATGTCGGTAAAGAAATGGTTGAAAGCATTCGCTAGGCGTTCACCGTGTACTACTGAATCATTAACTTGTATAGATGGAATTTGACAATTTGTTTTGTTTTGGGGTGCTAAGTACCTTAGCGCCCTCCAAATCATTGCAATATACTGCATGTACTGTATTTTATTATATTTATTCAGTTCACTTTCCTTCAATTTTCTTGATGGGGCAGCTTTTATTTAAAGTTTATCAATCAATTAAAAAAATAAAATAAATTGTGTACAGATAGAATGTATAAAATCAACCTCAAAACACTTAACCTGGCCTTCTATGGGTTAACAGTTATAATAATAATGACAATACCTGCATTTATATGGCGCCTTTCCAGACAGTAACTGATCAAAGCGCTTTACAGTGTATTACCCCGGTCATTGGATCCGGTTACGATTCTGCACTGATAGTGCACATTCTCCACTCCACTAGGGAGCATTCCAGTCTGGCGGCCATTTCACAGGCGCACATATACTATTCCAGTCACAGTGACATTCGCATCCTACCGGGTACCCACTTAACACCTGGGTGGGGAGTGGCAAATGTAGATTAAAGCCTTGCCAAAGGACATTAGTGCCGCGGCGGGACTCGAACCGCGAACCATGTGATCCACGGTCTAGTGACGTATCCACTAGACCACGACCAGGAGTATGAAGAAAATAAAGGAAAACATAAACCCCCTCGCATGGAACGCATTTCGCGCGGGCCTTTATTCTCACTGAACTCTATGAGTTCAGTGTTTATTCTATGTGTGAGCGAGTACGGATCACAGAACTCCTGAAGTCTTTAGGAGTTCTGTGGTATGGATACGATGACTAGTCTCATCACAATTCGCAGTAATGTTTATTTGGAGTGTATTTCAACTTCAATATCCCTTTATAGGATCAACATTTGAGGCTCATATTTTGAATATAATTGCTCTTCTCCGTCAGCTGTCCCAATCACATGATAAGATATTTGTTTCTGTATGTTTTGTTTTACATGTAGGGCCTACATGTACATGTATTTGTATTTTTAAAAATTGTTTATTCTGAATTGAATGCAAGCTTTCAAAATGATATTTGGGAAAAGTAAAGATATACGAGATGACGATAATAATAGGAAAATATAACATCACCGGCAGTAATGCTTTTAATTATTCAATTCCGTATTTATTATCTCTTTATCTACATGCAAACATGTAAATTCAAAACAGTTCTATTTGAAGTGCGTTCTCAGTAATCCCATCTTGTTTTATATGGACACAAACTTGTAGATTCAAATATACATTACATAATCAACATATCATTATTTAATTACAAGAACGATTCTATCTAGCGCAACACTGCATGACCTGTTATAACACTTCACACAACTAGGCCTACATGAATGTTAAATAATAGCCTCTTTGATATACATGCACAATTCAAGCTTTGATATTTTTAAAAGAAATTTGAACATAAACTGAGAAAATGGGCAATGTTTAGAACATTTTGGATTCCCCCCATATCCATTTGATTAATCATAATCTGTCAGAATTTGCCTGGTATATCACTATAGATGCATTTCCTTAAAACAGTTGAAATTGCTTCAACTGACCTGCAATCTTATGAAATTCCATTGCATTTAAGCTAATTTGGAAGAACTGAACTTATTTCCAGAATTCTTTACTGTAATCTTTTGTAACTGAAATTCCTATGACATGTATTTCACATTGAGGTATACTGAATTGCATCGTACTGTTGAATTGAAATTCATCTTGGTGCACCACAATTGCTTCTGTTGAGTTACTTATACAGAGTGCTCTTCTAAACAGCTTTTTATAAACAACCTGAAATGATAGCATACTAATTTCAAATGCTACAGGGAAAGTCAAAGGTATTTTCTACATCACATACAAGAATGATGGATGATTAAAAAAACATATTGAACATATTCACTTGATGTATTTTCTACTCCATCTATTCTAGTAAAACTTTTTACATTTCCTAGTTATAATGATTTCTTAATGTGATGCAGTAAATGTGGGACAAAACAACCTGGACAAGATGAATATCAATTTTACCAGTAAAGTAGAGGGAACATATATACAAGCAGACATATAGCCCTCTCTGATCATTTAGCCACACAAATATTGAAATGTCTTACATGTACATCAATTGGCATAGGGAATCTACTGAACAATCACAAAGTCATTATGACTATCCTAATATGATAAAACATATAAACACTAGACACTCGGCAAACCATCTCCTTGGAGTCTAGATTGAACTACATGTACATCATATCAGAGTCGAACTATATTCTCTACATTTCCTTCTATTTAAAGGCCAAGTCCACACCAAAATCAAACTTAATCTGAGTATTTTCTACATAATTCACAGGTTTAAAAAAAAATAAAAATAAATAGTCATGTCTGAATTCCCAACGGTTGCTCCATGTTTTGTTTTTGTTTTTGTTTTCATTTTGGTAATTTTTGAGCGAAATAATCATATTTACCGCACAAATTCAATTTAATCTTGTTTTTTGTTTACTGCGCATGACCATCTCGCTGGTACAATCGACGCTGCCAGCGCCCGCACGCCAGTATACACGCTAGTGCAATGCAGGTGCCTTGAAAACTTCAACATACTGATGTGTCAGGCTTATGGCTGCTCAAAAAAGCAGGGTGAGGTGCCTAACCATTATTTTGTTCACCATTCCAAACCCCCAAACAGATGGTGAAAGATGTACTAAATGGCTTAATAATATCGGAATGGACAAATTCAATGTGAAAACGTACAAATGGTTCAAAGTCGGGTGGTGTGTGAGCAGTGGCGGATCCAGGATTTTTTGAGGGAGGGGGCTCAACATTCACAAAATTTTCTGAATTTTTTTTATTTTTTATTTTTAATAAAAAAAATAAAAGGTCCTCAGCATTTTTTGGTCCCGGGAAGAGGCCCCGCCCCCCCCCCCCCCTGGATCCGCCACTGTGTGTGAGGACCACTTTAAACCTCACTGCTTCCAAGAGGATATTCGTGTAAAGGTGATGAGATATCCTTCCAAAAGGAAATTGCTCAAGCCAGACGCAGTACCGACTTTGTTCACCGGCCCAAACCAACACCAGAAAGACAGTCTACAAAAAGACGGAAGCAGGAATCTGAACGACAAAAGGTAAGCCAATTGGTTCCGCCCTCCCCCCCCCCCCCCCCAAAAAAAAAAAGTTTTTTTTTTTTACATTCCATATCGTCTGTAGGTCTACCGGTATGTGCAGTAAGTAACCCCATTCGTAACCCCGTAGACTCGGTAGGTGGTTGGGCATGTGGCCGCGCGGCAGTCGATAGAAAATCAATGTGAGTGCCCTGCGTCACTGAAAATCGCGGCCCATTGCACTGTGGGATTGAACAGGCTCGCTCGGGATTATAAACCTCACAATTGAAGAAACTTTCAAAAATTCATTAAAAAATACTTCCGATAATCATTTTCCCAAAACATAGGTATTTATTAGGAACTTAGATTGTTATCTTTCAGTTGAGCTACTGTTCGTGTTCGTATGGACTTGGCCTTAACCAAACCTTTAAAAGCTGCACATATACCTTCTTGCAATAGCTTTTAACCATTAAATGCAGGATGGTAACTAAAATATTAACAACAATAGCACACTACATCTGCTGTAATACTGAACACAGCTTACTGTCTTCATGTTGTTAAAGTGCAACTGAGGTCCTAGAATAACATTGACAAGAAGTAGAAGAATCAGAGAAACTGATTGCAAAAAAATATATTTTGCAATACTACATACATGCAATGAGAATGTGTTTACTTTCTTTTATTATATCCTTCCTTTGAACAGTTGTCCATTATATTGCTTATTAAATTGACACAGAAAATGTGGCATCAAACTTGCTGTAATCTGCCATTTTTTGTTTTGGGAAAAATTCTGCTCAACAGTTGATTATATAAATATATTTTTTTTCAATGGACTGATTGTGCATCATGTAAATCTAAATGTTAAACACTATTCTTAACCTTAAGGAATATATATATATATATATATATATATATATATACACACACACACACATATACACACACATATATATATATATATATAAAAGGACCAGCCTGCCTACAGATTTGAAATTCATAAAAATGTAGAAGTAAAAAGGATTAATATGTACATACCTATAGTTTACATAATTATACAGTGTATCTCAATTTGGAATTATTCTAATTATCAATTGTCCTGCAATATGACTAATAATGCATGAGAAATTAACGTTCCATTTCAGTTTTTAAAATATCACTAATAATTGCAAATGAAGAAGCAGCAGCAGCAAACAGAAAAAAAATAACAGCAATTTAACTGCAATAATCACTTGTAATAATAACATGTAAATTCATTTTGAAATATCACTGAAATGAAAACAACTTGGACAAGACTACAAATCATTGCAGCATTTTCTTGAAATATAAATGCACTGATGTTTTATAGCAATGAGAGTAGTTATGTCTTTCATATCAGTGGTCAACAATATTATCACTCTAAATTCAATCTGGAAAGACTCAGACTTAAGACTGCACAGTGCAAAAACAAATTTTGTTTGTTGAAATTTCCATTTCAAATACCGGTAGAGGTAGTGATTATCATGCAGAGAAACAATGCTACATCCCCTTATTAAAAACAAACTAAAATTCTTCACTATTCATATCTTCAATTTTTTTTTAATTTGAAAAAAAGAAAGACTTTTCAGTGCAAGATTTGTTTAGTTGAAAATTTTCTGGTGTATATTTCTCTAAGATCTATGCAAGTATGTAATTATATAGTATGCACAATGGTAATGTATTAAATAACATAGAGTCAAACAAGTATGTATTATATTACTTGAATCCTTGCTAACTCCTTCTGTGCCACTAAACAACTGTCATAAATATGACAAGAGTTATATCTTGATATAATCTGCCATTTCATACTTAAAGTGTACCAATCGTCTGAAAAAATAATTTGTGTACAGCTAGGAAGTATAAAATCAACCACAAAGAACTTTGTCTGGTATTTTGTAGGTCAACAGTTAATGAGTATGAAGGAAATAAAGGATAACATGAAAATGCTCCCACGGAACCGAACTCCGAGTTTGGTTACGTGCGAGCCTTTATCTTGCCTCGAGTAGTCTACTCATGAGTCGCTTTTACGCTTATAGAGAGTGTATTTAAAATTGCAATATCTCTTTATAGAATTAATATTTTAAGCCCATATTTTGAATATAGTATAACGACATGAAACCTCTAACATACAGAACAAAATTATTTTTGGTGATTGGTACCCTTTAAATTGGGTAGAAAATGTATTCACGAGAACAAATTTCAGTGTGGGGACCTGTTTGTGTTTTAGGAATAAAAGGGTAGACATTTTCAACCAGAACATAATTGTTTTACACTTATATTTTTGGACAGGATTTGCTCATTTTGCTGCCTGCCTTGGCATAGAAGGAGGTCTTTAGGCAGAGTATCATAGCTGCCTTTACTCTAGTCTGTAGGCAGAGCATCATACTGTAGCTGCCTTACTCTAGTCTATAGGCAGAGCATCATACTGTAGCTGCCTTACTCTAGTCCATAGGCAGAGCATCATAGCTACCTTACTCTAGTCTATAGGCAGAGCATCATACTGTAGCTACCTTACTCTAGTCTATAGGCAGAGCATCATACTGTAGCTGCCTTACTCTAGTCTATAGGCAGAGCATCATACTGTAGCTGCCTTACTCTAGTCTATAGGCAGAGCATCATAGCTGCCTTACTCTAGTCTATAGGCAGAGTATCATAGCTGCCTTACTCTAGTCTATAGGCAGAGCATCATACTGTAGCTGCCTTACTCTAGTCTATCCAGGTATGGTAAATGGGTATCAAAAAGGAATATAATGTTTGGTTTAAGCACCGTAATACTAACATGTCATTTTACAGTGTGTATGGCAGATATAAAAACTATAATTATTATCTTTATATCTTATCGTGATCTTCACTTCATTCATAAAATAGATACTTCATATGTGATTTCATTGCTTACTTGTTACATCTACATGCATATGAAAAAGTTAGCTGTTGTTCATAATAGAAATTTCAAGTCAAACTCATCTCCAAGAAAAATATTTGAATGAATGTGTTGGTTTTATTAACCTGCAAATGCATGTAACCAAATGCAGGGGAAACTCAATATAACGAGGCCGTTGGGACCGAGGGATTTTCCTTGTTATACCTGTTATCTCTTTATATCAGAACATACATAAAAATGCAGATATGGGACTAGATTCTACATGTACACTAATATGAATGTACCTCTTCTTCTGCCACTTATATACTCATGTGAAACTATGAAGGTAGTAATAATATGTTAATTCTCGATCCGAATTAGCTAATAAAATATCGAATCATGTTGGAAAATGTGTTAAAAGCATTATTTTCAGATGCTAAGTTACCGACTAAGAGTTAAGTCCATCACACTTCCACATTGAATATCGGGACTGCACCTGTACTGTCAGCATAGCGCATACTCATGGTATGAAAAAAAATCTTTGGGGAGGGTCTCCCTGCACTGTGATATGAATAAAAAGACGCTCCCTGTGCTGTGTGATACATATAAAAAGACGCTCCCTACGCTCCGTGTGATATGAATAAAAGACGCACCCTGCTTCGCATCGAGATCGTCTGCGGCCGCCCAAATGCCCTGATATCTCTTTACTATATGCTCGTGTGTGAGCAGATTCTCCAGCTGAATGATTTTTGTCCATTTGAGGCAGAGTGTAATTTACTTACTTGTTTTAACGAGAGTGATTACCAAACTTTTTCTTTGTTTTAGAGGCACAAGATTTAGCTCGTTATAGTCGACATCTGGTTATAACTGACCTCTCTATAAAGGTTCGTGCCGCCATAGAGTTACACACAAGTAAATTCGGGTCCGTGATAATATTCTTGTTATAGCCGACCTCGTTATGTCGAGTTTTCCCTGAGTATTTCTCTATTACAGTGAAACCTATATTTAAAAAAACCACTCAAGAGAAACAAGACCAGCAGTCTTTAGAACCTTTATATACCGGTTCCTTTCAAGGAGAAATTTTAATTCAAGGGAAATTTAAAATAATAAGGTCTTTACAGACAGCTGATCTTCCATACAGGTGGTTGCTAAAGCATATTTTCCTACTTCTTGACATAGTCTGTGATAGATCCTTGCTAGTAGGTACTGGTCTTAATTTTTTTAAGGAGTCTGCGATAAATCCTTGCTAAAGACTCTTCAAACAGCTGGCGATGAGTCTTACCACAGAGCTCAGCACTCCTTGTAGATAGATAATGTTCATCTCCAAGGTTGGCTGTCACACTGTAATACACACACAATGTAAAATGCATAGGGTACTTGATTTGGGCTTGATTTAAAGTCATTAATTTACATGTTTAGGATTAAGTCAAGGGAAAAACTCTTGACTAGATATTCTATCAAATGAAAACACAAATATTCTTCTCTCCATGTAATGTAATTTCAAAGAACTGCAGTCTCCTCATCCTTCTTCTTATCCTTCTCCTCCTCCTTCTTCTTCTTCTTCTTCTCCTTTTTCTTCTTCTCCTTCTTTTTCTCCTTCTTTTTCTCCTTCTTCTTCTTTTTCTTCTTCTCCTTCTTCTTCTTCTTCAATACACTTCTAAAAACAAATGCTTTCAAAAACCCATCATAACATAGCAGATGATCACAATGATAATTCCTTATGATTATTATTATAATTTATACACAATGTTAAGTATTTCACTGTTCCAAACACAAAACCATAGAAGTTTGAATAGAATAATCCATAGTGATGTTAGAGATAAACAACACCACTGTACATTTTAGCCATTATTAGAAAACATCTTTCTAGTGCCATTTGAAGTATACATACATGTAATAAACTGTGCTTCATGCAAATAGATATGAATCACAATGAATTTAGTTGAAGTGATATACATGTACATGTAGTATTATAAATTATGCATTTTCAGAGAGATAATTAAAAAAGAAACAAAGAGGGAAGGGTAAAGCAGAAGTAAACAACGGCACAGATGCGAAGATGCCTCAAATGAAAACAATATTAGAAAACAAAGTTAATCTCAGTGTAAAAATCTATTTAGAAACTGAATTTGACATAAACATATTTAGTGCATTAGCTTTGTTGTAAAGAATGTGAAAAACAAGTTTGAAAACAATAAAACAAACCTCACAAAACGTGAACCAAGAGTGATCAATACAGGGAGGAATACCTAAGGCTGCGTAAAGAGCCACCATTAAGAGATGACCTCAGGGCACCAAGTGCTTCCTCTGAGGTCACAGAATCATCAGAATCATCCAACAACTAGATGAAGGTGGAAAATAATGAAAAAGGTTAAAGGGTTATGAAACTGAAAAGGTTACATTATTTGGATTAGAATAATAGGTTCATTGCTAAACAAGTCTGTAATTAACAGTTAAAAATAATTCATGGATTGGAAGCAAAATCAATGAAAATAATCTTTAAAAATATAAAGAATCATGTATTTGATTGAAATAGATAAGGATAATATTAGTAACTCACTACTTAGGTATCAACCTGTCTATATACTCTACTGATGGCATCAATGCAATGAACTGGTAGCAAAACAACACTGGATAAATTACTAAAATAGATTTTATAGAATCCAAACTCTCCAATTCATTCCATATTTGACTCATCATTGAAATAAGTAATAATCAATTAAAGGCAGTATAATTGCCTACATCCCTATCACGACAATATTCTCTTGACAATGTTAATGGGTACCAGGTGCCAAACAGGAATAAGTATCTTTGAGTATTTAAATATAGTATTCGATACTTTGTATCCATGAAGAAAAAAAACAACTTTCTAAATCAAATCATTTATTATTATTATAATTATTATTATTATTATTATTATTATATTCAATTAAATTTCTGGTTAGTAAAAAAGTAAGATTATTACTTACATAGTTACTATCAAGAGCCCTCTGTACTCTATGATGTATGATATCTGCATGCGTTGGTGATCCAGGTCTAGGACTCAACCGTTCCCTTAGAGATGGTCTAACTAAGATGGGACTGAGAGAACGAGACCTGGCATACCTCCTGGATGGACTCAAAGATCTAGACCTGGATCTGGATCGAGATATGGATCTAGATCTAGACCTAGACAGACGTGGTGAGCGGGAGAGCCGTGGAGAGTATGGAAGGCGAGCGTAGTTTACATCTGGGCCAGGTAAGGTTACTGATAGGCTATTCATAGAATCTATAATATCTTTCAAGAAAACAGATGTACAATATCACTCACATGGTACATGTTTCACTGTGTATAAACATGATCATTTTCATGACAAGCAGCATACTGCTTTGTGTCTTTAATTCAAGGGTTTTTTTCATAGCAAAAACTTCTTTAAAAAGAGAATGATTTCAATGTTATACACCTATATGTACATAAAATATTTGATATATAAAACCCTTTGCAATCACCCAGATTTTATAGTGGTAAATATATTCATAATCATGTACCAAATAGAAACACTGAGTAAGTATGGAAGCACTGTGGTATATTAAACTTATTAGTCCATTCCCTTATCTCTTAATTATGAGACAGTGTTTGAATCTCTTCCCGGAGCAGACATTAAACATTTATCTACCATTGTCTCTCTCAGCCCATGTTTTAACTGGCAAAATTTATTATTGAATGCACTTTATGCTGGGAGACTGTGCCAAGTAAAGGCTAAGGTAAAAATTTCCTAAGTACTTTAGGAGTGTGTGGGGATGGTCATAATATGTGCTAGATACAAGACAGAATGCTCATCATCATTATTAAGTCCTTCATAATTTTCATTGTGTCTTAAAATAGCACAATAAATCTTCTTACCTTCTGTACTCTCATCATCTTCATCAGTTACTCTTTCATTCAGGATTCTCTCCAGTTCTTCATCTCTCTTTGTATTCTTTATTGGCTGTATAGAAATATCAAAACAATCACAACACCCATAGGTTACTTTTTTTTCAGCTTCAAAACTTCTTTTTTTATCATTCTATCTAAGTCCTCATTTCTGAAATCATGCATTGTTCACAAAATTCTTCAATTTGGGTAAAAGTTAGGATGGTATCAAATGTATTTGGTTATAAAAGGTACAATATGTTTGCTTTTCTGAATTTGATGCAATTCACTGACAAGATGAAATTATTTCATATGTCCCCAGTACCACCTTCCAAAGTAACACTACACATCTAACAATCTTTTTATCTCAGCATTCTGAATTTGATGTCATTGTTTGCATGGAAGTATTTATGTCCCCAGTACCGTCTTGTAAAAATAATGCTAAAGCATATGTTCGCAGTGCTGTCTCACAAAGTAATGCAAAAGATCTTCTTACCCCAGATATTCTGAATTTGATTCCATTGTTAGGATGAAAGTATTTCAATATGTCCACAGTACTATCTTCCAAAGTAACTCTAAAGATCTTCTTACCTCGGATGTTCTGAATTTGATGCCATTATTAGGATGGAAGTACTTATGTCCCCAGTACCGTTTTCCAAAGCAACTCTAAAGATCTAAAGATCTTCTTACCTCGGATATTCTGAATTTGATGCCATTATTAGGATGGAAGTACTTCTCATGTCCCCAGTACAATTTTCCAAATTAACTCTACAGATCTGAAGATCTTCCTACCTCGGATGTTCTGAATTTGATGCCTTTATTAGAATGGAAGTATTTCTTATGTCCCTAGTACCGTCTAACAAAGTAACTCTAAAGATCTACAGATCTTCTTACCTCAGATGTTCTGAATTTGATGCCATTATTAGGATGGAAGTACTTCTTATGTCCCCAGTACCGTCTTCCAAAGTAACGCTGATATATCCTGCAGATCCTACAGTCCGCTTCAGAGATGTACTCTGATTCACAAAGAACAGAAAATACATTATCTTAGTGACATGTAATGCTAAATTAATGTCAGTGCCTGAAGAAATCAAACAGCGGAATACTTTCTACTAAAATCGTCTTTACAAAAACTGTGGCATGACTTTTTAACAATGGAATGCATCTGGCCACTAAACAATCGTTTATCCGAATCCAAATCCAAATTATCAAATCTACATAATGTACAAGATTTTGATGAAGTCCAATGAAAACATGTGCTGTAAACTGCAAGAAGTACATGTAGATGTACACTGAAATACAAATACTTTTGATTAAATACTTCTCAAAATCTATTCAAATGTTGTCTTTGCTGTGATCAGCAATTCTAAAAAAAGTTGGTTATACACTCATTGCACTGCTTCATTTGAAACAAATCTGTTTTAAAATCATGATGCTGCCCAACGTTGACAGCAAATATGTGACATCTCAAATACGACCAAAAGTAGGCAATATCTAAACACAGGACACTAATGGATACTGATGATATGAATGTGTGCTCATATATAAAGCATTGATAGATACTGATGATATGAATGTGTGCTCATATATAAAGCAGTGATAGATACTGATGATATGAATGTGTGCTCATATATAAAGCATTGATGGGTACTGATGATATGAATGTGTGCTCATATATAAAGCATTGATGGGTACTGATGATATGAATTTGTGCTCATATAAAGGCCCTGTCCCTTTTTTACATTGCCAGTGATTAATAGGAAGTGCTTGTGTGTCTTTTTACAAAGAAATAAATTTTGCATAATTTTCCACTTGCTCTCATCGAAGATCAACATGGGGAGCATATGGAGCATTACCAGAAGAGTTTCCAGTGATTTCAGGTGGACCTGTTCTAAATGAGATGGGTGTTCGTGGTGGTCGATTTGGTGGGGCTGATGCTGGTCGCCGTGGTGATGGGGATCTTACTCTGGATGGTGAGGTAGCTCGGTTGTAACTGTCTTTCTACAAATGAAAAAGAAAAAATATGAAATTAGTGGATTGGTATTCATGCTGTGTATTATTAGATATCTAAAACACTACCATGGTTTCAATCTCAAACAGAGACACAAAAACATAGGGTTATATTGTCATTTACCAGCTAGTAAGAATTAACTTTTTATCACAAGAGAGCTACACAAAAATCACTAAAATTGATAAATTAGCTCAATTACAAAATATTTTTTTTAATGAAGACTAAAATCATTTCATTTTATGAAAACTTGTATAATACTGAATTGCACTGAAGTGGATACTTATATAATATTGAATGGCCTTGAGTGGGATACAAGGATATATCGCACGAGCTATGAGCATATTTCACGAGTCGGCACGACGAGTGAAATATTTTCAAAGCGAGTACGATATATCCTTGTGTCCCACGAAAGAAAAGCCATTCAATATTATTATTATTAATTGTATGATACCAAGTTCCTCAATTTTCACCATTACATGTCCTTATGTTTTTGTATTGACTTCGACATAAAACACAGGTAGAAAAACAAGTTTGTCCTTACCCAAGTATCTTGCAAGAGCTGCGCGCATACATCCATTGTCTTAACCTTTGCGTATTTAAGCGCGTATTCACTTTTTTACGCGTCACGCACACCCCAAACCATGAGATACGGAGATATATTGCACGGTCATCCGGGTACTTTTACACAAACCATGAGATATTGTTTCAAAATTGCACGGTCACCCGGGAACTTTCGCGCAAACCATGAGGTACGCTAATTTTTCTGATCACCTGAAAACCCTCCATACAAATAATAATTGGGTATATTGCACAAGCTGGAGAGCATATTTCAAGATTTGGCACAAAAACTGAAATATTGTCAAAGCCAGTGGGTGTGATATACCCTTTTGTCCCGCAAAAAAAAAAATGTATTCAATATTAATTGAAAAGACCTACAACTATTCCCTCAATTTCATCATTACACCCTTGTGTTTTTGTATTGACTTGGACATCAATCAGAGAAACAAAATGATTTTGTCTTCACTGATCATCACATCGCAAGGCATAGACACATACATTCATTGTTTATTAAAAGCTTTTGTGTATTTAAACCTGTGCTCGCTTTTTATGCGTACCAGAAAAATTGGCTTATCTGATGGTTTGTGCACAAGTCAGTGTTGTATGCCTCGAGGCTGGCCCCGTCCTCGAGGCCGATCTCGAGGCCGAATATTGCGTCCTCGGCCTCGACGCCTCATGTCTCAGCCTCAGAAGCTAATGTCTCGAATGTCTCGGCTCGAGGCTGGATCGAGGCAGCGACAAACGCGGTCATTTTCAGTGTTGAAAATGACTTTTTAATCAGCTACTAGTAATACGAGAGTGAACACTCGGCCCGTAAGTAGTGGAAATGCGTGCTCAGTATTCACTGATATTGCAATTCTGCCGTCGCAACGCAAAGCACAGCACTGCATGCTGCTGCCAGAAATACATTATTATATAAAGAAAGTTTTCATGTTTTTTGAGCTAGTAGATACTGTGTAATAGGAGAGTTATGATTTTGATTACTTAATTTTCCTGTTGATATGAAAATATGGAGAGTTTTTTACTTGGAAATGTAACATTTCATGTTACCCTTACATCTAAAGTTGACTTAAGCATTTATATTCTTGCCTCATTACAGTCTGTCAGTCAATAGCCAATACATTGTTGTATTTTTTTTATCGAATT
This sequence comes from Heliocidaris tuberculata, assembly GCA_025618425.1. Lineage (NCBI taxonomy): Eukaryota > Metazoa > Echinodermata > Echinoidea > Camarodonta > Echinometridae > Heliocidaris > Heliocidaris tuberculata. Next base: position 37,104,833 of record CM046838.1, on the reverse strand, counting down.
TATCTGGATGTTGGAGGAGAAATAAATACAAAAACATAAAAAACATAAGGACATGTAATGGTGAAAATTGAGGAACTAGGTTTCATACAATTAAAAACATTGAATGGCTTTTCTTTCGTGGGACACAAGGGTACAGGTTATTGCACTCGCTCTGAAAATATTTCACTCATCGTGTCGATTCGTGAAATATGCTCATACATGTAGCTCGTGCGATATACCCTTTATCCCACTCAAGGCCATTCAATATTATATAAATATTGCATGGTCATTTTGGTATTTTTTCGCAAACCATGAGATATTGACATATTATTATTAATATTATGCTGTCATCCAGGTACTTTGGTGCAAAGCATAAGATATGATTTTCTGGTCAGCTAAAAACCTGTCATACAAATAATAATTGATATATCATATACCGCAAATCAAGATTATGTGACTCTGATTGGTCAAAAGTGCAGGCATGAAATTCACTGACTGCTGGGCAGTATAGCGAAAAAATGTCGACTGGGAACAGCTCTATTATATTCAAATTAGCCAAATCGGAAATGTCACTGTGATGTAGTGGTGGACAACTCCCCATTTGCTCCAACACACAAAATGATTAAAATGTCATTTTTTTTCAAAATGTATTACTCAGTACGATCTTTTTCTTTTAAGAGGACCTATATAAAATGCTATCTATAATATATTTTGAGTACTGCACTGAGGGAAAAGGCGCATAGGAGAGAACCGCAAATTGATGATGATATTTTACTGTACGACAAACAGGAGAGTTGACTGCTAATATGTCACAATCATTGATCTCTACCAGTGGCTAAAGCAACGCCCTCTACATTTGATGCGACCGGTCGCCATGTTTGAGCTCGCAGAAAAACACCGCCGCTGTACTGTTTCAGTAAAATTTTATGCATTTTTAGACTGTGAAGTCTTTTCCACATATTAACTGTAAAAACAGGCAAAACAACTTTATCCTTAGAAATTCTGTGGCAATTAGTGTAATCAGGTATCTTCCGAATAAGAGTACACTGGAATCGTACACAGCAGACGATGTTCCACGTACTGTGTTTGAGTGTAGGGCTCCTAATTTTGGCTGTGCAGCCGCATCAACTGCTTGCATAGAGATAGATGCTATATCCACATGATAGAGATCGATGGTCATAATCGACTCCCCAAATTGCCATTTTGAGATTTGTATACATCTAGTGATCTCATTTTTCAAACATCCATAACTTTCTTATTTATTGTCCGATTTCTCCCAAGCTTCCCATCATTTTATTTTCTTCTTTTTATGCTTTCACACAAGTTATCTTAATACCAAGGGGTTGGATTGCCATTTAAATCAAGACCCCTTGATGATCTGGACACTGTCCTATTATCATTAATGGTATATATGCCCCTCAACTTTGTATCGGGGCACAGGACAGTTTCAAGATCACCTTGGGGCAATAAATTGAACTGTGTCCCTCAAAGCAGTCAATATTTGCACAACATCCAGTAGTCCCCTGTTTGATAATGAAAGAATAATCTAATGCAGCAGAGAGCATTTCAAAACTGTCAAAAATGGGCACTGCTATATAACAAATCTAAACATTATGCACAAATATTCCTTGTTTGTGTAATGATATGGAGTGCCAGACTGTCAGAGATTTTTACGATCTTGTTTTTCTTTTTATGGAGATTAAAAATGAGGAAGCAAACGTGTAAAATGCACATGATGTCGATAGTACTCGAAGCTTAAGTAAATGAGATATCACTTACTCCAGGGGAACTGGTGTTATTAGAAGATTTTAATGTCCATTGGGAAGATATGACAATACAAAATGATGTGCTTCATATGAAGAATAGTATAATATCTGCAGGACTCATCCAACATGTCTAAGATCCAACACATAACCTGGGTCATACTTTAGACTTAGTTGTTACCTCAGATGACTCAGTGATATTACATGTAGGCTGTCATACTATTGAAACATGCATTTCTGATCATCACATGATCTGCTTCTCGCTGACTAAACAGAAACCAGAGCCAATCTCTCTTACTTCTTCCTTACGCAACTATCGCAGGATTGATTAAGTTCAATTTACTAATGCTTTGCATGATTTAGACCCCGTTCTCACTCACTTTGAAAGTGGACTTTTGGAGCGGTCTATCTAAGACCCGTTCCTCAGGAACGGTTCTTAGGTGAGTGTGAACGGTCAAAGTGGTCCAGGAAGTGGTCTTCTGGACCGCTCCAGAAGACCACCTCGGGGAGGTGGTCTTGAGGAACGGGTCTAATTAAGAGCGGTATGGACCGCTCTAAACGTGCAATGTGAACGAAAGCGTACTTCAACCGGAAGTGAGCCAGTGACGTTCCGCGCACAAAACAAAGCAAAAGCAATCGATCGGGCAGCCGGCAGGCACGCTACGGTACATCAGTTTGTATTCCGCGCGAAAAATTTGACCCGCTGAACTGAGCTGCCATAGTAACAAGGCCACTTTGAATCGTGGAGCGGTTTGAGCGAGAAAAACTGCTCGGAGTGTGAACGCTAGCAAACCGTTCCTCAAGACCCGTTCCTCTGGAGCGGTCTAACTAACTAAGACCACTTTCAAAAGTGAGTGAGAACGGGGTCTAAGTGTCATCTCAACCTGCAGGATTAGATAGCGAGTCCTTGTTTGATTGGTATGGTTCTGGAATCTGGAGTCATTAAGGTACTAGATACCTGTGCTCCATCTGAGATTAAGTCTCGCCCTTTGAAATTAAGTATGCCTTGGTTCAATGATTCCAAGCTTGTGGCTCGCCAATGTCACCGAAAAGCAGAACGGAAATGGCGAAAAACAAGACTGGACTCGGACCGTAAATTGTTTATAGAAGCTAATAAGAATTATGGCAAGTCATTAATGTCGCTAAAGAAGATCTTTTGAAGGATAAGTTGGGTTCATGTAGTGCCAAGGAGGTATATCACATTATCCATTCACTCTTGAATAAGAAGTCGAGCCAACTCCCCTTGTATGACTCTGCAGATAGACTAGCTAATCAATTTTCTGCGTTTTTTGTTGGAAAGAAAATTAGAGATGACGTACATGTGTAGATGCCTGTGACGGACTTGATATCCAGTTTAGTGATACTGTAAAGGAAAAAATTAATCTTTTCAAAAATTTTTGTTTGCTTACACGATCAGATTTCAATTTGTCCAGAATTATTATGTCATATGCTACTAAATCTTGTCAACTTGATCTTATCCCAAAATGGCTTCTGAAAGAGAATCTTGAATATTTATTACCACTGCTTGCAGCTTACAAACATAGTCAACCAATCTCTTTTCACAGGCACTTTCCCCAAAGGAGCACACTCGGCAATAATCAAACCACTTTTGAAGAAACCAAGCCTGGACCAAAATGACCATAAAAATTACAGACCAGTTTCAAACTTAACATTTTTAGGTAAACTATATAATGTAACTGAGAAAGCAGCTTATACACAATTACATGTAGTTCAACACACTGAATCTAATAATCTTTTTGACTCTTTTCAATCTGCTTATAGGTCAATGCACAGTACCAAGTCAGCTCTGGTTAAAGTAAAAAATGATATCATGTTTGCTCTTGATTCAAACCAGATAGTTCTTATGGCAATGTTAGATCTATCAGCTGTATGCGATACGATTGATAATCAAATAATTACCGTATTTTCCGGCTTAAAGGCTGCATCGCCACAAAGGCCGCACCCCAACTTTGACAACTCATTTGGAAAAAAAAAAAAAAAAAAAGGGAAAAATCACAAGCATAAGAAATGTTGCCCCCCCCCCCCCAAATCATACAATGAAAAAACAAGGGCCAAACTTTTTATTGTATTGATTTTTGGAGACGATTATTCCTAGGTCCTACTCTTAGGTCCGCTATTATTTATTGTGTATATTAATGATTTTCATTACTCATCTGATGTATTGTCGTTCATTTTATTTGCTGATGATTCCAGCTTGTATTACTCGCACAAAAATCCACAGACTCTTTTAGAAACAGTTAATTTTGAACTAAGTAAAGTTACTTTGTGGATCCAAGCAAATAAATTATCTTTGAATCTGCAAAAGACAAATTATATGCTTTTTAGTAATACAGTGAAAGTACTTCCTGGAGATGTATCGTTTAATAATGTTTTGATAGATAGAGTAACAACGACAAAATTCCTTGGTTTGCACATTGATGAGCAACTGAGTTGGAAAATTCATATAAATCATCTCTGTAAGACATTGTCAAAAAACAGTGGTGTAATACATAAATTGAAATCATTATTTCCTAAAGACATTCTTCTTATAATGTACTCAACATTAATTCTTCCGTATCTCAATTATGGTGTTCTTGCATGGGGTAATTCCCTTAAAACTCATCTTGAAAAATTACATTTGATTCAAAAGAGAGTCTTAAGAATGATTTGTAATGTTAGCTTTCGTACGCACACTAACCCTCTTTTTTATAGGCATAGAATTTTAAAGTTGCAAGATATTTATAACTTTCAACTGGGTACTCTCATGTATGGCTTCAATTCTGGTGTCCTACCACTGGCTCTGGCCAGCATTTTTAAGAAAAATAGTCAAGTACATCACCATGATACACAAAATGCTTCAGCGTTTCACTTACCCAAAGTAAGAACAAAGTTTACTTTCAATACATTGGTTTGTACCAGACCTAGGTTCTAGCTGGAACTCTCTTGATTCTAGCGTTAAGCAATCAGTTAGCCTCTCTGCATTTCAGCGTACACTTAAGGTTTTTCTTCTTGATAATTATTGTGACTCTTAGAGTATCGGTATACTATTGTAGTTATTTTGGTGCCTTTTGTGAATTACTATGATGTGTAGTTTCCTTTTATTGATATCCTGTGTCTAACTGAATATTTTCAGATTGTCAGCCTATTATTCCTTTGTTCCCTATGTTTCTGTACTCGTCCTGTGATGTACCTATTGTTGATGTGCTGTATTCTTACTTTTATCATTTCTCATATTTTCTCTCTTCTCTCCCGTCTTGTTATGTATAACTCTATTCTCCCTTTTTGTATATAGCTTGTTTTTTACATACCCCATTCCTTTCATAATGTATCCTTAGGTAGTCACTGATATATACTCCATTTAAATACATTTATTTTGTTGCTCATGTATGTACCAGCCAATTACTTGGTGCAGAGGGGACCCTACACCTTACAAGCCCTGCTTTTACCAGGGTCTCCTTGTCTTTCTTTCAATTCACTTCATTATAATATTGCCATGATTTTGTTTGCATTGTAAATGCGTATGATAATTGAATGTTATGTTCTGTGTGACATGTGAAAAGGAAGAAAGATGAATAAATATATCATATCATCAAATATATCATATCATATCAGATGTCTTTGCTTTTATGTCATTAAGTCTTAAGAATTGAAAAAGAGGAAGAGAATCTGAGGAAGCGTAAACACATACATCATTGTAGACTAGTACTACGGTACGTGCACGGTTTCCCTACTATAAAAGTTCGACTACGAACGGGACTATCAACCGTGAACGCAACTCGCAAATTGAGGCTCAATCACAAACGTAATTGGAAAGGAAATGTTTCCACCACACTAAAAAATCGTGAGGATACATCTGACGTGGGTGCATATTCCATCAAAAGTTCCCTAAGTGATTTCCGAAGACAGAAAAATACATACATGTATACAGCATAATGGTTTCGAAGAGGAAATTATAAACGTTGTCACAAGGATTTGCAAGCTGAAACATGTCCTTGCCATGACCAAAGATCGTAAAAGGGAAGATATGACACTCTCTCGATTTTGTACAGGGTCCGATGTTACGGCCTGGGGAAGGGTGCGCCCTTCCCTATGAGGCCACTTCCGTTACATAAAAATAGGGGGAGTGTCCTATCTTCTGTTTTAAGATCTTTGCCATGACCTACAATGTAGGATAACGTGCATGCCTCGTGCGCTCTTAAAGTCCACTGCGATAACTGTCCGTTCTCCATACAAAATATACACATCTCCGCGAAGGATCCTGCGGGGATATGACCGCGCTGAAATAGCACGCAGGTGGAGGGGTGCCATCGATCTCTACCATGCTCGTACGAATGCTCTGTCAACCTCGAAAGACCATACGAGGCCGTGCTTGTAATTATATTAATGAGATATTTAGTTATTAGTTCTGAATGATATATTTATGAATGAAAATATTTCGATACTTGAAAGATAATTACATCGATAGAGATAGAGCACAGGCTCACTGTAGATCTAGTCCCGTCAATTCCAATATGTGTGGTTTAGACCAGGGTTTTATTTTTGCCTGTTGTTGCTTATAGGCCGTACCCAGACTTTGCCATCATATTTTGGGTGAAAATACAGCGGCCTTTACGCTGGAAAATACGGTATATCTCGTTTATTTACAAGAACAGGTGTTAGCCTTAGGTCAACAGTTTTGTTCTGGTTTCAGTCGTACCTCTGCGGATGGTCTTCCCAAGTTGACATTGCCAGCAAATTGTCAAATTCCACAACCTTAGAATTAGGACTTCCTCAGGGATCAATAGTAGGACCCAAAGGACACTCAATCTATTCTCTTCCTGTTGGCGATATCGCCAGACATCATATTATTAATTATCATCTTTATACCGATGACATATAGTTATTTCCTTTGACCTGAGGACTCCAGGAGCTCTTGATAATGTACTTATTCAACTTTAAAGTTGTATTTCAGATATTAGGCAATGGATGGTAGTAAAAAAGTTGAAATTAAATGATTCAAAGACAGAATTTTTTTGTTGCAGCGTCAGCCCACAATCTGAGCAATCTTCCAAAATGTTCAGTTGAATGTTGGTGGCACACTTATTAACCCTTCAGAAACAATAAGGAACCCTGGCGTTATCTTTTGATTGTCGCATGTCGATGTCTCACCATGTTTCTCACATCTGTCATACCGTTATGTTTTAAGGAGTATTGCTAGAATTAGAAGGTTCATTGATCAATCTGCCTGTCATAATGCTGTGTGTTCTTTAGTTCTATCCCGAATCAATTATTGTAACGAGCTTCTTTCTACCATATCCTCGACTCAATTAAATCGTGTGCAACGGCTACAAAATTGGGCTGCTAGATTGGTGCTTCAGGTTTCTAAAAACCACTCATCTCAGCCACTCTTGAACTCATTACATTAGCTTCCTTTGAAACAACAGATAATTTTTAAGTTACTTTGTTTGTATATAAAATCCTTAATAATCAAGCTCCAAAATATTTGGATACCTGTTTGAATTTATATACATCTAACAGACGATTGAGGTCATCCAGTGATCCTCTCCGTCTCACATATTCAGTTACTCGAACCTTGGCTGGTGACAGGACATTTACCATATCTGCCTCAAAATATTGGAATGATTTTACCACTTACAATAAGACAGTCTTCATCAGTCAAACCTGCAAAAAGGCCTTGAAAACACATCTCTTTGGCAGTTTGTAGTTGTGACATTGTTTTTCTTACTACAAGTATTTTTAATTGTTTGAATTCATTGTATATGCTTTGGGCCTCATGGGAAAAGCATGGTATAAGTAATAATAATAATAAAAAGAATTCCCATATAAAAGAATGATATCTTACCCTTTTCATGATAAATGGTGGTCTATCTTCAATACCAGATTTATTCATCACAGATGCTTTCATTGTGGACGAGATAGTAGGTGCTTCATAGCTCCTGGTTCTGTACAAAAAGATAAAAATAACTGCATTATTAGTGTGTGAAACTTGCTTTATTAGATTATCACTGAAAACAAAAAGATTGCACACACATGAAAATGCAGATTAGAAAATACATGTAGTAAATATTGCTGGTTGTGTGTATATATTTCCCTAATTTGGCAAGTCACATTCAGGACTTCTTTCTCAGTTGAACTTGTAATGTAAATTGAATGTTTTTTCACCTGTTTTCTTATTTCTTTATGCTAAATTTTTATTTTTTTTAATGAAATGATCAAGTTGATGGATAAAGTGCTCGGAACATCAGCATCATATGATATCCAAATCATGTTACTGCTATCTCTTTTACCTCTTCAGAATCTCCTTTTTTCTTCCCCTAGTCTTGACTGGTGTTACAGTGACATAATCTTTATCCATGTCTTCATGTTCTGCAACACGGTCTCGATAATAATCCAAGGCTGGAGTACTTGTGTCTTGGATTGATGTCTTACATGAAAACTCCAGTTTGGGCGACAGACCCTAATGAATGAGATACAGATAGATGGATTGTATGAGGGAAAATAAACAGACAATTAAATCTTTAAAAAAGTAGGGATAAAAAGCATGTAGCTACAAACAGAAACAAGTAGTACACTGGTAAAGAGAAAGAGACAGCTCAAAGGAAAAGGCAAAGTAAATGAATCACATTCTTGAAGCAAGATCTTTAGATTACTTACTCATAAACCTACAGGTTGGTATTTGAATTTACATGTATTTTATTCAAGATTTATTTCTTACTTAACTTCTTGGTTCAGAGGAACAACATGATCAAACTCACCGTAAACCAAATCTTCTTGTTCATGAGCACCTCTCGATCAGACTCAGCATAATGAGGCAGCATGGAATCCTCTGGATAGAGGAAATCTCTAGTTGATAGTTGATAGAAGGCTAGGACTGTCCCATCTTGATTGAAATCTTCATCTAACTGGATCAATTCAATCAATACATCCTCAAACTGAAGAACATGGGCCAGGTGGGCAGGGTCTCCACAATTGGCATAAGTCTAAAAAGCAAGACCATAAACAATGACAAGAAGAACTTGCAATATTAGTTGTCATTATTTCCTGTTATGTGTATGTAACAATAGAAAGAAAAAAAAACTATTAGTGGGAAAACCCTTTGACAATTAACCATATTTATCATATCTTATATTTGATAATTAAATTGACTACTGAAAAGGGCATTATGGTTTTCCAAATATGTCTACATTTGCAATTGAATGATCTTTGAAATTCTATTTCTGCTCTAAAAGAACAATCATTTAAAGAGACATTTGTATGCATCTATGAGAGCAGAATATGACACACACAAAGTGAAAGTATTACTTTTTGAGTTCTCCAAGAATATCTTGTGTCTACTTTTTACTGCTCTACACCCAGTTTGCAAATTTTTTCAGTTAGGTTGCTCAACATCATGATTAACATGTCAAATATTATTGACAGTACTCATGTATGTTTAAAGGCATTCTCACCCTTTCAAATCTAAACTTCTGATGGAACAAGAGAGGGAAGAACGGAGGAAGACATAAGGTCTTTTTCTGGTATCCAAGCATGCATACACTAATGTAGACATCTTGCCGATCTTTCAGTATAACTCCAGGACAAGTCACCTGCAAAAGATAATTAATTCCAATGATGAATTAACTTTGAATAGCTAAAAACAGCTGTGCTTCAACAACATTATAAAATTGTTGAACTTTTGAGTTTAAAAAAAAAAATGTTTTCCTGCACTATAACAAGGCCAGTCTTGGCCTCAGGTATTTCATAACTTGTTTTCTGCCCTAAGAAATAAGAAGAAGCAACCCCTGAATCAGCAAACACAAGTCTGTAATTTCTTTAGGTTCCCTCTCTCAGCAAGAGAGGGCAGTTAACATTAATAATAATAATAATAATAATAACTAAAATTTTAATTCGTCACTGAAGACGAATTAGGTGGTCTGTCTGTCCATTTGGCAAACTGCTTTGTAAGAAGTGATAATATTTATGCAAGATAATAAGCCTGATAATGTTGACAGTGGATGGAGACTTGCATCATAGCAAATTGGACGATTTGATATGGCAGGATATGTGGGAGATTAACTCCTTAGCTTTAATACACGACAGGGAATCAGGGATTTCCCATACGGTTGTACACAAACTACTGCACAATACTTTCCAATAGACATAACATACAAAATAAGGCAGTTTATTAAATTGTTTGTAATTGTATACGTTATAATAGTTGAAGGAGATGGTAAAATTAAATACAAAAAGAAAGAAAAAAAAATGAAGAAAAAAAATGGAGCCACTGGGGATCGAACCTGGGTCACCGGACTGGGAGGCAAGTGCTTTACCAATACACCAAAATATTTGCCATAGAGATAACACATAAACGGAAACGGGATTCTCAAATCACGTTTTGTAGTTTAAAAATGGGCATGATCCCAATATCTGATAAAAAATTGGAGGGCACACTCAAAAAAGCTTCTAGTCTCAGCTGCAACATATCCAAAGCTCGGCGAAAATCGAGCAGAAAAAAACAGAGATAAAGCTCAAAGAAGACGGGCATGTATTTGTAGAATCAAGATTTGAGAAAACGTCATCTCCCATAGAGAATACACGCAAAATGTGAAAAATTGACATGACACGCGCATGGACGCGCATGGACGTGCACGCACGAAAAATTCTGAAATGCTTAAAATGTCCTGAAACATACTCTAATTTGATTAAAAAGTGATTTTGAGCATCTTTAACTTTTGACGTGCACGTACGTGCGCATCATGCGCGCGCGGATTTTGTTGACATGTTATGTTGACCCTTGACCTGAAGTTCAAGTTCCACCCACCCCTGTTATATACAGTGCAGTATTGCTTCCAAATAATTGAAAAGCCGTCCAGGCGTCGAACTACCTTTCCGCCTAAAAACGGTGCTGCCAGCCGTTATCTTTCTCTGAAATTTGCTGTAAAACATCAAGAGCTTTCGCGCGGGAGGGGGGGGAACTCCCCCTTCCCTGCACCCACCCCCCTTGGGAGCAAGCTTTGCGTGCTCATCACCAATGTCGCACGCTTCGCGTTCTCACAACCCAACCCCCCCTAAAATGAAATCCTGGCTACGCAGTTGGATCCTTCACGTTTGGGCCCCCCCCCCCCTATTGAAAAATCCTGGCTACGCCAGTAGAAACATATAGCTGGTAGGCAAAAGTGGCTAAGTTTTTTGTTAAATCTTTATTTTCATGCTCTTTTGATATGTTGACAGAAAGGGGCCATGTTTTCTGAGTGCCCGTCTTTGATACAGTTGACAATAACAAGTATATTGTTACAAACTGGTCCAGTTTTCTAGAAGAATTTTGTTTTTTTCTTTGTGACAAATGTCAATTTGTGCAGAAGTACATGATAAAATTGTTGATCCTTTAATATCTTCTTTCTGATAAGAGTATGTTTTCTAGTGAAACCAGAGTGGCTTTCAATATCTCACAGAATCCCTTAACTTGGAGTTACGAGATAAAATGTATAGATGAAACAAGAACTTACCTGAGTTTGAAGTTTGATCTTCATTTTATGAAGTAACGGAGAGTCTAGGGACTATGTGCCCTACCCTCCCTCCCATTGCTTCAAGAAATAAATTAAGGCATTTCAAAGTATTTTGAATAGACCTTATAGTGAAGGACAAATATATATGTATGTTTAATCATGACATTTTTCACTCTGGCCTCACTAATTTCTCAAACTGATTTGCTCATGCGTAGCTCGTATCTCCCACATAATCCCTAGACTCTCCGTTACTTCATGAAATAAAGATCAAACTTCAAACTCAGGTAAGTTCTCGTTTAATCTATACATTTTCCTCTGATGTACATGTATGAATGATCTAGACCACACCTAGTAATAGTGGTCATACTGACCACTAAGCGGGACGAATGCAAAAATACTAGTCATTTTCTATCGCATGTACTAAAGGTATGGGGGAAAAATAAGATAAATATTTCAAATACTTTCTTTCAAATTCAGCTCTTAAAAATCTTACTCCTACCTTAAATGACCGTTAGGAAGAACTCACGATATTTCCAGCAAAATCCAAAGTCAAAATCATGTCCAAAATGGAAGAAATCCACACCAAGTTTTTCGCGATCGCATGTTGTTTTTATTCCGCCGATGTCTCAGATTAAACTCGGCCAATAAAAGAACCACAAAGAAACTCGTTATCACGCACGCATCGATCTCTATGATCGTGCACTGGGAAAATCGGGACTTTTACGTGTGTGCGATAGGGACCAAATTTTTAACGACCGAATATTTTGGGAGATGTCAGCGCTCGTGGCGATCAGGAAATGTACACAATGACTTGTGATAACCCGTTTGCACTTATACATGTACAAGCTTATCTGAAGATAACCTTGTACTCCAGACCACTCACACTTATATGCGAGGTTATTGGAGAAAACCTCGCACTCTGTACCTTCATACCGTGAGCAATTGCCTCCCATAGCAAGTGTGTGATATGTTGCACATATTTGTGCGGCAGAGGAGCAAGATCACCGACCAAAAACAGCCTGAAAATTTCACTTGATCAAGATGATAAAGATCCTATCAAAGGATCTGGCATGAAATTAGATAATCTATCATTCTAAAATGTAGAAGGAAGTATTTTCTCAAAATTTATATTGGTGTTTCTACCTCTTCAACTTAGAGGTCGTGACAGGCCAAAATTGACACAACCCCATATAGTGATGGTTCCGTGAGTGACTCCAGACTAGCTTTTACAGGTGAATAGGCTTCAATAGCTTTTGTGTGTATCAGCGGGCCCTTTTCCAGTCTAGATCATTCTTACATGAGAGGAAAATAATTACTTAAAATTTCACTTTCAATTCTGAATCCCCAAATTTGTGGCACAGTAAGAGTTGAAGAGTCCTGAATCAGGTAATCTAGCAAATTCAAGACAATTAAATCTTGCTTAGAGCAATTTTGTTGTCTGTTTTTGACTACTGCAATGAATGTTGGACACAGTCCCACATAGGCAAGGGCCTATGAGAGCCCGTTTCGCCAGAACTGACAGTAAATTACGGATTTCATTTTTGAAATTATCTTTTCCAACAACGGTGACTATATCGTGTAGATTTGTTGGTGTCTGTTTTTGTAAATTAAATGCCGATTTTGAGTGAATGTTGGTGACTTTTGTGCAGTGGTGTTTTGAAAGTGTCGAGGTGTATGACTGCCTAGAGTCTACACACGGAGTATAGTAAAGTAGCTATGAGTGGACCTAGACTGGAAAAGGGCCCGCTGATACACACAAAAGCTAACTGCTAAGTAATGAAGCCTATTCACCCATAAAAGCTATTGGGTTATCTCCAATAACCCCGCATAAGTGTGAGTGTTGGGGAGTAGGCCTACAACTACAATACAAGCGTATTTTCAGATAAGCTTGTACATTTGTGGTAGTGGATCCTATTCCCGAACACTTTTCAGAAAATCAACGATAGCAAATAAATTATCAAACGAATATCTGTCAAACTCAGATAATGAATGCTTATAGTCTGGTTCACTATGTAAGAAAATGGGCTTTCGTTCAAATTTTTTGGAGATTAGCAAAACTATACATTTTTATAATCGATAGAACTCTTGGGAAATTCAAAAATTGATGTTGGCATTTGCACAAATCACCGGCATAGCGGCCATTTTGGATTTTCAAAATGGCCGCTATGTGTAACTCGTATTGAACAAATAAGAAGATATTTTTTTAACAGAGCCTCATCTTACCATGTATGTATCATCATATTAAAGGGCATTAAATTTTCTACAACATGATACCACATTTAATGGGTTTGGTGATAATTTGCGATACAATTCTTGGCCAAGAATGTGATTGTTTACATAATTTTTTACAAATATGAATTTCTTCAAAATACATATTTCTCATTATTTCAAAAGTTATTTTCACTAATTAGTTCAAACTTTTCAGAAAACTGCCCATATGTATGGTTAATATCATATAAAAATTGCAAGTCCATTGCTCATCAAACAAAACAGTTATAGCGCTCTGAAGTTGACACTTTGATATTAGCTAAAGTAGAGAATCGATAACAAAAGTGGTTACTAAGTGCTGCCTTCTCCCTGACAATGGTAACATTGGGAGACATGAAATGGCTTATTTCGGTAGTACATACTATTGTCATGCAGATGAATATTTTTATAGGAAGTGTGATGTCAGATGATTCAGTACGATCATATTTTAGTGATATACAATTGTTTATTAGTTCCCGTTACTATGATACAAATGTGCCTAATAACCGATGATATGTGTTGTGAAATAAAAAGGCTAACTGTCCACTAATATATATGAGGAAACCTGGTTTTAAGTGATAATCACGATTCACACTCCAACACACGTATATACTAGATTATAGGGTAATAGGGTACAGAACTTGCACCCCTACATGTCCATGCCTTCCCCTCCCCCTTTCTGTTTTTAAAACGAGACAAATTAGTACAAAGTAATATTCATAAAGTACTTTGGATAATGGTAAAAAAATCAATGAGCCTTGACAAATCATTAAAATCTCATGGTTACTGGAAAAATATCTGCCAATGCCTTACCCTTCTCCCCCCCCCCCCACCCCTTCCCCTCTAAAATTTAACTTAAAACAATACCTACAAGTATTATTGGTACAAGGAAGCAATTGAGGCTATCAGTGAAATAACATGGGACCTGTATTCACGTGATAGACAAGATTTACACTCTAAAACATGTAGATACTTGGTGGTAGGGTTTAAAACTTGGGCCCACACCCCCTCCCCCCCCCCCCCCCCCCTCCCCCTCAGTTGTACAGAGAGGACATATTGATACCAAACAGTTTTTACCATCAATCCAAGTCTGGTTGACCGCCAAAATTGGGTCCCCTGTAACATTTCCAAGCACTTTCAATATTAAAACAAGCATAGTCTTACGAGGTGGGGAGGGTGGGGGCTAGGGGCTGAAAGTAAAGTTTTCATTTGGGCAAGAGGCGTCAGCCCCCCCCCCCCCCCCCCACGGCTCAGTTGTAGATAAAGTTCATTGGTTGGACTCAATCAGCGCATTTCACGCCTCTCTAAATTTTGACTTTCTTCATTTCAGCATTGCAAAAATCTTTTGCCAGAAAGATCCTTCTAAACTTAGGTGACGTTTTGAGTAAAAAGTGATTTAACACAATATTTCTTGCTACCACTGTTTATCTTATTTTTTGAAAATTGTCTTATTTAAGCTTTACTATTTACCTAAAATAGAAGAAGTGAAAGCAAAAAAAAAAACCCCAAAAAATGTGACCTTTCGAGATTTTTTCTCTGTTTTTGTACAAAGTGGTTAAAACGCAATATTTCTTATTCTATTTGTATATCTTTATTTCTCCTTATTTGTGTTATTAAGCTTTTTACTATTTACCTTAAAAAGCAGAACTGAAAGTAAATAAAGTAAAAAAAAACAAACACAATATGACATGTAGGAAATGAGCATTTTAAAGGTTGTGAGCTGCCTGTGCTGTAATGGCGTGATCCTACATGTATACAATTGTAATAGATTAGCCTAATTGGAGTACCCTCAAACGTCTTTGGGCCAAGTAAAGTATGTAATAAATATTTGTTGTACTGTAAAATACAATTATTTAGTTTGCACATGCTGGTCGACATATTAGAACAGCAAGTCTGTCTCTAGTTTGATACAGTATAATTGAGTAGTAGGTTACAATAATACAGCTAAAGAACTGCACCCGGGGGAGGCGGGGGGGGGGGGGCTGACCAGTGATGATAGTCGATGGGAAAGTTCGTAGAATGAAAAACAAAAGTCGTTAAAAGTGACTTTATTCATTTGCATTCAATTGTTTTTCAACCATATATCTTGCTTTGTAGGTCTGTTATTAGAGGGTCTTTTTTCTGAATCAATATTCAGATAGAAAAGGGATAATAAAAGAAGAAGAAAATACAAATGATCTAAAAAGAAATAAAATCAAATTGCTGTTTTTCATTCATATTGTACAAAAATATAAATTCTTGCCTGAAGATGCATGACTGTATAATTTTTCTAAATTTGGGGTCAAAATATCTGCAAGACTTCAAGGACAAAAGCCAGACCATGGCACAGTTTCAGTTTAGAGACGAAATGAAATTTGTCTGAGGGCTCCTGTGCAAGACTTCAAGGACAAAAGCCAGAACGTGGCATAGTTTCAGTTTAGAGACGCAATGAAATTTGTCTGAGGGCTCCTAGCGCCCCAAATGCTTAAAGGGAAGGAAGAATCAAGATTATAAGTTTGTGATAGCACCAAATATTTCCCTTATCAAGGAAACATAAACATCATATTTCATGTAGTTTTTATGTTGACCATAGAGAAAGGGCAAAATATGCATTTTATGTCGGTCATTTTGAAAATCCAAGATGGAAGCCACATGAAGCGTTGAGATGGGAACTCTAATGAAGTCACCAATGTTTTTCCTGACCCTGGAAACATAGTATTAGAATATTCCAATATGTTTCTAGGCTGCCTTGAAGCAGAGATATAGGGCAATATGATATTTCATGGCGGTCAATTTGAAAATCCAAAATGGTCGCCATATGCGATGAAGCGTTGGGAGTAGAAGTCTAGTAATGTCACAGATTCTTTTCTCGACCCAAGAAACGTAGGATTGGCATATTTCATTCAGTTTCTACGTTGAAAAGAAGCCAACGTAGGGGAAAAAATGTATTTGTGGCGGCCACTTTGAAAATTCAAAATGGCCACCATGTGCAATGAAGCGTTGAGATTGGAATTTTAATTATGTCACTAATCGTTTTCCTGACCCAGGAAACAAAGTACTAGCATATTCTGTTAAGTTGCTATTGGTTGACTTGAATATACACATATATATACATGTATATATATATATATATATATATATACATGCATACATATATGTGTGCCATTTTTAAAATACAAAATGGCCGCCGTGTGCGATGACGCATTAAGATTAGAAGTCTAAATATGTCACCAATTGTTTTATCGACCAAGAAAAGGATTAGAATATTTTTTGCTAAGTTTTTAGGTTGACCAGAAGCAGAGAGGAGGCAACTTATATATTACACGTATGCCATTTTGAACATCCAAAATGGCCTTCATATGCGAGGAAGCGGTAGAAGAAGATGTCTAGATGTCACCATTTGTTTTCTGCATCCATAAATAGTAGGACTGGCCCATTTCATTATGTTTATACCTTTAAAAGAAGCTGAGATAAGGCAAATTATGTATTTCATGGCGGCCATTTTGAAAATCCAAAATGGCCACCAAGCCGGTGCTTGTGCAAGTGCCAACATCATTATTTTGCTTATCCATGCTCTAACGATTCCGAAAATGTATAGTTTTGCTAATCTCCAAAAACTTTGAACAAAAATATATAGTGAACCTGACTAGAAGGCAGCCCTTGGCTTTATTTCTCTGTTTTAGAAAATATCAAAGTGTGAACTTTAGAGTACTATAACTTTTTTGTTAGATAAGCAATGAACTTGTAATTTTCATATGATATTGACCCTAAATATGGTTGATTTTCTGTAAAGTTGGAAGTCATTAGTGAAATGGACTTCTGAAATATGGAGAAATATGTATTTTGAAGCAATTCATATTTTTGGAAAAAAATGATAAAAATCACATTTTCTGCCCCAAATTGTTGTACAAATCATCACGAAACCCATCGAATGTGGTGTCATGTTGTAGAGAATTTAATGCCCTTTAATATGCTACCACAAAAATGACAGAATGAGGTTCTGTTACAAAAATATCTTCAAAAGTGTTCAATACTAGTTACATATGGCGGCCATTTTGAAAATCCAAAATGGCTGCTCGGTCAGGGTTTTGTGCAAATGCCAACATCAATTTTCGGATTCCCCATGTTCTACCGATTCCAAATATGTATAGTTTTGCTAATCTCCAAAAACTTTGAACAAAAATACATAGTGAACCTGACTATTAAAGTCCTACAGAAAAAGAAGTTGGTGGAATTTGAAAAAGACAACGTAGATCTAATACAATATTCCCTTCCGAGCGAACCCCTTCCCAACGATGCGGCGTTTTGGTCCCTTAAAAAAGGTATTGTATTTCTGAACGTGTGAAGGCTATGGGAAAAAAAAGACACAACCTACCCCGATTTGGGGCCGACGGGGTGACTGGGGGCACACCACGTAATACTATAGTGGTCATATTGACCACTACGATATTTTTTTTTTTTTTTTTTTTTTTGTGAGCGCCTGACAGGCCGCCACACTAGCTTGTCAGCTCTTAAGATTTCGTAGATGATACACATATTTACTGTAGTTTTGATCCACGCAGTCCTGCCAGTCTGAATGAAGTACGCAATAAACTGGAGAAATGTATAGGTGAGCTTAGCCGATGGATGACGAGCAACAGGCTGAAACTAAATGAGGACAGAACGGAAACTCTCCTTCTGTCATCCAGTAGACTACGTCCCACAGGAGATTTGAGCCTTCAGATCGGAAACACCACTGTTGACGCATCAACCACTGTGAAAAATCTTGGTGTTTATTTTGACCAGACTCTGTCAATGTCAGAGCATGTTCGTAGAGTGTGCCAGATAGCGAACTTCCACCTGAAAAACATATCTCATGTTAGAAAGTACCTTACAGGTGACGCATGTAATCATGCAGTGCGCTCTCTTGTTTGGAGCAGGCTTGACTATGGAAATTCTCTGCTGGCAAATGTGAATGCTGGCGATGTGAAAAGACTTCAGAAAATCCAAAATCAAGCGGCTCGTCTGGTGCTTGGTGCAAAGAAAAGAGAGCCCAGTGCTCCTTTGTTGAAACAGTTACACTGGCTTCCTATCAAAGAACGAATTGAATTCAAACTAGCCCTTTTGGTATACAAGTGCAGGAAGAATACTGCTCCACGGTATCTGTCGACCTTAGTTACTACCCCTCCAGCTTCAAGATACCATCTCTGTTCACAGAACGATAAAACATTACTTCAAAATCAAATCCCACGCAACAATACCAAGGCAGCCGAACGCTCATTCTCATATGCTGGACCGGCCATCTGGAACACTCTACCACAACATCTCTGCCTATGTGATACAGAAGAATCTTTCAAAAAGAAACTCAAATCCCAACTTTTCCTGTCATAATTAATCCAGTTCATATCGTTTGTTGTGAACCAGAGTGGTGATAATACCTTTTTACTCTCAGCAGACAATAGGGCTGATAATATCACTGTTAATTCAATTCTTCATGATTCTTTGTATGTCCATAATTACTACATGTATTTCTATTACTATTTTCTATGTTATTATGTATGTTAGTTTTGTGCTGTAATAGCGCTCTGATCAGTTTTCTGGAAAAGTGCTTAATAAGAAACAATTATTATTATTATTACGGGGGACGAACGCAAAAATACTAGTCATTTTCTATCGCATGTACTTTAGGTATGGGGGGGGGGGGAAGTAAGATAAATATTTTAAATACTTCCTTTTAAATTCAGCGCTTTAAAATCTAATTCCTACCTTAAATGGCCGTTAGGAAGAACTTCTGATATTTCCAGCAAAATCCAAAGTCAAAATCATGTCCAAAACCCTAAGATATCCCCGCCAATTTTTTTCGCGATCGCATGTTGTTTTCATGGCGCCAATGTTTTAGACTAAACTTGGCCAATAAAATTTTGTCCACAAAGAAACTCGGTATTGCGCGCGCAGATCGATCTCTATGATCACGCACACGGAAAATCAAGACTTTTACGTGTGCGCGATAGGGATCGAATTTTTAACGACCAAATTTTTTGGGGGGAGATGTCAGCGCTCGCGGCGATCAGGAAATGTACACAATGCAATGATTTGCGATAACCCATTTCGCCAGAAGTGACAGTAAATTACGGATTTCATTTTTGGAATTATCTTTCCCAACATAGGTGAGTTGAATTGATTGTATTTTATGGATATGTTGGTGTCGGTTTTTGTAAATTAAATGCAGATTTTGAGTGAATGTTGGTGACTTTTGTGCCAGTGGTGTTTTGAAAGTGTTGAGGTGTATGACTGCCTAGAGTCTACACACGAAGTATAGTAAAGTAGCTATGAGTGACTGGGGGTGATCGGACCAGAGAGCAGTTCCTGAAATATTATTACTTATGTTTTTTTGACTCATTCTATGATCTTGTACTGTTTTCTTTGTTTCAATAGTGTGGAGAACATACGTGTAGTCCCACACGTATGAAAGCCATTTTGTACACGTTTGGTAATACCCACTCACACTTATGCGAGGTTATTACCTCGCATGTCCATGCTGTTCAGAAATACAATCCTTGTCCTTGACTATTATAAGTGCCATGTCATGTCATTTGTAGGATTTTCCCCATCTTCTTGAAGACTTTTCTTCTTACCTTTTCAATGTTCCCAAAAGTGCCCCCCTCCCCCACTCATAGCGACTTTACTATACTTCGTGTGTAGACTCTAGGCAGCCATACACCTCGACACTTTCAAAACACCACTGCACAAAAGTCACCAACATTCACTCAAAATCGGCATTTAATTTACAAAAACCGACACCAACATATCCAAGAAATACAATAAATTCAACTCACCGATGTTGGAAAAGATAATTCCAAAAATGAAATCAGTAATTTACTGTCACTTCTGGCGAAACGGGGTATCGCAAGTCATTGTGTACATTTCCTGATCGCCGCGAGCACTGACATCTCCCCGAAAAACATTCGGTCGTTAAAAATTCGGTCCCTATCGCGCACACGTAAAAGTCCCAATTTTCCGTGTGCGCGATCGTAGAGATCACTGTGCGCGCTCGATACCGAGTTTCTTTGTGGACAAAATTTTATTGGCCGATTTTAGTCTAAAACATCGGAGGCATGAAAACAACATGCGATCGCGGAAAAAATTGGCGGGGATTTCTTAGGTTTTGGACATGATTTTGACTTTGGATTTTGCTTGAAATATCAGAAGTTCTTCCTAATGGCCATTTAAGGTAGGAGTGAGATTTTAAAGAGCTGAATTTGAAAGGAAGTATTTTAAATATTTATCTAATTTTTCCCCCCATACCTTAAGTACATGCGATAGAAAATGACTAGTATTTTTGCATTCGTCCCGCGTAGTGGTCAATATGACCACTACAGTATTACGTGGTGTGCCCTCCCCCCTTTTTTCCCCTCCCATATTATTTGATAACGTAAGCACTCATGGGCCCACTTATGGGCCCTTGCCTATGTGGGACTGTGTCCAACATTCACTCTTGCAGCAGTCAAAAACAGACAACAAAATTGCTTTAAGCAAGATTTAATTTTCTTAAATTTGCTAATTACTTGATTCATGGACTCTTCAACTCTTACTGTGCCACAAATTAGGGGATTAAGAATTGAAGGTGAAAATTTAAATAATTATTTTCCTCTCCTGTATGAATGATCTACCCTGGAAAAAGGCCTGCTGATACACACAAAAGCTAATGAAGCCTATTCACCCAAAAAATCTAGTTTGGAGTACAAGGTTATCTTCAGATAAGCTTGTAATATATTATAAGTGTCATGGGCCCTTGCCTATGTGGGACTGTGTCCAACATTCACTGTTGCAGCAGTCAAAAACAGACAACGAAATTGCTCTAAGCAAGATTTAATTTTCTTAAAGGTTCCCTTTTATGAAATTCTAATTCTTGTTATTTTGTACATGATACTCATCTAAATTGAAAAATGACATCCGTTTGCAATGAATACGTATCTGAATATTTTTAAAATAATATTTTCCCCACGTATTCAGGCCTAAACGAGTCTGCTAAGCTCCGCCCCCTTTTAAACCCCGAATTCTCGTTCTTCGAGCATGATTGACGTGTGACGTCACAAACCGACATCGCCGGTGCTTGTTTACAATATCTTGCATATATCACGCGTGCAAACTAACTTGCAGTTATATACCACCTCGAAAACCACCTCTAAATCGAAGTATGCCGCAACGCTGTGTCTTTGCAGGTTGCAGCAACATCACAAAGGAGGGTGTAAGTCTACATTTATTCCTCAAAGACCCAAATATTAGAAGAAAATGGACCTCAAAAGTGAAACTAACTCGCGTCAATTGGAAGGGGCCGAGTGAGCGCAGTGTCCGTGTGTTCCGAGCACATTTGTGCGGAGGACTTCCTCGATAGTACGGGGCTGCATGCGGCGTTTGGCATCAAGAAGAGGCCGTCCCTGAAGCAAGATGCCATCCCCAAAATCAAACTTGATCTACGGTATCTATTGATCATATATCTATTGATCAACTATCACTGTACCTACACTAACTTAGTCTACCGGTACTTATTATTCATAGCAGCACAATGAAAACATGCAAGGTAACAGGAGAGCTAAGGGTTTTCTGGATATCAATGTTAGAATTTACTAGAAACAAAACGCTACCACCCCATGCACCAGTAAAACCCTACCCAAGCCCAGGCCAGGCAGGGTCAGCAGGCGAACGACCGAACGGCACGGCGTGTACACCTGCGCACGTCGAGCTCACTGCCTCGATCAGCTTTCAGCTCAGCCTCATCAGGACTGGGGCATTTTGCAAGCGCAAACAAGATTCATAATTGGTGGATATGCGTAAATTAAAATTTAATCGGCAATCTAATTATCAAAAGGAATTACTAGTTATAATTCCCAAGTCTCTCGTCGATATCTTCTCCGTTATTGAAATCAGGGACGTCTCTGTCATATAATCAGAGCCCGACATGTCTGGTTCAAACAAATACGGCCGTGCCCCTAATTCCTCTTTTATTTCTTCTGTCTGAAGAAGATGTTATCGTTCGTTGATATAGGATTAAAAAAAAAACTAAAATGAAGGGCTGTAATGGCACGAAGTCGAAGCTAGGATCTACACGAAGTTCAATAGCCTACACACACACTTTCAGCTTGCGTGGAGTCAAGCATTCTGAGTGTGACGTCACATGATGTCATCGATCGCTGGACCGATTTTCCAAAAATTTTAGGGGCGTTCCCAATTAATTTTTTATTTTCAAGTTTACAGATTAATGAATGGAATTCAGGTAAAATGGTTGACAGATCTGGATTCACAGTAGAAAAGTCTACTAATTGAAGTTCATTTGTAATTCCATAAAAGGGGACCTTTAAATTTGCTAGATTACCTGATTCATGGACTCTTCCACTCTTACTAGTACTGTGCCACAAATTAGGGGATTCCGAATTGCAAGTGAAATTTTAAATAATTATTTTCCTCTCCTGTATGAATGATCTAGCCTGGAAAAGGGCCTGCTGATACACACAATAGCTATTGAAGCCTATTCACCCATAAAAGAGCTAGTCTGAGTACAAGGTTATCTTCAGATAAGCTTGTACATGTATAGATCTAGGTCTAACTAAGTGAACGTAAGCAAGTTGGGCCAGTTACAAAACCTTACACATACATTAATAGGTGGGACAAGCTTATGATCCAAGAATGTAATGTAATGCCTAATGGCAATGGAAAATATTACTTACTGCTTCAATATTTAGATCTACTATGATACGCAAAGCGTTGCGAGGCATGGTGGAAATTTAAGCAGACCCAAATAATAAGCTCCTTTCATATCTTAGGCAGGCTCCATCCAACTCTACGAGCGACCTGACGGAAGACGGTGCCGTGGCGTTGTCCGCACCGTACCCGCGTTGTCTTGGCAAAGAGCCAGAGCAAAGACCTCAAGACAGATTACTCTCACCTATTTCCGTAGTACATTCGGCAGACGTAAATTGCTGTGTTAAAAAAGACTCGGAAAAATACGTTCGCCATAGGTATAACACGTGAAAAGATGTCTCATTTTTTCTTGATATTTCATATCTTACTCTATCTTTTTTAAGTCTGATTTTTGCAAGAGAGAAAGGATGGATAGTTAAAAAAACATTTCGTGAACCTTTATTATCAATAAATGCCACTAGGAATCCCCGGGATCATGCCTGCTTTTTGACATAATCATCTGCCATAGGGTTAACACGTGAAAACATGGATTTTAAGAATGTTTATAGTTCCTCTGGTATTTCCTTGAATTTCATGTAAATGTGGCTTACATGTAATTTGAGACTCTGAACAAGATTAATGATGGCTCAAAAAGTGGAAGGGACCCCACATAAATCCCCGGGAATATGCATGCTTTTGGCCTTCCAGCTCCCATAGGTTAACACGCAAAAACAGGGATTTTTGAATGATTATAATTCCCCCAGAATTAAATTAAAATAATGAAAAATGTGACTTAAATAAAATTTAAAGCTCTAAAAATGTATGATTAAGTCTCAACTAGTCGAACAGACCCCGCATAAATCCCAGGGAATATGCATGCCTTTGACCCCCAAAAAGTTTAGCCTGCCATAGGTTTACACGCGAAAACAAGGAATTTTAGGATGATTATAATTCCCATGGTTTTTATTTGAAAATATAAAAACTGTGATTTACATGTAATTTGAGGCTTTGAACAAGCTTACTGAAGGCTCAAAAAATTGAAAAGACCCCACATAAATCCCGGGGAATATGCATGCTTTTGACCAGAACAGTCTCGCGTGCCATAGGTTTACACGCGAAAACAAGGAATATTAGGATGATTATAATTCCCATAGTTTTTATTCGAAAATATAAAAACTGTGATTTACCTGAAATTTAAAGCTCTGAAAATGTATAATTAAGGCTCAATGAGTCCAGTAAACCCCCCATAAATCCCCGGGAATATGCATGCTTTTGGCCTTCCAGCTCCCATAGGTTAACACATGAAAAGAGGGATTTTGAAATGATTTTAATTCCCCTAGTATTTACTTGAAATTATGAAAAATGTAATTTACATGAAATTTAAAGCTCTGAAAGTGTATAATTAAGGCTCGATGAGTCATTTAAACCCGGAACAAATCCCCGGGAATATGCATGCTTTTGACCAAAAAAAATAATTTGTCATATAACACTTGAAACCGTTTGTTGTTATTGATGACGTAATGTGGGCGTGTAGTATCGATCACGTGAGATCACGACATCCAATGAGATCGTGCGCTAGCAGACGACCATGTAGCAGACGTATGTCCGCCCGCCCAGGGGCCCAGCCTAGCCGGTATTAGAAGAAACTCTCACTAAATTCCAGTTCACTATTATATTTCTAATGTACCAGAGACAAAATTCAATGTATTAAATTCATAAATTCATATAATCAATGTTCTACCACCGAATTACGCTTAGCCAAAATGACTGATGTGAGATCATGCAATCATGAAATAGCTGAGCTGAATAGCGACCGACAAGGTGTCTAGCTCTAGCTAAGCTAGGTCTACCCCTCTGCGATCCCGATCGAAGTGGTGACGTTGCTGATATGGAACTCTGTCAGTTTGCCAAAGGTGTTCTCCTCAAACTTCGCTCATCAAAGTTTTTTACTTGCTGATCGTCGTTTACTTTGGCTTCAGCCAACGAGACCGACAATGTAGTGGAAGGGGGCTTCTGAACCCTATTATGGATATGAGTCTGACACTGACAGTCCATGACAGGGGCGAATGCAGGATGTAGTAAAAAAAAAAAAAAAAAAAAAAGGGGGGGACACAAATACAGGGCTGTTAACTTTTTGGAACTGCTAGAAGGGAGATTCATATTTTTTTCTTCTCACCATTCCTCCAAAAGTTGCTCCGTGGGGGGGGGGGGAGGAGAATTTTTTTCGCCAGTCCTCGAAAAGTTGCTCAGTTGGGGGGGGGGGGGGGGAGGAGTGAAAAGAATTTGTTTTTCTTCTCGCCGGCCCTCCAAAACAAAAACCAAAAAAAGGGGGGCCCGGGGGACAATGATGCAGGGGCGGCGCCAGGGTATTTAAATAGGGTGGGGGGGGGGGGCAAAATGACGCGTATAGCAACGTCGCACGTCGAGGGTCTTGAAATAACAAATAGGACTATAACAGTTATGTCATAACTGCATGGCCTAGCCTTCTCTTCTCCATTTCCCCTTCTCTTTCTCCTTTTTCCCCCTTCTCCCTCTTTTTTTTTTTTTTTGCTCGCTTGAAAAATGATAGGGGGAGGCCGCCCGCCTCCCCCCCCCCTGTAGCGCCGCACCTGCAATGATGTATGACTTTCTTTAAAAGAGGGGAGGGGGCATGGGCCGGGATTGCGTCCCCCCCCCCCCCCTAAATCCGCCACTCGTCCATGCCCGGACTGTCACGTCAGTCTTGCGGGGTGGGCTTTTTTACAAGTTTTCTCGGAGGGCTAATAGACCAACATTGTTAGCCTCGTAGGCTCCCAAACTAATGGTGCTCGATCCGGTTTTATTTACATTTTAGGCCAGAGTCCGTGTATACCTGTAGTTTGTAGTTTAAAAGAATGTAATTCCTATTCCAGGGACGGATCCAGCATTTTGTAGAGGAGGGGGCACAGAGCCGAAAAAGTACACAATTAAAGAGGCAATTTTTTTATTGTGTACTTAAGGTATGCCAGTTGGGTTCCAAAAAGGGGGCGCGGTCGATTCGCCCCCCCCCCCCTCTCCCGGATCAGCGCCTGCTATTCTGTCATGGATGTGAAGAATGGGATTGCATGGTGTTGGGGGTCGATCTCATTAAATTGAACCATTGAAGGAAAAAAAAAAATAAGAGATCATTATTTTGTACTCATTTCTATTGGAGTCATTTTTATAGATCGGTTGTAAGAGAGAATCAGAGAATAAGAGATTATTAGAAAATAAAAGCCTGGGAGAGGGGGAAGGAAGGGAGAAAGAGAGAGAGAGAGAGAGAGAGAGAGAGAGAGAGAGAGAGAGACAAAGGGGGCTGGGGCAAAAGGAATGGGATATTCCTACAAAGACAGAATAAGACTGGTAATAAATAAATTATATCATCAGCTGCTATTGTTGGTTACTAGTTAATTCAATTCAAAATAGCCCTATACTGTTTTCTTCGCCTGTCGTCTCAAACTGCTACAGCAGAATATTACAAATAACTTACTGTAAGTTATTTATATTGGTTGAGTATCCAGGAATGCAGGGGAGGGGGGGGGGGCTCACACCTAACGAACAGAAAATCATCAGATGCTGTCTATTCTGAATTTTCAGACAAGCAAGGAAAAAAAAGTCAAATTTTTCATGTTCCTTCTGTGCCGGGGGGGGGGGGGGGGGGGGGGAGGGGGCACACAATTCCTTTCATTCGATGTGTAACTATAAGATATGTCAGATTTGGTTTTGGCTGGCACGTAGGGCACGTGCATTCCTGGATACGCCACCAATAAAAATAAGAGAATCTTGGATACGTCACTCTTAATTAATCTTTGTATTTAAGGAATTGCTCGCACGCAATCTCATTTTAATAAAGCCTCTTCTGTCTTGACTTTTAACATAAGGCCATAGATTTACATTATACGTCTATAATTCCTAAAATTTACATAAATCATGATATCAAATTAAATATTCTGATTTAGAAAAATAAAGATAGCATTTTATTTATTTATTTATATTTTTTTTTTTTTTTTTTACTTTTCTCAACATTCCCGTCAGATATCGCAGTGTTTGCTCATATAGAGCTTAATATCATGGAACATGTTTGGACCATTCCCCGCCCCCCCCCCCCCAATCACATAAATATTAATAGAAATTTCACAGCAAATAACTTTAACAAAAATGACAAACATCTCTCCTAGCTCCCCCTCCCAACTCTCTCCCTCTCCTCCATGGTGCAGTTAGAGTATGTTGATTCCTATCTGTTTTGGGACATAAGTTTGTATATGAAGGGACAATATCAAGATTATGCCCTCTACGGCTTTACCAAACGCGATGTACAGAAAAAGAAGAAAAAAATAAAGGAAATAGAAAATACAAACATCTTGATGAAGACTATAATCTTCCCTCTCGGCCGATCGACATGTACCACAATATATACGCGTGCTTTATTTCGGGACTGAGCACTCTTCGTATCTAAACTCTGGCTAGAGGGACTGACCTAGCGCCACCTCGGATCGTATCGGACGACGCGCGACGCGACGCGCGCGAAGCTGAAAATTTTTCAACAAAATCGCATAGTCTAGGTACCGGACGCGCACGTTTTATTTTATTTCCTTCCAAAATAACCATGTTCGTCATAAACCTACGCCGGAAGCTATGATCAAAATTATCTTGAGGTCTTGCACATTTTAAAAATTTTCGTCCTATTGAAGACTAGAAATTAGACTATGTAGGTAACATTTAACAAAGTGTGGGCCAAATTTGTATAGTATTTGAAACAAAAATTCAAAGAATAAGTTACGAGCGGATGAATTAGTCGGAATCATTAAAATTCAGACTATTAGGGGATTCTCAATAGGCTAGTTGTCCAAAGAAATATGCCCGGCCCTTTTCATGAGAATCCATGATCAATTACTAAGCCTATCAACATTTTGAATACTAAACCTGGGAATAATTAAAGTAAAGGATGATTATATCAAAAGAATTTATGTTGTAAATTCACTTTCTTTTTCTTGAAATACATGGAGTCAAAAAGTTTACAGAAATAGTTAAGTTCAACCCCGTGCAGAGGCCTGAGCGGAAGCCTATATAAGGGTTTGGCTAGGGGCCGGGAGCTAGTATGTGTGTGTGTGGGGGGGGGGGGGGGGGGGGGGGGGGTTGTTGGACCAACTACTGCATATGACTATTAAACAAAAGTTTCCAAACATGCAAGCAAGCAATTAAAGAAGAAGAAAAAGTCTGCCATTTTTTTAACAGGGCCAGCTAGGGAATTAGGGGTAAAATCTTGATTATATATTCTATATCTTTAAATTTGCAGACAGATTCTTGCAAACTATACAATCACCTCATTGTAAAGAAAAAAGAAATTCATCAATATTTGCGATAATTTGCAGACAATGCACTGATAAAAAAGCAGTTCTCATGCAGAAACCTCCTAATTTCTCTCTCATAAAAGCTTCAGTCACACGTTTATCGACAAACTGATTTTTTGTTCTACATCAGCATAAAAAGATACGCGAACATAATATAGTGTGGTCCAGGGGCGGCGCCAGGGTATTTTGATAGGAGGGGCAAGACGACCTAAAGATGACGTCATATTTTTTCTCCATTAAATAACAGGGGTAATATAGAGTTATATGTTTTAGACCTCTCTTTTTAATACTCCTCTTTCTTCTTTCTTCCCTTTTCTTCCCTTTTCTTCCTCCTTTTTTTTTTTTTTTTTTTTTCACTACTTGAAAAATCATAGGGGGGGCGGTCGCCCCCTCTGCCCCCCCCCCCCCCTGTAGCGCCGCCCCTGGTGTGGTCTCATGTGCACATTGACATTTCCCACACTCATGTTCTTGGATCTTTTTATGCTGATCAACGTAAAACAAAAAAATCAGTTTGTTTTGTCCTGATCGAGATAGCTCGACTGAGACTACTTCATGGAATGAGGATCGAGAGCCTCAAGAGTAAAAAAAAAAAAATGTCATAGAACTCCTCCAAACAGACAAATAGTTCTGTCTATAATGCTGATGGTGATATACAGTTGAACCATGAACTTTGCCTCAGATTGTTATATTGAAACCTTGTTATCTCCATTCCAAATTGATAAACAAAAGAAGTTGGACCAGCAAGATTACATTGCTTTAGTGAGTTTGTCGGAAGAGTTTTCTGTTTCAAAGTTTTACTGCACGTGTTATCTAGCTGATATAAGTCGAATGAAATAATTATTCTCTACAATATAGTCTTACTCCTTCTAGCATCTGAGCTTAATTACTCTTTCTAACATCTAATGAGCTTATATTACTCCTTTTAGCATTGAATGAGCTTACGTACTCCTTCTAGCAGTCTAGCATTAAATGAGCTTACTCCTGCTAGCATCAAATGAGCTTACTCCTAACATCTTATGAGCTTACTCCTTCGATCTAACACCTAATGAGCTTACTCCTAACATCTAATGAGCTTACTCCTTCGATCTAACATCTAATGAGCTTACTCCTTCGATCTAACATCTAATGAGCTTACTCCTAATATCTAATGAGCTTACTCCTAACATCTACTGAACTTACTCCTAACATCTAATGAGCTTTATACTCCTAACATCTAGTGAGCTTACTCCTTCTAGCATCTGAGCTTGCTCCTTCTAACATCTACTGAACCTACTCCTTCTAACATCTAATGAGCTTACTCCTAGCATCTGAGCTTGCTCCTTCTAACATCTACTGAACTTACTCCTTCTAACATCTGAGTTTACTCCTAGCATCTGAGCTTACTCCTTCTAGCATCTACTGAACTTAATCCTAACATTTAATGAGCTTGCTCCTTCTAACATCTACTGAACTTACTCCTTCTAACATCTACTGAGCTTACTTCTTCTAGCTTCTAATGAGCTTACTCCTTCTAACATCTAATAAGCTTACTCCTTCTAGCATCTGAGCTTATCCTTCTAACATCTGAGCTTACTCTTTCTAACATCTAGACTGAGCTTACTCCTTCTAACATCTAATGAGCTGCTTACTCCTAACATCTGAGCTTACTCCTTCTAATGAGCTTACTCTTACTCCTAACATCTAATGAGCTTACTCCTAACATCTGAGCTTACTCCTTCTGAGCTTACTCTTACTCCTAACATCTAATGAGCTTACTCCTCGGATCTAGCATCTAATGATCGAGCTTACTCCTTCTAACATAAATGAGCTTACTCCTTGTAACATAAATGAGCTTACTCCTAACATCTGAGCTTACTCCTAACATCTGAGCTTACTCCATCGAAAATGAGCTTACTCCTTCTAATGAGCTTACTCCTTCAATCTAGCATCTAATGATCGAGCTTACTCCTAACATAAATGAGCTTGCTCCTTCTAACAGTTGAGCTTACTCCTTTTAACACAAACAAATACATGTAGCATGTTTTATAACATATCAGAAATTATCTTGCAATCCTCTTTTTTTCAACAAAATCATGCAGATTTAAAGAAGAGAGCAGTTATATCTCAAAATAAATGTTTTCCCCATTGACTATAAAATACACTTTCGTTTGTTTGATGCAAATCATGGTTGTACCAATACATTTACGGTGGAACCTCGTTATAAAGAACACCCTTATAACAAACTCTCGTTATAACAAGGTAATTTTACTTGTCCCCCTTCTTTGTATTCTATTGGGGGTTTTTTTAGCCCTGATATAACAAGGTTTCAATATAAAGAAGCAATTTCCTTGGTCCCAAGGAGTTTGTTATAACAAGGTTCCACTGTAGCTGTATAAGGGTCGACTTTCTGTTGCGATGGGTTCTACCATTTTTCTAGCCTACAGACAATGTACTGGTATGCCAGTAAAGCAAGTGCAGAGTATACAAATGCTGACAAATGTTCTCGTTTCATTGCTTGATACATGTACTGTAATTCTCAAATTATTGCAGATGTAGTTAAAGAAAAAATGATTTTATAATACATGTACATGTAACTGTAACACTGTAATACTGTAACAGTGGTTTTACTTGATAAATCACATACACACACACACACACGCACACACACATGTGAATACTAGGGATCTTGTCATGATTACATGAAATTAAAGGAAAATGATTCAAGATTTCTAGGTAAAAACATGTGGAATCTTTTATTCAATTTTCTCTTTCAAAAATATAGAACAAAAATCCATTTCATCTTAACTGACAAAGTGATAAATGTATACACAGCGAGAAAATGAAGGAGAATTATCAGCTAAATATGAACCAACCCCTAACATATTAAAACTAACTATTTGCATGGACTTCATAGAGCCAGAATTTAGAAAAGTAACAGTACATGTTTGTGAACTTCAACTCAATCAGCCTCCCTATAAACAAGATAAATGTCTTACAATGTTAATCATGGCAAAAAATGTAATTGTAACATTATCTCTTTATAAAACACTTCTAACAATATACACACTAATGAACAAAGACAATTGGCTTTGCTTTTTCAATTGTTCATCCACATTGTAAACAGAATAGTTTCAGAGAAGTTTAAATATATCAATACAAACATCTAAGATGAAATAACAATATAAAATATGGAGGTTACAATTAAATTGTACTTGTGTCGGTGAAGGAATTTCAAACAATCTTTTGTGATTGACGATTGCTGTATGGGGTAGAAAATGTGTGTAAATGTAAATGTATCTTCGACAATAAATCAGTTTGATAAATCAGCTGTAATGTACTCCTAAAAGTCCAATTTATTCACTACAGGTTTGATAGTAGTACATGTAATTTCATTATGGATTTCTACATGCTCTAGGTTGCTAAACATCCTACATACACAGTAAATAAAACATTATTGTAGCTCCAATTATCACAGTCTAACCCACTTTAATGGAAAGTGACCTCATAGAAGAAAGATATGGAATGGAAATCTACAGATGAAAATGGCATGAGTGGCTGATAACACTACCCTACAGCAACATTCAGCTCTCATACACACATACACACACAGTCAATTAGTAAATGATATTTCCATGATCATCTATGATTAAGATAGCTACCAGTCAAGAAAGATGTCATATCTAAGGAATCGCATCTTTCAGAAGAAGAAGAAGGAGAAGAAGAAGGAGGAGGAGAAGAAGAAGAAGAAGAAGAAGAAGAAGAAGAAGAAGAAGAAGAAGAAGAAGAAGAAGAAGAAGAAGAAGAAGAAGAAGAAGAAGAAGAAGAAGAAGAAGAAGAAGAAGAAGAAGAAGAAGAAGAAGAAGAAGAAGAAGAAGAAGAAGAAGAAGAAGAAGAAGAAGAAGAAGAAGAAGAAGAAGAAGAAGAAGAAGAAGAAGAAGAAGAAGAAGAAGAAGAAGAAGAAGAGGAAGAGGAGAAGAAGAAAAGAAGAAGAAGAGGAAGAAGAAGAAGAAGAGGAAGAAGAAGAAAAAAAGAAGAAGAATGCCTGAGGCAATAAACTTACAGAATTAGCACAAAAAATAAATATGAACCGATGAACACAACCCTAGATCAACACAGGAATATATCAGTTGAATTGTGATCAGAGGGCAAATTGCAAATACAGATTAATTCTTATAGGAAAAAAAAAATTAAATAAGGCTGAATGTACATTGTAAAATGATGTTCTTATAAACCTGTCAAAGAAGGCATCCTCCTAATCAATACTGCCAAAATCATTTTCTTGTTCACCAAAATTTAGAACATACATATTACATAATGACCCAGAGTTTTATTAGAACTTTGGTAGAAAATAATATGGGAGAATAGAAAATCAAGACATCTTGTCCAGATGACTGCTATCTTTCATTATCTGATAATTACTGTAGCTGAATGAAGTCACCTTTAGATGTGTTCATATGATTACCATTAAATAACATCACTACAGAAAGAAGCTGGAATTTTCAGATTGCTAAAAAGAAGAATACAGTGGAAATTCAGTATAAAGAGGTCGGATATAACACACTTGCCAACATTTGGAATTCAGAAAACTGAACGCACATACCGATATTGGCAGGGGGTCCAGGGAGCGTCACTGCCGCCACCACCGCCGCCGGTGGGGGTGGAACTCCCTGGGGTAAGGGGTCCAGCAGCCTGCCTCAGGGCCCCTGGCTGACACTGTTCCGCTCATGGTTGCTTTATTTTGACAGATTTTCACCCGAAATCGAACCAAATCACAAATCACGTATGACTACTTACTGTACCGGATTCAGTTCATTGGTATTAGACAGACCCTAATACTATTTTCCCCCAAATCTGTACGTTCAGTTTTTTATGGCTCTAAAAACTTCAAAAACTGAACGGTTTAGTTAAAACTGTATAGTTGGCATGTATGCAATATTCCTAATATAACAAGGTAATATTCCTGGTCCCAGCTCCTTGTATTCTATTGTTCTTTTAACCCAACAGAACAAGATTCCTGCTATAACAAGGTAATTTTGACGGTTCCAAGGACCTTGTTATACTGAGTTTCCACTGTATCTTCTTTCTAAAGAAAACAGATGATCTTTCCATATTTATTTCACTATCTGTGTTTCTTTAAAGTCAACTACGTAGAACCATGTTTTATTCATTGGAAACAAAGCAATCAATTCAAAGAAAGGAATATGTCCTTCCAAATGCACCTGTTACCATGATTCAGTAAGATTTTCAACCAATGGCTGCAATGCATTTCATCTGAGAATCTGCAGTCAACATTCAACAGTAATGACAGTTTGAAGAAAAACAAATTTACACAACTACAGGCTAAACCATAAGATTTTTCTCCATGCTATTCACACTGTTTCGAATATCCTACCTACCAAGCCATACTGAGCTCATTAAAATGTGCAATTACTTAAAATAAAGATTGTGTTTACTTTTTATTAAACATATTGATATGAATACCACACTGCCCCCCCCCCCTCCCCAACACACACAAAATAATAGAACTAGACCACTACTAAAGGGATGATTTACAAGCAGAATCAAGAAACTCAACATGTAAGCTGTGTGGACAACCCTTGATACCACACATAGAGAACAGATATCAGAAAATAGGGTTGTTCTCACAAGCTTTAAAGGACCTGTTAAGCTTATTATCGACTGTATGGATGGAACTGATTTCCCATGTTAGCCTTGCCATAGTTGTTGCTGCCATACATGTCTTGTCCACCATCTACATGTTGTCCATACCCTTGCTGTGGAGGCTGCTGTGCCTGTGGACCTGCTATGACAGCAACCACAAATACAATATTTAATTTCATTGCTTAGGAATAGTCATATCTGGTTGTCGATGTAAAGAAACAACACACTCATCCATAAGTATCACAGAATTGATGAAAAGGGATGAGCAAGTTTATTCAATGGTTGGAAAACAAAAAGCAATTACAGTGACTTAAGCATTAATAATCAAGTGAATGAATTTCATAATTCTAAGGCATAATCTAACAAGATTGAATGCGAGTGCGTCTCCTATATGCCTCCGCCTAAATTCAGTTGATGGCTCAAACTGTTCTTGAAATGTGATAACCAGAATAAAAAGCCTCTAATTACATGTTAATTGACCTCTTTGACATTTGACCTTACACCTTATAACCCAAAAGTCTGATCACTTTATCTCCTCCTAGTCATGAATACAAAACAGTTGAGATATGGTGATAACAAAGGTAAAAGAACATTAATTTCACATACACCTGTATAATGACCTCTATGACCTGTCACCTTTGACCTACGTGAACAGAAATCTAAACAGTTCGTCTCATTATGGTGATGCATACTAGTTCCAAGTTTGAAGTTAATGGATCAAATGGTTCTTGAGATATCACGTTAAGGCTAAAACCTGCAATTTCAGAATTGACCTCTATGACCTTTGACCTACGTATCCCAATATCTAACCAGATCATCTTTCTATGCTGATACATACTAGTACCGAATTTGAAGTTCATACCTCAAATGGTTCTTGAGATATCGCATCAACAAGGCTAACAACTGAAATTTCAGAAATTGACCTGTGACCTTTGACCCTTGACCTACATACCCAAAAATCTAATCAGATCGTCTTCCTATGGTGATACATACTTGCACCAAGTTTGAAGCCCATACCTCAAACAATTCTTGAGTTATCGCGAGAACGAGGCTAACACCTGAAATTTCAGCAAATTGGCCTCTGTGACCTTGACCTTTGACCTACGTACCCCAAAATCTAATCAGATCGTCTTCCTATGGTGATACATACTAGCACTAAGTCTGAAGTTCATACCTCAAATGGTTCTTGAGTTATCGCTAGAACGAGCCCAACACCTGAAATTTCAGAAAAATTGGCCTAGTGTGACCTTGACCTTTGACCTATGTACCCCAAAATCTGATCAGATCGTCTTCCTATGGTGATAAATATTAACACCAAGTTTGAAGTTCATGTCTCATATGGTTCTTGAGTTTTCGCTCGAACAAGAAAGCAGGACGGATGGACGGACAACCCGAAAACATAATGCCTCCAGCACCACCTTCGGTGGGGGGAGGCACAAAAATTTATATAAATGAAACCACATATATTAGCAGGAAATATAAAGCTTTAGCCATATGTTATCCATTGTTTCTACTTTCAATAAAAACATAAATTTAAAAAAAAAAAAAAAATATAAAGCTTTAGCCAATTATAGTTCTTTTAGAACTCTCCCTTTCTTCCTGTCATGCCTGTTGCACAGGAGACGTTTTTGTCTGAAGGGCAGCGTCATTGACTTGTGCAGTCTTTGACATTGCAAACAAAAACCAAACAGTGTAAACATTGCATGAACTCATTTGCAGTATGGGCTAGATGACTTCACAGATTTTATTAGCTCACAGTAATAATGCATGTGCAACAGTCATAAGATATTTTGTAAGCCATTAGAAGGGAGTTAACTGGGCATTGTGGCGTGCGCCTGTAATCCAGTTTTAACCCTTTCAAGACAATTGACCACATCAGGCACAGCCCTACACTGCAATTAACTCCTCGTAAAGTCGTAAAAGCTTTTGAATTCCTAACGGCTACCGAGGCCCTGTGCTGAGAGAGGAGCAAAAATCCTCGAACATTCACCTTCTTGTAGCTCCCTTATTTGGGCCTTAAAAATCATGAAAATTCCAGGGCATATAAGAAATGATGATATTATGCTTCATATCAATTTTCACTGAAAACAGTCGAGTATTTTTGGAGATACAAGTATTTTTCTGTTTCAGAGTACGGTGAAAAGAGGTTTTGTTTTTTTCCCGACACAAGTCTGGGACGAAATGAATATGCAAACAATTGACATATTGCTAGACTTTAAACTCCAGTCTCACTCCCTACGCAGTTTCAAGTTTGCACAGTTAGTAGTTTTGTGTAAAACTGCCATCAAAAATCATGGAAAAACTGAAAGTGTACAACTATCATTGAACCATTTCGCCTCTTTGCGCATGCGCTCACCGGACGTCCTCCTTTTTTGCTTCAGCTCGCGCTCATATCGATCAGCTGTTCCCGGGCCCTGTTTCATAAAACTTGTCACCAAGGCAAGTTGCAATAACTGTTATAAGCTAGTGAAATCCTTGGCATCTGATTGGCTGAGAGCAAACTTGTCGGTAAAAATCAATGACAAGACACTTGGTGAAACTGCCTGTTTAATCTTGATCTTGATCTCACGTGTATAGCATATTGACTAGACTGTGCAGCAGGTCGATGTTGTATACAGCGCGCTATAGAATTTTATATAACTGGGGGAAAATATGCTACAGTTCGATCCGTTGAGTTGAATGACATTGCTTTCGATTTTTTCCCGCCGTAACCGTTCGACATATAATTATGAAAAGATATTTGGAGGATACCCTCAATATACTTTGATTTTTCATATCTGAAAGTTTCGATCTTGCGCAATGACGGAAAATATGAAAAATACTGCCACATTTCCAGACTAAAAAAAAAAAAAATGGCTCCTCGTTTCTCAGAGTTTTCACAAACTTAAACATGATTTGATTATGAATGGTAATAATTACGAGTTAGAGCAACTCTTAATCTGGAATTTGACGTTTAGTTCATTTCATTTGGTTGTTTCTAGGGTGAGATTTCACAGTTTAGCTGAGACTCTTCCGTAGCGGTTTCACGTAAACAAATTGTTTATTTTATGCAAATGAGGTAGGACGGAGTGAAAGCTTTCGGTGCACTAATTGCAGTGTAGGGCCGCGACTGCACATTTTGTGGTTTCACTCAATAACTTTTGATTCAGAGTTCTAAAAAATATACCAGATGGATGAGCAGAAAGAGCAAAAATTTCTGCACACACTTTGTCCATTTTTGTTGCATGACCATATTGCTTTTGATGTCAAGAATCTAAAAAACAAGAATAAGCTTTAAAATCCTTAAATTGGCAACACATTGAGAGATTCAAAATCAATATTTTTTATCAAAATTGGCAATTTTGTAAACTTTTCAACAAATTCCTAACCATGTATATTTTTTTCAAAGACATTACACCTTATTAGAACCATGTAGAACTAAAAGAAAAATATCATTGTTGCCAATTTGAAGAACAAATTGTGATCAATTTAGCCCTTAAATAATTCCTGTCCTGAAAGGGTTAAACTGATTTAACGGACCTAGGTTCGAAACTGAGTCACGTCTTTCGGATGGTGAAGTTAAAGGTCAGTCCCCAGACGTAAATAATCATATCTGATTGATACACATCTGTAAAAAACCAATTACACACATTAGAATGGAGGTGGGGGATGTACTTGCCCCTTGCTAGGCCACAATCATGCTAGGCCACAATCATATACTAAATCTTTTTGGTTTCTGTAACATTGAAGATTGAGGATAGAGTTACTGACCTTGATTATAACCTTGGTTGTAGTTTCCTCTCTGAGGTCCATAACCTGATGCTTCTTGAGCATAGTTACCCATTGATCCTGAAAACATAGAATAGCAAATATTAACTTATTGAGCATAGTTACCCATTGATCCTGAAAACATTGAATATCAAATATTAACTTCTTGAGCATACTCTTACCCATCGATCCAGAAAAAAATAAATATCAAATACTAAATTCTTGAGCATAGTTACCTATTGACCCTGAAAAAATAAATAATAGCAAATATCAACTTCTCAAGCATAGTTACCCATCGATCCTGTAAACATAAACAATAACAAATATTCACATAAGTATTTCTTCCCCTAATGTTGTGCACACATATCTTTTCTCAAATGTTGGAAAAAACAAATTGATAAGTTTAAGGTAAATTGGCATGGGACAATTTGTGCTTTCGTTTTGCATCTTGTGTACTGTGTATTTTCCAAAAACAATCAAACACAGCATGAGGAAAACTAAAATTGTCTACACATTTGAATGGAAAACGAGCTAACAACCTATCATAACTAGAAAGTTGTTGATATTTCAGGAATGGCCTAAAATTTCCTCAGAAGAATGGTTGATGAGAACCCAGGATGGTCAATGTGTGCCTTGTTGTGGGAAGCAATACAAAGAAATCTAAGCCAATTTCCTTAAATTAATTGAATACAGACCCAGATCCCTAACAAGGCACGTGTGAGGAGAGAAAGTGAACAATGAAAGTGAACAATTTTAAAAAAAAGGAGGGGGGGGGGGGGGTGAATTGACAGAATGATGAGAAGAATTAAATGCAAAAAAAAAACAACAACAACGACAAAAGGAGAAAAAAATCAGACAAATTTGCAGGGAGAGCCAGGAAAGTTCTTACCTTGGTTACCATATTGCTGCTGTGGTTGCTGTGGTTGTTGTTGCTGTTGTTGTTGGCCATAGGGATCCTGTTGTGCCTGTCCATAGCCACCATAAGTACCATAGGCCTGGGCACCTATCAACAAAGAAATCAAATTAAAATCAAACATTTATACTTTATATCTTAAAGGTGAAGTCCATCATGACATCAAGTTGGTTTTAATTTTCGCAAGCAGAAAAAAAATTAAAGAAACAGATTGAATCAGTGAAGATCTGAGTTTGAAAGTTTAAACCATAAGAAGTTTATTAGTTGTAATCAATGTAAACATTCAACTGCAATGTTTTGAAAACAAAAACAGGCAACTCTGTGATTTCTCTTGTTGGCAAGCAGCTCTCTATTTATTTGTACAAACGAAATAAACTGAGAAAAGGGATCATATTTTTATAATTTGACAGAAGAAATGGAATGCAGTTAGCAAGAGAAATCACAAAGTTAACAATTTGTGTTTGATCCATTAAAACTTCACTAATTCCAAACTTTCTTCTAAAATCAGAATTTTCCTAAAAGTTTCACGGATCTGATTTTCTTATTTTTCTACTTTTATGTAAACCAACCAACTTGTTATCTGCACAGACTTCCTTTTAAAGCTAAAATTAATGCTTAAAGAAAATCACACCCAAAATAGAAAAATGACAGTTGAAAGTACCAGTACCCCCAATAAGTCAAATCTTGAGAACTCCTCACAACATGTTCAAAAGGGAAAGAAACAAAAATAGTATGTACATGAACAAACATAGCTTCTCAAAGAGAATCAAATCAAATAAGACTGAAACAACAACAACAACAAAGAATTTATAAGAGAATCTGTACCACAGTCACACATGATTTTGACAGGAAGAGAAAACAAGTCATCACAATTCGGGAACCTGATATGAAAAATTATGAAATCAACGTTCTGGTATTTTTCAACAACTACCTTAAAACCACTTCCCACAATCAAAGAGAAGATGCAGTACTGTAATATAGTGAATTGTTATTAATAAAAAACCTGAAACAAACACAGCACCCTGAAGTAACATAATAACATCTTTATCAACAAATACATCCCTCGTAATTGAGTATCTTATTTCATTTACACTTCAGCAATTCTAAATATTATTTCATGTATTTGTTTGCTATGTTACACAATTTAACATATTATATTCCACAAACTAAGAATCTTGCTGTTAGATTGGTCAAAACTTAAAGGTAATCACGTGATAAAATGAAGTTTTCCCATCGATCTCTACCTTTTCCCCACCTGAGGAGAAAAGTTTGTGACCTTGACGGAATAGTACTTATGTGTTTCACTGATCTCTTCAGTCCATATATAGTCACAATGCGTTATCAATATTTTGGGTACGCACATAATGAAAGTGTGTGACCTTTACGAATAGTTAGAATGAAAAGTGTGTGACCTTTACAAATAGCTCCATAAGCGTACTAAAATAAGCTGAAAGATAGCTACATTCAGATCACCTCGGAAGTGATAGTTTGTCCTATCACCTTCACTAACAGTAATTATTTGCTTAATAAAGGGAAGCTACATGTATTAGGCATTATATAATCGCTAAAATAACTATGTGGTGATCTTGTTATTTGTGTATACATGTGTTTAAATGCGCCTAGTGGTGAACTATGATACATATAAACTAAACACATATTTTGAGAATATTGGCAGATTTATTTTAAATAAAATTCTTAGATAATTCTAAAACAAATTACAAAATAGGAAATGCAATTCAATTTCCACTTTTCCAGGCATGAAATTTCTACCTAATGAGAAGTACAGATAGAAATAACAGAAGAAGAAAAAAAAAAATTTTTGAATTTGTTTACATATTTCTATTCCTAAAACAAAAATGTTAGAAACACCAATAACACAAGGCAATTTATTAGTATGTAAAATAGTAAAAACCAACTCAACACAAGTCCCATCAGGCAGTCAGTATATTTTCAGTCACTTTTCATTATCATTTATTCTTTCTTCTCTTTCTTCTAAAATCAAACTTCAAATGAACCATCACTGGCCAAACATCACTTTACTTTGAACTTTAACCAGTGTTGTTGAAAATCACAAGGATACCATGATATTTCATAAGTTTTGGGATAAACCTACGAAAGATCAAAGTTTTAGGAAATCATATTTCTTCAGTAAGTCTAGGCTAATGGAACCAAATGCTTTTTATACTATACCTATCAACATGAAAATCCAGCATTTTTCCACAATTTATGTTTAACATACATGTATGAAAAATAAATGTTTTCATATCCTCAGCAATTTCCAAACTAAGGATAAAGCACTGAACAAATCTGGCTATTAATATAATTATCACATATTATTAATATTACATGTACTATTACATTTCAGCAGGTATATTATTCTCATATTTGTATATCAGGAAAACATAATCACCCCTCCCATAACAAAACAGAGAGAGAGAGAGAGAGAGAGTGTATCTAAGACTGTCTGACTGAGGGCTATTTGATATGTTACCATTGCGAGATCTTTCATCTCCATAATTATCACCTCCCCCACTGGGTTTTCCTGTAAGATATAACAATCAGGAATGGACCAGTACAAGGAGATACACATTCAGTGTTATACACGCAACATTGGCTAATACATGTACCAATACATGCTGATTAGAAATGCAATGTGACAGCAGTATTTTCAAATGGCATGTGGACTCGTATGTGCTTTGTTAGATTGTTTAATACACAATACATGTACATGCTCATAGGCATTCAGAAACAATTATCCTTGTGGGAAACAATAGGCTTTACTATGGATCTGCTTACAAAAACTTTTCTGGAAATTTAATAACAATTTCAAAACCAAATAATTTATATCCAAGTTCAACACATGCTACTTGTGTATAAGCAAGCAGATGGTAAAATGTTACCACATTAAAAGATCTAGAGTGCAACAGTCACAGCCTATATCACAAAAGAAAAATGGTGGTGCTATACAAATTGATACTGGCCTGACCTAGCAAACTAGACCATCACAGTATTAGACTTTGATTTAATAGAAACTATTTGAAATATTGTACTTATCCGAACAGACATTAACACTTTTAAATGTAATCTCAAGTCCTATAGTAAAACAATTTTCCGACATGAGAAACTGAAACTTATTCTGAATACTGAATCATGTAGAAAATAACTATCTACATAATACTGTTCAAATTTGTTGAAAAAATATATATTATGAAAATAAAAGTACATACCATATCTGACTCTTCTTTTTACCACAAGTTAATTTGGAAGAAACGTTTCAAGCTGTTAAATTTGAGTTATGGTGCATGTAAACTTTTGAAAATTACAAAATTTAATTTAATCGGCCCCATCATCAAATTACCCAGATATTATAATTACACTTCTTCCATCATTTTCATTTCGAAGATTCAATATTCATTCATGTACTTTTGATGATTGACATTTAGACTTAACATTGGTGGAAAATTTGGTAAATTCTGTTTGAGTAAAGTTCTTTTCAATTTTCTTGCCCACAAGCATGATATGGCATTCCAAGGATAGCAGGTACTTTAAATTGGCTTGTATCAACCTGTAACAGCAACAAGCCTAGCATTCATTCCTTACCTCCATAAGCTTGTTGTGGTGCTTGTTGCTGACCATAGCCGCCTTGTTGTGGTTGTTGTTGTCTGTAGCCATTGTTGTAGCCTTGTTGTTGTTGCTGGCCCCCATATCCTTGATTGCCACCTCTCTGCTGTTGATAACCACCTTGTTGTTGACCATATTGACCTGTCAAACAATATACGTTCAGTTTTCTTAGAATCCTTGAAATCCATTCGGATTAATAATAGTTTCCTTTCCTACCCCAATGCA
Source organism: Heliocidaris tuberculata (assembly GCA_025618425.1). NCBI lineage: Eukaryota > Metazoa > Echinodermata > Echinoidea > Camarodonta > Echinometridae > Heliocidaris > Heliocidaris tuberculata. The sequence continues at coordinate 37,062,229 of CM046838.1, read as the reverse complement.
ACTGATCTCAAATCATTGGTTGAACAATGAAACAAAAAGAAATGATCAACATGATGATTACTTTGGATGTAAACAATGTGTGTAGCAGACAACGTGGAATTGGAGTTTGCCCACAATTGTGCTTCTTTCCAAAACGAATACATTAATTAGCAAAAAGGCCTAAATGAAACATGATTCATAGGTTGACACTTGGCATTCCATACATGTGAATGAGTGGACTAACTCATAAGCCTTGTTTACACATGACATATTAAATATGAATATGAGGAGGAGGTTTACAAAGAACTTCTTGCATTAAAATTTATTGGTTTAAGATATTTTCATATTGGTTTAAGATATTTTCAGGATAAGATAGTAAATAGGATCCTGTTCTTGAACAAGCAACTTCATAGGATGAAAATAGTAACAAAAAATGTTCGTTCTGTAAAAAAGAGTTGGAAGACATTGTACATTTTTTTCATGAATGTGAGATCAGTAAATCAATCTGGAATGAAACAGCAAAATGGATAAATGAAGGGTCTCAAGTACAGATAAAGTTTAATCTAGAAAATATAATTTTTGGGTTTGAAGAGAAGAGAAATGATGCTTTAAATTGTATAGTAACTTTGATTAAGCAACAACTGTTTGTACAAAAGCTCAATAACAAAATTCCGAATTTCGGTAGTATGAAGATAAAAAAAATTATTCAATATTACGAGGATGAGAGATATATTTATTCTATATTGGGTCTGTATAACAAGTTTTTTACTAAATGGCTGTCACTTCGATCTTTGTTTGTTTAAACGAAAATGAGAGAAATGTAAAAGTAGTGTTTTATTTGACTCAATAAAATAGCCTATGGAGGGCTAAAAAGTTTGAAAAAAAAAAAATATATATATATATAATATATCTCCAAAACCTTTCATTACTTGATTATCAATCGGAATGTATATTCATGCATATAATTTGCATAGATTATAATATTAAATGAAAAAATACAAATTTACATAAAAATAACAATGGTTTTGTGTTCTTGATGTCCGTGCAAATTTTAGCAGCGATGGGTCAGAGGGGATCTTGAAATAGCCCAGTACAGAGATGGTTTTTTAAAAATTGCCGTAGTGAAATAAAATCACTAAGCATATTTTCTATGTATTATAAGATACGGAAATGTGAAATGTCTGAATAAATCTTTAGTCTGGGTTTAAAGTCGTATCAAGGTAAGTATGTTTTTTAATGAATACCAGCACTCATGAAAATGAAATAAATATATGTCTACTTTAACAGCTCATGAGAAGCGCTAGGCTCTGTGCTCTCTGTGGGGCATATCCAGTACTACTGAACTTGTGATGGTATGTCTACATACCCATGGGTTGTCCCATGTTCCACTGGTTACTTCCTCCTCCATAGCCATTACTACCACCACCATATCCAGGCTGTCCTCCTTGATTCCAGTTTCCACCTCCTGGACCATATCCACCACCACCCATAGGACCTGGACCACCACCAAACCCTCGGTTCATCTTAGGTTGAGCTTTCTTAATCTCCATCTAAAATAAGATCAAAGCACACAAATAACATGTCAAAACTCACAAAAGTCAGAAGTCTCAAATTTAAGTCTAGGGAGAGAGAAAATGGTAGAATGAAAGTTAACTTTAAAATTTTCTTATCAAAAAGACTTCACCAACTGCTATTAAGCAACAATCCAATGTTGATTTAGAGGAAAGCAGATGTCTCAGAGATGGATTGCCTCAACTTTTAAAAAAAGAATAGAGATAAAAAGAGTTATGAATTTTTTACAGTAGAGATCACTAATTATGTGAGAATCTCAAACTGGCATGTATTCTTTATACTTGTAAAATGATAACTCAGGATCCTTTTATTAAAATGGCCATTTAATCCATTTTCATGGCTAGCTGGACATATAACAATGCGTAACTTGTAAAAAAAAAAGTCATTGTGAGAAAAGTTAATAAGGAGGAAGCTGGCAATATCATTATATTTCATCTATGCGGAATGGAAATTTTTGGCATTTTACATCACAGTTACATGACCAAGATGTTGATTTGAAATCTAGTGATCTCAACATTCAAGCACTCTTTAACAGCATTATGCTTAATTTCCCCCAAAACTTCCACTTGTCTCTTAATGTATTTTTTTTTTCCTTGATCTTCCATTTCATTTTTTTGCTTCCTCTTAAAACATCAAGTCAGGAAAGCCAAATAATGAATACAAACTAGATCAAAGGGATGTGATTTTTTTTTCACAAAAGTATTTTCCTCCAAACTTATTAAGAGAGAAATCTTACCTGCATTGTAATTCTAGCAGCAATGTTTGATTGTTTTTCATGATTACCAAATGTATATTCCAATTACATTTATATTGTTTAGATATTGCACAGCTAATTTTCAGACACTACATTTTTAGGATGTTTGTGTATCTATGTCATGACATCGTGAGGTATTACCATATGCCTTAAGAGTTGCCTTATATACAAAGGATATAAAATTTGATAGAGAGCTTATCAACATTTGTAGGGTGCAGTGAATTTCACAAAATTTGATTGCCAGATTAAGGTTTTGTTGGAAGATTTAGAAGTAAAACTTAAAAACAAGAACACTAAAAAAACATTTTGCCATCAAGAAATATGTGACCTGCTAGCTCAGAACCACTAGTACATCACTGGAATCAATAAAACTAGAGATATCAGTTTCCTTCTTATAACCTCTTTGGTGTCTTCAATGATCTTATCTTATCCCTTTAACATCTACAGATAAAGTAGATTTTTACTAACTGAAAGAAATTAAAACTTTTATTGAGGCATTCTGCAATCTTTTAGATATACTGAAAAAAAACTCTTTTCCCATTGATACTGGGCAGGTCAGGCTGTAACAGGAAGGGCAATTTTTAACTCCTTTTCAGAGAAAAATATGATTTAAGTTTTGAACAAAAGAATGCATTCATAAATCTTTCTTTAAAGCACATCCATGCAAAACAAGTAGTTCACATGTTACTAAAGAGATCTTGAGAAAATAAGCAGAATGAGCTCGAACTAGCTTGTACTATTATATTCAATACTTCCTTTAATAAAAAAATAAATTTAAAAAAAATAAAATTATGAAGCACTGCTCAAGCCTTTTCATTATAAGTGGATCAATGGGGGAAAAAAATTGATATACATAATGAAGCATTTTGTCATTTTATATCCTCCTAACTAAATTAATCTCTTTCCATAATTTGTTCCATTGCTAGACACTGCGAAAAATTTTTAGTTTTGAGCTAACATATCACAAAAGGCAAATTAAAATAGAATCAACTTGTCTTTCTTTTATAAAGAAATACAATCAACAACTTTCAATATACTGCAAAATACTGAACAATTATGTGTAAACAGAGTAAGACCAGATATTGAATAAGTTCATAGAATTGCACGTTATGGATTCTGAAATACAGACATGATATATGCATAAGAGCAAGTCCACATTTAGCAGGTCCTTTCAATCTAACTGAATTTCAGAATCACAAAATAATGCATTATCTGAAACAAGAACTTTGTCATGGAACAACTGCAGGCTGATTCCACTCATAAAAAGCATGCAGTTACCAGGTGGTTCCCCTATCTTAGTCTTACACACACACAAATAAGAGATATACATCCTCAGCCACTACCAATACTTATCCATTTGAAATTTCAACATAACAGGACACAAATAATTAATAATTAGTAGATATTTTTAAATGTGTACATGGCTTCACATGTACCAATGCCAGGTGAAATAATTCAAAAAATTCAACAACAACAAAAAAAAACATTGCACATTTCAAAAGATGGTGTTCGGTCTTTAAATTCTCTTAAAATTTTAAATTGGAACAAATGTGAGTATACAGTGCCATAAAAGGATGAACAACGCTCACAGATTCTGACTCTTCTGTAACATTTCACTTGATATGAACCTGTTTATATTTATGTTGTTGTTGTTCTTTTGTAGTCTTTTGAATCATATTATGGGTCACAATAAAACATGACAATTTAAAAGCAGAACATCCATCATAATGGAATGAAAAGTAAATCCTTCAAAATAAATTAAACTACTTGGAGCCTGCAGTGCGGAGTATATCAAATAGCATTACTCTCCTAACAGGATCTCATTCAGTAGCTTACAAATTATAAACTTAAATGATTTCATTTATCTCTGGAGGAAAGTAACATTAAGATGTAATATTTCTACTGAATAAAGCTGTAGTTAAAGTATGGTAATAACTTTCCTTCCCCTAATGAAATCATTTTTAAGATGTAACAATTACTATATACAAGCAATGGTAAATAATTGAGAAGTTTTCATGCAAACAATGAACCAATGCCTAAACTTACATTAAGTTTCAATACTGCAAGAGGACTTAAATTAGTGTAAACACTGTTCACTTTTCATACATGTGTTAATTCTTGCTTAAAATACACTTACATTTTACACTGAGCTCCAAGTACTTTAACTTATCACAAATCAGCTGCCCAGTGTAGGATGTTAGATTAAAACTTTATAATCACTCACTCACTCTCTCATCAATACTTTTATCTTGTTTTTAGGAGACAATAATTCACTATAAAAACAATAATTACAATTTTTTCTTTGCATGTTCTTGATATCTTATGGAAAATAGTAAAAATTGATAACTTAATCTTTTTATTTTAAGGTCATTTAAATTTGAGCTTTGTCAGGGAAAGTAAACCATTAATGACTTACACAGGGTGGCCCAGAAAGAATACAACACCTGAGATCTGCAATTCCGACGACATCATTGACACAATATCATTAGTTTTAGTTTTATTGGGTACAAAACTCTTTCCCGAGTAAAATGACACCAAGATCATCAATTTTGGGTAAGGCGTTTTGACTCTACAGCTATTTTTGTGAGGTAATGTCATTTTCAAAATTTGCTACTTTTGCAACTGTAATGCTTGAGGCAGCAAGAAATTTGCCAATGACAGCTTTTCATACAGTCAGTTGTGTCGACAAACGCATGACTGCCCTTGCTTTGAACAGCAGACAACATGCATAAAACAAAGATTCTATGAAAAGCATTGGCAAATTTCTTGCTGCTTCAAGCATCACTACAGTTGCAAAAGGAGCAAATTTTGAAAATGACATTGCCTTACAAAAATAGCCGTAGAATCAAAACGCCTTACCAAAACTTGATGATCTTGGTCTCATTTTACTTGGAAAAGAGTTTCCTACCCAATAACATCAAAACTTATGATACTGTGTCAATGCCGTCACTGAAATTGCAGATTTCAAGTGTTGCCTTCTTTCTGGGCTACCCTGTATATATGTACATGTATACTATATATCCCCTTTTCATATTCTAGTCTAACAAGTGTTAGAATTAAATAAAATAGAAACAAACAACCCATTGGAAACAAAGAGAAAAGTGGTGATGATTTCAACTGACATGTTCTCTTTAAATACTCCATTAAAAACTATTACAAAGTAAACCCCAATCTCTATATCACTGCATGTATTCTTGCTTTTACTCCCATGATCCCATCTCCCCCCCCCCCCCCCCCCCACTCTCTCTCTCTCTCTCTCTCTCTCTCTCTTACGCAGCAATAAATAATTAAGATAAGACTTAAAACTCTACCGATTTTCCCTTCAGCTCCAGATGGTGCATTCGGACCACTTTCTCAACTGCTTCTTCACTATCCAACGTCACAAAGCCGAAGCCTAGATACAGTACGATGGTAGGTAGGTAGGTAGGTAGATAGGTACATGCCATTCCATTATAATGTAAACATTAAAGCTTACAGGTATAAGTACAAGACCTACCTTCTACAGTGCATGCAAGTTTAAAGTAATTACAATTCAATTTCTTCATTCATTTCAAGTTGGATTTAGCCAGTTATAATCTATTGACCATACAACAAAAGTTTGTTGTAATATACATTGGGGTCATCTTCATCACTATAATTTTGCTCTAGATTATCCAATCAAACAGATAAGATACCCTCCTTGGAGGGGAAAAAAATCTTGCATCGCACTGTAGAAGAAACATAGTCTTACAGCTTACTCTGGAAATACCTACATGAAAACAGAAAAACTTAGGAGAGAATACAATACAGTTAACATACAACATTACAGTATTTTCTTCATTTATGAGAAGAAAAAGTTATAAAATTCTATCCTAGGCCTATATTTTGATATGATCCATGAAGCCATAATTAAAACCCTGACAGCTACAAATTTGAACATGCACATGTAGGACTCATCTAAAAATGTCTGGGAGAAAAGTCTTAAATATCACATTTTTGTATGGAGAAATCCCCATCACAATCAATCCCATACAAACCTTTTTTCTGTCATTGAGCATGTATGATAAGAGTCCATTATCTTCAAACTTTTGGTATATCAAAAAAATACTATTACATAAAATACAAAATGAAAAAAAAAATGAATAACATGCATGACCCAAAATCAATAATGGTGTTGTTAAAAAAATTATGTTTAAAGTAAGAAAAAGGCAAAGATACAAAAACCCAGTGAAATATCTCAAAATTAATAAAAAGTGATGTCTGTTAAACAGTATGGATGTTGAAAAGAGATTTTCAATAGTACTAGATGTGAAATTTGAGCATAGTTTTATAACTGTAAATTTAGAAGGGGCACACATATTATTTTATCATTGTATTTAATTAATTGAAAAACGTAATTTAACTGGTCCTACTTCGGAAAAATATAGAATGGTCTGTTAAGCATTTCAAACAATTACAGGAATAACATGATTCACTGAAAGAGCCCTGACCATTGTACTTTGCAGTGAAATGAGTGCATTTCATTTACTTTCCTTCATCTTCTCAATAATTCTAAAATCAGGAGCTAAAACTTTGCTTGATAGAGCAAGGCCTGTCACATTACTGAAAATATCTTGGTGTAAATTTAGATCATACATGTATATTTCTTATCTACTCAATAGTAAATTGTCCTTGATGCAGCAACACGCAAATCTACTTCACTTATTATTTATACAGTGGAAACTTGGTATAAAGAAGTCTGATATAACAATATTCCTGATATAACAATATAATATTACTGGTCCCAGCTCTTTATATGCTATTGTTTTGTAAATCTGATAGAACAAGATTCCTGCTATAACAAGGTTATTTTGATGGTCCCAAGGACCTCATTATACTGCGTTTCCACTGTATACCTGTATAATTTTCAACATACATGTACATCAATACCTAATTCATGTAAAAAGTAATTGGCATGTACTGACATGTACATATATATGTGCTAATTTGAATGAGTTGTCCAAAAGTTCACCGCAATCCTTTCATAACTGCCTATCTAGGTGACCAGTGTATTTTCAAATAATCAAAATGAAATAGGGGGGCATAAAAACTGAGACTGCCATTATCTACATTCTGGAGCTGAAAAAACACCCCCAGAAAATAGACAGTCTCTTCTACTATGTGAGCGTTTCCTGCAAGTGAATGACTAACCTAATTTAGTAACTTGTATATGCTATATATATTAAACAACATAAGAGGATGAAATGCACTGGAGTAAAAACAGGAGAGGGTTTTAAAAAGTAATAGGTTGTTTTCCTCATTTCAAGCCTCATTCATTTGTATTGCTTGAAAACATACACTCAAGTAAAATAGAGTTAATCTTATCTCACCACATAACACACTCTCTAGAATAAGCACATGATGGACTATATATTTATTTTTGTTTGTTATCATACCTCTGTGTTTTCCAGTAACTGTGTCGGTCATAATGTGTACATCTTCCACCTAAATGTCAAAGATTGAACAAAAACAAGATAAATGTTAGTTTGCAATACTCTTCCTACTGTAAATAGCAATACAACTACACATGCACCATATTTACTGAAAGTTATTGCCTATCTGATTTACTCTTTTTTCAGGGGGGAGTTCACGCAAATAATAGAAGCAAAAATAATGATTTTAATTCTTTTTTCCTTATTTCATGCCTTTTCTGCATTGTATTTTATTTTTCACACTACATTTGGCTCATGATTTGATCAAATTATACAGAGCATATAAGAAATAATGCAACATAATTTTATTTTGAATTATGTGGATATTGTGCTATTATTATGCAAGGTGCTACTAGTCACTTTGTTGTAAACTTACACAATTCCCATTTCATTCAAAACAATTTTTTGTTATTTTCCATACGCTCTGTATTTAAGGACCGGTCATGTGACACACAGTCTGGCCAGGTCATTTGACACAAAGTCTGGCCAGGTCATTTGAAACAAAGTCTGGCCAGGTCATGTGACACACATTCTGGCAAGGTCATGTGACACACAGTTTTGCCAGGTACTGCTGATGAAAGATATGTTTACTTACTATTCCGTAAGGTCTGAATGCTTCATAGAGATCTTCTTTAGAAGCTTGTTGTGAAATACCTCCCACAAAGATCTTCTTTGTTCTCTGGTCACCTCTTTTCTCTGTTCCTCGAGCCTTACACCGTTTACAATCAAGCTAACAAATAAAACATCCAAATATTTCTTTTTAGCAAAGACAAATGCAGAAATACATGTAGAATGGCTATGATACATCCATTATCTTTAGTAAGAACTAAATACATGAAAATAGCTTGGTTTTTATACGTGTACAAAAACAGGAAAAATCCTAACAAAGGATCTGCAACAGAAAAGATGACAAGTTCAGTTATGTAAGAAGTTATTTTCTTAATCATTTTTGTTTTCATTCTTTATCTAAAGCAAGTTTTTAAACATTAACATAATTTACATAGATTATACTACAGATTGCAAGGCAAAATATTTCAATGCTATGGGTCTCATTCAAAATTTTTACCTCATTTACATGTTAAATTAAAAAGTTCATGTAATCAAAATTGTTATTCTTTCATAATGAAATCAACTTATAAAGAGCAACAATTTCAGTTGATTCCATTTTCAAAGTCCTGTATATAATTTATGCAGGCCCTTTTGTTAGAGTGGTTTGAAGTAACAAGCTCAAACCATTTAGCTAATGGTACTTCTGCATACACTTTGTAAAATGGGGGGGGGGGGGGGGGGGTGAGGGGTCACTAATTGTTCTTTCCAGTTTCAACATCATTCAATGATTACATGCTAACTAGTTAATACTAGATTACTAGATATTAAAGTACCCCCAAAATATCATTTTATGAATACTTTATCGAAAAATAATTTGTTGTTGTTATCATGATACTCTATAATATGAAATGACTATATATATGTATTTAAGAACTGTTTTGTATTAGATAAAAACCTGGCACAGGGGGGATTAGTGGCTGGCACAATATGGATTAGCACTGTGGCACTGGGGTTGGCACATGGGTGCAGATTAAGGGTTAATGAGAAGTCATGATGAGTTTACCTCTTTCCCATCCAGCATATGACCTTTGTTTGATACTACAGCATCTACACAGGCTGGATCAGTAAAGGTCACAAAACCAAAACCTTTGTTTTGACCCTGTTTCTCCTTATCCATCATGAGGATGATATCACTCAGCTTTCCATACTTCTCAAAGTAAGCCCGGAATGCATCTAGAATGAAGGATGGTGAGTTTAATGGGATTTAATATTAATTTAGAATGTCAATACTAGGTATTTGATGGGAAGCAAATTTATATGTGTGGTGACAAGGAATTCTCTAATAATTGAAATGCAGAATTCATATTGAAAAGGAAAATGTTTTCTTGTAACTCTTCGTCAATGAATCACTTAAGGGAAATCAATCTTTAATTATCAAGTTGACTTGAAGAAAAGCAGAAAAATCAGACATAAGGATTGGCCGAAATTTGAACAAAATAAAGTTCATTATTAGAAAATTAATTTTTGTCATATGAGATAACTATATCTACAGGATTTTTAAATCAGAGCTTTGGTAATGTTTGATACTTCTGCTACCTATGCTAATCCAATGTTCAAACAATTATAACTTGCTTATCATTTTTCCAATTTCTTTCACCCCTTTCCTTCTTACCCTCTTTTTCTGATATTTCTGTTTTCATATAATTCAAATACTTCATGACAATGTTAAAATTTGACATAGCATCTTCAAATTCATTTTACCTCAGAGGACTGTAAATAACAATGAAATCAGTAAAATGTATATCATTTCAATCAGATTTCCAGAATTTAGATTATGACAATGAACACTTACAATTCCTTTCATACCAAACCACAAATACAGTGGAAACTCAGTTCAAAGAGTTCTGATAAAACAATATTCCTGATATAACAAGGTAATATTCCAGTCCCAACTCTTTATATATTCTATTGTTTTTTAACCTGATATAACAAGATTCCTGCTATAACAAGGCAATTTCGATGGTCCCATGTGTCCACTGTAATGGGGAAAAAAAAGCATCAATGAAAAAAAAAAAAAATTTTTTTTTGACATATCATTATACCTGTTAAATTCATTGTTCTGAAACTAAAATTAATGAAAAATTCTGTTAGATATTTGTGTCAAAGTATACACACCTATCATCATCCCTCACTTGATTTTGCAAAACTAGAAGTTTCCTACATACAACCAAAGTATAATGTTAAGAAACAATTCCATGTATCTCATTAAGTGCTTACCTGAATGTGTGTTGCGGTCAACACCACCAACAAATATTTTTCTGGAAAAAAAAAAAAAAAAAAAAAGATTTTACATTCAAGTCAGACATCTTGATCCATTGATTTCTAAACAGCAAAAACCATTATAAGCATTCAAGTTGAACCTATTTCACTTGTAAAACAAAAAAAAAAAAAAAAGAACAAAAATTTCAAAAAAAAAGTCCACGCTCATTGCAGACAGGGTCTCAATTCAAGGGCAAGTCCACGCTCATTGCACACAGGGTCTCAATTAAAGGGGAAGTCCACGCTCATTGCAGACAGGGTCTCAATTAAAGGGGAAGTCCACGCTCATTGCAGACAGGGTCTCAATTAAAGGGGAAGTCCACGCTCATTGCAGACAGGATCTCAATTAAAGGGCAAGTCCACGCTCATTGCAGACAGGGTCTCAATTAAAGGGAAAGTCCACGCTCATTGCAGACAGGGTCTCAATTAAAGGGGAAGTCCACGCTCATTGCAGACAGGATCTCAATTAAAGGGGAAGTCCACGCTCATTGCAGACAGGGTCTCAATTAAAGGGGAAGTCCACGCTCATTGCAGACAGGATCTCAATTAAAGGGGAAGTCCACGCTCATTGCAGACAGGGTCTCAATTAAAGGGGAAGTCCACGCTCATTGCAGACAGGATCTCAATTAAAGGGCAAGTCCACGCTCATTGCAGACAGGGTCTCAATTAAAGGGAAAGTCCACGCTCATTGCAGACAGGGTCTCAATTAAAGGGGAAGTCCACGCTCATTGCAGACAGGATCTCAATTAAAGGGGAAGTCCACGCTCATTGCAGACAGGGTCTCAATTAAAGGGGAAGTCCACGCTCATTGCAGACAGGATCTCAATTAAAGGGCAAGTCCACGCTCATTGCAGACAGGGTCTCAATTAAAGGGCAAGTCCACGCTCATTGCAGACAGGGTCTCAATTAAAGGGGAAGTCCACGCTCATTGCAGACAGGGTCTCAATTAAAGGGGAAGTCCACGCTCATTGCAGACAGGATCTCAATTAAAGGGGAAGTCCACGCTCATTGCAGACAGGATCTCAATTAAAGGGGAAGTCCACGCTCATTGCAGACAGGGTCTCAATTAAAGGGGAAGTCCACGCTCATTGCAGACAGGATCTCAATTAAAGGGCAAGTCCACGCTCATTGCAGACAGGGTCTCAATTAAAGGGCAAGTCCACGCTCATTGCAGACAGGGTCTCAATTAAAGGGCAAGTCCACGCTCATTGCAGACAGGGTCTCAATTAAAGGGCAAGTCCACGCTCATTGCAGACAGGGTCTCAATTAAAGGGCAAGTCCACGCTCATTGCAGACAGGGTCTCAATTAAAGGGCAAGTCCACGCTCATTGCAGACAGGGTCTCAATTAAAGGGCAAGTCCACGCTCATTGCAGACAGGGTCTCAATTAAAGGGCAAGTCCACGCTCATTGCAGACAGGGTCTCAATTAAAGGGCAAGTCCACGCTCATTGCAGACAGGGTCTCAATTAAAGGGCAAGTCCACGCTCATTGCAGACAGGGTCTCAATTAAAGGGCAAGTCCACGCTCATTGCAGACAGGGTCTCAATTAAAGGGCAAGTCCACGCTCATTGCAGACAGGGTCTCAATTAAAGGGCAAGTCCACGCTCATTGCAGACAGGGTCTCAATTAAAGGGCAAGTCCACGCTCATTGCAGACAGGGTCTCAATTAAAGGGCAAGTCCACGCTCATTGCAGACAGGGTCTCAATTAAAGGGCAAGTCCACGCTCATTGCAGACAGGGTCTCAATTAAAGGGCAAGTCCACGCTCATTGCAGACAGGGTCTCAATTAAAGGGCAAGTCCACGCTCATTGCAGACAGGGTCTCAATTAAAGGGCAAGTCCACGCTCATTGCAGACAGGGTCTCAATTAAAGGGCAAGTCCACGCTCATTGCAGACAGGGTCTCAATTAAAGGGGAAGTCCACGCTCATTGCAGACAGGATCTCAATTAAAGGGGAAGTCCACGCTCATTGCAGACAGGATCTCAATTAAAGGGGAAGTCCACGCTCATTGCAGACAGGATCTCAATTAAAGGGGAAGTCCACGCTCATTGCAGACAGGGTCTCAATTAAAGGGCAAGTCCACGCTCATTGCAGACAGGGTCTCAATTAAAGGGCAAGTCCACGCTCATTGCAGACAGGGTCTCAATTAAAGGGCAAGTCCACGCTCATTGCAGACAGGGTCTCAATTAAAGGGCAAGTCCACGCTCATTGCAGACAGGGTCTCAATTAAAGGGCAAGTCCACGCTCATTGCAGACAGGGTCTCAATTAAAGGGCAAGTCCACGCTCATTGCAGACAGGGTCTCAATTAAAGGGCAAGTCCACGCTCATTGCAGACAGGGTCTCAATTAAAGGGCAAGTCCACGCTCATTGCAGACAGGGTCTCAATTAAAGGGCAAGTCCACGCTCATTGCAGACAGGGTCTCAATTAAAGGGCAAGTCCACGCTCATTGCAGACAGGGTCTCAATTAAAGGGCAAGTCCACGCTCATTGCAGACAGGATCTCAATTAAAGGGCAAGTCCACGCTCATTGCAGACAGGGTCTCAATTAAAGGGCAAGTCCACGCTCATTGCAGACAGGGTCTCAATTAAAGGGCAAGTCCACGCTCATTGCAGACAGGGTCTCAATTAAAGGGCAAGTCCACGCTCATTGCAGACAGGGTCTCAATTAAAGGGCAAGTCCACGCTCATTGCAGACAGGGTCTCAATTAAAGGGCAAGTCCACGCTCATTGCAGACAGGGTCTCAATTAAAGGGCAAGTCCACGCTCATTGCAGACAGGGTCTCAATTAAAGGGCAAGTCCACGCTCATTGCAGACAGGGTCTCAATTAAAGGGCAAGTCCACGCTCATTGCAGACAGGGTCTCAATTAAAGGGCAAGTCCACGCTCATTGCAGACAGGGTCTCAATTAAAGGGCAAGTCCACGCTCATTGCAGACAGGGTCTCAATTAAAGGGCAAGTCCACGCTCATTGCAGACAGGGTCTCAATTAAAGGGCAAGTCCACGCTCATTGCAGACAGGGTCTCAATTAAAGGGCAAGTCCACGCTCATTGCAGACAGGGTCTCAATTAAAGGGGAAGTCCACGCTCATTGCACACAGGGTCTCAATTAAAGGGGAAGTCCACGCTCATTGCAGACAGGGTCTCAATTAAAGGGGAAGTCCACGCTCATTGCAGACAGGGTCTCAATTAAAGGGGAAGTCCACGCTCATTGCAGACAGGGTCTCAATTAAAGGGGAAGTCCACGCTCATTGCAGACAGGGTCTCAATTAAAGGGGAAGTCCACGCTCATTGCACACAGGGTCTCAATTAAAGGGGAAGTCCACGCTCATTGCAGACAGGGTCTCAATTAAAGGGGAAGTCCACGCTCATTGCAGACAGGGTCTCAATTAAAGGGGAAGTCCACGCTCATTGCACACAGGGTCTCAATTAAAGGGGAAGTCCACGCTCATTGCAGACAGGGTCTCAATTAAAGGGGAAGTCCACGCTCATTGCAGACAGGGTCTCAATTAAAGGGGAAGTCCACGCTCATTGCAGACAGGGTCTCAATTAAAGGGGAAGTCCACGCTCATTGTAGACAGGGTCTCAATTAAAGGGGAAGTCCACGCTCATTGTAGACAGGGTCTCAATTAAAGGGGAAGTCCACGCTCATATCAACTTGATTTTAATAAAAGCAGAAAATTGACAGAAACAGATCTTCAGTGAAAATTTGAGAGACATCTGTCAAATTGTTCTCAACCTCTTGTATATATGAAATAAATAACAACCTTCATCAAAACTCCAGAAATTCTGTATTTTTGGAAAATACTCCACATAAGAAAAATGACGGGTTGCTCACAAAATAAAATCAGAGTTGCCCATTTGTGTAGGGATCTCCAACACTCCAAAATTTACAACTTTCTTCCTTCTTTTTTTTTTCTCTGACTTTTCTCAAACTTTCCCTGATAAGTTGTGAACAGCCCATGATTAGATTGCTCAAACCTTTGTGTAATATCACATGTATCTTTCGCAAATGCATTCTTTTACCCAGTCGAACTCTGGCTTACCAAAAGGTTTTCGGCGTCAAACACCGAGCCACCTTCCAATGTTCATGTTGAAATTTCACCATTTCATCGACATCGACTTGAAAATGATGTTATTGACATTTGTCTGTCATAATTTTCTCAGGGATTTAATTTCGGTGATAAATCATTGAAAAATCATTGAGGCGTGATGGCTCAGTGGTAGGGCAGCCGCAGCGGTCTCGTAACTGGAGGACCCGGGGGGTCGTTTCATCAAATCAACTCCATGACAGTCATAACTTTGTCGGCGATCTACGGAAATGTCATGGACTTGACAAACTGTTTCACGAAGACATGATAAACGACAACTCAATGATATCGATACTCATCGGCTAAAAAACACAGTCTATATCACAGTCCATTAGATTTATCGTCAATTACCCAAACAGACTTTGAGGCTCATTTTTCTCCAAACTGTTCCAAAATGTCAAAAAAGGCAGCGAAAATTAATACTGGTGATACAAACATCCCGTTTATATGAAAAGATGTGTTACTTATGGCATCTTGGGATTTATAAAATTGAGAAAACTTGAGGATGCATTTGTGATGTACGAATCTAGATTTGTAAATAAGAGGATACCGTAATTGACTAATTATGGAAAGAAGGCCCATATCGTGTACACTTTAGAGAAAATGATTAAATAAAGATATTTTATGACCCAATTCTTAATATTCAGTTATACAAAATACATTTAATATTGTTTATATCAAAGTATTGCGTGAAAAGGGAAAATAAAGGTAAAATACATACATGATAAATTGTCGTCGTTTAAATTGGTCTGTATATACAGACTGTTCCGTTTTAGACGCTTTTTCTATGGTAGACCGATGTGGGTATTTTTAATATTACTCTCACATACTTGTTGGGGGTCAAGAAGTCATAAAAACATATTGTCCGTCTGTAAAATATTATAATAAAAACATTAGTAAAACTATTTGATAAAAAGAATGATAAAGAAATGTGCTTGGAGATCAGGAAATAATTTTCTCTTAACTTACATTTTTCATTTTTTCGCAGCCCATAGACTAACTAAAAGCTGGCTTGTGATGGCGTTCTAAAAAGATATGACTGGTTTGGAGTACCGACAAGTCACTTGTCAGGGAAGTTGTCGCTGATCTTCGCAAATACAGCTTTGTGAAATGGTTAGCGGACAAGTTGAGCGACAGCGTCGAGATGTCGCTGATCTTGTCGTTATGACGGTTTGATGAAACGACCCCCAGGTTCGAAACCAAGTGGATGCGCTAGTGCCCTTTGGTAAGGCATTAATCCTCATTACCAAGTCCCTCAGAGAGGAAGCCATCGGTCCCCTGGTTGCTTACTTACAAGCATAGTCTGAAATGATTTCTTAGTAGTCAGGGAAAATAATCCATCAAAACTTTTCAAATAAATTGTTAGCCGCTGGAAACAAAGTGCGTAGCTTTGGGTCCTCCTATCATAAATCAATGTTTAACTTTAATAAAATTCAATTCAATTCAATTCAATGTCATATCTATAAAACATCAAATCCGTGCAGCCAGTTCCATAAGTTCCAAACCGCAAGTAAAGTCAAGAGAGTTCCGCCGACTGCTGAACATTCCAAAGGCGAAGGCAAAGGCAAAGCGGATATGCGACCGGTGCATGTCTTTTTTTTTCTGTACCATAGTGAGGCAAAAGTCTATGGAAGTGAAGTGAATTCCGTCAAGACTAGTCGGCGTGAATATTCATGAAAAACAAACTGTAGGGTTATATTAAAACAAGCTGAGCCATCGAGCATCCGGCGCTAATGCACTTTCGTATCCATACCCTACCCCTACCCCTACCCCTAACCCTAGCCTAGGATTAGGGGTAGGGGTAGGGGTAGGGTACCCAGTGCGCATGGATACGAAAGTGCATTAGCGCCCGAGCATCCTTTCTGTGTGGCGCAATCGGATCGTCGGTGCGCTCTCGATACAAAGACCTTGCTTGAGTTCGAATCTCGGCAGAGATACAGATCTACTTAGTCTAGGGTCTATTAGTATTACGAAATTTTCTTTTGCTGATTTAAAAATAAGGTGAAACTTTGAGAAAATACAAGTCTTATACTTGTAGTCTCTTTCAAAGTCTTCAAAAAGGGGTTTCTGGCCTCGCTGTGGTACGGATAAAAAGACACGACCGGCGTGGCGCGCGGCGGAGCTGTGTCATGCACGTCTGTTGAGATGACCCACAAGTTACTACACTAGATCTATACACTACAGTCCCACTCGCTATTTTTGGAGATGTGGAGTTATTCACCGCATGCATGTAAAAGTTCACATTCAAATGTCAGATTCTAACGAGTCAACGACAGCGTTACTTATTTTCATTTACATTGCAATATCAACTCCTCTCATACCATCTCTGACACTTACCCTACTTCTTCGCCCATTTTGTATGTAATCAGTTAGAAGGTGGTGAACTATCTCAAAATTATGTTACTCTTGCGACGTTGACATGCATACAAAAGGTTAAAATTGTAGTGCGTAACGCATGCGCAGGGTACGCACCGTACCGTACGTACTCACCTATGGTACTCACGCACTGATCTCCACGCGCACGCGCACGGAAATAAACTTCCGTAGGATCAGGAGATGGATGTGGGTCGTAATCATAGGTCGTAATGAATGAATGAATGAATGAATGAGTGAATGAATTTCATAATACTGCAGAAATCTTCCATGAACATTACAATTGAAAGTATAAATAGTTCAAATATCGAATACAGATATTATAATCAATAACAATTACAATGTAATCAAGAGTGAAAATTACATTGGTCAATAGAAAAGGCAGTATATCATGGGAGAACCTAAGGAAAAGCACAGCTTGTTAAAACTAGGTTCCCCAATTAAAGAGAATTACAAACATAGTTATGGTAGTGAATAGACGAGACAAGATATGCGTAAAAAATAAGAAATAAACACACATAAACATCACTGAAAACATCAAAATGAAAATAAGCTTATAATGAGCAGTTAATTTCAGCCTAGTTAATTGGTTTATAGTAGAAAATCCAGATACATATCATAGTGAGTATGTGTAAGAATGATCAAAAAGATGTTTTGAAGGAAGGGTTTTGTTTCTGTTATGTATAGACCATGGTTTAGACCATAGGTTTAGACACAGACAACAAAAAAAGCAAATACATTTGTTTTGAACTTATACTGTAAGAGGTAATTAGATAATGTTTAAGATTTCTTCTAAAAGATTTAAGGGAGGGAGCTTGCTTTAGATTTGAATCAACATGATTCCAATAAAATTTTCTGGGCAAGATGAGTACGAAGAAGTGGTAAATGGAAGAAAGAGGATTGGCGTGTAGAATGTCTATGCACTCCATCATTCGTTTTGAAAATTGATTGTAATACCAGGAGGCAATTCATGAATTCGTGCTTGATACATTAACAGTGGCGGCACCAGGATTTTTAAAGTGGGGGGGGGGGGGCAAATGGGGGGCAAAAGAAAATGTTGGGGGGGGGGCAAGGGCGGACAAAAAAAATTTTGACACTTTTTGTAGTGAAAATGTACAGAATATTCGGCTATAAACCTACCCAGATATGAGGACATTTTGAGCATCTAGCTGAACTGCCCGATTATAAAGAGGTGTTAGTTATATACTGCGAGCGAGCGAAGTGAGCGAGCAAAAATTTTGACATTTTTCATAGTAAAAATGTACAGAAATTACATATTCGGCTATAAAACTACCCCGATATGCATGAGGACATTTGAGCATCTTGCTGCCCGATTATGAGGTGGTAGTTATTTATTGCGAACACTTTTTGTCGTGAAAATGTAAAGAAATTATATTCGGCTATGAAACTACCCAGATATGAGGACATTTGAGCATCTTGCTGCCCGATAATAAGGTGGTAGTTATACATTGCGAACGGGCAAAAATTTTGAAACTTTTTGTGGTGAAAATGTACAGAAATGATTATTTGGCTATAAAACTACCCCAATATGAGGACATTTGATCATCTCGCGGCCTGATTATGTGGTGGGAGTTATAGGCCTGTATTGCGAGCGAGCGAAGCGAGCGAGCAAAAATTTTGACACTATTATAGTGGAAATGTACAGAAATTATTCGGCTATAAAACTACCCAAATATGAGGATATTTACACGAGCTGAGCGAACAAATTTGCCCCATGCCCCCCCCCACCCCCACCTTGATGCCGCCACTGCTTCCCAAGTTTCCGTTTTCTTTCTTTTTCCTTCTTTTCTCCATTCCTTTTTCCCTTTTTTCTTTCCTTTTCTTTTCTTTTTCATTTTCCACCCTTTTATTTTTTTTCACTCCGAAAATTATTGGGGGGGGGGCAACTGGGGGGGGGGCAAAGCTTCTGATTGGGGGGGCAAATGCCCCCCATGCCCCCCCCCCCCCCCCCTTGGTGCCGCCACTGTACATTAAACGGCCTAACTGGTAATGAAACAAATCGTTTAATTTCAACGCTTTATTTTCATTGAATAATATTTTAGACGGAGCTAGTCTAAGCTTTTTCAAAATCATTCTCATCACCCGTTTTTTGAATATGTAACTGCCCCCCCCCCCCCCAGCTACGCTAGTGCTTATAACTACTATTGTAACTTGTTATTGATAAAAAGTTTGATGAAACAGGGCCCTGGCCATTTATAACGACTGACCAGGCTTTGTGCCTGCAAACTGGGGGGGGGGGGGGGGGCGGGCGGAGGAAGCCGGAGGGATATGTACCTCCACTTTTTCACTGAGGTAGAATGGATCTTGAGACACAAGTTCTCCCAAACTCAGCTGCTCAAAATAAATTCCTTTCCACTGCTTTATGAATATCAATCCAGGTCTTAGCCCGAGGGGGGGGGGGGCACTCTGCCCCAAAAGTGGTAGGTAGGCCTATGTGCCGCTGGCAAGACCAAAAAAAAAAAGGGGGGGGCTTCGGAACTAGCATATCTTGAAAAGGATGGTCTTCGGAATTACTAACATTTTGGAAAAAGGGGGTCTTTGAAACTGGATTACAATATAAATATGACGCTGCGGGTTCCCACAAGCTCCCATTAGCTGTGTGTCATGGCAAGTCTATGTTGTGTGTATGCATGAATGAAAACTGAATTCCCTGTGGTGGATTGGAAGCGGACTGGAAGCAACGGGGAAAGCCCGGAGGAATTAAGCACCTGGAATGAAACTCGTTTTCAACTCTTCACCAAAAATGATATTCTTCGAAACGGGCCGGGGCGGGCCATGACGGCCGGAACGACGGAATGAAAAAAAACAAACAAACAAACAAAACGGTGCTTTAGAACGGTTTTCTCTCTTCTTTTTCTCAACAAGAAAAAATGGTATGCTTTGGAACGGAAATTTGATTGTAAAAATGGGGGTCTTCTGCATGGGCGGCACATACGTACCCACCGCACACTATATACTGAGTCCCCCCCCCCCCCCCCCCCCGGGGGGGGAGGGGGTTCTTAGTCAGTCTGTCCCATTTTCTTCCGCCATTGGTTCCTCCTGGCAAGATGGTGTTTGCCAAGCTATTCTTCCATTGATTCGTTTTGTGGTCTACCAAGTCCCCGGACTGTGAATCACAGAGTACGGGGTTCTAATCCCTGGCCCAGCACTAGTGTCTTTTAGCAAGACATTAATCTACATTTGCCACACTCGACCCAGGTGAGGTAAATGGGTACCTCGCAGGAATCAATTCCTTGAAATGCTAGAGCGCCTTAAGTGCAGCCATGCTAAAGCCAGGTTAATAATTGTGGATCGCCAGGAGTGTCAAGTCTGACAGACATGTGCGCTATATAAGAACCTACTATTTTGTTTAATCATGACTTTATTCAAGTTCAAGGCAGTGAATATAAACATATATACATAGAAAGACCAGGTCCATCGTTTCATGCCAAACGAATGGCAGGTCGAGAAATTTACATGGTTACATAATGACAAAGTACAAATGCGTGAAAGAATAGTGTTAAATTAATAAAGTATCATGACTACAAAATTGTTTTATTTAATATGGCATGTTACGTATACTGGGCTCCTAAACTGTTGTAATAACAATTATAGCAATAATATCTTAAAGTCTAAACACGGGTTACAACTTGACGAAATACAAATACATGACAGAATAGTGTTCCATTAATAAAATATCCTATCATTAATTACAAGGTTATTGTTTGGTTTGATAGGACATGTTACGTATACTAGGCTCCGAAATAGTTATAGTGATAATTAAAGTAATAATGAAATATAATGAAAAAAAAAAATATCACGACGGTACAGAGGTAACAATTGTAATGTATAATAATAATACATTTAAATTTACCTTCTCAATCTTTAACATCTCACGTTCAATGAAATATATAAAAATATGTGCATATATTTCACTAATTTCAAATGGGAGAAGACGGGAGAATATCCCAAAACAGAATCCGCTTGCCAAAACTATCACTAACTACTGGATAATGAAACATTACGGATCTAAGTGTCGTACCTCCCCCCAGGCTCGCTCTTTCCTGGAATAAAATATTGTAAAGGAAGAGAGTATAGCAAGTTTAGACAGTGTCTGAAAGAATTCACTTGGACGGATTTTTGAGCCAGTTGTTTTGAGGATTCGTTTTGGACGGCTTTTATTGCTTCGATCTACTAGGCCCCTCGCCCCGACTTCTATCGCATAGAAAGACACTGTGTACCCTTTGTCCTGGATATCCCTCACCAGTGAACTGTATTTTTCAACTTTCCTTTGGTGTGCATTCTCAAGGTTGGTTTCAAAGGGGACAGTTAACTCTATAATACTGATATGTTTGTCTTCTTCCCGTAGGATGACTAAATCTGGGCGCAGACTTGTAGTGAGAATGTGGGGAGGTACGGTGCCCCCAGCAATTGAATGCCCTTCTAAGTCGGTGTAAATGTTCCCGTTAAGCAGGTTTTCAAGGAATGTTTTGTGCATGTATCTCAGTATGTTATTATGTCGCCACTCATATCTATCAAGGAAGATTGGGCAGTTCGAGAGTATATGATGCAGGGTGCCTGTGGTATTGGGGCAGAAGATACATTTATCGCTAAGCCGTTTACCCCATGTGTGTAGGTTAGTGTAGGAGGGCAAAGAGTCTATGCACGCGTTAACAATAAAACTTAATACTCGTTTCGGGAGATTGTAAATAATCGATTTCCATGTTAGATTCTCATTTTCCAATAACAACAGTGAAGCAAATTTACCCTGTATCAAGAGTGGCTTTATACGATCAGACCAGTATTTGACTATATCTTCCTCGATTACCTGCTTAACAGTTTTCTTTACAGTTTGCCATGGGCTTGTCTGAACATCAATTATATTCTCAACTTTACCATGATTTACACTACATTGTACAATGGTTGACAGTTTACGTGACCATTGTGACTCCCTTTCAATAGCAGAGTCAATGGCTTGATTAACTACAAAATCAGCTTTGACCCTGGATCTACTAAAGGCGAGAGATTGGGACTGACGGTAAATATCGGATAGTCTAGGGATATTGAGACCTTGAGGTAAGTGGACAATAGCGACGTTGGCACCCCGAGCAGGAACGCCTAACCAACTTTTCAGGTATTTATCGGTTAATACGTCAAGTTTATCCAAATGGGTCTTTTGTAGTGTATGCACTGTAAGCAAAAAACGGATAGAATTGAGTAGGTATCGTGAATATATTGCAATCTTAAACTCCGGGCGCACCTGTAATTATTATTATTATTATTATTCCATCTCTGCATTCAGTGTCGACATTTCACATCTTTTGATTCCGCCATCGACATCAAGCAACTCGCTCATGATGATGGTCTCCTAGCTGCGTTCACAAATCCTGTTAATTGTAAAATTTCCCATATTTTATACAAATCATGCAAACATGCCATCCGCCTTTACAAGCGATGGACCTGGTACAATTGCAACTTTCTCACTATTATGTTTATGTTAATACTCTGTCAAATAATTTCTTTTCCTTTTCAAACATTGTTGGACTGATAATGTTATGTTCATACCTTGTGTATTGTATTCTACTTTTCTTGAATAAAGAAATGATATAAACAACTTTCTTTGTATTTAAGAAGTAAATTGTTAATGTCTGACAATGTGTTTATATTTTTTTTCTGTAATATTATTATGCTTTGTATCATGCTATTGAACGCAGAAATAAAATCAATCAAACAAACAAACATCCGTGCCAACAGGCTCAACCTAAAACTTGTTGATATGTTCTTATCATTCCAGATCGGCTTCAGAACTCAACATTGCTCAAGTGCAAATGTTACTGCTGCAATTCTGATCTTCAAGTTGATTTCCTGAGCAGATTTTGCATACTCTGTGATATATGCCCCTAAATACTAAGTTGAAGTGATCAACGTTTTCAAGTTTTCACTGTTACATTCTCCGCATTCAATTGAAAGCATTTTATAGGATCTTGTTTTTTTCCAGCGCTGATTCCCATGCCGAGTTATTTTGCTCTTTCTTCGAGTCGTTTTGTTAAGAAAATTCATCAGATGTACCAGCGATCAGGTCAATGTCATCATCTATAAGATTGGTGATAGATCTTCCACTTATACTGCTTCCGTCATGATATTTTCTAAGAAGATGTTAAGATTGTTGGTGAAAGTAAACAACCTGCATGGCCTTGCTCCAACTTTGGTATAGGAAACCAATCACTAAGCTCATCTCTGTGTATAAGACAGCCCTCTGGGATGCCTTAATTGTAGAGGGCGTCAATTACATTAACATTGTCTTTGCTGATACTGAACTTACGAAGAATCACTATCATGCCATCTTGCCACACACGACTAAACGCTTTCTTGAAGTCTTTAAGTTATGGAAGAGTGGCTTCTGATCAGTCCTGAATTTTTCGCTTAGGCTTTTATAAGATTAAAGATTTGCTCCATCGTGGAACGGCCTTTCCTGCTTGTGGGCGGAATCTATTATGGACAGGGGTGTCGATCCGTGTTCATGATTGGGGGCAGTGGCGGATTTAGGGGGGGGGATCCCGGCCCGTGCCCCCCCCCCTTTGGAGGGAAAACAAGGCATTGTGCCCCTCCTATTTGCGATTGTGCCCCCCCCCCTTTTGGACCAGAAAACCTTCTTTTTTTTTTTTTTTTTTTTTTTTTTGCTTATCAGAGAATTATGGAGGGGAACTGGACCCATAACCCCCCCCCCCCCCCCCCCACTGAGCGACTTTTGGAGGGCTGGCGAGACCAAAAAAATATGGGTCTCCCTCCAAGCAGTTTCCAAAAGTTGACAATCCTGCATTTGTTTGCCCCCCCCCCCCCCCTTTATACGAAATCCTGGATCCGCCCCTGATTGGGGGGATGACAAACCAGGGACTGTTTCAAATATCTGTATAAAACTTTCACTTTAAAGCAACCCAAAATGGTTTTTGTGTGTGTGTGTGATTAAATGTTGTCTAAATTCATGGCAAATACAACAAAATAAAAATGCGAGGGAAAGAATTTTCTTCGATATTTTCGCATGGAAATTATGGCATTACTATTTCCTTACTTCTAATCATTAAAGAATGTGATGGTATTTCAAGATCAAACATAATGAGTTTGGATGATTATTAGTTTGAAGTTAATGTATCATAATTCTTATTTATTTTATGCGAAAAATATTGGGGGATGATAATACAGGCCATTCCCCCACCTGAAATTTTTTTGGGATATATACCCCCATCCCCCACTCATGATTATGGATCACCTTTAACACTAGGATGGCTTATCAAACTGATTACTGTACGATCATAGTTGGTGCAGGATTTGAGGTTGGCTTTCTTTGGGAGTGGTATGATGATTGACTTTGTCCATGTAGATTGCCAAACACTGTACTGAAAAAATCATAAATTTACATTTTCTCTAAAGAAAATATTTGATCATTCATGCACCCTCAATAGAATCATATCAATTATGCTTTTACACAAAACCTGTATGATACAAATCTATTCCCTCATCAAAAGCAAAGAAAATGAAAATATATTAATTTTTGTGAACGGAGAAAATGGGAGAGGAGCTCGCAAGATACATCACGGAGTTACCAAATTGTGTTTGATTGATTACAACTTTAAAAATTCATAACTTTCTTATTTCTTGTTAGATTTTGCTCAAACTTTCATTGATCTGTTTCTTTAATTTTTTTTGCTTCTTTTAGAACAAACTTGGGTTCGACTTCCCTTTAAAATGTGTAGAAATTGGGATTTTAGCAAACTCAAACAAGCAGGGAAGGTTACGGGTGAAGTTAGGAAGCATATGAATAACAAAAGATCATTCTAGAAGTAAAACAAATTAATATGCAAAATGAAAATCACCCACTGTTTCCATATTATTTGTTTATACGTTCTGGAAAACGATTTCGATCAATAAATAGACGTGCTCATCGTTTTCCAATTCCTTCGTTCCTACGATAACAATTCTACCTGATTTTTATATTTTTCCTTATTTCTGTAATTTGCCCGGATCATGAACCTATTTCTCTCCATTAATCATGCAAGCTAATTAAAAAATACTGAGGAATGTTTATGTCATGTTATATCGTATATTTTTGTAAAGTTTTATGAGGCATGTATAATGTGAGCAAAACAAATTCCCATTAGACAATAAATTTAAACTGAAATAAACTTGAGGAAGGCCAGCTAGGAGCCGAAAAGCTTGTGAATACACCTATAGTTACCTGCTTCATTCTTCAATCTTCTTTAATTGCGTTGACCATATATGGAAAGGACATGCTAAAGCTGGTAAATAAAAGGGTTTCCCCCTTTTACATAACGTCTTGAAATGGACTTTTATGAATTTGTCATTCGATTACACAGCCACAACTTCTGTTCAAGGCTTGATAATTCATGCATCTTTAACATGTGAGAGCTGGCTGCTTTCATGAGGAATTAAGGGGCTCACTCAAACCAGGTCATCAACCGAAACTGATAAGACATTACATTTTTTTTATTTTTTAAAAATCTTTTATAGCACTGAATACGAATTTCAACAGTCTGAATTTGTTTGAATAAATTAGATGACATAGAAAAGGAAAAATTTGAAAACTATTTAAATCTTTTAAAAAATAGATTGCTTCTTTTTTCATCATCATTTATTAGGCAAATGATGTAGATGTACGTGGTAATATTAATAAATTACAATGTCCTAATTTTGATTTTATATATCCACCATAATTGGTATAAATAATTTGCATAAGAAAGTTGTATTTTAGTTTATCACATTCGGCTTGATGCCAGGGGCGGCGCCAGGGTATTTTGATAGGAAGGGCAAGACGACCTAAAGATGACGTCATATTTTTTCTCCATTAAATAACAGGGGTAATATAGAGTTATATGTTTAAGACCTCTCTTTTTAATACTCCTCTTTCTTCTTTCTTCCCTTTTCTTCCCTTTTCTTCCTCCTTTTCTTCTTTTTTCTTCTTTTTTTTTCTTTTTTCACTACTTGAAAAATCATAGGGGGGGCGGTCGCCCCCTCTGCCTCCCCTGTAGCGCCGCCCCTGCTTGATGCAGAAGTACTTCAATTCATTTACCCATCAGTGCATAATGTGTTTTCAAGTCACCGTATAAGATAAGAAATTACAAATACAAGCAATAAAACACAAACATTTCACAATGCGACCGAGATTATTTTGTTATATTCTATTGTTTGAATATTTATATGACAATGTCATGGAATAGTGCATGTATCGCTCTTTCGTGAAATGATTGTTTATAAATAATAAAGGAACCCTGTGGAAGGGTAAATATACATAATTTTTATTTAAGAAAAATATTTGGTAGTGTATGGTGGCTACTGGGGCGATCTTCAATGCATCGAACAAGCAATTCTTTTCCGTAGCATGCCCTTCACATTAGGTTAGTGATGGGTCGTTTGTTTTTAATTCCTCTCAAATTCTTAACAACTTTACAGTAGATAATCGATATGAGTTTGCCACCTTTGTAATGCTAAATATGAAATCGTTGTTTCATTTCATACTGCCATTTACCTTCAGTGTTTACGTATATATGTTTATATGATACGAAAAACTTCATCGCCCCAGATCAATTTCTTAATAGATGTATGGATAGCTTGTGTAAGTTGTGTAAAGAAATAAAGGACTGGAGAATAATGGCATTCCTTATAATAGGAAGCATTCTCTTCTATCAAACCGTTCCTTCGTATAATATCCTTTACTTTCCTTCTCCTACTTGTTGGAATAAATTGAGCTACCAGACGTACTGTTGGTTTGATTAGCGTGTAAGTTATTTTTACAGTACACTATATTAAAAGGTATTTTTTTAAATATAAAAAGTCCTCTCTTCTTAATAGATCACTAAAGGGTGCAAAGCCTCCTGGCTTCCATACCCAAACATTTTGAGGGGGCTATAAAAATATAATAAAGATATAGATATGGCTAAAATATTTTTGTCATACATGTATATCTGGTTGGTACTAAGTCAATTTCCCCCCCCCCCACTTTATTTTTTGGCTGGGGGGGGGGGGGGGACCTCAGTACGCCAGTGCCCTGGCTTTCATGCTTCCATAATCTAAAATTGTGGATTTTAATTCAATAAATTGATTTGATTTGATTTGATTTGATTTGATTTAACTTTGATTTGGTAAACTGAGTAGACTATAAAGGCGCTGACATATGGGTAGCAGGGGGGGGGGGGAGCAGGGGGCACAGCCCCCCCCCCCACTTTTTCAAGTACCAAAAAAGTGTTGTTTTTCTTTTATTTCTGAAAAATGCCCCTTCTCCTCTGCTAAGTGCCCTTTTTTACTACTTAAAGTGCCACTTTTCCTTTCTAATAAGTGCCCTTTCTCCTTCTGATAAGTGCCCCTTTTCAAATCTGATATTTGCCTCCTTAACTCTCTAATAAGTGCCCTTTTCACCTTCTGAAAAGTGCCCCTATAATTTCTCTCTAATAATATGTGCCCTTTTCTCATTTGATAAGTGCAATTTTACTTAGGATAAGCGTCCCCTTTTTCTTTCTAATATATGCCCTTCTCCCCTTCTGATGAGCGCCCCTAATATCCCTCCACTATGTGCCCTTTTCTCATTTGATAAGTGTATTTTTACTTTTGATAGGTGCCCCTTTTCCCTTCTGATAAGTGCCATCTCTTTACTTCTGGTAAGTGCCCAGTTTCCTATCTAATATGTGCACTTTTCCTGTGTGCACTTTACCTCTTTCTACCTCTAATCAGCGCCCTTTTTTCTTCTAATAAACGCCCCTTTAGCCTATTAGTTCCCACTGTTTCTTACAAAGAGAGCCATATCTAGCTTCTTTAAATAAATAAGAAAGGAAAGGAAAGAAAAACAGAAAGAAAGAAAGAAAGAAAGAAAGAAAGAAAGAAAACACTTGTCTGTAGTGGATGGGACAGTAAAAGCAATACATGCTAATGTCGACAATACTTTGAGTTGATGATGAATAAAAGTTCATATTCATAAGTATAAGTGATTATTATTTAAATAATGATTTATAGTCTAAAAAATAATTTGTAACTGTTGAATGAGTGTGGCAAGGGAACGATCTTGAACATTAAATTTGAAAAAGTAGACATTTTCATAGTCATA
Source organism: Heliocidaris tuberculata (assembly GCA_025618425.1). NCBI lineage: Eukaryota > Metazoa > Echinodermata > Echinoidea > Camarodonta > Echinometridae > Heliocidaris > Heliocidaris tuberculata. The sequence continues at coordinate 37,034,035 of CM046838.1, read as the reverse complement.
GTGACAACACATTAAGTATCATCCGCTGTTTTATCAATCTTTTTGTTAAAATGCAGTTCTCATCAGAGTTGTGAAACAAGGATAATATTAAAAGGCGCTGGTAAAAAGATCCTAGAAATTCTAAATCAATTTTTTCTTACGCCCAAGATAATTTGTTTGTGGTTTAAAATAATTATATCCTTGTTCATCAATATTCTTAACTAGTATAATAGGCCTCAGTGAAGTGTATTAACCCATATCAAATTAAATGAAATATTTAGTTAAGTCCAAAATGAATAAAGGTGACTGCCTCCAGATCGTTGGCCCCACAACTGAGCCATAATAAAACAAGACAGAGGGGGCGGCGATTCCTTGTCATGACCGGGTGGGGGGGGGGGGGCTATAAGGAAGCAGGCGGGCCTGTTCAGTAATCCCATGTGGAAAAACATTCTTTTGATATCCCTGCTTCGCTTTTATTATTTAGGCAAGGGAATGCAGCGACTGAGGAAGTAATTTAGCATTCCATAATTCAGAAATTTTATAATAAACAACATTTTTAATTCCATAGGGAAATTGCAGCATTATTGTAGGTACTATTTGTACATGATTGATAGTTCATAATTTTAATTAACAAATTTCCGGGAAGGGGGATACGCCCTATACATATTGCCGTGTAATTCTGCCCCACAACGGATCGCCGACCTTCCAAATTTAATGAAAATTTTCATTGCCTAGCACTGGTAGACACAGAGTAAAATCGCAGTCTAAGTTTTGATTGGTTATTCCCATTTTGATCAAGCCTAAAGATCTTCTTCTTCTTCTTTCTTCTTCTTTTTCTTCTTCCTCTTCTTTTTCTTCTTCTTTTTCTTTTTTTTCCTTCTTCTTCTTCTTCTTTCTACTTCTCCTTTCTTCTTCTTCTTCTTCTTTCTTTCTTTCTTCTTCTTCTTCTTGTAATCTTCAAAGGGCACAATATGCAGCCTATTACAAAGATCTAGTAGAGTGTTTATACATTAGCAGTTTTTAGTTTGCGAGAGAGAGAGAGAGCATGGCGACCGAGCGAGAAGATTTTAATGAGCCTTTTTAACACAGCTAGAGAATGAGAGAGCTCGCCTTGTAACATGTAGCGTTGGGTAATGTTACAGTCATATTTCTTTTCAATTTTTTTTTTTTTTTTAAATCGACTCCTATATAATTTTTCAGTGAATCAGTGTTGTCCCTGGTAGACTGGTAGACAGTAATGAAAGTAATGAGCCTTTAAAATATCTACTGCAATATGGTTGCCCTTATTGATTAGTCTGTTGATTGAATTCAAAACCTTTGGCATTGGTCCTTTTCCTCTTCTGCGCATGCGTGTTGTAGCAAATATTATCAGATTTAAAAACTGTAAACGTAATATGCACGAATAACTTTAGCGAAATATAATGATATCGTTATTACAGAATAGACTACCATTGAAGTCTGTTTTTTTTTTTTTGTGGCATGCTGTCGATTTAAACGTATATAGGTGGCCTGCTGTCAGCACGCATTTCACCATTGTCCGGAGTGTATTACGACGTCAGAAATCAGCTTTTATCTCACGTTTCAATACCCACCTACATCGATATTTCGATATTCACTTTTCATTTGAGTCAGAAGTCAGCACTACGACCTTCTGTCAATCTTACTCGTGCTCTATACTGAACTTGTGCTTTCACCGACCCGTACAGGACCCGGTAGAATACTTTGAGGGTCCGTTCACTGGGACATGCACAACTGTGCCGGAGAAAACCTTCTGTGATACCATCGGAAGAATTAGATGAAATTACTTCAAAGTATCGCTAGCTCACCTTACCTCGACATCAAATTCAACTCAATTATTCTAAGAAGGTAAAGTTACAAATTAGATTCTGTATATTTATCCTAGGCTCATAATTCTCCAGACTAATATATATTTCATTATCCCTTTATTTTTTTACACGAAAAACAGAAAGTGTTGTATGCCGAGAAAAATGTTATAGAAAGGAGAACATTCAGTACTCTGCAAAGAATTATATTAGAAATGATATGTGCTAAATAAGTTCAAATCGGAATAATTGTCCAAAATAACTGACCCTGTTAAGCCTATATCATCATTCACCTAATTTCTGTTCAATTCAATAGCTTGATACGTATACGTATAAGCCTATCGATTAAGCTCACACCCGAAGTGATTTCTTCACTTCGTTTGTTTCACTTGATCTGAGAATAGCAGTGTTGTCCTAAACGCGAATCAGACAATCAATCGTCCAAATCTATCTGAATTGGTTCAATCGTACAGTTTATTCCTCAACTACCTCGAGGAAAAATACCCAGAAATGATATAAGTACTTATGTTGAAGGCTTCACATTCGCATGAACCCCCCCCCCCCCCAAAAAAAAAAAAAAAAAAAAAAATGAGTAATTGAATTACATTTTACCTAAAAACATTAAAAAGGTAAAGTATATTTGCTATGCAAATAATAAAAACCAGTAATTATTAAACGGTTTAGAGACATTATATGAGCAACTGTGTATCATGATAAGAGTATTAAATTGTGAATGACATGATTTAAGAACTTGTAGAGCACCCAAATATAAAGTTGCCCATTTGGAGCTATCGAGGAGTTTTACATTACGTTACTGAGAATGAAATTAATTTTCACCTTAAATTTATCTAAAAGTTCTCCAAATTTGTTACAATGTCACTATCAAGTGTGAAACAACTAGTAAATTATACTACCTAAAAAGATTTCCGTTTGAAGTATAAGGAATTCAGGCAAAATAAAACCCAAACAAAACAAAACACCCTTCAAGAACAGATGAACAGATATTATTAGTTTTTTTAATGAAACGAGAGTCTTTCAACTACTTTTCTTTGTAAGTAAAGAATTTTTTTTTTTTTAACAACAACAACAAAAAAACGCTACATGAGACTTTGAAATAATTATGTTTTATCTACCCTTTTTATACTGAAAATTATATTATGTGAACAATACTTCTATTAAATTCGAAATATATACTTTTGCCATACAACGTATAGAATCAAAGATTACAGATGTGAGGTCTTAAGAAATTTGTGGTTCATGTATCAATTGAAATTTTTATTTGAGATAATAAAAACTATTAGACTACATACAGTAGAGCATAGAGAGAGAGAGAGAAAAAAAAGCCGAGTCGCATTTAGGAAATAATACAAAAATATTAAGTAATATGAATAGCTTTAAACAATTTGATCATAGTGACTAAGATCCACTTCATACAGGGTTTCACTGTAAATTTGGAAATATGATTTTTTTAAATTTTGATTGGGTGTATTATTCCACAAACGTAATCATAAAAAAATAATCAAAAATCTCTGCAGTGATACACTTTACCAATCATTCTGAAACATCAATATCGTGATTTGATTTTACTTGATTAAGTTTTATTCTAACAGGGTAGTCCCATTATTAATCGAAATACCGTTCTTCCTGGCGGCCCTGTATAATCTAGAAAACTCTTTAAAGGTTTTATATTCAAACTAATCAGAAGAAATGCTATGACACCTCTGTCGCGCACTGCTCCGCGGACAGTTTGGCGTATAATAAAGCCGAATATCGGGGGTAGAAGTTTGGTGGATATCTGCTGTGTATACAGGCAATGAAAAGCAAGTATTCAAATCATTTGAAGTGTTATTACGTTCAATAATTATTGGTTGTTGCGAACAAAGGTGTTTAAATTCAACTAAATTCAATCATTTCCACATTCTGTGAAAAATCGTACCATTAATAAACATATGCTCAGCAATGAAATGTACAATACAATATCTGTTAAATTCTTGTCCCGAACAACGCTTATTTGCTAATTACGCCAGTGATTTGAAAAATATTTTGGCGGCTTCAGCGAATGAGACCGACAATGACAGTGTCGCTTGCCTTCTTACATATCTGAGGGTTCACGAGACAAAATGAGGTCCCCATTGGAAATAAGCTTATTATCAGCTTTTATAGGTTATCTCGTCAAGGTGTATATAAATATATATATATATATATATATATATATATATATATATATATAATAAAAAAATTGTCCTGCGTTGGTTGATGAGAATTACACAAATTTCATCAACGAATAAACAACCGTTGAGAGATGAAAAAATATCGAATATATATCTGTATATTCTCTCGTACATTCCATATTTTAATCATATAATTGACGTATAAAATAAAAATAAAATTAAGTCTCTCGGACCATGCGGACTGTCTGTATCGTGGGCTGTCGATCCACTGGAATGCTTCCGATTTTGGCAGCAGCTTAGAGTTATATCCATATCTTACTATTTTTCAACGAATATTTGCAACTTACTGATATCAATTCAATTCGATTCCATTCATTTCAATTTCAATTTAATGACATTTATTTCTAACTTTTCAATATAGTGTACAGAGTAATAAATGAACAAAATAATGCATGTATATTTTCAACAAAATTATGAAAAAATATACATTCATGTGCTACATACATAGTTGGAGGACACCCCTATAAAAGCAAAAGCTTGGGGAGAGGGTGCCCAAAGTAAATAGTACATAATAGTACATAATAAATATATGAAAAGCAAATATCTACCTACAAAAAAAAAGATAACATTCCTAGACCGCTGAGCTTGATTGGAGGGGAAAAAGAAAGAAGGAAAAGAAAAGAGGGAGAGAGAGAGAGAAAAAAAAAGGGGGGCGGAATGGAGGTGCAACATAAAAGGAGTACGGAAAAGAGAAATATTCACGAAGAAACAGAGAAGAAACGGAGAGCATAGACCCAATGGAGGGTGGGAAGTGTCTTAAACCATATTATTTGTAAGATGAAGTGAAATGTTTTTTTCATCCTTCTAGAGAAGCTGGCAAGAGATGCGGAGTATTTTATTGTGTCTGGGATAAAGTTCCACATCTTAGGTCCCGAGTACCGGATGTTATTTTGGAATAATAAGATTCTGTGCTTGGGTAGATGGATGTGATTTGCATGTCTGGTTCCGTACTTATGAATAGCATTTTGTGTGTTTAATACGGTTACAAAATTAGAAGTGGTCCTGTATATTCTAGTATACAGAAAATAAAGGCTGAAATTTAGACGGTATAGAAGAAAATAAAATATGCAGTAATCTTAAAAAGTCGCAGTGGAATCGATCACTTAAGGAACGTTTAGGTTATTTAAAACAAAGAAGCTACGATAAATAGGAATGTTAACATTGCCTCTCTTATTTAGGAGCAATATGAACAACATCATTCTTTACAGTACAGGTAATTAAAATCATTCAACACATTATTGTTGAAAATGAGCTGTTACAAGTGTATGTTATTTGCACATTTCGGTGTTCCAGTTAATGCTGAAGATCATTCTGTAACGCTTTTCTGCCACAAAAAAAAACATAATAATTCTTTTCAATCTGATCTTCGTGTTTCTTTAAATTCACCTCACGTAAATTACATTAAAGAGCGTTACAGGTTCATAAAATTCGTCATTATTTTCTATTGAGTAAGTTAATATGAAGCATTTAAAAATGTGACATTTTATTTCCATATTGTTCCTAATAATGGTAATGATGACAATAAAATACTAATCATGTCTGTCACCCCGTGACGCTCCTGGCGTCCCAACGTCATCCCAACAGTATTACTTATTATTACTTCTGATACAGATGCATCTGTTACAGCATCGTAAACACAATATATGTATATACAGAGTAAAGTATATCATATAGCGACAATAAAATACTCGTCTCAATGTTGATTTCTTATTGTGGGAAGATCAAACGTGGTAATGCTTTCTTGCATTGGGTCCAAAGAAGTAGAGATGGTTTTCTTCTTTGAACGCTAAACCAAATTGTATTCATAAAATATACAATGACTAAATCTTTGGTGACTCGGATTTGATATTTCAGGATTGTGTATGTACCTTTATAAATTGTAAACCTAAAACGAGAATCGGATTTGAGATAGAAGCCTTAAGTCATGCACTATCGCAGGTGCACTGATTTTTTTTTCCAAGCTAGAATATATAGCCGCATCTTATAGCAAAACTAAACTCTTCCACAGTAAGAATCTCATGACATATATAGGTAAGTAGCATTTGTATCATGTAGTGCATTTAACGGCATAATTCTATTTGTACTTTATCCAATCTAAACATAGTACGCATCTGTCTTAAGAGAAACAGACTCAGGGATTTAAGTAAAAAATCTACTGAAGTAACTCATAATTTTACAAATGTCATACAGAGACTTCAATGAATTAAGACATTTCTTGACTGACTTCAATTTCAATGAAGTAGAACAATCGATGGTTTTTACAGTAGCCATATATGATCAACATGAATTAAATTAAGTCTGCATTTATCTTTGTTAGAATATCCAAATAGTTTCTAAATAGAATCACATTAGAGAAACAGAACTTGAACTTGAACTTATCTTTGAAATTTATTTATGGAATAAAAAAAAAAATCTAGTCTGGTACCTTTACACATTGGAAAACATTGTTTGGCAATAGAATAAACAACAAAAAATGTAATGGTAAATATGAAGAGGATTTTAAACATAACTATAATACAAATATAAAAGGATGAAAGGTCAGTATCAAATATCTAAATTTTTAATCAGATACTTAATATCTAGAAGTTTTTATCAGTCCTTCATTCAAAAGATACTCAACTAGTGTCCTTCTAAAGCAAGATATGGATGGCTTTGTCCGCACAGAAAATGATAGATCATTCCACACTATTCCACACGCACATCATTCCACTACCTACATATGAAACTGAAAATTTTCCTTTGGTCGTTCTGACCTTGGGTATATACAAGTTGTTTTTGTTTTTTTCCTTTTGCCTTGTCGAATAATTATGCTGAATAAATGAGCAATACTGAATGACTTTATGAGGTAATATTCCATTTACAAGTTCATATATGAAACTACAAATACAAAGTTTGGGCAGTTGATGTACATTCAAAATCTTTAACTTTTTAAGTAATAGTTTTGAATAAGTCATGATTAAACCAAATGTGATAGCATAGAGCCATTTTTTGACTTAACAGTATAAATTTAGATTCATTTCATAAGTGCTACCCCATACTTCAGTACCACATTTGATATGAGGTTGCACCAAAGTTTTGTACAGTAAAATCAAAATTTTATGGGGTACAAAATTTCTGAGTCTAAAACTAATACATTTTAATATTTACAATAATAAATTTTCTTTCTAATGCATTTGTTTACCTTCTCAGTATGTTTTTTCCACGTCAAGTATTTATCGATGTTGAAAACTACTAACGGTGCAACCTCAGCTTCATTTATAATGATATGTGCTATTGCCAGCATTCTTTTTATTTCAAATGACGCACGTGCTTAAAATAATGGTTTGAATATGCATGGATGTTCCATAGCAGTAATATACAGTTTATAAAAACCATGAAAAAGGGTAATTGTTTATGTCTAATTATCGGTTTGAAATATATGATAAGCAAAATGGAAGATAAAATATGTAAACAAGTCAAAACAGATCAAATACAGTTTACGTTTATGCCCGAGAATATTATGAGTATATAGATAAGAATTTGAGAGAGAAAGATCGTTTTATTAGGACGGAGATTTCGTTAGGATTCATGCATTTTGTGACATAAACTCAATAGTTAAATTTTGTGTGATCGAAATAAGGTATGTAACAATGTTTGTGTTTGGTCTTCAAGCGTTTTTTTTTGGTTTGTTTTTGTTTTTTTAATTCCTGTTATTGAATATCAATACAAGAATTATAAAGGTCAATGTGCTTCATAGCGCTTGTGCAATTTATATATCAAGTAATAATTATACACCCTTAAAAGAACTAAGCAAAACATTAACCAATTTTTAACCAACGCTGGGCTACATACTGACCTGTAAACTGTTGGTTACAATTTTACCAAACTAATTTACCAAACTAATTTACCAAACTAATTTACCCAACTAATGTTGGGTAATCTAAATGTTATGTAGTTGGGCAAATTAATTTGCCCAACAGCTTTTCACCAATTACATTTTACCCAACTCTCAGTTTGCTAATTTATCAATTTTTGATTATTTTCATTTGGTTAACTAATTGCCCAACTAATCTGACCGAATGAGATATTACCCAATTGGTATTTTACCAAATTGAGCAGTAATTGCCCAACTCTGTTACAATTTATCAAACTGATTGGGTAATGAAGACTATGTGGTTGGGCAAATCATCACATTTCTTCAAATGAAAGCAGGTACCCCCCCCCCCTCGTGTAGCCCAGCGTTGGTTAAAAATTGGGTCTTATCCTATTTCATACCTATCCTATCCAGCTAATCAAACCGAACATGCCAAATGCAAGCTGTTATATACCCCTTACAATTTACGATGCGTTTGGTCATGTTTTATGTTATTGCATGGGTTGGAAAAGATAACCTAATTTGCGGAACATCGATTAGCCCAATACATATTGGACAATATACAGTTATAATGGAAAACTATTTACTTCCCAACAATTAAGTATTTCAACGTTGATTTTTTTTTTTAAATTATAATTTCTCTGTAGCAGGTTGGGCAAACCTCCCCAAACTGTTTGGCAATATTAATTTGACTAACTAATTGCCCAGATAATTTCAACAAATTATAAATAAGAAATTGCACTAGTAGTAAGTAAAAACCCAACGCTATATGCTAACAAATATTGTTGGTAAATATCTACCCGCCAGTTGTTAAAAGTAATTTACTACGAATTGGTCAAACCCTGTGTCGCTGGAATAAAGAATTGGGCTGTTTTAACACCAATAGTTACCTAATTTAATTTAACAAATATTTCAAGATTGTGATTGCTCGGTTAAAATAGCCTATTAGTAAATTTAAACGCAACTCAAAAAATTTAACGCAAGTCCCAAATACGCGATCCTGATTGGTTGAAAAGCAAGTACGTTTAATTTTTTGAGTTGCGTTTAATCGCAACTTTTTATACAAGAGGGCCCAGTACTTTAATACCCAACTTAATCTACCCAATATTTTAGAGTGTTGATATTAGTATTCAATGACCTCCGACCTACAGAATAATCTCTATTCAATGTTTGGTCTTTTTTTAACCCTTTTTCTGATTGGGTAAAATTTCTCCGTTATCGTTTGGTAAATTTTTAGACTAACCATTGCGAACTTTACCCAACCCAAATTTATAATAATAATAATTTTTATTGCCTAACGTGTGGTAAATATTTTTTTACCCAATATTAGGTTAAATACTTTAGTAGCGTATGGTTTGGGGTGGCCCGATTTAAAAAAATATAAGGGGGTATATAAGAGCTTGCACTAGATTGTACCAACTGAATAGGATAGGATTAGGATAGGATAGGTTAAGATGTAGGATAAGACTAGGATAGGATAGGTTAACATATAGGAAAGGATAGCTTAAAGCAGGATAGGTTGATTTGATTCAGACCCAGAAAGAACTAACAAACAAGTTTCTTCTTTTTTTTTAACCTAGGTTGGAGGAAAAAGGAAACAATTTGTCAACTGAATTTGCCCAACCACATAATATTTATTACCCAACAGCTGGACAAATAGAAACAAGGTTTTTTTTTTTTGTTTTTTGTTTTTTTTTTTTTTTACCTAGGTTGGAGGTAAAAGGAAACAATTTGGCAACTGAATTTGCCCAACCACATAATATTTATTACCCAACAGCTGGACAAATAGAGGGTTGGGCAATCCTATTGGGTAAAATTGGTTGGGTAAATAATTACCCAACTGAGTTACCAACAGTTGGGCAATGTAGAGTTGGGTAAAATCTGATGGGTCACCAACTGATGGGCAATTTAATTTGCCCAACAACATAGTAAATGGATTGCCCAACATCAGCTGGGCAAATTAGTGTGGACAGTATGTTGCCCAGTGTTGATTATAAGTTGGGCATTTTTTTGCCCAATTCTTTTAAGAGTGTATGTATGCATCACAATGTACATGATGTAAGAAACGTTCGTTAGTTCTTTAAAACGATTTTGATTTTTTTCCCCCATGCGATGCTCAGTCTCCAAATTGAAAAGATAATTACCATACTGACTTTGATGAAAATCATAAAAATATAATTATTTCATAAAGCGTCTGCATTTGTCTCTACTGTCTATACCATAATGACAATATTTGAAAAATATGAAATCCTTGTAAACAGTTGAACATAGTACTTTTTCTCATCACCATGCATCATCGGCTGGTATCCCGTAACTTACGGCTTGGTATGCAGAGCAAACAACCCACACAGGCCGGTCGGTATTGTCAATCTGGTTACAGAACACTCTACATACAGCATTAGAACCGTTCGGGTTAGTCCCCGCGGGAAATGATTGTTCTATCAGTACAGGGAGGTTGAAGAGCTCTTCCAACTCCCTGGTTCTATCCCGTATCATTGTTCAACATGACAGATTTCCAGCACACTCTACAATCAGCTAGGGTATTACCGGGTTGGTCCTCGCTGGGAATGGTTCCCTTATGGCATTGTTCAAGCAAGATGTTCCCGAACATCTCCATTAAGAACATTCCCATTGAGAATGGCTATCTTCATGCTACAACAGTATAAATGTAGAACAGTGGTAGAACCAGGTTGATAACCCCCCCCCCCCCCGAACGACGTTAGAAGGGGAGGGACGGTTGTTGTGTGTGGTGGTTGTTATATGACACCTCTCCCCCCAAAAAAAAAACAACAACAACGACAAACAACAACAGCAAACAAAAAACAACAACAAAAACAAAACATAAACAAAAAACAAAACAAAACAAAACAAAAACAACAACAACAACAACAAAAACATAACCCTGTTGCTAATCAGAGCACGCTTTTTTCTTGTAGGTAAATTTTATATTCTGAGAGGTCTCTTATGTGATTTGTAATCATAATTTCTATAAAATTATCAGCTGATTTGTTCTGACACTCCTACAAAATTATAAATGGTCTATCTAAAGCCCGGTTCTTGAAAGAGAAAGAGAAAGAGAGAGAGAGGTGCAAATGGGAATTCGCCATATTGCAATTAGATCAGACTTTAGCGTGAATGTGGCATATTCAGTGATTTCGCACAGAACAAAAATTATCAGAATTTTTGTATTTATTAAGACTAAATGCTCGATAAAAGTTGTGTAAATTGTAAAAGAAAAGTTATTTATAAAATTGAATTCAAGTGAAATTTTGCATAAACTTAATATTTGTTCAAAATAATTATTACAAGGCGATATTTTTACACACTAAAATATGACACATTAGATTATGATAAAACTTCTGATAATTCGTGTGCTTGTGTGTGTGTTGGTGGGGTTGGTGCGAGGGGGTCAGGCTAACTCGGCACTAGGGCGAACTCGGCACTGAGTGGAGGCTATGTTTCAAGAGTTGAAGTCCCCGCTACGCACCGTACCTTTTTTTAGCCTTAAATTTCACGTTTTGTATAATTTTACTTCTTGAAATGTTCAACATTACTTCTTTGCCAATTATTTTACACATTGATATCAATAGCTTTGAATTTAAATGTTTTGAAATGTGTAATTAATGCAAAATTCAACACAAGTATTTGCGATCTATTTTAACTCTCTGGGCTCACTCGGCCGCGATTTTCCGCCAAGGCCGAGTTCGCCCTAGTGCCGAGTTAGCCCGGATCCGGTGCGAGTGTTTGAGGAATTTTACATTTCTTCCCAGAGTTTGTTGAACTCAGTAAAGTTTGTGATGGCCTTACTTACATTTCATGGAATTCCAGTAGAGTGGTCTATCACTGTCACGGTAGGGGTGATCGTAGAATTCATTGAAAATCGATGCAATGTTCTCATAAAGTTTTAGTTTAAGTCTAAATTTTAGTTTTTGTTAGTTTTATTGTGTACCAACAACAACCATAAAAGATTTTTAATGAATAAATATACGTCAAAGGAGTGGATAAATGGGAACATGAAAATACCGCAAGTGCTTATCATTTACATTACATTTTGACTCTTTAAGTGATGATGATGATAAAAATAATAATGATAAAAAATTTATAGGGCGCCAAATCAATTTTTAATGAAATGCTCAATTGCGAAGTAAGTGCAAAAGACGAAATCACAAAAAAGACACATATTCAAAATACAACATGAGTTGATAGGACATAAAAAGGAAGAAGCGATCAATTATAGGCAAAAAAAGATAAAATAAAAATAATAAATTTACAAATCATTTTTTAGCTTTTTGATCTGCTGATTAATTAGGAAATATAAAGAGATTCATGGAAATGTTCTTATCAAAATAATACAAACTAGCACTTTTGAATAATTAAGCAGAAAATGAATACGAGAAATATATTAAGAGATGTGAGGTTACGATATGAATTTGCATTTAAAGATCCCATTATGATAATGAATTAACCTAGAATCATGTGAAATGAATGAAGACGAAAATGAATAGGAAAAGCAATAAAGAAGCATAATGTGCATAAAGTCTTCATGAAATTTTTAAAAAGTTGTATAAAACTCATGATTATGATGATGATAATAATAATATATATATATATATATATATATATTAAATTTAATGACATTTCCAACTTTCCAATATAAGTGTACAAAGTAATAAATGAACAAAATAATGTAAATGTATTTTAAAGAAAAATATGACAAAGTATACATAATAATAATGATACTATACTACTGCTACTTCTTCTACTACTACTGCTGCTGCTGCTGCTGCTACTGCTACAACTACTATTTCTTCTAATAATAATAATGACAATATTATGGTATTATGTGATTGAAAGAAGGCACTGTGTGGTGATAATGGGGGTACTCCTTTGTACAAAATGTCGTTAACGATATATCATTTCTGTTCGATACATTCATTCACTCGAGTTTTCTATGTTATTTTTCTACATCAGGTATCATGAAACAGCATCAACTTTTCGTGGTGTGGTTCAAAATTAAGTCTACTTTGGGAAAAGCAGAACATTACGATAATAATATTACGATTATAAATTTGGTCACTAATGTGGTGCGCTTGTAATTTGGGTAAATTTAAAAATCCACACAGTAACAAAACCTTCCTGAAATCAGAGGCGGCGGAACGACGGGCTCGGACAATCGAAGTGGGGGGGGGGGGGGGACCTTTTGTTTGGCGGGCAAAGGATGCCCCCCGGCCCACTTCCATTGTCCGAGTCCATCGTTCCGCTGCCTCTGCCTGAAATATAACTAAAACGCTGTACTAAAACATGTTCATAATAATATTTTATTTGACATTAATTTCTTAATTTGAGTAATAAATGATAAATTAAATAGTAATCATAATTCGTATTGCCATAAATCTTTCCGAGAGGAATAAAAAGAAATGTGATAGCTCACAAATTATTCTCTCTACTTTAAATACTAAAAAAGTGTGTTAGCAGGTCTGACTTACGAGTATAGGCATAGATATGAATATTTTTCATAGAGTGGAATATTCGAGAAAATTACTGATTAATACTTTATACTCGGCAAAAAGAAACCAACATGAGGGAAATTTATGTCTTTTCATTTCTAACATTAGATAGAGCACAAAGAAAAAAACATTCTTCTCATACTGATAACAAATATAGGGTAGAAGGTTGTCATGCCTCTTGGAAAATCACTATATTCTCTTGTCAAAACTTTTTGATTATGTATTTGACCTGGAATAATCTGATAAACAATCTTTCCTATAGTGAAAATTTGTTGACCGGTGGCATGAATACATCCTAATGGTATAGAACTGATTTATTACAGATGTATCTTTATCACCTAATATAAATCAATTTTACTGCTTTTGCCATCCTACTGTTTTCGCATGTTCTGGCCGAAATTTCTTTGAATTGAAATGTTCTATACACTCACACAACCGACAGATGACTTACTTATCAAGAGTGCCCATTGGAAAAGGCCGTTCCCTTGTAGGATTTGCATATTAAAGTCGATATTATTAATAGCGAATTATAGTAATATAAGATAACAAGAAGAAAAATGAAAACAAGAGATTATGGTAGTCCGGTACCGATGATAGATATGCTTTTGAGAATTTTTTGAAGCTTGCATGGAAGTTACCTTCGGCATGCTAAGCTTACATCTAATTCCAAGACAGCTGTAATAGGATGCAATGGGAGACTTTATAATGGGAGATAAATATTGAGGTAATCAGTGTCAAATTATGATCTAGAGATTAATACATGATAAAAAGGCCTACAAACCTCCAAAGTACTTTAAATGATCAGTTGATCTTCTTTATGTCAATAAAGAGCTTCATACGTAACTATGAAACAAATTTCTTCAGTTCTTCTATACGTGTAACCGTGTTCGTCACATCACACCCACAGAACAAGATTATTGCCATGATTCCTGTTTTTTTTTTCCTACTAAAGACAAGTTATTAAATTGTTAAAAAGATTGGTCTTGATACTACATTTCGAAACGTTTTATTATTGTTAGTGTTATTGCTATTCTGCACATAGTGTGCAACATCTCCGCTGCACTATAGAGACAATTTCAGCCAGTAACCATTTTACAATACAGGCGCGCACAATCATGCTATTCAAACACAAATACCGTCTGGACCCTATACATGGAACCCACTTATACACTGGTAGGAGAGAAGCAATGCAGATAAAATACCTTGTGTAAGGATATGAGTGTCGTACTGGGGCTCAAACCCACGACCTATAACCACTCAACTACGACACCACTACTTTATCTTACCCTTTTCGTCAGAAATGTATACCAGCTGATTTCAGTGTAAGATGGAATCTAAAAATATACTGTGTGTTATATTGCTTGTCCAGAGTGACCTCTGACCTGTATAATTACATGGTACCAGGTGATTACGTGCAAATGACCGACGAAGAAAAAAAAGAAGACATTGATATTACAATAAATTAATAAGTGTGTGGGTTTGCATTTGTCATGCGGTGTGTTTTGTCAGTGATATGCATGGTGCGTTCACTGAAAGGTGGCTACAAGCCTACAAGTATTAATGGGAAATCCGAACTTTGTAATAATTTTATTTGTGCGAATGCAGAAAATCAGAGAAGCAGAATGGTGAAAGTTTTAACAAAATCGGACAAACAAAAAGAAAGTTGTGATTTTTTAAAAGTTATAATCACTATACACGTGGGAATTTCAAATTGGCCGAATCGGTGCGGTCACTGCGATGATTGATAGCGGCGGTCAACTTTCCAATTTGTTCCAACATACAATATGACTATATGTCAATTTTCATAAAGTATAACTTTGTAGGATCTTTTTCTTTTAGGAGGACCTATAGAAATTTGCTATCTGCAATATATTTTGAACACTGCCGAGCATTGCCGAGGAAAAAGGCGCTCAGCTAGGAGAAAACCGGAATTTAATGATATTTTGGTGTACCACAAATGGGAGAGTTGACAGTGAATACGTCACAATCGATTCCTCAAATTGCTAATTTGAGAATCACATAGATGTAGTGATCTCATTTTTAAATATTCATAACTTTCTTATTCTTTGTCCGATTTCTTTAAAACTTTCACCATCCGGTTTCTCTTATTTTGCTGCTTTTGCACAAATCAGTCTTTTTACAAAGGTTGGATTGCCCTTTAATAATAGTAATGAAACGAGTCGATCTAAGTGTGAATAAATCAAGTGCTCAAGAATACAAATAATACTTCAGACTGAGAATGAGTTTTAGCTCCTGTCTCTAAACTGGTTCTACTGTGAATGAGTCATTCAAGCAACTATTAACATCTTTTCCTAAAACATTGTTTTAAAATCTTCTGTGTTCCTTATAGTTCATTTTCTACATGAGCCACCTGCATGTTTTCTTATATTATATGAACTTGGTTATTCCTTTATAAAATACATCTGTAACCATGTTTGGAATATGTTTGCATGTTAGTCTGTCCTCTTGCTTATAACACACACGGTGGCCGTAAGAACACGCTGGGGTTCTTGTGTTTAGGGACTGCCCGAGACAGGAGACCAAATATTCCACAAGTATTTGGTTGTGATCAAGTCCATTTTGGTTGACCCAATTCTCTAGGAGACAGCTAAAGTTGAACTGTGATGTAGCCATTACTTTGCTTTCTATGTCTATTATTAGGCAAAAGAACATAGAATAACGCGTGAAACTGGCTGCAGTCTAACCCAAAATGGTTTTGTCTATTTTTTTTTTTTTTAATGTAAATTACACTCCCTCGTATATTTCATGTCAAACATTCGAACATGTTAGAAGAAATGTGTTTTAAGAATGAATAAATAATATTAAAAACTTATCTTAAATAGAGGTTTTACTCTCTTGGTCTGAATGCACGAGCTTATCATTCTCCCCCTTGCAACGACATTTCTTCAAAGTGATTTTTTGACGCTGTTCTTTAGACTTTAAAGCTGACATCGATCTTTCATCATTCTGACGTATTCCTTATGTCATGTATGTGGGAGTAAAGGAATATACAAACAAATGGTAGTAGTCAAATAGCGTGCAAAGAGGGATAATTATCTCTTTATTGCCGCACCCGAATCATTCTCCCTAGTATAATGTATTCCGCCAGTGACATTAGTTAACATATTATGTATGCTTCATCTCTCATTTAACTTGAATGGTCACATTGAGTAATCAGTTCTTCTTTCCAGGTCATCAACTTTAGTCGTGTGATTTCTGTAATGTTAACAGAAGCATCCTTATGCAATAAAGAAGGTCTCCCACATACAAGGCTGTCGAACTGGTTTATTACATGAGAAAGAATAGAGTGGTTTGCGTGGGAGTCATTTCTATACCACAAAGTGAATACCCCTTGTCACACCTAGCAGACCGACCCTAGACCGAACAAACCAAAGTACACTTCCTCGAATGGCCAGCAATCTGTCGGCTAGGAGCTACGAGCTTATCCTCATTCTCTTTCTTACGATTTTAGTATTATTGGTATATCTGAAACATGGTTCAGTAACAGAACAGAGTTTTCACTATTTGAATTAGATAATTATAATCATCTGCAATCGTGTAGGGCAACGCGTCTGCTCTCTATGTTTAAAAAGATTTAAATGTATCACTACGGTCCAACATTTCTTTTAATGCACCTGAATATGAAATTATTTTTATTGAAATGCATGGAAAATCCAAACCAGTTCTTATTGGTTGTGTATATAGACCTCCAAACACTGATATAAGTTGCTTTTGTGAAAAAATTAATTAAATATTAGTAAACTTGGAAAGTGAGCGGAGGGATGTTTATATAATGGGTGATTTTAATATTGATTTACTGATTTTCTAGATTTCTTTCAATATGTACCTTTGATTACAAAACCTTCTCGTATTACACCATATAATTCAACTTTGATAGTCAATATATTTACTAATACGATACAAAAAATAAATATATAGGCCTAATTTATTCAGATCGCTCAGATCACTTTCCAGTCTTTTGTTTATGTAAAGATAAAGAAACTTATTTTGTTCCAACTAGAAATAAGAATTATAAGAAAGGAAAAGTTAATGACAAAAGAATATCAGTGTTAAAGGAGAGTCTAGTAGGGTATCTAAGAGGGGTATCCGTGCACCCCCCACAGGACTAAACGAAGCCAACTTTTTTATCTTCTTTATTATGTACTTTAACATATTCAAGATGTTAACAAGAAAAAAAAGTGGCCCCGAAGGGTGAAAATTAAGATGGCGTCAAAAGTGACGAAATGGGCTTTTTTTCAATTTTTTAGGGGGTCCCATTGTAACCTTTTCACATATTCCCCTGTAACTTTTTGCATGATATTTCGATTTCAATGAACTTTGGTCATCGTATTAGTAATCATATTCCACACATTTTGATACCAACCAAACGTATGTATCTTACTGACTGTTGCCATGGTAACCGTCTATTTCAATACAAACCAACATGTTTTTGAGAAGTCTTTGATATTTTGAGGTGAAAATTGATTCGGTTTTTAAACTTTAGTTTTAAGATGGGTTTGATACAGTATTTCAACAGGAGAATGATATCGTACATCTCTTTGGTATATATGAACACCATTTTGATAATGGTTATCTTAATTACTTATCAGTATGGTATCCTGCAAAGCATAAACCTCCGTTTTGGGAAAATTTGAGATTTTTCGACATCTGTCAACACATTGAACACATAAACAGTTACCTTTTAGGCCATAACTTTTTATCCCATCATCCTAATTCCACGAAATTTGGAGAATCTGTTCAGAGTGATATTCTCCATGATTTGGATTAACAAAAATATATTTGTATCAATTTCCGTTGCCATGGCAACCATTATTTATCTAAATGTAATTTTTCACAGTATTTTTTAAACAGATATTGCTTTGAACGTCAATAATGCAGTGTAAATGTGAGTAAGATATAATAACCAGGCAGTTATAATATTATTTGTAAATCTTATACACCCAAATAACACCAGGAGTGATTATTATTCTTTATCTTTGTCTTATTGATCTTTTTAAAATCTTCATTTGTTTAGGCAATTATGTCACGATGCCTTGAGATGTCTGTATTCTTTCTAACTGGAACAACCAATATTAGCTTGCTCATGTTGAATGAAATATGCTGTGAGAAAATATTTCTATGAATATGTGATGCATAACTTTAGAGGTATTCACCAAATTTATGAAAAATACAATCTACCACTCTGAGAATAGGCGATTTTTATCAATCCAATGTCGTTACCTCATTGACTTCAATGTACTGTGATGGCAAGCTTTAGACACTATGATTCGAATCTTGAACTTACAACACTGAATATTTGATGTGAACATAGTGGTGTTTGGACATCATTGACAAGAATGAGATTACACACATTTAGGCTCATAGATAAAGGTGAAATCTGATTAATCAAGAATAAAATATATTTTAACAAATTTAGCTTTTGCATAGATGTTTTACTTTAGAATGCATATCTTCCTGTTTACATTTTACATTTTGTAGAGTAGTCATTACATATCGTATATCATGATATTGCGTTCTTTCAACAATCTACCACTCTGATAATAGATTGATAACTGGTGGAAAATATTAAACAATGAACAACATGAATAACAATATAATATTTGTAATAGCAGGTCACTCTGACCAATTGAATATTTATAGTTTTTATAATAATTGTCGAGACAACGCATGGAACATTTTTTCGCGTTCAGTTTAATGAAATGAATTATATTTATATTAGAATGAGATACATTTCGTTATTACATGAAATTTATTGAATTGATAAAGGAGTATAAATACTGAATACAAAATATGTGAATATTACTTTACTGCCTGTTTTGTGTTTACATGTACTATGATTTGTCTATCTGACTTGTTTTTCCTTTATATGAGGATCATGCAGCCGATCTCAAACTCTGGGTGTTACTAGAATTCGTTAAGATATTTACGTTATATTTTGCTTTATTTGGGTATTGTGATATGATTTATATGAGATTTTTTTTTTTACCTTCTTGATAATGTACTTCCAGATATTCAAGATGTTAACTAGAAAAAATCAACATGGCGCCAACACACATTTATTTTATTAGGGGTCCTCCCTTACCCTCATGACATCTTAACCTGTAACTTTATTTAACTATTAGATTTCATTGAAACTTGGTCATCGTATCACATTCTGCACATTTTGATACCAACCAAACGTATGCACTTCACTGACTGTTGCCATGGCAATCCTCTATTTCAATACAAATCACCATGGTTTTTAGAAGGTGTTTTATCTTTGGGGATGAAATCGATTCTGTTTTTTAACTTGAGTTTTAATATATTTGATACAATATTCAAATAATATAGAATGATATTATATATCTCTTTGATGTGTGTTAATACTACATTAACATTAGACATATTAATTATCAGCAGAATACCCTGCAAATCATGACGAAAACCTCCGTTTTGAGGAAATTTCAGACTTTTTTTTTACATTTGTTAACACATTGAGCGCACGGAGTTTTACCTTCTAGGTTGTGACTTTTCTTTCTCATAATCCCAATTCGATGGAACCTGGAGACTGTTCAGAATGATATTCCGCGTGTTTTAGAACAATATTGATACATTCATGTTACTTTTAGTTGCCATGCCAACTGTTATTCGATGTTAATGTTTTTCATTTCATTTTTGTAATTTTTTAAAACAGAAATAAATTTGAAAGTGAGAGATTCAGCATTAATGTGATTAAGATATACATGTAATAACAAAGAAATTATATCATTGTTTGTAAATCTAATACACCCACAAAACATTAGGCGTTGTTATTGTTACTCTTTATTATTTGTTTCGCCGATTATGCCACAAAAACTATGTTGTTTTCTTTTTTTCTTAGTGATACCTTCATTCATTCCGACTGGAGCAACCAATTTTCACTCTAAGTTGATCGAATTATGCTGAGATAAATATTTCTACGAATCAGTGTAAAATATGATTATTTCTTTTGTGTGTAATGTGTAATTTACACAGACCTTAAAAGAGATATTCTGGCTGTGGTAAACTGTCAGCTTGTCATCACCAAAGTATCGAATTTCATTTTGTAGATTGAACAAAAAAAAAAACAATTTACTTGCACAGAAAATATCATTACTGAATGCCTTAACACAACGAGAATATGATGTTATGTATTATATAATGAATTTAGTATACAGTCAAATGATTTTACACGATCATGCGTGAATAAAGGAACATGTTAAAAACTGCCTTATTTTAGTACCATGCCTAAGCATAATTTGCTTTGGACATTACAATTTCATTATGGATATGTAGAAATTTTGATCCACTGGATATTTTCAGAATCATCTCGTCACATTTATTCATTTGTGTTTAGAGGTTGAAAAAGAGAAATAGGCCCATGTTTGCAATACTTTATGAAACATTAGAATCATTTGAATGTAATCAAGCTTCTACCACCGTCTGAAAAGCAAAGGTAGTTCGGCATTGTCAAATTATATTCCTGTATACATTAGACGTCATAAATAGACGTCCATATACAGTATACGCTCTAAATGTTCGTCATATGATAATTCTTGTAATGTAAATCATATCACAATACATACATAAATAGAGCAAAATAGGAGGTAAAGATCAAAATCCACAATTCTAGTAACTTCCATTGTTTGAGATAGGCTGCATGATCTCCATATGAATAAAAACAAGTCATAAAAATATTAAATGAAGTGGACATGTAAACACACACAAAAAAACGATAAATTAATATTCACATGTTACATTCAGTATTCATGCTTCTTTATCAATTCAATAAATTTGTTATTAATAACAGGTGCATGTTATTCTCGTGTAAATGTAATTTATTCTATTTGAATACTCCACTGTCTCGACAAGCATCATAAAAATGATATTTCTTTCTTTGGTCAGAACTATTAAAACTATAATGTTCTGATTCATTTTGTTCATTCTTTTCCAACTGTTATCAAGATCCAGATATATTTTTGAAAGATCACAGTATCATGATAACTAATGATATCTAATGACTACTCTACTAAATGTAACCAGCAACGTATGCATTCTAAAGTACAACGTCTATACTCCAAGCCTAATTTGTTATAGAATACTTTATTCTTAATTAATCACGTTTCACAGCCTAAAATTGCGAAATCTCATTTTTGTCAGTGCTGTCCAGTAACCACTATGTTCTCATCAAGTATTCAGTTTAGCAAGTTCAAGGTTCAAATCATAGTGTCTAAAGCTTACCCTTACAGTATATTGAAACCACTGAGGTTCGGACATTGGGTTGATAAAGAAATCACCTATTCTCAGAGTGGTAGATTGTATTTTTCATAAATTTGGTGAATACCTCTAAAGTTATGCATCACATATTCATAGAAATATTTTCTCACAGCATATTTCATTCAACATGAGCAAGTTAATATTGGTTGTTCAAGTTAGAAAGAATACAGACATCTCAAGGCATCGTGACATAATTGCCTAAACAAATGAAGATTTTAAAAAGATCAATAAGATAAAGATAAAGAATAATAATCACTCCTGGTCTTATTTGGGTGTATTAGATTTACAAATAATATTATAACTGCCTGGTTATTATATCTAACTCACATTTACACTGCATTATTGACGTTCAAAGCAGTATCTGTTTAAAAAATATTGCGAAAATTTACATTTAGATAAATAATGGTTGCCATGGCAACGGAAATTGATACAAATATATTTTTGTTAATCCAAATCATGGAGAATATCACTCTGAACAGATTCTCCAAATTTCGTGGAATTAGGATGATGGGATAAAAAGTTATGGCCTAAAAGGTAACTGTTTATGTGTTCAATGTGTTGACAGATGTCGAAAAATCTCAAATTTTCCCAGAACGGAGGTTTATATAATGCTTTGCAGGATATCATACTGATAAGTAATTAAGATAACCATTATCAAAATGGTGTTTATATATACCAAAGATATGTACGATATCATTCTTCTGTTGAAATACTGCATCAAACCCATATTAAAACTAAAGTTTAAAAACCGAATCAATTTTCACCTCAAAATATCAAAGACTTCTCAAAACCATGTTGGTTTGTATTGAAATAGACGGTTACCATGGCAACAGTCAGTAAGGTACATACGTTTGGTTGGTATCAAAATGTGTGGAATATGATTATTAATACGTTGACCAAGTTTCATTGAAATCGAAATATCATGCAAAAAGTTACAGGGGAATATGTGAAAAGGGTACAATGGGACCCCCTAAAAAATTGAAAAAAAGCCCATTTCGTCACTTTTGACGCCATCTTGATTTTCACCCTTCGGGGCCACTTTTTTTTCTTGTTAACATCTAGAATATGTTAAAGTACATTATAAAGAAGATAAAAAAAGTTGGTTTCGTTTAGTCCTGTGGGGGGTGCACGGATACCCCTCTTAGATACCCTATACTAGTCTTGGTTCAACTGCTTGGCGCTCAGTATATGATAGTAATGATGTAAGTGAATGTTATGACTCTTTTATAACCAAGTTTCTTATGAATGTTTGCAATTTTTATATGTACTACAGCATCAAGCAAATTTAATCGTAAAGTTCAGTTCAGGAAATCCTGGATTACTAATGCTATTTTAAGGTCAATTAAACGTAAACATAGAATGTATAAAGGTTCAGTTAATGTATTAAATACAAAGACAAAAGAAAAGTACAGTGATTATAAGAACAGGTTAACTGCTATTATTAGAGCATCAAAAGCTCAATACTATTTCAGGTTATTTTTTTTTTTCAGTCAAAGGGGACATGGTCAAAACTTGGCGAGAAATTAATAATTTACTCGGAAAAATAAACAAAGTTTATTAACACAGAGGATGTACCACGGGAATCTATTTTGTCATTCGTCAAAAGAAAATGCTCAGGCTTTTAACTCCTTTTTTTATCAATATGGCTAAAAAAAAATCGGCTTCAATCCCAAATTCATCTAAGTCATTTAAGGAATTCTTGTTTTCCCCATGCATGTCCTCTTTGTTTCTGAATCCCACCTCTCCTCATGACATAGTTGGTCTCTGTGCCGAACTTAAAAAGTCCAAGGCAACCGGTCCAGATGATATATTAACCACTGTAGTGCAAAAATGTATATACTTTTTTGTTGAACCATTGTGCCATATTTATAATAAATCCCTTGGCTCTGCTGAAGTCCCAAACAAACTTAAAGTGGACAAAGTTATTCCATTACACAAAAAAGGACCAGTGAATTATATAGATAATTACAGGCCGATTGCACTTTTATCAACTTTTTTTCAAAATTACTCAGAAAGATTATGTTTAAAAGTCTTTACAGTTTTCTATTAAAAAATTATTATTTAGCTCCTGAGCAATTTGGCTTTGGAAAAAAATTATTCCACATCATTAAGCATTTTAAACATTACAGATTATATATCACGTGAATTTGATCAAGGGAAATTTTGTTGTGGAGTGTTTATGGATCTCTCCAAAGCATTTGATACCATCGACCATCACATACTGTTTAAAAATTATATCATTATGGTGTCAGAGGTATCTCTTGAATGGTTTAAGAGATATTTATTAGGAAGAAAACAATATGTGATGGTCGATGGTACAGAATCTAACTATTTATATATTGATACTGGTGTTCCTCAGGGGTCTGTACTTGGCCATTGTTATTTTTGGTGTATATTGATGATATCATATATTCCTCAAGCACTTTAAAATTTTCATTGTTTGCTGATGACACTGCTGTTATTTCTTCCCATAAAGATATCAGTTTACTAATCTCTCATATAAATTCTGAGTTAAACAAATTAAATGAATGGTATATTTGTTACGAGTTGTTTCTCAATGCTGAAAAAACTCATTACGTAATTTTTCATTCCAAACAAAAAAGAATTCATATTCACGTTGCCCGGTACGTAATAAGGATGATGCTCTTTAAAAATCTGATATGGTTGATTTTTTTTAAAGGTATTAAACTTCATGAACCACTTGACTGGTGCCACCATATTACCCATATTTGCTCTAAAATTTCAAGGGGTGGGTTTCCTGTCATACCAAAACATATACTATTAACTATTTATAACAGTCTTGTTTTACCACATATCAATTACTGTGATATTATATGGGGAAATACTTACAAAACTCATTTACATAAAATTCATTTTCTTCAAAATCGTTCTGTTTGTGTAATTACTAATTCTAATTATACAATAATAATGATAAAAATAATGGTACAAACTTATAAAGCGCACACACCGTCCGAGGACGCTCATGGCGCTAGCCCAGCAAGAGTTCTCTTTAATCCAGCTATACTTCAAATTTATATCATAATCGGATTTTTAGTACTAAAAACTTAAAACAAACAAATATGACTACAAGTACTCCCTTAATCTATGATCTGAAATGTTTGCCGGTCTTTGACCTCATAAAATTAAATAATCTAGTATTCACGTTCAATTTCCATAAGCAAGAGCTCCCATCAATATGGCATATTTAGAGTAAATTCTTTTTTCTATTCCTATGAAACTAGAAATAAATTTAAGTATCATTATCCTCTTGTACGTACCTCGTTAACTCAACATACTTTACGTTTCCAAGGTGTCCATGATTGAAACTCTTTACCAAACAATGTTAAAAGCAGTTCACCTTTAACGAGATTCAAATATTCATGTAAACAGTTATTGTTCAAACGTATGGCGTGCACTGAGGAGAAGGCTTGTCATCTTTCAATACTCTCTCTCTCTCTCTCTCTATCCTTTGAACCCTTTTATGTTTTCATTCTCTAATCCTTCCTTTCTTCCCATTCTCTGTTCTCTCTTTTTATCTCCCCACCTCTCTCTCTCTCTCTCTCTCTCTCTTTCTCTTCCTCTCTCTCTCTCTTTTCTCTTTCCCATTCTCCTTTCTCAGTTTGTAACAATGTTCTGCTTATGTTGTTGGTTCGTGTGTTTGTGAATGAATGGGGTTTGAAGTATGTGTGGAGCATGAATGGGTGTATTTCTGTTGTGATTAGCTTTACTGTATTTCATTAATTTTATATAACTGTATTCATTTATATTTTTGTACAGGGCCCCATCCTCACAAGCTTTACTTTAATTATGTATTTTTTACTTTAAGTTTTAATGGAAAATAAATGAAATGAAATGAAATTTCGAATTAAAAACATGAGATAAATTATTTTGTAGATAAATTAATCAATCCAATGGCCAAAAAAAAAGGGGGGAAGAGAGAGAAAAGGGGTTAGAGGAAGGCGGCAAAAAGAAGATAATATACAACCCCTTCCCTCACTCGATGGCCTTGTTCTTTAGCATTTTATTCACCTAGTAAGTGCTCCCCCCCCCCGACACCTGTGCCCCTTCACTGATTGAACAATAATAGTAGATATAGGACAATAATAATAACATGTACTTTTAACAAACAACCTGAAAGAACAGGGAAGAAAAATATAAAAATTGGTAATTTGATATGAGCATTGTCAATCCATATATCACAAAACCAACCATACAAATAAAGCACTCCACATCAAAGAGTATCAATGCCAGGCACCTGGGAACGATTTTGTTACTTGGGGTGCTGTGAGCAAAGAAAAAAAATGGTCCTCAGCATTTTAGGGTTTCTTTTCAAGTCCAAAAATCTCTGACAAGCAAAAAAAAAAAGGTCCTCAGCGTTTTCAATAGGGTCTCTTTTAACTACTTTTTAGCTACAGCACCCCCGACACCCCCTACAGCACCCCAAGCATCCTGAGCCTTCTAGGGGGTGCTGCGCACCCCCTCAAAAAATTTTGGGGGTGCTGTAGCACCCCCAGCACCCCCGGCTCCCAGGGGCCTGATCCTATGTCCTGATCAATGCGCAGAGCGTTCAGTCATGTCTTGTGGTGCGCTCGAATGGCTTGTATACACGCCCAAATGACGTCACCAACAGTTGTACGTGTTATATGGCAGATGATTTCTTTTTTGCCAAAAGCATATAGTCCCTTAACCCTTTCAGGACAGGAATTATTTAAGGGCTAAATTGATCAGGTTTTTTTCTTCAAATTGGCAACAATAATATTTTTCTGTTAGTGCTACATGGTTCTAATAAAATGTAATGTCTTTGAAAACATTATACATAGTTAGAAACTTTGTCGAAAAGTTGGAAAAATGGCCAATTTCGATAAAAAACAATGATTTTGAATCTCTCAATGTGTTGCCAATTTAAGGATTTTAAAGCTTAATCTCCTTTTTTAAATTCCTGGCATCAAACACAATATGGTCATGTAACAAAAATGGACACAGTGAGTGCAGAAATTTTTGCTCTTTCTACTCATGCATCTGGTATAATTTTTAGAGCTCTTAATCAAAAGTTATTAAGCCAAACCACAAAATGTGGTCAATTGTCCTGAAAGGGTTAAACTTATGGGGTTGTCTGTTCGACTTGTTGAACCATAATTATAGCTTTTCAGAGCTTGAAACTTCATGTAAATCACATTTTTCATAATTTCAAATAAATTATGGGAGAATTAAAATCATTCGGAAATCCTTGTTTTTGTGTGTTAACCTACGGCAGCTGAAGGCCAAAATCATGCATAGTCCCCGGGATTTATGCGGGGTCTCTTCTACTTTTTGAACATTTATTAAGCTCTTTCAGAATCTCAAATTACATGTAAGTCACATTTAAAACAATGTGAAATTAAAATTAGGGTCATTTTTAAAATCCATGTTTTCACGTGCCAACCCTATCGAAGATGTCTCTGTCAAAAAGTAGGCATAATGATCGAGGATTTAAAGTGGCATTTATTGAAGAAAAAAAAAAGGTTTAAGAAATGTTTTTTGAACTATCCATCCTTTCTTCGTACAAAAATTAGACTTGAAAAAGATATCAAGAAATAATGACACATCTTTTCACGTATTATGGCGAACGCATTGTTTTTCGAGCCCTATCGCTTACAAGTAAACTTTTGTTTTGTTATTATGAGTGAATTGCTACTCATCTTTGCACTCTTTCTATTGAGTTTAGCCCGAGTAATATTAACCTCCATTATGGTGGTGTGATACCAGATCGATCTGTCACGTGACTACTAAAGGGTCAATATCGGTGTTACAATATATAGGTCCTGCAAAAGCCTAGATAACAAATTTGTTTGTTCGGCACCGAAAGATACTTTCAATATTCTAATCTATATCTAAGAAATCCATTCTACCCATCCCCACAATAACTATTTTATTGACTGAAATGGTCACGGATGGATTATTAAACTATATTCTATGTCATTCATACTGGTCAGTTAGAACTTAGAATAAAATAATTAGATAATGGGGGAATAATGAAATCGGTTCAAGAAATAAGAATAAGAATGAGAATGAGAATGAGAATGCGAATGCGAATAAGAATAAGAATAAGAATGCGAATAAGAATAAGAATAAGAATAAGAATAAGTACAAGAATAAGAATAAGTATAAGAATAAGAATAAGAATAAGAATAAAAATAAGAATAAGAATAAGAATAAAAATTAAAAATAAAAATAAGAATAGAAATAAAAATAAGAAAAAGAATAATAAAAGAATAAGAATAAGAATAAAAACAAGAATAATAAAAGAATAGGAACAAGAATAAGAAAAGAATAAGAATGAATATAAGAATACAAATAAGGAAAGAATAAGAATAAGAATAAGAAAAGAATTAAAAGAATTAGTATAAGAATAATAAGAGAATAAGAATAAGAATAATTAAAAGAATAAGAATAAGCATAAGAAACGAATAAGAAAACAAAGAATTTTTTTTTTTTCATTGAATGAAAAAAATGATAAAGAGAAGGTGAATTTTAGAATCCTAGCTTTTTACTCAATTGCACGATAAGTTTCATGCATTACCATATTGCACATTAATTTTTTATATGATAATGACATATAACATGCTATTTCTGATATTCTACTTCTAATATATAATTTTAAAAATGGTGTATATTCCAAAAGATTGAGGACCTGTATGAATCTTTCATTTAATGATGTGTAGTTGCTGTGAACCCTTTCTAGGTCATCATCTTTTTTTCGTAACCACGCAAATTGCGGCAAGCATTGAATAAATTTTTTATAAATCTTATGATTAGAGTGTTATTGAAGCTTTAACGCTTGGACTAATTTGATGGAGCTATATAGCACTGTCAACTCGAGAGCGGAGCAAATAAATTTCTCTGTCTGCCATCCAGGGAAAAATTGAATTTTATGAATGTGTTTTATATCCAACAATTACTTGGCACAGGTTACAATAGACGTGTTTGATCTAAAATCAGATAACGTGGGTTACAATGCTTTTTGATAAAGGACAGGAGAATATGGAAAGAGAAGAAAAAAAAAACAAATAACCACCACATAAAACTTGGACATCAAAAA
The DNA here is from genome assembly GCA_025618425.1 of Heliocidaris tuberculata. Classification (NCBI taxonomy): domain Eukaryota; kingdom Metazoa; phylum Echinodermata; class Echinoidea; order Camarodonta; family Echinometridae; genus Heliocidaris; species Heliocidaris tuberculata. The sequence goes on along the minus strand of CM046838.1, from coordinate 37,005,269 downwards.
GCTTAACCCAGGCAGCGATCTGTAATCTTTTCAGTCCTTTCACAGTACTCAACAAAGACGTCCTCTAAAAATAGCCAAACTCACAAAAGAAATCTAAAAATAACCTCTATTAAATCCAAAAATATATTCCTGCTTTGTGTGAGATTTCTATTTTTAGATGGGGGAATAGTTGAGACATACCCAGCGGCCATTTGTTGCGTGAGAAATGATCTATTATATAAAACTAATCATTGTTTATTGTTGATCACAGCCATGACTGTCGATTCATATTTGAACTTGGAGGTTAAATAGAGCTTTGTTAACGAAATCTCTAAATCCTAACTGCCTTACCCAGCGGTATTCAAATCAGGAATAGAGCTTGCATTATAAAAGAGGTAATAAAGCATTTATTTCTTATCAACCAACTCAGCTTACCTTATATATGTTGTCATGGGTAATTTACGGTAGCTTATAGGTCAATGTTTGGTAAAAAGTGTCAAATTATGATAGTATAGGTGCAAGTATATTCTTGGAGCAGTTTGCTTTAATTTTGATGATGGGCTTGGCCGAGAGCAGGCATACAATTTAAGCTTAACGAATTATAAGTGTGTTTCCAGACTAGTTGACATAGTTATCTTCCCGTTCTTCTATACACCAGCTCCACTAATGCAGGTAAGCTTTATTCCATTTAATATAGACATTCGAGGTCACTTTCGTAAAAATATGATATATGAAATACACGAAGAAATCCTTTTGAATCATGGCTAAAAATTCTGTGATTCCTATTCCAAAAAGGCCCCCAAAATGAGTGATTGTTAATCGAATGGTTGAAAATATGTGTGATTGCAAATCAAAAGGCCGAAATTTTTTGTGGCAAATCAAAAAGGGAAAAATGTAATATTGCAAATAAAAAAAAAGAGGGGGGGGATGTGTGATTTCATATCAAAAGGGTGAAAAAATGTGTGATTGCAAATTAAAGCTCGGAAAATGTGTCAATGCAAATTGGAAGAGCGAAAGAAGTGTGTGATTACAAATCAAAAGGGGGAAAATTGTGATTGCAAACAAAAAACGAGGAAAATGACGTGATCTTAAATCGAATAGGTGAACAAAAGTGTGACTGCACATTCAAAAGGGCGAAAAATGTGTGATTGCAAATCAAAAGGGGAAAAATTGTGATTGCACATTAAAAGGGGGACATAAAGTGTGACTGCACATTCAAAAGGGCGAAAAATGTGTGATTGCAAATCAAAAGGGGAAAAATTGTGATTGCACATTAAAAGGGGGACATAGGGGATTGCAAATCAAAAGGGGAAAAATGTGTGATTGCTAATCGAATGGGTGAAAAAATGTGAGATGGTAAATCAAAAGGGCAAAAAATGTGTGACTGCAAATCGAAAAGGCGAGAAAATGTGTGATTGCAAATCAAAAGGGCGAAAAAATATGTGAATGCAAATCGAATGGGTGAAAAAAATGTGTGATTGCAAATCAAAAGGGCACAAAAAAATGTGTCTGATTGCAAAAACATATTGGCGAAAAAAATGTGTGATTGCAAATCAAAAGGGGGGGGGGAATTGTAATTGCAGATAAAAAGGGGGGATATAGGGGATTGCCAATCAAAAGGGGAAATAATGTGTGATTGCTAATCGAATGGGGGAAAAATGTGTGATTGCGAATCAAAAGAGGGGGAAAATGTGTGATTGCAAGTAAAAAGAGGGGGAAAAAAGTATGATTGCAATTTTGCCGGAAAACTATTTTAATGGGGTTAAACCCGCCCTCTACCGACACCTCTGCATAAGATACAGAGTTAATCCTCGATTATTTTAGAAGGAACTAAACTACCAGTGTGTTTATGGTCGGTGGAATGCCAAGTGTATATAGCAGCTGTGATTCTGTAACCAATTCATTGTAATTATTCTAACATTGAATTTTATTCTGCGAAATCTCTCGACGCTTCCTTCACGTTGTCATGAAATTGAATAATATACATTTTCCTCTCACAAGCCAGAATTTGCATTCACATCTATCACTATCATAATCATTGGATGTATAAACAGCCATACATATAAACTTATATGTATGGATGCGGATGCTCTAACATAACTTTCCTACGGGAAATCAGCCAACTTTTATAAGTTTTAATAATCCTTAATTTGAGACACAACTGAATAAAATGTAGAATTAGAAAATCACAAAAAATATGACTTTCAGTTCGTTATTAGCAGTTTGCAATCATAATGTCGATTGAAGCAGCATACATGAACACAGCTTATTCCCCCCTCTATTCTTCTCTCCCCCCCCCCCCCCCCACTATCTACTCTCTTACCCCACCGCCCTTCGTCCATGAATACTTCTATTAGTAACACGATTAAAAACCTTTTTACAGGGAATTTCCTGGCAATCGGAATGCCAGAAGTGTCCGATATTTTCAGTCCCGTAAAATAACAAGTTCCTGTAAAAACAAACAAACATACTGTTTTTAGCTACATTCTTGTAAACCAACTCATTTTACTGTTATTTGAGTGGTATATCACTGTGAACCCTACTTACTGGCAAATAATCGTACTTTTATTGGCGAAAATCATTATTAGTTTTACAGTAACATCTTACAGCATAGTGGATACCAGAAATATTATATACTCAGAAAAAAAAGTCTGTACCTTCAGCATTTTCTTTCATTTTCCTTTTATTCTTTATTCATTGATGTTTCGCAATCCATCTTTATTCATTTTATCATAACTGGTGTTATTGAACATCAACAATCAGTCTAAAAAACCCTTTTCTTTTGCATAAGAAGAAAACCCCATTAAATCATACCACAGGCAAAATGTATTAGTACTAAATGCATGGAAGTGTAGATAAGTGAGTATTGTCTCGGTGGTCTTTTTTGATCCCCCCCCCCCCTCCCTTATCATCAAAAGCTAAAACTACAGAATTAATGAATTCAGTAAACTCCAACTCTTGAAAATAAAAAAGCAAATATTTTCAAAATATAACCTACACTAAAGTATTGCAATTTTTATGTTTCGATGTATTAAAAATGTTGTACCCGATTGATGTAATGACCTTTTTATTTATCAGAATGCTATAAACAGATATGCAACAAGACGTTCTGATAATTTGTACTTGTCAAATTACCGATATAATTTCTCTCGTTCAGTCATAATAAGCTACAGAGGATTTTTATTATGGAACATGTTGGGAAAAGAAAAGAAATCTTGCCCATCAGTATCTGTTTTTAAAAGGAAGTATAAGTCTTTTATCATTCATCATGTATAATGTTGATTGTAATATGCCTGCCTGTTTGTTTTATTTGTCATGTTAATTTGTTTTAATTCTTCACACTAAATAGGTGATTATCCTTTGGCCTTTGCTGATCCCCGCATCCATATACTTTATATACATGTAGCTGTCTTTGTTGTAAATTGTTCTTCGTAATTTTTCTTGTCATGTTGCCTTTGTAATATTTTATATCTACGTCTTATTTATATATGACTTTCTTTTACCCTGTCATATGTTTTTATCTCGGATGCAAATAGAAAGACACAAAGGCAAATCAATCAATCGATCATCTGAATCTGAATCTGAATTTAAAAAAAAAAAAAAAATGCTTTTATGTGGTATACGACAAATTGCACTGCTTAAAATTTTTCAAAAAAATCTCTGCGAAAATTTTGTCGCAAGACAATTTATACTGGTTCAGTGAGAAATGTGAACTTCAAGAAGTAGGTCATGCATAATCATCGCGGTTTACATGAATAGAGTTATCAAAAATAAGGGTAACATGGGTGTCATTCCCGGGGAGATTGGGGTATATATCCCCCCCCCCCCAAAAAAAAAAAACACAACAACAACAACAACAAACAAAAACTAAACAAAACACAACAAAATTTGAGGTGGGGAGGGGGTGGCCTGTATTACCATCTCCCAATATTTTTGGATAAAAAAAAAAAAAAAGAATTATGATACATTAACTTAAAACAAATAATTATCCAAACTCATTATGTTTGATCTCGAAATATCATCACATTCTTTAATGATTAGAAGTAAGGAAATAAGAAATACCATAATTTCAATGCGAAAATATCGAAGAAAATTCAGAAAACCATTTTGGGATGCTCTAAAATGCAAGATTTTTGAAAAATTTCCTTGTGTGGGAGGGGGATAACCCCCTCCCACACCCTCGTCGGTAACCCCCCCCCCCCCCCCCCCCATTATGAACACGGATCGACATCCATGAAGGGTAATGTAATTATTCTCATAATGATAATTGTCATTTCTTATTTCCTATTCAATACGCTACACACGAGGCGTCATTTGCCTGGCGAGGAACTGATCGGCGACTCAGGCAGATATCCCTGCCTTCCTTTTAGACTTTCTACCGTCTCAGTGAAACAAAAGTGAAAATTGTAAAGAGAAAAGTCACTTGATCCTGCGATCTTGCAAATCTAATATTTTAAAGCAGAAAATGTATAGAAAATGAATTTAGCGTGAAATATATGACAAGGTTTGGAGTGCGTCCGCCTTTTCAATTTCTACAAATCGGCTGTAGAAACTTTTTCTCAAAGAGCCAAGTTATTCTCATTCCATTCACTCTTTTGGGAAGTATCGTATTTCAATAGTTATTTTGGACAAAGTGATTGGCTATACATTGTTTGTTGCTATATCGGTATATTAGAGATCATAACTAACATTCTAATTCAAATAGATAAAGTCAACCTGGAGTAAAATATGGTAAAAATGTGAGTGGCATTGTTCGATGGCATTTGCCAGGCAAACGTATGGGGGGGGGGGCAGATGATGAAACTTCTCTTCCAACTTGTGAAGTTTAGGCATATTCATTCATGATTTTGTGACACCCTATTTCTATCTATCACGGCAGTCTTGTCCTGGTTCGGAGGTTGATTGCAACATTTTTTCCACACATCTCTTTATCTGCAACCCTCATTAGCAATACATTCATTTGCAGTATTATTCCACTTCATGTCTCTTCACAGTTGGTTCTCAGCTTTCCTCTTGATCTAGTACTGTACCTTCTAATTTTCCTTCTAACATGTCTTTCAAGATACTCGATATGGTGTATTTTGATGTGACCAAAGTATTTTGTCTTTCTTTCTTTCTTGAACTAATCCTATCAGGCTAGTTTGATCAAGCCCTGTCATATGTCATATTTTTTGTCCGTTTTTATATGTAATATTGCTGCATATCTTCTTCATTCTCTGTACACTTACAGTGTCACCAGCATAGCGCAAACTCCATCCTTGAATATCAACTCTTCTCTTCGCCCATGCAGGTTGACGTGTTGATGTAATCCTCTTTTGATTTCGGTATAGCCTGTAATTTCATTGTTGATTTTGATGACAGCTTTTTGCTCCCAGTAAAGTTTTGAAGTGAGACGTATGTTCTTACCATCAACATTGATCTTTTGTATCAGTTTACCATGATAAATTTTGTCAAATAATGCTTTAGTGTGATAATTAAAATACTTAAAATAATTAAAATACATACTCTTCTTCTCCCCCCTTTTTTTTTTATTATTGCGTTTCTGTCTTCATTCACACACAGAAAATGGCTTCCCTTGTACCACTTTGATGCCTGAAACCAAAACTGTTCCTTGCCTATTTCTTTGTCAATTTGATCTTTTGTTCTACTTAGTATGATCAAAGAGTATAAATACGAAGAGTGCTCAGCCCCGAAATAAAGCACGCGTATATATTTTGGTACACGTCGATATCGGCCCAGAGAGAAAGGTTATAGTCTTTATCAAGATGTTTGTATTTACTATTTTCTTTATTTTTTCATTTTGTTTTGGTACATCGCTTTAGGTAAAGCCGTATAGGCATAATAATTGATATTGTCCCTTCAAATACAGTGCCGTCGCCAGCTTTTTTCAAGGGGGGGGGGGTGCCTTTTGGAAAAAAAACAAGACAAAACTTACCAACTCCCATGTCAGGCAGTGGCGCGATATGAGCTGTTCGACACTACACAATAAGAACATGTCGCCCTTTTCAAAAGACACCCCCCCCCCACCCGGCGACGCCCCCCCCCAAAAAAAAGAAGAAATCCTTTTTTTTTTTTTCTTTTTCTTTTTTTGGTCTGGAGGGGGGTGCGTTCGCACCCTCCGCACCCCCCCCCCCCCCTGGCGACGCCCATGAAATACAAACTTATGTCCCAAAACAGATAGGAATCAACTCTATCAACCAGGGAGGAGAGGGAGCTGGAGAGATGTTTGTATTTTTTTTTTTTTTTTTAATTTGCTGTGAAATTTCTATTGATATTTATGTTATGGGGGGGGGGGGGCGTGGTCCAAACATGTTCCCTAATGTTAAGCTCTGTATGAGCAAACACTGCGATATCTGACGGGAATGTCGAGAAAAGTAATTTTAAAAAAGTAATAATAATAAAATGCTATCTTTATTTTTCTAAATCAGAATATTTCATTTCATATCATGATTATTGCAAATTAAAGGGATTATATAGACCTATAATGTAAATTTATTGGCCTTATTCTGTTAAAAGTCAAGACAGAAAAGGCTTATATAAATATAAAGATTAATTAAGAGTGGCGTATCAAAGATTCTCCTATTGTTATTGGTGGTGTGTCCATGAATGCACGTGCCCCTCCTACGTGCTAGCCAAAACCAAATCTGACATTTCTTAGTTACACATCGAATGAAAGGAAATCTGTGCCCACCCCCGGCACAGAAGGAACATGAACATGTGACAAGTCCTTTTTTCCTTCCTTGTCCGAAAATTCAGAATAGAAGGCATCTGATATTTTGTTCGTCAGGCGTGAGCCCCCTCCCCTCCCCTGCATTGATGGATACGCCACCAATATAAATAACTGACGTTGAGTTATTTTTGATATTCTGCTGTAGCAGTTTGAGACGGCAGGCGAAGAAAACAGTATAGGGGATTGCTCCGAAGCCCTCACCAGCGCAATAGCTAGGGCCTAATGGCTACTAATTGTATGATGAAAAGGGGGAAAACGGCCTCCGTATTTTGAATTGAATTAACTACTAACCAACAATAGCAACTGACGATATAATTCATTTATTACAAGTCCTATTCTGTCTTACCCGCCCCCAGTTCTATTTGTCTCCCCCCCCCCCCTCACAGGCTTTCATTTTCTCATACTCCCTAATTCTCTTATTCTCTCTTACAACCCATCTGTAAAAATGACTCCAATAGAAATGAGCACAAAATAATGATCTCTTATTGTTGTTGTTGTTTGTTTGTTTTTTGTTCAATCTTTACATTTAATGAGATCGACCGCCAACACTATGCAATCCCATTTTTCACATCCATGACAGAATAGTAGGGGTGGATCCGGGGGGGGGGGGGGTGAATCGGCTGCGGCCCCCTTTTTGATACCCAACTGGTATACCTTAAGTACACAATAAAAATATAATTGCCTCCTTCATTGTGTACTTTTCCGGCTCTGTACCCCCTCTTTTACAAAATCCTGGATCCACCCCTGGAATAGGAATTACATTTTCTTGAACTACAAACTAAAGGCATACGCGGGCTCTTGTCTAAAACGTAAATAAAACTGGAATGAGCACCATTAGTTTGGGAGCCCATGAGGCTAACAATGTCGGTCTATTAATCCTCCGAGAAAACTTATAAAAAGGCCCACCCCGCAAGACTGACGTGACAGTCTCATACCGGTGGCGGATTTAGGGGGGGGGGGCAATCCTCGCCCGTGCCCCCATCTTTTGAAAGAAACTAATACATCATTTTGCCCCCTTTTAGAACTGATAACTTATTATTTATTTTTTTATTTCTTATTTTTTGCTTATCAGAGAATTATGGAGGAATACTGGATCCCATAAAATCTGATAACCACCCACTGAGCGACTTTTGGAGGGCTTGCGAGAAGATAAAAATACGAATCTCCCTCTAAGCTGTTCCCCCGAAGTTGACTGCCCTGCATTTTTTTTTTTTTTTTTTTTTTTTTTTTTTACTGTATTCGCCCTTGTCATGGACTGTCAGTGTCAGACTCATTTGGTTCAGAAGCCCCCTCCAACTACATTGTCGGTCTCTCGGGGCTGTCGGTCTCGTTGGCTGAAGCCAAACTAAACGGCGATCAGCAAACAAAAAACTTTGATGAGCCAAGTTTGAGGCAAGCAGACAGAGTTCCATCGGCAACGCCACAACCTCGATCGGGATCGCAGAGGGGGAAACCCTAGCCATGCCGCTAGGGCTATATAGACACCTTCTCGGTCACTATTCAGCTCAGCTATTCTGCTTGCATAATCTAACATCTGTCATTTGGCTAGGCGTAATTCGGTGATAGAACATTGATTATATGAATTTATAAATTTTACACATTGAATTTTTCGTCTGGTCCGTTAGAAATATAATACTGGACTGGAATAATATAGTTAGAGTTTCTTCTTATCGGCTGGGCTGCACTTGCCTTTGGGCAGACATACATCGTCTGCTAGCGCAAGATCTCACTGGATGTGGATCTCACGTGATGGACTACACGCCTATGTACACGGCCACCTTACGTCATCAATAACAACATACGGGTGAACGTGTGTAATACGATAAACTTTTTTTTTTTGGTCAAAAGCATGCATATTCCCGTTTATTTATGCGTAGTCTATTGGACTTATCGAGCCTTAAATATACCTTTTCAGAGATTTAAATTTTATGTAAATCACATTTTTCATAATTTCAAATATATACTATATGAATTAAAATCATTTCAAAATCCCTGTTTTCATGTGTTAACCTATGGCAGCTGGAAGGCCAAAAGCATGCATATTCCCGTTTATTCATGCGGGGTCTACTGGACTCATCGAGCCTTAAATATACCTTTTCAGAGATTTAAATTTCATGTAAATCACATTTTTCATAATTTCAAATATATACTAGATGAATTAAAATCATTTCAAAATCCCTGTTTTCATGTGTTAACCTATGGCAGCTGGAAGGCCAAAAGCATGCATATTCCAGTTTATTCATGCGGGGTCTACTGGACTCATCGAGCCTTAACTATACCTTTCCAGAGCTTTAAATTTCATGTAAATCACATTTCTTATATTTTCAAATAAAAACAAAGGGATTTATAATCATCCTAATATTCCTTGTTTTCACGTGTAAACCTATGGCAGCCGAGACTTTTTTTTGTCAAAAGCATGCATATTCCCGTTTATATATGCGGGGTCTATTGGACTCATCGAACCATAATTATGTCTTTTCAGAGCTTTAAATTTTATGTAAATCACATTTTTTGTATTTTCAAATAAAAACTATGGGAATTATAATCATCCTAAAATTCCTTGTTTTCGCGTGTAAACCTATGGCAGGCGAGACTTTTTTTTGGTCAAAAGCATGCATATTCCCGTTTACATATGCGGGGTCTATTGGACTCATCGAGCCTTAATTATACCTTTCCAGAGATTTAAATTTCATGTAAATCACATTTCTCATAATTTCAAATAAATATTATGGGAATTTAAATCATTTCAAAATCCCTGTTTTTGCGTGTTAACCTATGGCAACTGGAAGGCCAACAGCATGCATATTCCCGTTTATTCATGCGGTGTCTCTTCCACTTTTTGAGCCTTCATTAATCTTTTTCAGAGTCTCAAATTACATGTAAGCCAAATTTACAATAAATTCAAGGTAATACTAGGGGAGCTATAATCATTCTTAAATTCCCTGTTTTCACGTGTTAACCCTATGGCAGATGACTCTGTCAAAAAGCAGGCATGATCCCGGGGATTCATAGTGGCATTTATTGACAATAAAGGTTCAAGAAATGTTTTTTGAACTATCCATCCTTTCTCTCGTGCAGAAATCAGATTTAAAAAAGACAGAGTAAGATATGAAATATCAAGAAAAAATGTGACATCTTTTCACGTGTATACCTATGGCGAACGTATTTCCCCCCGAGTCTTTTTAACACAGCAATTTACGCCTGCCAAATGTACTACGGAAGTAGGTGAGAGTAATCTGTCTTGATACTATTAAAAGTCTTTGGTATGATCTTCAAGGGCAACTTGGTCTCGTGATGCTAGTGTCCTGAAATCTTCACATACACTTGCCCTAGGTTTTTCAGGATTGGCACAACTATTTTTTTTTTTTTTTTTGTTTTAACTCCAGGAATATGTCCTGGTTGTATATCATATGGCACGCGTGGGTCAAATGTTCGATTCCAAATTATTTAGGCAATACTCCTTTCTTTTCCCATCCGGGCCTTCAGCTTTATATGGGTTAGGGTTTGGGTTAAACTATACAAACAAATACAATAGCCCATTATATGGGATAGGGGATAACCCCTTTGTATGAGTTATGGTCTGTGGGTTAAACTAGCCCGTTATAATTATGGATCGACATGTGGAAGGAGATCACTATTGTTATACAAGAAGAAATAGAGCAAGGTTGGTGAAGAAAAGGGGCATCGTTAAAAGAAAATCACTCACCCGTTATCTGGCCACAATTAAACTCCACCTTTTTTCTCTCTTCTGTTACTTCGATGTTACAACTTTCCTGTATTTTTCATTTTTCACTTTTCCACTTCCGATTTTAATTCCTAAATTAAACATTAATGTCTTATTTTAAATCAATAAACCATCATCATGAAAAATCCAGTTTATGAATGTCCTGGTTTCCTTGGAGGCCCGAATGATTGCATCTCTATAATAGTAGAAGTAGACAAGCTTGCTCTTCTCAATACTCTGCTCAAAGTGACAATTTAGGAATTGTACTAGAGCGGTACATATACATTTGTAACTTGATGTTCTAGTCCTGTTTTATTTTCTTTTATAACGATGCCATTGCCAATGCCAAATGTTGATTTTTTAATCAATAAATTGATTTGTATTCAATAAACGATGTTTGTAGATCATTTGTGAAGATCGAGTCTAGAACTTTACATTTCCCTGCATGCACTATAACCCAGGGCCGCGGAGCGTTTTCGAAAGGGGGGGGGGGGCGGGGGCTGATCTGATTTCACTCTTTAATGACAATTTTCAAGCCTTTTTTCCGAGATTTTTTTAAAACGTGTCTACTCAAAAAAGTGGCTGCAGTCCCCCCCCCCCCCGTTCCGCGGCTCATGTAACCGTGCAATATATTATATCCACATAGGAAGATTTCGCCTCCCCCTCTCCTTCCTCCCCCCCCCCCCTCTCTCTCTCTCTCTCTCTCTAAAAATGAAAAGAAACCGTTTCTCCACTTCCCAGGGATAGTGGACTTTCACATTTTTCAAACATTTTAGTCCCACCTCCTTTCTCTCAAAATCCAGGGTGTGGTGAAATGACTCACCTTCACCGCGGCTCTCTTCCTTTAAAGGGGCAGTCTAATGAGAACTCATGGGGAAATGAAATCGTGCGGAATTTGCAAAAGGCTCGTTTACTTGTACACATAGCACGCCCGTTGTGCGAGGCCGTCGGACTAAGGTCATAAATGATCGGACGGCACGAAGTTGACCGAACTGGAGCTCGGCGAATACTTCGGGTTTAACCAGTCCCGGGCTCTTAGTCTTGTAACTGGTTGTAACCTCGTTCCCCCAAACAAGTTTAGTGTAATGCTGAAATATTTCCAAATACAAAACACGGTTAACTTCTGGTTGATTAGTCTAGCCATCGCTTCTGCACTGCCCTGCCGCGACTCGTTGTCGCCACGATTACGTAACTAATCTCAGGCTCTACCAGAGAGCTGGCTCTGTAATTACTTTTCCATATGGTTGATTACTTTCCCACCGCGCGAAATTTAAAACACAAGCCAGTCTTATCTCAGAGGTGGTCCAATATGAACCACATGTTTTAGCACGTGCGATGGAAGTCCTTGTATCGAAGTGACACGAAGCTCCGAGTATATTTTCCTCTCTCATCGGAAATCGCCCATGCAGGCCTACCAAAGTATCCCTTTAAAAGATGTTTGCCAATTTAGACTAAACAGGTTGCGCAAGGCAATGGTACCGGATGAATACTCTGTGATGTCACATTACGTAAGGTTATGACGGCCTTGTGGTGGGATAATGAGTACATGCTAATAGTCTAGAATTTCAGCTCGTATTATTTTTTTTGAAAATAAATAAAAAGAACTTTTTGACCCGCAAAAGTCTGTGAACGCTTGATGATGAATGTCAATAGGCAATATCATTTCGTTCTGGCTTTATAATTGTGTTTTGATAATTGTTAGTAAGAGCATGATACGCCTATGGTATCATTATATTGTTGGACGTGAAGGTCGATCAGTCAAAAAAAGTGCTAGAGCCTGTGTACAAAACTATACCCCTAGGGCTAGCAGTGATCTATATTTTCTTGTCATTTACTGATATCGACTGATCTACTATTGAACTAGACTTATTACCATACTCTGTATTATCCTATTAGGAGATACTATCCAGGTTAGTTTAACCAACCTCGATTTAAACCAATTCTTCAAACAAAATTGAATTAATGAAAAGTATTCATTAATAACAATTACCGTACTACTATTTTCTTTTCTTCATGACAAAGTCGTCACATAGACCTAAATCAAATAATATGTAGGCATATCAGCATATTCTGCACATGTTTTATTTGCCAAACGTATACAGTGTAGTTCAATCTTTAAAAAATGACATTACGTGGCTGATTGGCCCTAGCTATCACCTTTATCATAGGGGATCCGTTTCCTCATTTTCTCTTTTACCTATCAATACTTTCTTGGAAATAGAGCCTATAGTTTAAGGATAATTGTGATGTGTTATCGGTTCATCTCCTTCACTCCATCAAAAGGGGCGTCGATCCGTTTTTCGGATGGGGGGGGGGGGCAAGACAGCCCAAGATTACCCTTCATGAATTTTTACCAGCTTAACACGGAGCGCAGCGAAATTGCAGTCTGATCGTGTAATTGTTTGGAATGTTTCATTTCCAGAGTGATAAATTTCCCTATTTAATTTTACGCCTCCGGATTTACAGGGATGGGGGCAAAACGATATGTTTGCCTTCCCAATATTTTCTCCCTACCACCCCATAATCGATGCCCCTGTCCGTCAAACTCTAAAAGTAATCCCTAATTCATTTGGAGGTGATGCACTCAAAGGTCTTGCAACCTCAGAACCTGTATGTGTATCAGTACCTTAGACTGCGCATGCGCTCCAAACGGTTGCGTAATCATCAATACCTTTTGCTTTGTTATGGAGCCTGTACTGAAAGTAGGTTATTCGTTTGATCATTACTTAATGTCCTCGTGTGCAATCTAGATCAGTTTTTAGTTCACATTACATGGACATCTTCGAGGTTACAAAGGAACATCTTTCAGCTCACATCTCACCAAGTCATCGGGAATTCTCAGTTGTGAATCACTTGGTAAAACTGCATTTGTAATGTCAACATTTCGTGAGATTTGACTGAAATTGAAATATGATTGAATTCCATCTTCTTTTCTTGGCTTGATCAAGTGAGTTCAGCTGGTTTACCTTCATCTAAGCCAGGTAAATTATTTTTCATGTCAAGTAAGCCTGATCTTGCTCGTATATTCATCTCAGCAGGAATTCTTTCTATACTATAGGTGCGCGGCACAGGGCATGATGCTGGGGGTAAAATATTTCATACAGACTTTCACTTCGGTATTTACGTTTATCATGTGTATCATATTTGTCATGTTTGTTAGTCATGTTGATGTTCCAAATACACTTGGATATAAATTTAGAGTCTACAAGGGCTAGAATAGAACAAACACACGTTTTATAGAACCATTGCTACATGTTTTACAGCTTGAACAGTTATTCACTTGCGTATGAATTTAATACTGCGATATTTTTTTATTTATCTTTTTATTTTTTTAATTTATTTTGTTTTTAATTTATTCATTTATTTATTTATATATATATATTTTTTTTTCCTTCTTCTTCTTCTTCTTCTTCTTCTTCTTCTTCTTCTTCTTCCTCTTCTTTTTTTTTTTTGGGGGGGGGTGTTCTTTTGTTTTGTTGTTTTATTATGAAATGTTGGATATTCATATTATGCCTAGATTGTATGTCGTTTATCCGAAACATCTGTCCGTTTTTTATGGTTAGGTATAGCCCACTCACGGGACCATCACTATATGGGGCTGTGTCAATTTTGGCCTGTCACGACCTCTAAGTTGAAGAGGTAAAAGCTCCAATATAATTGGCAAAATTTTGAGAAAATACTTCCTTCTACATTTTAGAATGATAGAATATCTAATTTCATGCCAGATCCTTTGATAGGATCTTTATCATCTTCATCAAGTGAAATTTTCAGGCTGTTTTTGGTTGGTGATCTTGCTCCTCTGCCGCACACATGTGTGCAAGATATCACACACTTGCTAGGGGAGGCAATTACTCATGGTATGAAGGTACAGAGTGCGAGGTTATCTCCAATAACCTCGCATAAGTGTGAGTGGGTATAGCCATAGCTCTTTGGACTTATAGTTGTATGTGCAAGGAGATAACACAGAACTCCTTGGTATGTGGATGTAATGGGTGAGAGACAATCGAATGAAGGGTAGTGTGCATTTAGACTAGATTCTAGAGACTGCACTCCGTAACGAAGCTGCTCTTTCCTTATTAATTTTGACACAGTAGTTCTTCTTGAAGTTATTTATTTTTGTTTAGCAACAAAACAAAAGAAAAGTTTGGGGAGATATAGGTAACCCACGTAAGTGCGCGCAAATCAAAATGTTATGAAGAAGAAGGTATAATAATCAAAACCTGTCTTATTGTCTGTATAGGTAGACTAACCTACTAATTATCAAGTTCTCAATTCGGACGTGGGTGCTTGCGTAATCGGTATAGACAACAATGCTCTTTAGATAAAAACCTTCTCGGGTTTCGTAAGGGGAAGGACTTTTTTTATATAACCTTATCCGCAGACCCTGTTTGAGCTTATTTGGCAGTTACATTGGAAAAAAGTGGACCTTTCTGAGGAAGCGAAGCGATCGAGTAGGGGTGGTGGGTGGGGGGTCAGGGGGCGTGCCCCTCCAAGGGTATGGGCACGAGCATAGTCAGAATTATTTGACAGGGGGTGGGTCAGATGTGAAGCCCGAACATATAATACCACTGTGTATGATTCGAAATACTGCGAGCGAGCAAAGCGAGTGAGAGAAAAATAAAGATATACTTTTAAATGGCAAAATTTTATTTCATTAGTCACCAACAGGTGAAATGTAAAGCTATATCTCCGGTCATCTTGTTGCCAGGAATCATTCATATTAATAAAAGTTTTTAGGAAGTGAAGCGAAGGGGGGGGGGGGACTTTGCTGTTGTTCTTTCATAGAAAGGTAACCCTAATATATGGGCGCCATGGCGATAGGGCAGTGACGTGCCCGAAAATTGTCGAAACATTGAATGTTCATGGACCTCGCTGCATGAAACTATATCTCATTTCTAAGATTTGCAATTTAAATGCACTTTAATTGTAAGTTGTTGCTCATTTCAATATAGAGAGTAAGGTAACTCTAATATCTGGGCGCCATTGCGATAAGGCAGTGACGTGTCGGAAAATTGTCAAAGCATTGAATATTCATGGACATATTTCAATAACATACAATGGAAATATTCATGGTCCTCGCTACCTGAAACTATCTCGTTTCAGGTGATTGAGTGAAGCGAGCGACGGAAAACGCACTTTACTATCTCCCAAATGTTATTTCCAAAACACCCCAAATGTTACATTGGGGCATCTTGTTATTTCTGATTATAGTTTCCAAGAAGTAAATGTTTATAAAATACTCTCATGGTACTCCGGTTGAACAGGCTGTATTAGAGGGCCATAATATAAGGGCCTGGGGTACGTGGTATTCTGAGGTTTATTTTATCTTGATTTTAGTGAAATGATTTTAATTGTCATAACAAAATGTACACTTATGGTGCATCATTGGTTAATGACTGCGCGAAAGTGGCTGCGTACGCGAAAGACATCTATGCAAACACCAATGAAATGTTGCAGTTTAAAAATTGTTATGACAAATAAAATGTGAAATACATGATATAATAATAATAATAGTAATAATAATAATAATAATAATAACAGCAACAACAACAATAATAATAACAACAAAGATAATAATAATAATTATAATAATAATAATAATGATAACAATAATAATGATAATAATAATGATAATAATAATAATAATAATAATAATAATAATAATAATAATAATAATAATAATAATAATAATGATTATATTTAAATTAGTAATAACAATAATGATAATAATGATGATGAGAATTATAATTATAAGCATAATATCGCAGCTACTAATACTATACAATTACAAATAATTTATACTCTACTACACTCGGCAAAATACAAAGTAGATAAATATAGATATATAGCCATAGGACGGTAGTGTCGTGACAGGGATTCGAACCATGAACCATGAGATCCACAGTCCTCTGACTTATCCAACATGTACCTGTCCAAGATCGGTACTTGTCCGGGGCACAGTCTGTATTTCGATACTTTTGATTTCGATACAAAGAAAAAAAAATCTAGAAAAAAACAATGAGAGTGCATCGACAGTAGGATAATTTGTTAGTGATTGACAAAAATCATCAATACCTATAGGAATGCCTGCAGTAGTCGTTCCAAAAGATATTCTAATTTTCTAAAGCATATTTAGTTCAGCCCCAATAGCAAATGCAAAGTGTTTTAGTCTGCAAACTAGGTGTGGAGAAACACATTTGCGTAACTGAGTCTGAGAGATAACAATGGACAATGGTTGAAGGCATAGTGGAATAGGTGTGTCAACAAGGGCAAGGACGTTTTTAATATAAACGAGGGGAAGGTCTGTTTTGACGACTCGTTTCCGATTAAACTCTCTGTCTGATTTTACAGATTTTTAAACATAATTTGTGTATAATAACATGTTCATACCGACCTTTTGTCATAATGAAAATCCCCCCCCCCCAAAAAAAAAAAAGTGAGAAGCTCGAACCGAGTACACACATTTTTGATTTTCTATCTACCTCGATCACTTTCAATCTTTCCTACACATTGTGTTTATTATTCTTCTTCATAAAACATATTTAGGGCCTATTACGCGTACATTTTTTGAAGTTTCTGTATTCTTTTTTTCCCCACTAATGGGGCAGAAATACCGAATGATGATGGGTGCCGGTAAAACGAAAGTGACAACATCGTCAATCGTTTGAGAAGGCGTAATGGCTCAGTGGTAGACACTAGAAAGTTGTCTGGGGAGGTCTCAGGTTCGAAGCGCAAGATTAGTGCCCTTGGTATAATCCTCATTACGAAATTCCTCGGATAGGGCTTCAAGCTTTAGGCCCCCTGATTGCTTACCTATAAGCATATAAAACTTTAATAATAATAATAATAATAATAATAATAATTCGTTCTTCTGTAGCGCATTTCAGGACCGTAGGCCCACTCAAAGCACTTTACAATGTAGAATGTTTACAATCATAGGAAACATCAAAAATCATTTTGTTATCGCCTAAATCTCTTTAACATCACTTGAAGAAAAGCCACTACATGATGTGGAATGAAGAATGTACATGTATACCACAATTTATTGTAATTAGAATCAAGCAATGTTATTTTTATTATTCTGTTGTTGAACTTGCACATGCACTTCACCATGTTCTTTTCATTTTACATCTAATTTAACAATTAATTTAAGACTGTAAATTATAAAATAAAATACTTTCCATAGTAGTGATTTCAGAAAGACAAACTAATCACAAATCATTCTTCTGTTCTGTTTTCAGATACTTTTTTGAGCTGGTAGCTCCGTGATATGGTGTACGCTTTGCATCTCAAGAAAAATCTTCTGCCACGTAGTATATTATGGAGAAGGACATCATAATGCTTCAGACCAATTCACCAAATATTGCTGGTCAGATAAATGGAATGGATATACACTCCTCCAAATCTCCACGACCCCCTCAACCGATTGAAAGCTCGAAGACATCATCGCATCACTATCAGAGACCGGTTCAAATGGTGTATCCAGCTATTCAAAAGACTTCTGATGATAATCGAAACCAGATCAGTATCCTCTCGGATTCGGATGCTAAAGACCATAGCGGCTCCTATACCTCTGACATGGAGGATTCCAACGACGAGGACATGGCCGATAATCAGGAAGATAGTACAACAGGAAGACGACAGCGTGACTTTGTTCCTGAGCGTATGAAGGATTCAAGATACTGGGTGAAGAGAATCAAAAATAACTTGGCTGCGAAACGATCTAGAGAGAAACGTCGTATGGCAGATATTGTTATGGAAAACAAGGTGAGTAAGTTAGCACAGGAGAACGAAGACTTACGAAGCGAGCTTGCAAACATTAAACGGTTGGTGCAGGATAACCTTGTCAGAGATACCAAACAAGGTGTTGTCCTTGATGGCAAGGATGTTATGATACCCTCACATGGAAAACAAACAAAATTTGTTTTGAATACCTCTTCACAACCCATCCCACTGATCATTCCGACCTACCCTAACACACTCACCAGGTTTCTTTCTCCTCCTCAGGACATCTTGATTTTACCACAAACCGGTTTACCACAGTCCGGTGTACCACAACCCGGTTTAACACAGTCCGGTTTACCACAATCCAGTCTATATGTACAGTCCGGTTTACCACACACTGGTTTCCCACAACCCGGTTTACCATATCCCAGTTTACTACAACCTGGCTTACCACAATCCGGATTATCACAGCTTGGTTCACCACAATCCGGATTACCACAAGCAGTTCAATCTGTGCGTCAACAAAGCTACGGTATTCATGATGCGCGAGATACTCTACAAGGCGTGTCACCCGCTATCTTGTCCAACGGATCTTGTCCCCAATATATATCATCAGCAAGGAACATGAACTCTGCTATTTGTCCCGACTTAGAGGATCCTTCTAAATGGCCTTTCCCTTTTGTATCTAGTGTAGAAAATGAGACTGACAAGTCTACACTTCGCTCGAATCACTTGCAAAATAGTGCAGCTGTAGAATCAAAAGGTATATTGGCAAAGGCAAACAGCGTTAGCAAGGTGAAGCAACAAATAGATCAAGTATCTCCTGTCTGTGATGCTGAAATCCTACCAGACAAGGTCTCCGCATTGTTCGTAGAATCTCCCACCTCAGAGCCCAAGTCATTGCCTACCGAGGATGACCGTAAATCAGAATCGCTCTCACCAAGTTCCTCTGAAACACCCGAGATGCCATCTCCTGCAGAAATCAACAAACTGCCACATAAATTACGTGCCAGGTTTCTACGCTCTATTTGTCACCAAGACGAGGTGAAGCCAAATGATTCAGAAGTCAACACCCCATCCAACCAACTTACAATGAACAATGACCCAATACTCAGAAACATTAAGAAGGAGACAGAAGATGATATATCCCACAACGTTGACAGTTTAGAAAGCGAGTGTCCCTTCGGTCCATCCAATTACCAATGGATCTCACCTAAAACTGAATTCCCTTTGAATCCGTTGCGTAGTACTGAAGAAGAACTTGAACAGGCTAGGAATTTGATGCCAACTCCTAGTCCTACCATGACTCGCACTGAATCGGAGGCTTATGTTGAGCTTTCCAAAGCGGCTTCAGACCTCGTAGGTGCTCGTCTCCAGTCCAAGGATTTCTCAGCACCGTCCGTTCGTCAACTTACTCGTCAACGTACGCGTGATATGAATCAGGAAGAGAAGTATCGCGATAAACGCGTGCGCAACAATATCGCTGCTAAGAAATGTCGTGACGCCAAACGATTACTTAACGACTACCGCTCAGCTAGATCGAATTTTTTTGAAGAAGAAAACGTGACTCTGAGAAATGAAGTAGAAAGTCTAACGAAAGACGTCATAAGACTTCGCGAATTGGTTAGGAGAAAACAATTCCCTCTCAGTGTGGATGCCATGTAGGCCTGTATAGCAAGAATGTTTATAACCAGAACTAAAACATGGAAATCATTTCCTTTTTCCCCGCAATTTCCGTTTCTCTGAAAAAGTTATTGAGAACTAGAACTTGTAAGTCCATGACAATGCTATATATATCCTGAAGCTTTCATTACATAAATGTAGGTATCATCTTATTGTCACTATATATGCGTGGAGTTTGTTTTAAAAAAACGAGGAAAGTGTTTATACTTCGAAAGCTGATACTGATAACAGAATGATAATTTTTTTTGTTTGATTGATTTTATTTCTGCGTTCGATAGCATGATACAAAATATAATAATATTACAGAAAAAAGTATATAAACACATTGTCAGACATTAACAATTTACTTTTTAAATACAAAGAAAATATGTATACATTAAGCAAATTTAACAATTTGCAATTAACAGGATTTATGAACGCAGGAGACCGTCATCATGAGCGAGTTGCTTGATGTCGATGGCGGCCTCAAATAAATAAGGTTGTAAAACACCCGGATCTATATCAGAGGAAATTATAGTCTTATATTTGACGTGGTGCAACTGTACACAATGATACCTAGAGAAGTGTTCTTCGTGATTTTTATGTGCAGACGCGTTTCGTGGAACAGGGTTGCTGTATTAGGTGTAATGGTTAACACCATTGCTGTCTTCTGTCTAACAAGAGTAACAATTTTGTCAATTTACAACTTTTTAACAAAGTAATATCTGAACGCCTAAAACTGGTAGCAGTGGAACATGTATTTCTTAATAAAAGACTCTACACAGTACATTCATGTATATGCATTTGTTACAAAATTTGGAGGATGTACTTTTCAAACAAACTTACGCCGTATAAGGAGATACGGCCACACCAGAATTACAATATAATAAACATTTAGTAGTCCTTTTCTTGTACAGTACAGGGGGCACACCTGTAATTATTTCCCCATAGGCTCAT
Source organism: Heliocidaris tuberculata (assembly GCA_025618425.1). NCBI lineage: Eukaryota > Metazoa > Echinodermata > Echinoidea > Camarodonta > Echinometridae > Heliocidaris > Heliocidaris tuberculata. Next base: position 36,984,492 of record CM046838.1, on the reverse strand, counting down.
GTGTTAAAAATGAGACATAAAAAATCATGAAAAATAAGTACACTACTATAGCAATGGCACAATTCAAACTTATGTCTTGACTAGTTTATACAATTTCCTTGACTTCCTGAAAATATGAAGGGGTGTTTTTCTTCATTTTTGCTCTTTACATGGGCTGCAACAGAGGCGGCGGAAAGTCGGGCTTGCACAATGGAAGGAGGGCACCTTTTGTAATTAGTTGTATTTACATTGTAAAGCCAACAGAGAGACTGCATAGTTTATGATGCGCTGTATAAATCCATCTTTATTGTTATTATTATTATTTGTCCACCAACAAAAGGTCCCCCCCCCCCCCCACTCCATTGTCTGAGCCCGATGTTCCGCCGTCTCTGGGATGCAACTTAGAATACCTACAAACCAGGTCTAAGCTAGAGTGGTTAAGAGGTTTCTTGGGCTGCTAAATAAAGTCCCCATAAGATCCCACTGGGACCAACTCCTGCTTTTCATGAGACTGATCTTAACCAGTAATTATCCCTCTTTATGCACATATTAAAAAGTGTTAAAATGTGTATTATTGATCTTATATGATTTTTTTTTTCAACAACACACATACCACTATACCCATTTACAATAACCCTTGCACTCGTACAAGAGTGAGTGGTCAATGCGAACACGTGTAGTGTACGCCTTGGCCCGACCGGGTGCCGTTGCATAAAACTTGCTATTATAGTAACTTTTCATGGAATACTGGATTTTGATTGGCTCTTGAGCAACGTTACCATGGTAGTTACCATTGATGGCAAAGTTACTATAATAGTAAGTCTTTATGCAATGGCACCCTGGTGTGAATAAGTAGGAGCCCCTAGTATATAGGCGTGTCTCCAAGACTACTGACAATGATTTCAATTTTAATAGTAGCTTTTTGTTAAGGTAATTTATGTAGTACCTAACTTGTGTGTCCACCTGATGCTATCTGAATGCAACATACTTTTATCCCATTATCCTCCCCTATATCTTCATGGCTCTCTCTCTCTCTCTCTCTCTCTCTCTCTCTCTCTCTCTCTCTTTCTCTCTCTCCTCATCTTCGTATTTCCCTCCCCTCCCCCTTCAGACAATCCTGGATCCACTCTGATGTGCAAATAATATGAAAGTAAATCAAATATCACATCGAATCAAATCACACGTTTTCACTGAATACTATACTGTTACTACTACTACTGTACTGCTACTATACTACTACTTCTAATGATAGTAATATTCTATTCTTGTATAGCGCATATCACATAATGATAATTATAACGTCTTTATGCGCTTTCCAAAGGGAATTTGGATATTATTACCACGGTTTTAGCTCCTGTAACCTCACGGCTCAGTGATATTCAAGGAATTAATCCTACCAGGTACCCACTTACTACACCTGGGTCGAGTGTGGCAAATGTAGATTAATGTGATGCCAAAGGACGTTAGTGCTTCGGAAAATATCGAACCCTGTACCTTGTGCTTCACAGTCCGAAGACTTATCCTCTAGACCACAACACCTCTCTGTATTGATTTAAGATATTGGTCATGGATAAGCTCTTCCACAATTAAAGGCAGTATATCATTTACTTGTAGGGAGGTGCTATATTTTTATTCATTCTTTGTACATTATGAATACACCAAACTCTTTATTTGTTTTGAACAAAACGCAGAGCATTTTGGTATGTCAGTTAAATTTCTTATGTTTATGGGATATAAATGGTTTCTATGTTGTACAGAGAGTTTTTTTGGGGGGGTACAAAATAATGATGTCAAAACGCACCCATCTATGTCAGTATTTGTAACTCTGCGTCTGTTACTTTGTTTGGATGTGTCGGGGATAGTGTGGGGGATGTTTGTGGAGGGTGTCTTGGTTTGTGAGATTTGTTTCAAAGCATGACAGATTTCAGTGTTCAAGAAAGTCTAGAGATGGGGCTTTATTATTAAATCTATTAAAGATGATTTACATTCTAGGAAAACAATTTTAAATCCCTACCAATGTTGGTGAAGAAAAAGATGCTAGTTTCTGAAATGTACATGTAATTAGCCTGGACTACCTTAGGTCCCCCTTTATTTCTTCGATTTTGAGCATCTAAGATGGTTCGATTGAGATGAGATATATATGAAGAGGATGATGATGTTGATGACTATCATAGGTGATGATAATCGTCATGGTTTACTGAGTTGAGATAAATGAATAAGATGATGATGTTGATAAGATGATGATAATCGTCATGGTTTAGTGAGATGAGATATATGAAGAGGATGATGATGTTGATTACTCTATCAAAGGTGATGATAATCGTCATGGTTTAGTGAGATGAGATATATATGAAGAGGATGATGATGTTGATGACTATCATAGGTGATGATAATCGTCATGATTTACTGAGATGGGATATATGAATAAGATGATGATGTTGATAAGATGATGATAATCGTCATGGTTTAGTGAGATGAGATATATAAAGAGGATGATGATGTTGATTACTCTATCAAAGGTGATGATAATCGTCATGGTTTAGTGAGATGAGATATATGAAGAGGATGATGATGTTGATTACTCTATCAAAGGTGATGATAATCGTTATTGTGTTATATAAATAGGATGGTGATGTTAATGACGAGGGTGATTAGAAATAGGGAATCTGACCTGATAATTGAAAAAGCATGCTCTTTAGACGGGTCTGTGATCTGCGTCCAGCGTCCCGTCTTATAAAGAGTTGCGATTAATTGCAAATAATCTGCAATTGATATCAATCACAACTCTGTTCTTAAGAGATAGGAGATTGGAAATTGGCGATTGATAGGAGGACTTGCGATCGATTCGAATCAATCAGTCTTTAATTTTAAGACTTAAACCCTGACTGATTATTACTTTCGCCAGGGCCGGTGCTGATGGTATTTAGTTTAAAGATAGATTACCTGTTAACGAGCTCTGCGACCTCAAAGTTCGCCTTTGGAAAATCGCTGAATTGGGAGCCGCTTTCGGTGCCCTGCGACTCCACCGGCCTACACGTACACAAGCCCTCCCTTCCAGAAAAGTCACAGTATCCTTTAGTTTACAATTTATACACTGTATTGGATATTCATATAGCGCTCATATCCACGGTGCTCAAGGCGCTCCAATATTACCCTGGCTCTAGCTAGGTTACCGATATTTGCGCTCACAGCTTTCAAGGAATTCAGCTTTCTCGTGTTTCAACTTAATGACAACGAATTACCCCAGTCACTTAGTTCCATGTTTAGATCAATAAAAATAAAGAAATAATCAATTGCATAACTATCTCAAGCGTCAAGCTTTTAGTTACCAACACGATAAAAACTATTTTCGAAAAATCAACTCAAGGCAATTAATTTCAATAGCCCTGTCTGTCACCTTTAGAAATGTGCGAACATTACAATGGCGTATTACGTAATCCGAACCTGATTTCTTTGGGCAGTACAATAGGCTTTTGAAATTGCCCTTGAGTTTATTTTTCGAAAGTAGTTTTTATCGTGTTTACCATCTTTCTAGAATCAGAACACAACACTATTCAGGTCCTAAATACTGGAATCCTTTAAATCCTTAAAATAATTATTATAAGAAAAATCTGTAGATGTATTTGTATTCAAAAGAAAGCTTAAGATGTTTCCCCAAAGTGTATATTGTAATATCTACAAGCACCTATATAGCTACCAAAATGGACCCCCTGGAGGCGTGGACCATCGATGGACGAAATGCACATCCCTTTTACTTTATGAAAATGGCCACTTGGTGGCGCTATTGAGATTTTCACCGCTGGTCGACCCGATGAACTATGCACACAAACATATCAACAACTAACATTGGGCCTAACTCATAACCACGCAATCATGATGTTTGAATGTAAAATACCTAAGGAATGTTCTTTTTTAAATAAAGAAAGTAAACTAATTAATCTGCTGCATCATGAATCAAAATTAGATTATAGTGTCACAAATAATCTCTTTCCATACAAATAGGCCCTATTTATATTCTTCAATTGCCAATTTCAGGCTCTTTCTTTCTCGCATTGCTCCACTTTTCTCCCCATCCGTTCGTGTTTTTTTTCTCTCGTCATGCATCGGCATCGTCATCTTTATTATCATCGTCAACATCATCATAATTCGTTAAATCATATAGTAATCTTTTTATCATTATCATTATCATTATCATTATAACGATAATAATGTTAATGATACTTAAAGTTCTCATCATGCAGTAGTTCTAAACCTGAATACAAATTATGACTATGTCATTTTTTTCCTTAAAGATTATGAAATTCGATCAGGTTAGCTAAAACAGGTGGCCCATTAGACATTGATATGCTCTCAAAGTCATATATCTTACCACAGCTTAAAGTGCATGTTAAACATTTTTCATACCAAAATACTAGTCATTTGTATTTTTATTTGAAATTTGTTTCGAACCACTAAAAATAACTTTAGAAAGGCTTGGTAAATGAAACACACAAAATCAATATAGTTCTTAATTTCTATTTAGAAATGAAATATAAAGAACAGAACAATTCTGTTATAACTATGAATTTTAATTGCATGCATTTACTGTACATCTTACTTAAAATAAAAACTTTACCTATATTATTGCATGCAATAAAATTTACTGCATGCATGGTATGTAACTGGATAAAGACAAGGAATACCAATTATCTGGTTATTATAATAACAATGATGATATCACTATTACCAACATTACTTTGCCATTCTTGTTTGTATAAAGTCTTTCGTGTATATCATTGCTATAGAACTATTCTCATCTTTCTTCTTTAGGTATATCTATACCCTTTTGGACATGATTGTGTATGTATACTTCTTTACTCAGTTCTCTATCAATCGCGATCTTTCTTTTCCCTATCTGTATTTCTTTTAACTCTTTTTCCCCTTTCTCATGAAATCCCACTGTTATCACTCACACTTTCCTTTTTCTGCTCTCCTCGATAGCCCACTGTACAATCCCCAGAAATACACGTTCATCATTCAGTATCGATGATATTGGTCATAGACATTAAACACGCTTATTCTTATTCATGTTATAATGTTGTTTTATTGATGTAATGTTCTTACAACAGCCTTTCAATCTGTGTATTTTATGACCTTAACTTTAAATTTCACCAATGAAACTCATTACATACAACGTTTACATTCTGTTATACAAGTTTTGTTATTGTTGCATTTGTATCGATAATATAATTTTAAAAACATCTGCTATTCTGTCAACGTAATGCCATATTTTCAATAAAGCCTTTAATGAATTAAATTAATTATATGATATGATAATCAATAATAACGATAATGATGAAACACGCAATATGCTACGACCGTGTTTGACAAGATGACAAAAATGGCACACACACAAACACACACACACACACGCACACACACATACATATATATATCTATATATATACAATTGTTATGAAATAACATATACAGCTTAGGCAACTCCAGTGGAAATAAATACAATTGTGAGAAATGAAATGAGAGAATAATGGTTGCGTAGCTTAAATCAAAGTTTCCAGAGCTGTTCTCCCCTTTGAAATTTTTGCTTGTGGGAACCAGTTCCCTAGCATCATATTTTTATATTGTAATCCAGTTCCAAAGACCCCCTTTTTCCAAAATTTTAGTAGTTCCGAAGACCATACTTTTCATGATACGCTAGTTCAGAAGCCCCCTTTTTTGTCTTGCTAGTGGCATATATATATATATATATATATATATATATATATATATATATATATATATATATATATATATATATGTGTGTGTGTGTGTGTGTATATATATATATATATATATATATATATATATATATATATATATATATATATATATACTGCTAGAAGTGTTTGAAATGCATCGTGGCCAATTTTATTTTCTCTACTCCGTCTTTGTCAGGAGTATACAATGTGGTATCAAAACAAAACAAAACAAAATTAAAGATGCAGAGCGCGCATTCTCAGACAGACAGGGTTGCTGTGACAACTGGCTGAGGATGCGCGCCCTTCACAGTGATGCAGCCAATGACAATTTAAGACAATAATGACAATGTAGCCATGACTGCAGACATAATGAAGTCATGGTGATGCAACCATGACTTCATATACGTGACTATATATATGTATATACATTAAACACTGTTAGAAATTGATTATATATGACATGGGCCCCGTTGCATAAAACTTACCATTAACGGTAACTTTGCCATTAATGGTAACTCCCATGGAAACCATGATTTTGATTGGCTGTTGAGTGATGTTACCATGGTAGTTACCATTGATAGCAGAGTTACCATTAACGGTAAGTTTTATGCAACGGGGCCATGTTCTTTCAAATCATCTAACCTGCGGCCCGCACAGGTAATCAAATTATTTACGATGAAAACTAAAACATTTCAATACGTTTTTCTCTATTTATGACACGAACACGGTAAAATCATATTCATTTATTCAATAATATATATTGGCATCCCGAATGAACAATTGTTTTACATTATTTTAGCCAATCAACCTATATTTTAACATAAATGCTATATGGCGCAGACTGAAAAAAAATACATACCTAAAGCTATAAAAGAAGATTTGCTTGGAAAATGATGCAGCTATATACAAATTGATGGCAACATTATATGAAAGGTGGAACATTTACAAAATAATCTACATAGGCATATTATGAAGACAATCTTATCAAATATCAGATATTTAGGTTCTTGAGGCCGCTTCGTAACCGTCATCAAATTAAGACTGGTTAAGCTTTTTAAAAACATCCATTCAATATTACTGGAAATCATTTAAAACGCATTTTTAATAATTTCATCTCACTAGTAAATAATGATAGAGCCGAATATCTTTTCATGCAGTATTTTTTCCTTACAAATTTCAGTATATGTCGAATAAATGTTCAATGTGGAAAACAAGAGAGTGAATACTCTCCAAACGAAGCGAAAGTCAGATTTAAAGAGGACATGAATTTTAATACCAAAAAAATTCAACCGAATCCTTTTTCCCTCTTTTGCATGTATTATGGCCTGTTTTATCCGATATTACTTCACATGTCTATCTGCATGGATTTCCAGAGACAGTGCACAGTAGTTCTATGACAATGCGATGAGGAACAAACTAACAAAATCCATAGCTAATGACGTATCAGCATAGAATGGAGCCGGCGTACCACCCCCCCCCCTCCCCCCCCCCCAAAAAAAAAAGAAAGAAAGAAGAGAAAGAAATCAATAGACTCTCAATATGTCAGTGCAGGGCTGACCATGCAACCTATTAAGTACATTCCCATCCCTTTCTCTTCTTCTAACATCATCAATTTGTGCATACGTCAATGACAGTGGCGTAATGAGCCAAAAACTTAGACCTTTTTCATATGAAAATGTAATTTTGTCATATATCCAATAGGTATTTTTCTTTGCTCTTTTTTTTAAAGTTTGGCGTGGTTTCTGGGGGGGGCTGCAGCCCCCCCCCCCCCCTCCCAAGCCGCCCCACCAATACGCCAGTGGTCACTGATATGTCATGCATTGATCATAATGCCTCAGGTATGCCCTTTTTTAAACACAGACAATATAATTGCTAATGGAGAACTAATACAGCAGACATGCCCCTCCACCGTCAAACATAATACATAATAATAACAAAGACTGACAAAATGACTGTCATCCAAGCCAACATACAAAACTGGTTCAACGAAATTATCATCCTGGATTCAAATGTTTCTGAATGTTTTTCTTATCAGTGTCCAAAATGGCACTTACAGCATCCAATGTGAGTTTGCTGTTATTCGAATTCAAGATAGTTCATGATATTCTCTGGTCCTTCTGTTAATTCTAGAACAACCTTCCTTCCTGATTGTTTGATCACATGTACAACCTCAGCGTGTGTTTTTCCTTCCATCTCATGTCCGTTTACACTAACGATGCGATCACCAACCTAGATCACATTCAAAGATGATTCACAAATGAGATCTTCCAAGTTTTAAATATTTTTCTGACTCCAACGTTTTATGCAAGAAGACTACGGTAACCGTTAAAAACTTCCTTCCTCTTTTGAATGTATTATGATTCCAAACAAAAACAATAAATGGGCGTCGATATGTGCAATTGATTTTGTAGAAGGAATCGCGGATAGAATTTATCTACATTCTTTGGTCATCAGATGTACTCATGTACTTAGTCAACATTGGTCATAAAATGTTAATCAACATCATTGAAGAAGAACGAAGTAAATTGTTATTCAATATTTCACAAGAGACGGAGGGGAGGAGGAGGGGGAGGAGGAGGAGGAGAAAAGGAGGATGATGGAAGGGGAGAAGGAGGGAGGAGGAGGAGGTGGAGGGAAGGAAGAGGAGGAGGTGAGGAAGGAAGGAGGAGGAGAAGGGGAAGGGGAGGAAGAGGGGAAGAGGAGGAGAGGAGGAGGAAGAGGAGGAGGATGGAAGGGGAGAAGGAGGGAGGAGGAGGAGGAAAAAAGGAGGATGATGGAAGGGGAGAAGGAGGGAGGAAGAGGAGGTGGAGGGAAGGAAGAGGAAGAGGTGAGGAAGGAAGGAGGAGGAGAAGGGGAAGGGGAGGAAGAGGGGAAGAGGAGGAGAGGAGGAGGAAGAGGAGGAGGAGGAGGAGGAGGGGGAAGGGGGAAGAGGGGAAGAGGAGGGCAGGAGGAGGGCAGGAGGAGGGAAGGAGGAGGAGGGGGAGGAGGAGGGGAGGAGAAGGGGAGGAGGGGAAGAGGAGGAGGAGGGGGAGAAGACAAAATCAATATGAATACAAACACTCTTACCCTGACATCTCCTGACTCAGCAGCCGGTCCCTGTGGATCTAGGCTAGTCACAAAGACAGGTAATACGCCGTAAGGACTATCCGACCCTCCAGCTACTGTCAACCCATAACCACGGAAATTCTTCTGAAGTGTCACTTTACGAACCTGACAATAATAACGTAAATATGATTCATCACATAGGGGAAATCAAAAGAATTCATTTGAAATTTTGAATAGATACAGATCATGACTTACATTATATAAAAAAAAAAAAACTAGTAGAACGTTGCATATGTCATAATACAGCATAATCGGAAATGGAGATTTTAATAAATCACCAGAACTCCAAATAAGTAACAAATATCTCTGACAAAAAATTTTCATAAGGAAAATGATCCCGACGATTTTAGTAAAGTGCATTATAAAGTAATCAAATAAGGGGATGGGGGGGGGGGGGAATATTCATGTAAGCAGCAATAGTACATGTGCATTTGAAACGAAGGTTTTAGAAGCTAGCAACCATAAAACCTATGTGTCCAATCCAGATGCTGTCAAAACAAGAACTTTTGCAAAGATCATTATATTTTGAATCCAAGGAACTAATCACAATGTTATGTTTTATGAATGTGTGTACTATACGTTCTACAATACAATAATGCAGTTTTAAAAACTTAATCATTAAACTGTCTTTTTCTTTAATGTTAAAAAGGATTTGTTGTTTAAAATTTACTTGTTCATTAATTGAGCACATTGTTTTATATTCCATATAAAATGCTTAAATCCATTTTCCCCCTTCGCAGTAAGGCTTGTATTCTGATTCTCAAAACTGTGTTTAAGCTTAGTCCAAAACTCGACTTAGACCAAGCAAGTGTCTTAGTAGAAGATATAACATACATCAGATGGTGTGATGTCAGGATAGTCGTAGTCATCTTCGACTCCGAAGAAACCACCTGATCGTCCAGCATTGTACGATGCCGTACTGCTATCAGTCACCACTGAGAAAGAATCTTCCATCTCTCCCTGGTCTACTGACGAGACTTCAAGACTAGTCGTATCCGAGTTCGTCGCGTACGGAGGTGGAGGCGAATCACCCGATGATGGGGTTACTACAGAGAAGTCACGGAGCTCAAATGAGGCATGACTATTGCTATCTGTGAAGATATAGGACCATGATAGATTGACCGGTTAATGCAGTGGCGGATTTAGGGGGGGGGGGGGGGGCCCGGCCCGTACCCCCCCCCCTTTGAAAGAAAACAATGCATTGTGGTCCATCTTCTTTTATTGTGCTCCCCCCCCCCCCTTTTAGAACGGAAAACTTTTTTTTTTTTTTTTTTTTGCTTGTCACAGAATTATGGAGGGAAACTCGACCTCATAACCCTCCCCCCTCCCCACTGAGCGACTTGTGAAGGGCCGGCAAAAAGAACAAAAAAATTGTCGCCAACCCCCCCCCCCCCCCCCCCCCCCCAACTGGGCGACTTTTGGAGAGCTGGCGAGACCACAAAAAAAAAATAATAAATAAAAAATACGGATCTCCATCCAAGCACTTTCCCAAAGTTGACAATCCTGCATTTGTGCGCCCCCCCCCCCCCTCCCTTATACAAAATCCTGGATCCGCCCCTGGGTTAATGGTTGGATTAATGGACGGACAGCTTGACTCCGATTACGTTATTGAATAACTCCAGAATAACAAATAAATTATCAAAACTTTAAAGTCAAATCGCTAAATCAACGAAATGATGTTAATGAAGAAAGCTTTAAAGCTCTATTAATAATTCTTCTACTGGTCGATAATTTGAAATAATATAGTACAGTGTCTCCACGTGCAAGAATGCGAAAAGGTATAGCTTAAATGCATCATATACACATTGCACTCAAAATTGACGAGGGATAGTACAGTCATTTCATGAAAAAAGGGTCCGAACCTCCCCCTAATTGCCTCAGAAATCATTTCAACGGTTTTATTATCTCAAAAATGCACTATATAACCATAGCATTGCAAAAAGTTCTGAGAAATCCGAGTGGTGGAAAGTGTTGAAAAATACCAAAAATCGGTGATAATTATTTCCAGTCTTCTGTAAACAAGAACAGAGCCAACTATACACATAGATTGGGAAGCTCGGTTTCTGCTCTACACACTCTGACAAACATTCCCTGTTGTGCCTTGTGTGCTTGCCTAACAAAGCACTTACGTATGCGTATTGTGTCCAACTTACATCTATGTTTATACATATCGATGATTTTGGCTAACAAGGACGCCCTCTGACGAAAACAAATAATTATATTTCAAAATATTATGTGGCGATGTAACAAGAGGTGAAAAAAAATGAATTACTAGAAGGATATAGCATAGAAGAGAGAGAGAGAGAGAGAGACAGAGAGAGACAGAGACAGAGACAGAGAGACAGAGAGACAGACAAAAGATAAATAGCAAGTGAGAGAGAGGGAGGGAGAAAGAGAAAATGGGCTAGTGTTAGTAGATTAAAATACATCAGTTTGTAATACGAGCCTGCATAATGACCAAGCAGAAAATTTTCTTTAAAAAAAAATTATAACTGGGCGTTGTGGCGTGCGCCTGTAATCCAGCTAACAGTGGAAGTTACAAACTGATTCAGCGGACCCAGTCTATCGTCTTTCGGATGGTGACGTTAAAGTAGATATTCAAAGCAAATCACAAATATGCTCAATAATGTATCTCTAGAAACTAGAAAGCTTGCAGATGGTAATCGTATAAGTTTTAAGTTAACTGCGTGTTTGATGATTAAAAAATAACAAATAAAAACACTTCTCAGCATCTGGGATATCTGAGCGATTCGCCAGAAATATACCGATGTTTTCGTGACGTCACATCAGGTGCCAATCCTGCCTAAGCAGACGACGTCCTATATCAAGTGAACGTAACTGCAATGCAATGATTTTTAAATTATAAAGAGTTTGGTTTGTTTCACCATGACCGTATTTCACATTCTAAAAGGGAAGTGAAACCGTTTCTAGTAACTAAAATCTTTTGTTTGTAAAAAGTCATGATAAGGGTCAATGATCAATCAAAGAAATCACACTTTCGAATTGTAAAGCCCGCTGAATTATAGCATGGATGGTATTCGTTCCCTCTTGAAACGCCGACATACCGCGGTGCATGCAGCTGAAAATACAATGGCATCTTTTTTAGTTTACAAGCGATTGATTCCTTTATTTTTTTTAACGCTGCATTTTTCATCAAAATAATACCATGCAGGAAATTTAGAGTGAGGCAACAAATAAGCATTTATACTGACGCTAGTAAAGTAAGAGAAATAAGTGAAGATGAGAGGACAAAACAGGCACTGAAAATGTATAAGATGTTATGGGGCATCGTCTGCTTAGGAAGGATTGCTCCCCGGTATGACGTCACATATCTCAGCAGCGTTCAAAGAGCTCTATAGGTGCTATAGCGGGGCTGTGTTATATCATTTTATAATTGATAATAATTATTACTTCAAATGTTTCCAAGCGTTGAATTTTGATAACCTTGTTCAATCTAAGCTTCACCTATGCAATAATAAAAATTAAATCAATATTCAAAATCAATGAAATTCTACTTTAAAGGTCGGTCCCAAACGCAAATAATCATATCTGATTGATACACGTCTGTACAAACCAAATTACACACACACACACACGCTCATTGTTATGAGCATAGTGTATACTTTTCCTAACAAGTAGCCGTTATTGAATGTGGCAATTAATCATGTATCTTTAGTGTGGGCAAAGATATGATAAGACGGGATCTTCCTATGTACAGAAAGAGACAAAATTACAATATACATGTATATGAATATCAGAATATTCGACACATTCTGAAGCGAATGGTGACGGTCAATATCTTGCACTAACCTAATTTCTAATTTCAATCCCGGGCCAAACGCTATAACTTACCTCACCTCTTCACCAAAACCTTACCTGAACTGAATTGAATGGAATAATTTCATTCACCAACAATAACATTATGTGTACAAGATTTGTCATACACTAATATTGTTGCAGGATTGAAACATGATGATAATAGCTGGTAAATGGGACCAGAAAATAACACAAGACTAGTCGAGCCTGCATGGCCCCTTTTCAAAATTTAGATAGTAGAGGATATTACATTACAAACAAAACAATTACAACCACATACATTAGAAACATAGATAACAAGGTGTCATGTACATATATACAGAGAAAGAAAAAACATAATAATTGACTTAAAAGATGTTCTTTTAACGATTTCCTAAAACTGCTTCTGGATGATTTTAATTTAATATTGGTTGGTATTTTATTCCAGAAATCACTTCCTAAAAAAAGAAAGAGAAATTGTTCTTGGGTAGTCCTTCATGTTGGTCAATATACCTGTCGGCCTGGTTTTTTTTTTTTTTTTTTTTTGGTTTTTTTTTTGGTCTCGTTGAATGATTGTGCTGTATCGTACCACAATAATCTATTAAAGAGTGGGGTAAGTTATTACTCAGGTCATACATGAAGGTTCTACACATAAATAATGGATATCAAACACATTGAGGATTTTTAAATCTCGAAATAATGGGCGACTATGAGTTTGCCATTGACTAAAAGTGATGGCATGTAATGCCATTTTTTAAAATGCAAAATATACAATTTAAGCTACTTTTGTTTGTACTCCCCCATATCTCGATTCCATCTAGGTTAGATGTGGTTCTATGAATGCTTCATAGAATAAGACCAGTGTATATTGGGGTACAACATGGCGCAGGCGGAATAAAATTCCAACTCTTTTCCGTATACATGAACTGACAGCTCGAATACCTTCATCACCCTCTTCAATTACCTCTCCACCTATTTCTAGTCTATCAGATAATGTGATTTTCCTCCTTCTGCTGCTAATATTTTTTGTCTTCAAAGAGTTGATGGTAAGCTTATTTGCAATCCACCATTCTTGTATTTTCTTTATATTGATATTTATTTTATTGGCATCAATTTCCTTCCGATTTGCTGGAAATGTGGGAAAAAAGTTAGAAGCGTCTGCAAATAGTCTGAAATTGAAAAATTTCGAAACCGACGTTAAGTCATTGATATAAAGTAAAAACATTGTTCGTCCTAAAACTGATCCCTGTTATTATTATTATTATTATGATTATGATTATTATTATTATTATTATTATTATTATTATTATTATTATTATTATTATTATTATCATTATTATTATTATTATTATTATTATTATTATTATTATTATTATTATTATTATTATTATTATTATTATTATTATTATTACTATTATCATTATTATTATTATCATTATTATTATTACTTATACCGCATTCTTCCCATAAGGGCTCAAAGCGCTTACAATAAATTGCCATCAACGGTGTTCGGCTTAGCTACTAACCCTATGCCTCCCGCAGTCGAATGGCAAAAATATTAAGAGAAAAGAGAGAGAGAGGGAGAAAAAATAAATTTAGGAAAGAAAGCAAACTTTTCTAAACTTTCAAGCCTTTATTTCTTTTATGAAAATGAAGCAATATATTAAATACAAGACTGCTGATAAGAGAGGTATATTCAGCTTGGTCATTTCGGTTGTAGGCCAGTTGCGTTGTTCCCCCCCCCCCCCCCCCCCCCCCATCTCTCTCTCTATCTAAGAAAAGAGGGGAAACATTGTTTACAATTGATGTAGAGACAGGTTTTTGTTTTATCGTCTTTTGTTGTGCAGTGCTTTTGGGTACTTTTACCCTATCTCCCCTTGTACTCAAGTACAGGTTGTTGTTGTTTTTTTTTTTTTATAGTATTGAGTAGTTGTAGCTTAGTTGCTATGAAGATACAGTATTGTATAGTATATTTCTCAGATATTCATTTGTTGCCTTTTATTTTGGTTCATTAAGTCGTGTTTAGTTTTTCAATAAAAACACTTAAACAAAAAAGGAAGGTCCCGTCCTTTCAGATCTTTGCCTACAATGAAGAGTCGTAACTTGCTGCCATAATTCAATAACGACAATAGACTCGTATCAAGAGCACATTTAGTTTTTTTAAAGCCTTGTACTACAAACTGATGTATTCTAATCTGGTAACTCTTCCCCAGTTGGTTATCTAGACATTGGAGTTAGGAAGGGCAAAACATCTGAACTGAATGGAGATCCATGCATTTCAGCAAGAAATTCTCTTTATGGGCCCTAATTTGCATGAAGGTTGGGGGGGGGGGGCGATGGACGTAACATTTCCCTATCACTTGTTTATTTTTTTAAAAATGATTTGAATTCGACATGACATTATTTTTTCAATACTGTAGTATCACGACGGTTTTCAATGAAGTTAAAGTTATTTGCGTGCGAGCGGAGAGAGAGGACTCAATTTGGGGTTTCATTTCCTTTTGAACTACAATTTTTTGACAGATGGATTATTTATGATACACATTTCTAATCTATTGATTCGTATATGTTTGAGCATATATCAGATTGAATTCAATTCTTAACTTAAAAAGTTTAATTTTGTCTGTTGGTGTTTACCTATAAGATGTCCTTCCCATCATTTAGGAAGGTTGGTGTCATGACTTAAATCTTACGTTAAAACATTGAAAAATGACAATTTATGAGCAATCTGACGATTATTTACCTTGCAATGATTTCACTGACCTGAAGTGTCACTTTTAATTTTTTTAATGGTCGGGAATTTGTCATGGGGCAAACTGCCACCCTTACCTATTTCAAATAGTGCTATTCCCCATTTCCCTTTCTTTCTTTCTCTCTCTCTCTCTCTCCTATGCTCATATCTTGATTAATGTTTTCATGTTACATCGCTACATAAAGGCCTAAATATATTTTGAAATGTAATTATTTGTTTTCTTCAGAGGGCGTCCTTTCAAGCCAGAGCCATCGATATGTATAAGCATAGCTTGGTGTAAGTTCAAAATACGGCACACGTTGCTTTGTTGGGCAAGTACACAACAAAGAATGTGCGTCAGAGTGTATCCAGCTCAATTCAATAGGCCATTTTCGTAATGTATTCAAATTTATACACATTTGCCTAGTGACAGACTATTACATTCACCTGTAAAAACCTATTCTTTTTCAATAGTCAGAATGTGAATTGCATGTATTAGGCATTGTTAGGTTGGACAAACATTTTGGCTTGCCCAACCTAGCAACACTTAATGTATGCAATCTGCATTCTGACTATTGAAATACAATGACTTGTAACAGGTGGATGTAAGAGTTTGTTACTAGGAGTTTGACAAAGAGGTAAGCATTAAATTTGAATGCATTACGAAAATGGCCTATTCAATTCAATTTATTTATTCAAGTCCATTTAACAAGTACATTAAAAAAAACATCAAACATATAGAATATATATTTAAGCATTAAACCAACAAACCAAAAAGAGAGCGGAAAGAAAAGTAGAATATAAAAGACAAGAATAATAAGCGCACAATTGATATTTACAGCACATAAAATAATGGACATGAAATGGAAACTACAAAAGAACCAAATTAAGGTTCTGTCGAGGCAGTCCCTAATAAAATACCTAAGTTTGTCCTGATAAAAATTATAAAAACATAATGATAAAAGTGGTGGGATGAATTAATTATGTAGCACAGTAAGTGATAAAAAAAAATCCTTAAGTTTTGATTTAAAAGAATTAAAAAATGAAACACTTTTGAAACCGAGTTTCCCAATCTACATGTATAGTTGGCTCTACTGGTGCTTATAGAAAATGGAAAATAATTATCATTGATTTTAGGTATTTTGAAACACTTTCCACCACTCGGATTTCTTAGAACTTTTTAATGCCTTAAAGTGCATAATTATGATACTAGAACAGTAGAAATAGTTTCTGTTACAATTAGTGGGAGGTCATTTCCGTAAAATGACTGTACTAGGAGAGGAAAGAGAAGCAATAAAAGAGATAGGCTTTTTACATGCATGAAAATACATCCAACAATAAGTTGTCCAAAACTCCCAGATAGGTAGAAAGATCATAAATATTGTCAACATTATAACTTAAAGAATCATTATTTGGGTCTAAACATGACTTAATGCGCTCGCAGCGCTGTGTCAATGTCAATTTAATTAACTGTCATTGATAACAATGAAAGCCTATAGTCATGATAGTGTAAAAGCTAAGATGGTCACATTATTTTTACGGTGCCTCTCAATATGTGAATAATAAGAGCAATATAGATCTTGTGTAAATCGATATTATTGTATAAATGATTTACAAATTTGTTAAGTGATCCTCAACCTCCTCTACTTAAAAGAATAAAAGCTTCCAAAGGGATAACAATCTGGTTCATCTTCAAGCCCCAATGTTTCACTGTATAAAAGAATTCAAGAATTGCACTTGTTCCACCCTCTTACAATCAAGCAGTTAATTCTCTCTTTTCTTATTTTTAATCGAGAAAGTCTGGATCACTACATTTGTTTACATGATCTGGATTTCAGATAAGTCAAAAGTTATGAAAATGTCCAACAAAAGGGATAATATATGGAATGGTTTGACATAATGGACTAAATCATGATGTACACATTTAAATCTATGTGATACATAAAAATCTCTGAAGTCAGATAGAGTTTTTATCTTATTAAAGTATACCCATTTTAAAAGTGGATTTAAAAGTCGTATGATAAAGTCTGCTACTGTAGTGTGACTGCGGCAGATTGATCCAATATGGTCATATTGGATCACTGTAGAGATCCCACACTAAAGTTATTCAACCTTATTTGGGATTTTAAAAAAGAGGGAGAAAGTAATGGAATTACGTTCTCAGATTATTCTTGTATTGATATTGAACTTTGTTTATGAGGACACACAAGCCAAGTTCAAGGTAAAAGTCACGGATCGCAAACTTTGATGAAAGAGACCCAGAAGGGTTGGGCGAAAGGTGTAATTATGAGTAATCATTCAGTCATTTCAGAAGCACCGAATCTTGACTATTTATTTGGGACTGATCTGTGTATATTTTGTAAGATAAGAGAAGGAGAATACAATCATAATGTAAATGAATTGTTAGCCCTCATGCATAGGAGTATATTAGGCGCCAGAGCTTCCTACGTCACCGGCACCGAAGAAGCGCTCTTGGTTTCACTTTATGTTATAAACCAACATTCCCAAGAAGAGCAAAGAACACAAACACTTACATAATTATAATGGCCAAGAAAACACTTTTTAAAAACTCTCTGGCGGAAAAGGATCACATACTATTATCACTATGTCAAATCATCTACGTAGACTGTTATTGAGGAAATGTGTGTTTTGTGTGTGTGTGTGTGGGGGGGGGGGGGGGGGGGGGGGGGGAGGAGGTCCGAACATATATACAGGGGGCTGTTCTCTTTATCTTCCAAATCAACTGAATAAGCATAATGTGTGGAAATGATTATTATATCCTCTGCAAGGAAGATCAAAAAATAAGTACAAAGTATTTTGTCCATCGTATTCCCCTTGAAGGCATGAGCAAAAGTCCTTTGCAAAATGGGGACCTAACTCGACAAGCCCCGCTTTTAATAGGTTCCCCCATATTTCATGCATCTGTATATACTGTGTGCGTGTACTACTATGGTATAACTACTGGAAAATATTTACTATACCGAGATATTATAATATATGTATTACCCTTTGTATTATGCCATTTGATTTAAATGTTTATATTTTCCTTCTCATTGTTATACAATATGTAAACTCAACGTTAAAACAAATAAAATAAAATGAAATAAACTAAACTAAAATAAAATAAAATAAAATAAAATGTCATTGATAGAGTAGGAACAGAAATGCAGTCGTGTATGCAGCCATAATTTAACCTACAATTTGACAATTATAGTTGAAATCAAAATAATATGTGGGTAGAATAATCAGTATTGGCGGGCTTAGAAAGTTACAAGTGGGTCACAGCAATATACCCCTATCTATTTTATATACGCACACTATTTATTTTTATGCTCCCTGTTACTTTCCATCTTACAATTAGATGTAATATTTCAGCTTTTAACTCTAAACAAAGACTAAAAAATCAATCATATACTTAGACCTTAGTGGTCTGACCTCTTAGAGGAATGAAAAGCAGCAAACATTAGCCTATAATCATGTAGATAATTGTCAGCCTATTACAAATATCTTGAAATTACTCATATTTGATTATTTAAGAAGGAGAACAATGTCTCAAAAATTTGCAGTTTCCTTGCTAGACATTATCCCATGGGGGCTGCCATTTTCTTTACAAAGTAATGTCAGAGCAGTGCTATTTGTGAGATACCCACTGACCTGTATACTAGCTGCGATGACGCTCATGATCACCTGTGGAATGCATGATACTGCATGGATTTTCTAAAACCATTTTTGTAGTCATGTACATTCAAATGAAGATACTTTTATTCTGTCATATAACCTATTTGTGTCAAGATATTTGGTTCAGCTGTTTCATAGGTGGGGCATTTTCTTTTGTTAAGCAGGTTTCAGCATGCACAAGTTGTTGCTTGGTCAGACAAAAGTTTGTCAGTTATTCAAAGAAGTAACAAAGACTTACATACTACTGCTCCTAAATATCACCTGTGCGAGACGCTGGGGGTACCAAGATGGCTGCCATTTTGCATTGGTGGCTTTAGTTGTACAATAGCTATTCATTATGCAACATCATATCTATTGTGTACAGGTAAATGGACATGTACTACTATGACATCACAGTTTCTTCAAAATGGCAGCCCCCATGGAATAATATTTAGCAAGGAATCTGCAAACTTTAGAGAGATTGTTCTCCTTACTGAGTAATCAAATAGGAGTATTTTCAAGATATTGTGAACAGGCTGACAATTTCCCACATGATTATCAGCTAATGTTTGTTGGGTTTCATTCTTTAAGGTGAGGTTGATTATACCTATTTATATGTAGGCCTATACATGCATATAATATAATGTATAGGCCTATACATGCATATACATAATTATATATGTAGGCCTATACATGCATATACATTATGTAGGCCTATATAAGGCATATAATATAATGTATAGGCCTATACATGCATATACATTATGTAGGCCTATACATGCATACACATAATTATATATGTAGGCCTATACATGCATATACATTATGTAGGCCTATATAAGGCATATAATATAATGTATAGGCCTATACATGCATACATATAATTATATATGTAGGCCTATACATGCATATACATGCATATACATAATCATATATGTAGGCCTATACATGCATATACATTATGTAGGCCTATATAAGGCATACATACTATGGCAACAATTTCCGGGAGGCGGACTATAAGGCATATATACCATGGCAACAATTTCCTGGAGGCGGACTAATTCTCTTGCCAGAATATCAACTTTCTTGGGTTTTTTTTTTTTTCATTTTGCTCTCTCATTTCGCTCGCTCGCAAATTTTGACACTTCATTATCATCGTTAGATCCACTTCGGGTGTACTGTTTATCCACTTATAACCTGTTAAATGTAGTTCCGTCACTGGAATATACTAAATAAGATGTAAAAATTTCAGAGATACATCCGTACCTGACAATGAGATGACGGTTGCTCAAATTGATACACATGATACAGGTGTATTTTTTGTGTTAAACTTCTTTGAGGCCACAGCCCTTCTCCATTTTCCCCCGCCTCTTGTAACTATAATCTGATTTATTACTATGACCTCTGTTACACCGAAATACCTACCCAAGACCATTGTCGGGGCGCCCCGAGACTCCTTAGGATTCCGGTGTAACAGGGGTCTATGTTACTTTGTCACTTTCAACTCATGTTGTCTAATCTCCTTGGCATCGAATCTTACTTCTGAGAAATAAATCTCAAAACTTTTACCTTGTTTGGTGTACAAAGATGGAGACTGTCCAACTGAATGGTGAATGCAGATTGCAATGTAAACGAGCTCATTATAAAGTATATGGTTGTTGACAAATTTGATATTCTTTCTCTATTTAATGGGTCATATAGGGCTACATAGGTCTACTGACTTGTCTATCCCTCTTTCTGTATTTTAAAAGGATTAGAGAATTACATCGTCAAATGGCAAAGCTTTCTCATTAAAAAAAAGCCCACATAAATTATGTTTCATAGCAAGATATCAATAATAACCAAATCATACTTTGTGACGGTCTATTTCTCCTTTACTGTGCAAAGACAGATATCTTTTACCATTATACCTCTTTTGTGCATAAAAGAGTGATTTAATGGGCTTTTATGTGTGCTTGTGAGGTGTAGTGTGAACCCGGGGGGGGGGGGGGGCACTCAGTATATAGTTTGTGGTGGGTATGTGCCGCAGAGTAGACCCCATTTTTACACTCAAATTTCCGTTCCAAAGCATACCATTTTTTTCTTGTTGAGAAAAAGAAGAGAGAAAACCGTTCCAAAGCAAATTTTTTTCGTTTTTCCGTTTCGAAGACTATATCATTTTTGGTGAAAACTTGACAACGAGTTTCATTCCAGGTGCTTCATTCCTCCGGGCTTTCCCCATTGCTACCTATCCGGTTCCAATCCATCCCAGGGAATTCAGTTTTCATTCATGCTGAGCGCATGCATTCGAATTATCCCCGCTTAATATGAATACACACACCATATACTTGCCATGAGCGTATTTACATTTTAGCTAATGGGAGCTCGAGATGGGAACCATTTCCATAGCATCATACTTATAGTGTAATCCAGGTTCAAAGACCCCCCCCCCCCCCCCTTTTCCAAAATGTTAGTAGTTCCGAAGACCATTCTTTTCATGATACGCTCGTTCCGAAGCCCCCTTTGCCAGCTGCACATACCTACCACTTTTGGGGTCGAGTGCCCCCCCCCCCCCCGGGAGTGAGACTTCCTAATGACCTTGTCAAGAACATTTTCAATCAAGCATAGTAGTTTTACAAGTCATAGTATAAATTTGAATTTATAAAAGAAAAACAACAAAAAACAAACAAAAAACAAAAACAAACAAACAAACAAACAAACAAACAAAAAAACACACTTTGGTGCTATTTCCGACAGACGTAGCTACAACCCTGTTTGAATCACTTTCAAAAAGTTTTAAAGATTTCCCCAAATTCCTAAAAGTGCGTCTTTTTCAGTTCTTATGGTGAATTTGTTTTTTCGAGGGATGAAACGTTGACATAAGTTACCCATCATAGTCAAAAAGTCAGTGATGGAAAAGGAGACTATTTTGAATATTTTGGAACACATCAAATGGGAGGTTTCTTCATGTATGACAAAGTTATATAATGAACGTATTACCAATACTATACATTACTACTACTATACTTCTACTACCACTACTACCTGACTACTACTACTACTACTACTACTACTACTACTACTACTACTGCTAATAATAATAATAATAATAATAATAATAATAATAATAATAATAATAATAATAATAATAATAATAATAATGATAATAATAATAATAATGATAATAAAAAATAATAATGATAATAATAATAATAACAATAATAACAATAACAATAACAATAGCAATAATAATAATAATAATAATAATAATGATAATAAAAAATAATAATAACAATAATAACAATAACAATAACAATAGCAATAATAATGGAAAACAAATACATTTTAAACGCTTCACATAATAATTTATCAAAATAACATCATAGGTGTATAGTGATGAACATTCACAATTTTATTCTAGCATGATATACGAAGTAATGATTATAAAACAAAGCCAAATGAGTATACAGTAGTTAAAGGAGAATGAAACCCTGGGGAAATATCCATTTTAATGAAAAGAGAGGATAGAGAGAAGCAATTTTTAAAAAGTTCCATCAAAATCGGTTACGAAATGAAAAAGTTATGAAAGTTTGAAAAGTCTCAATTTACTTTCTATGGCGATCCTCAAATTGTCAATGTTGCTTTAAAATGGCAGGTTTTGTAGTACAACTCTCAATATGTTTTGTACACAAAATTTCATATTTTCTCCATTATCTCTAAAGATGCTGCTTGTCTTTTTGTGAACTCAACATATGTTGGGTCAAATACATTTTCCCATGATATATCTTGAGTTAAGAAGGAGACAAGCTGCACCTTGAGAGATAATGGGGAAAATATGAAATTTTGTGTACAAAACATATGGCATGTATGGAGAGTTGTACTACTAAACCTAACACTTTGAAGCAAGATTGCAAATTTGAGGATCACCATAGAAAGTAAATTGAGACTTATCAAACTTTCATAACTTTCTCATTTCGTAACCGATTTTGATGGAACTTTTTAAAATTGCTTCTCTCTATCCTCTCTTTTCATTAAAATGGATATTTCCCCAGAGTTTCGTTCTCCTTTAACTACTGTACACTCATGAACTGTAACAATTACATGACCATAATGATATGATTATAACGAAGCTTACATTGTAAGAGAACAGAATTATAAGGAGCAAGAATATCTTCACGGAATATTTCACATATGGGTGCATCCCGCACCTCGATAGGTAGCCTATGAAAATGCATCCCGCACATTGATAGGTATCCTATGAAGGTGCATCCTGCACCTTGATATGTAGCCTATGAAGGTACATCCCGCATCTTGATAGGTAGCTTATTCCATACCTCGGGGTATTCCTCTTACCATTAATTGGGATCAATTTTTTTATAACTTAAAAATTCTTCTTATATCTTTTTCCCATTTCCCATCTCAACATTTCAATTATATGTGCTTTTTAAAATAGATTTTCTGCTTCTATTCAAGCAGCTCTCTATATGAAGGGTTTATTCCCCTTTTCAGTATTAAGTCATTAATGGCCACAGACATTACTAGTTCTTATTTTGACACATTTCATTTTTACTCTGTTTTACTCACCATCCTCTATACTCATTCTGTTAGTCTTGTTGTAGCTGATGAACTAAATACTGTCTAATATCAGACAGGATTCCAGGAATCACCTTTGTGAGGTTCAACTTCTTCTGACGTAGTTCCAATGAAATGATCAGACGTCCTCCAAAGACATGTTATTGTTAATATAGCAAAGACGAACGTAAAGAAACAAGTAAAACTCTGTCACCTAAGAGAGATTCTTTTAGACTATAGGTACGGTCTGTTCCTTTCAAAATCTTTCAGTTTTTAACTCTGTATACAGTCGAATAGCGCAGTACCATGTAAAGACGAAGAGAGCGTGCCAGTACCTGTGCATGGGAATGCGGTTCAACTGGTATTTGGGCTATTGTTCATCTTATTAAGTTCGATTTTCAGTTGTTTCTCATTGTTCTCTCCTCAAATAATAATCTTTGTGAAAGGGGTTGTACTCGGACTGAACTATTTAGAGCAAAGCCTGTGGGTGTGCTTGATCAAAGGGCATGTTTTCGATCGATAGAAGAATGATCGCCGTATAACAAATATTCGACGTCATCTAAGGGGTGGTTGTAGCAGGGTGGGGAGTTCTTGAGAGACGAACATTGTCTCAGTTCATCTTCGTCCAGTCTATTCTTATGACAGTGAATTGCCAACATATATAATTATATATATATATATATATATATATATATATATATATATATATATATATATATATATATATATATAAAATGTGATGATGTTGAGTCTACTTTTACCGTTCGCTTTGGTTTAGGTGATATAGAACATAGTGGGATGAATTCAAACCAAAGATGACGCAGGATACTCAGGAAATTTAAGCTTTCGTCTTTCGACTTCTTCAGAAATTTATTCTGAAACAGTTATAAAGAGAAGATACAATCACAAAGAAAGGCATGACAATAACTAACGAAGCACTAAGTGTGTGAGAATAATTCACAAAATACAAAGAGAACTAATAATGATGGACTAATACTACTGTCAGTAGAAATATCATGTAAAAATACTGAAATTTCAAATGAATTATAGTAAAGCCGACATACCTGTCAAAACTATCAAAACTATCAAAACTATCAAAACTATCAAAACTATCAAAACTATTAACATTATTCAAGGAATTCAACAAGACCTTGGCATCACTTCTGTCTACGACAGGTATGTCGGCTTTATTATAATTCATTTGAAATTTCAGTATTTTTACATGATATTTCTACTGACAGTAATATTAGTCCATCAATTTTTGAATGATTGTGTCTTCTCTTTGTATTTTGTGAATTATTCTCACACACTTAGTGCTTTGTTAGTTTGTGTCATGCCTTTCTGAGTGATTGTATCTTCTCTTTATAACTGTTTCAGAATAAATTTCTGAAGAAGTCGAAAGACGAAAGCTTAAATTTCCTGAGTATCCTGCGTCATCTTTGGTTTGAATTCATCCCACTATATATATAAATATTTATATATAGTAAACAAAATATGAAAGTTCTGCGTCGGAGTGTTATTAATAGATATCGAAGAAAGAGTAAATACTCAGGAGTCAAATAAAAACATCGTAGGAGCCAAAACTTTGGACTGACGTTTCTGTCAAAGACCTTTATCAAAGTAAGACTGAAAATAAACAATCAGATGCAAGAAATTAAGAAGACGCGTAAGTTGCCACGATACAAATAATTATAATAATAACAGTAAGCTGGACGCATGCTGTAAGCGCTAGGAAAAGACGTCACTTCCTAGCGCTTACATCAGTGTGTGTGTGTGTGTTTTGAAAAACAAAAAAGTATATATATATATATATATATATATATATATAGTGAAAAAAATGATCACTATGAGACGGTCGTAGCTTTTATTACCCTTCTTTATTTGTCAAGCTTTGGATCTGTGATCTTCATCAGGACTGTATAAAAACATTAATGATGTCTGACATTTACATCGGAATATGCATTTCATTTTCTTACAATTGTTAAGTACTTATCATTGTAATAACATTATTATAATAATAATTATTATCATTATTATTATTATTATTATTATATGTATATATATATATATATATAATGAATAAAATGTTATGACATAATCATAATTATTTTATTTACGCCTCGTGCTTTTAGTGCTTCTCTTAACTTACTAAACGCTTCTCATCATACTTAGAAACTTTTATTATTTCATTGTGACGTGTTCAAACTTTAAATCAAGATATTTTGAGCTATAAGTTTCCAAGACAATGCGCCTGCACGGTAACTTACTTTTATATTCTTTATTCTTTATTGCAACTTAAAAGTTGGATTGGTACATGGTACAGATAAAATAACATATAACATAAGACGATAAAATACATGGAACAGTTACATTAAAGAGTTGACAAATTATAACATTTAAAATATCAGTAAGAAGAAGAAGAAAAGGAGAAAGAAGGGGAGTTAAAGGAAGGAAGAGAAGAAGAAAAGGTAAAAGAAGACAGAGGAGGAGGAAAAGAAGAAGGGGAAAGAAAGGAAGAAAAAAATGTACAAGGGAAGAAAAAAAGAGACTGCGAAAATTAAAGAGTACCGTAATACATGTCCATGTAGCTGATAGTAATCATAAACATCAAAAACCTTTACAAATAATGAGGTTAAAAACTACTCATTAAAATATAATTATCAATTGCCTATTCAAATTCGAAACCACATACAATTCAATGAACACGAAAACACAAAAATTAAAATTAAAAACATGGTTACAACCTGATTTTCTTCTTCTTCCTCCTCCTCTTCCTCTTCTTCTTCTTCCTCTGTTCCCTTTGTATTCAGAATGATGTCGGCACCGTATTAGCACCATGTATAATACGTAATTGATATCAAAAAATATAGAATCTATAATTACAAATATACTAATACCAATACAGAGCTTTCCAATTCATGTAAAAAATTATGAAAAGGAAGAAAACAAGAAGATGAATAAAGAAAAAGAAAGAAAACAAGAACAGAAATGACAATAAATAAGAAAAAGAAAAAGGAAAAAAGGAAAAGAAATGAGGAAAAAAATGAGGAAATTAAAAAAAACAAAAAGGCAGAAAGTGAAAAAGGAGAAGAAAAGAAAAATGGAAAAAGGAGAAGAAGAAGAAAAATGGAAAAAGAAGAACAGAAGGAGTAAAAGGCGGGAGAAAAGAAGAAGAAGAAGAAAAGAATACAGTAGAAAGCATTGATTATATTGCACTTATAATTATAGAAACACGATGAGATGAGATGAAGATTCTCCTTGATACCAGAAAATCTTGAAATTCTGCATAATAATTTAACACATATTTTGTAACCCTGTAAGCAATTACTTACATAAAAAGCTTTCCAACTCATATAAAGAAAATTAGAAGAAAAAGAACAAGAAGAAGGAAAGCAGAAATAGCAAGAAGAACAAGAAGAACAAAGAGAAGAAGGAAAACAAGAATAGCAAGAAGAACAAGAAGAAGAACAAAATAGAGGAAGAAGAAAAAAGAAGAAAAAGAAGAAAATGAAGAAATAGGAAAGGAAGAAGTAGGAGAAGGGAGAAAAGACCCCCCCCCCCCAAAAAAAAGTATTGTGAAAAGCAAGCAAGAATCATATTGCACTAATATAACAGAGGCGCCATGTGACATGAGTCATTATACACATTATCATTATTGTAAGTTATACAAAGACCATGGGATAAAACTCTCCTTGTACCTCTTGGTTTTGCACAAAAGCAGTGGGAAAGGTTTTCTGTTTCTGATGGCATATTTATCCTCTCTTTTTGGTGGGAGAAGGTGATTCAGCTTATGGTCTGGTTTTTGCATTTGGGTAAATAATTGTGCACACATGTTTCTTCTGCGGTCTGATAGTGATTCTAAGTTTAATTCAGCTAGTGCATCGGTATAAGATAGTTGCGGGATGATGATTCGTAAGGCACGTTTTTGTACTGATTCCAGCAACTCTGATTGTTCATTAGTAAGACCGCCATGAAAGACTTGGCATGCATACTCAAGTATTGAGCGTATACACGCTTTGTAATATTTACTCAAATCATCTCGGGAAAGACCTGCTCTCCGTAATTGCACTAACAGAAATAACCGTCTTGCAGCTTTTGAGTGAATTACATCAATATGGGTATCCCACTTCAATCGGTCATTAATCCACAGTCCTAACAATTTTGTTTCCTTTACACTTTCTAGTTTTTCGGCCTCAATAGTAAGTGGGTGTGTCAGTTCGTTCTTCGTAAAGTTTATCACCATTTCTTTAGTTTTCTTAGAGTTAATTCGCATATCGTTATCCTTTGACCACTTGACTAATTCATCCAATGCACACTGAAGGGAATCCTGACTGTTGAGGTTACACACATCATATACAGTAGTGTCATCTACATACTTAACCATGGGAAGGTCTAATTTCAAATCTGACAACATAGTAATAAACAAAAGAGGTCCAAGTTTAGTCCCTTGAGGTACACCCCCGTAAGAGTATGCCCATTCGGATGTAGTTTGACCAAGCTTTACTCTATGTTGTCTCTGACACAGGAAGGATCTTATCCAACTTACAAGTTTGTTATTAATCCCGATACTAACAAGTTTATCAATTAATACCTTATGGTTTATCCGGTCGAAGGCTTTTTGGAAGTCAACTAGTAACACTCTAATCGCTTGCCTCTTAGCATCTGTTTCGCGGTACCAATGATGGCAGAGATCTAGAAGGGCCAAGGTAGTTGAAGAACCAGGTACACTTCCATACTGACTCTTATCCAGGTGGGGTAAATACTCTTTCCAAAGCCATTTATGAATGAAATTCTCAAGAACTTTTCCTAAAACCGGTGTCAGTGAAATGGGTCTTAAGTCGTTTTCAATTGACTTATAAACTAATTGCACATTGCCTTGGAAACGCTACAAGGATCATAACCACTTGATAAAGGCACTAGGAAGTGTCGAAATTCATGACAGGAACAAATAAACGGTGGATTCAAGCATGAAACTACCTTTGTTCTCATAAGCCAACTGTGTCCTCATAAGCCAACACGTGGATTTTATATTGAATATAATATAGTGGGATGAATTCAAACCAAAGATGACGCAGGATACTCAGGAAATTTAAGCTTTCGTCTTTCGACTTCTTCAGAAATTTATTCTGAAACAGTTATAAAGAGAAGATACAATCACTCAGAAAGGCATGACACAAACTAACAAAGCACTAAGTGTGTGAGAATAATTCACAAAATACAAAGAGAAGACACAATCATTCAAAAATTGATGGACTAATATTACTGTCATTAGAAATATCATGTAAAAATACTGAAATTTCAAATGAATTATAATAAAGCCGACATACCTGTCGTAGACAGAAGTGATGCCAAGGTCTTGTTGAATTCCTTGAATAATGTTAATAGTTTTGAAAGTTTTGAGTTGCTTAGATACCCACTGGTGTTAAAATGCGTGTGTTGCCATGGGTAATAACATAAATATTCATTAAGTACCTGAAATGAATATATTAATATATATATATATAGAGAGAGAGAGAGAGAGAGGGGGGGGGGGAGAGTGGGGGAGGGGGTAGGTAGGGGAGGATGAAGGGAAAATTAAAATCATATTACACTGTCTACTGCTTACTCTTCCTTTTTTTCAAAATTGCAAGAAGGTAGCCAATCACCATAGAAAGAAAAAAACAAGATCTACCCTTGAGTTACCCTAGTAAACATGGGCGGTCATCGGGAGGGGGGGGGGGGGGGACACATCCCCCCGGAAAGTTTGAATTTTGTACAGCAACCAATGGGAAAGGCTAGTCCCCCTCCCCCCCCCCCCCCCCCCCCCCGACCGTGACAAGAAATCGCCGAACATGCTAGTAAGTCATAAGCTACTCAGCGCATTGTATTTGGGGAAGGAGAAGAAAAGTGACGTCTGACGTCATTGTGAATCGTATTCGCCTGGCCCTAAATGAAATAAGATTTTTTTTCTAAATGCGAAATTGGTCACACCATTCTAGAGCTCTTTTGCCATTATGATAGGGATGTGCTTAATATCATACAATGCAATTTCCTTTTCTTTGAGGAAGAACGATAGATATAGATCAAAGTAAACAATCTGTCTCCACATACCAATGATGACAAATATTTGCAACTTGCAAATGAAAAGAATTTATTCTGTGGTAACCCATTATTTTATCTCTCTCTTTCTTTATTTCTTTCTTTCCTTCTTTCTTTCCTTATCCTTTTCTCCTCCTCGATCTACTACTCTATTACCTGATTATCCTCTCTTTTCTTAATCTTTCATTTCAGAATGACGCAATTTATTCCATTTTTACTTAACTCTCATTGACGACTGTACACCGTCCAATATCGAGGCTGTACAAGCCGTAGTTTAATGTAGGGGAGACTGCGGTAATTGTGGTCCCGGTATAATTATGGGCCCTTTTTCTTTGAGAGCTTGTAACTCTTTGTAGCATCACTCAATGATGAATATGTTTGGCACATGTCTAGCTGAACTATTCTTCCTATCAAATCAAATAAATCAGCCATTTAGCTCTAAGTTTGTGAAGAGGGGAGCTCAAAACCACCGGTGTAAATCCGGTACAAGGAGTGTCGGGGGGGGGGGGGGGGTAATGATCGCATTATTGAGCGGAAATTTCCAAAGTTTGGGGGCACCGATAGTCAAGGGCTTTTCTGGGGGGTAGGGGGGGGGGGGGGAGGCACCAACAACGGAAAAATTATACCATCTCTAAACATAGGCATATATACCCTACATTGTGATTATATTTATAGGGATTTCAGTTATGTTACTCTCTTACATGCTCTAATATAATTCACTTAAGCATCAAAGTTTGCAGTTTGGTTTGATGACTTACACATTAATGTGCGAGTGAGCGAAGCGAGCGAGCAATTTTTTAAAGATCTGTGAGGCTGCATGGTGATCAATAACACCTTATAAAGAGGAAAACCCAGTTCTGGAAGGTTTTTAAACAAAGTCTCGGCATGGGAGACTGAAAAGACCTCTAATAAGTAACATAACTATATCAAATATAAATGTGAGCGATCGTAGCGAGCGAGCCTTGACGAAATTAAAGTAAAGTTGCTCTAAATCGCTATAAATTAGGGGCACAAATTATGGAGGAAGAAAAAAAGGGGCCCTTATCAGAACGAAATGGCACTTATCAGAGAAGAAAAGGAGCAGGAATGTGTCATATTAAAAAGAGCAATTATCAGAGGATGAAACATATGGTATTTGTCGCACATGAATATTGGCACTTTACCAGAGGTGAAAAAGGCACTTATGAGAATGTGTGTGTGTGTGTGTAATTGGGTTTTTACAGACGTGTATCAGATATGATTATTTACGTCTGGGACCGACCTTTAACGTCACCATCCGAAAGACGTGACTCAGTCTCGAACCTGGGTCCGCTGAATCAGTTTATAACTTCCACTGCTAGCTGGATTACAGGCGCACGCCACAACGCCCAGTTGGAAAGGGGGTAATTCTTATATCTGGAAAGTGAAAATGGAAAAAAGGAAGTTATTGAAAGGGATTAATAGGAACATTTGATGCAAATAATTTAAACGGGAATTGTCGAAGGAAAGATTTTATTAGGGGTTTTATGAAAGGTAAAAATGGAAGAGGCTCGTTTTTAGAAATAAAATAAAGGACACACCTATCAGAAAGAATAGAGTAATTATAGTATTGGAAAAGGGGCACGTGTTATATTATAAACGATACTTTAAAAATATAGAAGGTGAGGGGGCACTTCTTAAGAAGGAAAAGTTACAGTTGTCAATGAAGAAGGGGCACCTCTCAGATTTTAATAGGCCTATGACAATTGTCAATGTTAATAAAATCAAATTGTAAGAATGTGGAACGGGCAGTTGTTGTAAAGGAAAGGGGGCACTTATCTGAAGTAAAAGGAACACATTCCTATGTAAAAGAGGGAACTTCTATGATACCCAAATTCCTGAAATACTGGGGACATTGTACCCCCTCCCCCAACCGCGCCTGATTTAAAATAATCCTAAATTTCTCTAAAGAAAATACCTGAGCTTGGCGTTTTTACACTTCGTTTATGATACCATTTTTTATTAGGCCTACACTTTGCATTAACTGTGGATAAAAAGGGCGGGGATGTAATGCCCATTTCTACCAATGGAAAAAACATGTTTGTACGATGGGCATGGACCAGAGATTTTCATAAAATCCGAAATATCGGGACATTCGAATCATATCTTTAACATTTTAATAGCATTTTATGGAAGAATTTTCACTACTGTAACACTCTTTTATATTGATTTTATCAATTTTATCAATAACTGATTGATATAGAAATTATTTCTTCCTTGAAAAGTGGGAGGTATACACCCCCCCCCCCCAATCCCTCCGGGATTTGCGCCAGTGATCAAAACGTACATGTATAACAATCTAAATTTCATTAGCTGGAACGTGGCAAGTATACTTTACATTTTGGGTGTGGTTCATTAATTAAAGTCGTAAAGATGAGTTTTTGGTTGAAATAGGAAGAGCATGAACTGAGGAAAGCAATAGAAAAACGTCCACCTTAATATTTTCAATAACAGGGCTGTACAGAGTGATCAAAGTGAAAATGTCGCTCGGGGTAATTGTTGCCCCTTATGCATTAACAATGCAAAATGAATGGGTACCCACTTTTTATGACAATTTAGATGCACGATATATTGATATGATTGCTTATTTCAACAATTTGTCTGAACCAATTATTGATTCAATGATTGTCAGTTGATTTAAAGTGTATCAGCAACACCTGACATTAGTAATTATGAATTTCCATAAGAAACTTTCCCAAGATCTATAATATCAATCAGTCATGATCGACCAATATGGGCCACAATTACCCCTACCCACCTCAATTTGACCTGATTGACATTATGCTAATTATCATCATCGTCAACAGAAACATTTATATCACAACTGAAAACGTATTTGTTCTCTTCCTTGTAATTATTGCAATATTTTAATTTACTATGTCCAGGAGAATTCTGTATGTATTTTTCTCTAAGCGCCATGAGCACCGAAAGGTGGACCTGTGCGCTATACAAGTAGCCACTATTATTATTATTATTATTAATGAATATAGTTATGAAAAAAATTCTTTGGGATGGATGGCTGAATAGTTCGTGTACCGTTTGTGGTGTAAACTATTCCACTTTATATCACTTATAAATTTCATGCAGCAATCGAGTAAGTAAAAAGGGGGCCACAATTATCCCAGTCTACCCTACATACCATCATGTCGAATTAACTTCATGATGTTCTCAAGATAGGTCTTGCATACATCGGGGTAACCTCGCTAGTCATAAGGACCGCTATTCATAAGGACCACATATTAATAAGGACCGCTATCCATAACGCGTGACTAAATGAATAG
Source organism: Heliocidaris tuberculata (assembly GCA_025618425.1). Classification (NCBI taxonomy): domain Eukaryota; kingdom Metazoa; phylum Echinodermata; class Echinoidea; order Camarodonta; family Echinometridae; genus Heliocidaris; species Heliocidaris tuberculata. Next base: position 36,951,559 of record CM046838.1, on the reverse strand, counting down.
CGGTTTTGTACGAATAGCGGTCCTTCTGAATAGCGAGCAAACCAGAGACAAATTTCCTCGCTATTCATAAGGACGTCCATTCATAAGGACCACTATTCATAATTACTAATAAGGACCGCTATCCATAGCGCGTGTTAAATGAATAGCGGTTCCTATGAATAGCGAGCGGACCCGCATACATCAGACCACCGACTTCCAGGGTTTTGCATTGTGGTGCATATTATGTACATATACACTACAGTGGGTCTACACACACAAACTGAGTCTTTTTTTTTCACCGTAATGCCTCCTCCCAATATGAACAATCAAAATATCTCATCGCCAAATAATGTTGTACTGCCTCGGTACTGTAAGCGAGTCACGTACATGTATAATTATTATTTATTGTTTATTACTTCTTCTCTCCTTCTCTTGGTAATCTTCAAAGGGCTATATATGCAGCCTATCACGAAGATCTGTACGAAGCGACAGAATACCTAATGTGTATGCACTATGCAGGCACATAACTGCACTGCTGTCTTCTTTATTTTATACTGCAGGGTTGGCTTTTTAGTTATATGCAAAACTGATTTCCAAAGACGCAGTGCAGTTTAACAAATCATTCTACATGAAAATACAAAATACATAACAATTAGGTAACATGGTTAAATTACAAAAATGGAGAGTGAATTAATGGTATTATAAAATGTACATATTTGAATAGTAATATTATAATTCCACTGAATCAAGATTTAAAGCTTTGCATGGTTTTTTTTAAAAACAGATCATCTTCCCTTTCTCTTTGTTTGTATCACTTCTATGTGTATAACAGAGAGCTATAATATATTAAAATAAATTATAGCATGGCACAGAACGAAACAAGAAGAAATAAATAGGGGGAATTAAAAGAATGAAGAATAGAGAATAAAGAATAGAGAAAAAGAAGAGGTTGACATAACATCCTAAAACATAATAAGAATAGAAAAGAAAGTGACAGAGTAACTCTATAAAAATTGACTCCAAAACTCAATAACACTCATAAATGCATAAGTAGTTTGAACAGAATAAAGACACACAGTTGCATTATATTTTAGTTTTCAATTCAATCATCTTTAATTTCATTGCCAGTTTTCCCACAATATATATAGATATATTCCAGGGCCTCGCTTTCTCTCTCTCTCTCTTTCTCTCTCTCTCTATCTATCTGCCATACATTCTCTAACACATCTCTTACATTTGATTGCAGAAGCATACCCCATATCCAGCAATCACATTAAAACTTTCAGTTCCAGCAATTCTAATTGTCCTTCAAGTACATACATAAATTAACATTGGACAATTTCATAAATAATGTAGTGCAATACACAAGTTATTACTTTAGGGATAAAGACATTCTTAATGAATGGTTTTGTCATGCAAGCACTCCAAGTGAATCTATGGTATCTAATCTGGGTAGTCTTTAACAGGGTTTCATGCAAAGTAAGACCTTTGAAAAGTGTATAGTATCCAACACTAACATGTTCAACATACATCCATCTTCTTGTTAGATTAATGAGCTGAAGTATAGAGCAAATTTTGTACCCAGATATACATGTAACATTCCCATTTCTTGATGTCATCTTTTTTTAGGATTAAAATTACCTACTTAAAGACACAAATTGGTAGTGCATACACTGTCTAATCTCAAAATAAGCCTATTATAAATATCAGTCAGTTTAATACTTCAATGACCATTGAAATCATATAATCCTTCCACATATAATTCCAAGATGCATGCTCTCCCATCAGGCTTTAAATCATATACAAGAGGGAAATAAATGATAACACTCAATCCTAATAACCTTGTACATGTTTGATTTTTGAAGTAATTACTACAATCACCATCAATGACTTAATATATTAGGGCACATATAAATTCAACTCAATAAGTAGTATCCTCCTGAAAGTCTTGAATCAATAAATATACACAACAGAATTAATCACACACAAACCTACCAATCTGACTCACAAATCACTTTCTTTGCATTACTCTGCTATACATAAAATGCATTCACAGACCATTCCATGAAGAGACAATACTGGATTACTAAAAAACACTAAATCATTCCATCAAACTTGTGGTATATCATTAAGTATACTAGCTATCTAGCTCAATAAACAAAATAGGCCATTTTATAAACTTGCCTTGGTACTGTGTTCTTTGTCTTTTTGATTAGGGTGGGGGGGGGGGGGAGTGGTTTTTATTTTCTAACATCTAGGTTAAACAATCAATTCAATTCATAAGGTATTACTTTTTGATGAGCTCACATAAAAGTTGCTTGGTAAAGTTGTACCTGTGTACAAAGGTAATGTGAGTAGATCAAGTAAAAAAAGTAGCAATTGTGCAGGTAAATGATAAACAAAAACAAAACAAAAAATAAATAAGAACATTGACATTCTACACTAAGATTACAAGAACATTAACAATTCCCTGGTTAAGAATATTTTACATCTCCCAATAGTGTTAGTATAAATTGCACTGAATGTGTAAGAAGGAAGACACAATACTGTGCACATTTGTTCCTTTACATAAACAAACATTCTTAATGCTTGATAATATACCACTTATCCAAAAGAATTACATTTTGACAATGTTCATAGTTTTGCAGATGGCATGATTTTTCCACTATCAGAAAGGCAACCTATTAAATAGACCTGAACATATACATTGTATTTGTACTAAATTAGAAAATGGTGATAACAGAATGGGTTTAGACATTGTCAAGGTGTGGGGCATCAACACAACTCAGGCAGCCTTACACCAAGATCAAAGTCATAGGCCCATATTCTCGAAAGGTGCCTAACTTTAAGCCCCTGTCTAAGTGTAGATTTAGGCCACCGAATTATGGAGAGTCAAATGTCACCCTCTTTTAATCCTACAAAACCACCATAGTTCTGGGATTAAATGCAAATATAAAAACCGATACGACAGAATTGATTTCTAATGCTTATTTCACGCCAGAAACTAATTTTGTTTCTTTAATTTGTTATATAAATAAGTTATTTATACGGAACTTAGGCCTAAGTTAAGCCAGGCTTAACTTAGGCCACTTTCGAGAATACAGGACATAATCACAATATAAATTAACAAACTTACTCAAAATCACCTGGAACTTTACCTTGATTTCTTGCGTTTTATTATCTTCAGCACCTTGCACTGCGCATGCGTGCCAAAAAACTTATCTTATATTAATATGCATAAGGTTCGTAACAACATACATTTTCCTATAAGAATGGTAAACAGTCATAACAGGGCTGTGAAAAGGATACCAGGTCACTATGTTTGTTTGTCACATAAAAACATTATGCTAGGACTCATGTGTCCTATCCTATCAAAAAACATCTTTTAAAGCTCATGTACAGTATTGGTAGAAAAAAGGAAATTGGAAAGAAACATGTTAAATATAGTCTCATTTTGTTCTCCTTGTATCAAAATATGTCTGTAAGAGATCATTTGGTATTCCATCTATGATTTCTGGTGAATTTCAGTGTAAATATCTGTAAGGAATGCTTGATCACTGCCATTATGCTAGGACCCTTCCACCCCGACGGCTCCCCGCACAGCAATCTTGGGGCTTCCCATAGAGACAGCGTGTGTGCACTGTGTGTAGCTACTCATCATTGGTTTTACACGTGTGTTTACAGTGTATAGCACATGCTGCCTTTGTTGGGATTTTACGTGCCTGTCCCGGCACATAAATTAGTTTTTGCCTCTTATTTGTTTAATATTAAACTTTAGGAGGCGAAACCTTCACAGTGTCTTAGTATTGCTAGTATCTTGCTATTTATCAACAAAAATTGAAGAAATCTGACGAACAGTTTTTGAGGGCTTACCAAAACTTTACATGACCTTTAATTAATTCTGCAAAGAGTGGTTGCAGCATGGGTTTCTGAACACAATACCTCCATGACTAAATTGCTCCATTATTAAAACTAAGATAACATTATGCACTGGAAACATAACTATAAATTGTGTTAATATATCCCTTTGTAACAGATTACATTCCTATTGAAGTCCATAGAATACATGTAAATCAAATCTGTGGACCCCCTCTCTTGAAATGAACTGTGGAAAGCAACGCTATTCTGCAATATGAAATAGAAAAGTCATCCATGGGTTTCAACAACAGGAGGCAAGAACAAAAAATGCATTCCCAAAGTAGGTAGAGATTGCGAGTCAGCTGTGAATAAGACTGCATGTGATTTAGACTCAAAGGCCAGAATTCATGAAAGAAACCATGGTCTAAACCATGGTTTAAACCTCCGCCGTGGACTAAAATAAGCGTAAATAAGTGTGAATAAGCACATTACTATCCACCCACTGGACATGCGCGTACTGGGTTAGATACACCTCTTTTTTCGGGCTAAAAAGTAGATATTAAACCACAACACAAGGGAGTACACACACTCTTCATGCATGAAAGGTACAGTTATGTCTATAGGCAATGAAACTAAGTACTCTAACCTAAATATAAATACAGGTTACCTTTCAAATTCATCTGTTTTGTCACTAGCTGTGTAATATCTGGGTTCTACTTTTAAACATGTAAAACAGAAGTACTCCTATGTATTAATACAACATTGGTATTTATGTATTGATAAAACAAGGGAAATGCTCAGGGCAGTCTAGGCTGTATTGTGTAATTATTGGGGCAATTTTTTTTTTTTTTTTTTTTTTTTTTTGGGGGGGGGGGGGGGTGAAAATCAAAGGTTGGGGCACTTAAGGGGTGAGCCCCCCCCCCCCCCCGGTGTGCGGTGTGGGCCGGGTACTCAATTTGTATAACTTAAATCCCTTTCAACTAAAATTTATTGGACCTTGAAGTTCATTTGAAATCAAGCTGTGCATTTTAAAGGAGCAGAATATGTGTATATGAAATAATTGCCATTGGGGCACTTTTGGATTGCTGCCCCTCCATCAGACCCCTTGAAGATAACGATCTACTATACTTGGAAAACTTGAAGTCTCCTTTCCCCAAGAATGATTCCTACCTAGTTTGGTTACAATCTACATGTAGCAGTAGGTTTTACATAAGGAAAAATCTCAATTTGATGTCAGTCTCTTGGGGGGGGGGGGGGGGGGCAAAGCCCCCCCCCCCCCCTCCTTAAGGGATAGGTTCCCTATTTGCATTAATTTAGATCCCCTTTGTCTAAGGATGATTCTTACCTAGTTTGGTTAGAATGCAGCCATGCATTTAAAATATATCACATTATCAGGATAGAGGCACTTCAGGGGTGCTGCCCCTGAGCCCCCTTGGGGACAAGGTACCCTGTTTAAGAAATTGAGGTCTCCTTCCTCTAAGAATGATACCTACCAACTTTGCTTACAATCTTGCGACAGGGCTTAAAGAAGAAGCAAAAAAAAATCTACTGCCATTATTGGTGCTCTTGGGGGTGGTGCCCCCAATATTTTACCACCCCCCCCCCCCTTATATTGATAGGTGCCCCATCTGTATTAATTTAGATCCTCTTTACCTAAGGATGATCCCTGCCAATGTTGGTTGAAATCCACCACCAGCAAAGTTTTTAGAAGAAGTCAAATACATGTGTACAATACATGTATGTAGAGACAAAACTAAATTTTACCAAAAACTTGACCGAGTTAAACTGTCAGTAGATGACCTTTAATGTGATGAAAATGTAAGATTTTGGTATTCATTTGAAAGAGGGTGACATAAAGACAATCCTTACCAAGAATGATGACAAGTTTCAAAGAATTTGAATGAATACTTCTGAAATAAAGTAAAAATTCAAAACTTAACCTCAGGTTAAGTTTTGGGAAAACAATTGAACTCAATTGACCTTAATTGAAATCAATTGACCTTAATTGACCTTTGACCCGAAATTTGTTCCACATTATTTGTGATACTCTACAACCCTTGTGTGCAAGTTTCATGGAAATTGAACATAAACTTTTGAAATGAGAGCATTTCCCAAATTGTTGATGCCGCCGTCGGAAAAGTGGCGCCTACAGTATGTCTCGCTTTTTGCTTAAGCAGGCAAGAAAAAAATTAATAAGAAATTGAACAAAATGGCAACTTACATGAACATTACTGAACATAAAGCACTATTCATCTAAACTAAATCAAAATACACTGAAGACAATAGACTTCAAGAATTAAACTCTAGGACAATGTGAAAGCCCAGCTGTATTTTGTGTCACAATGCTCTCTCATATAATCTGACTGTTATCTTCATAGAGTTGTTGGTCAGTATGTTTGTTAATAGGAGATAAGATACATGTAGATATACTGGGTAACCTGGAAAAGGAGTACTGTATATAAATTAATTGAAAAATGTAATGAAAGGTTATGACAAAACAAATATCACTGGGATTGTAATTATTGCCAAAACTTGATCAAAAGATTCAAAATTTACAAATTACTACACAAAATACTCGAGGTTATAAAACCAGTTCATAATACAGTTGAATCAGTCCAAATTATACAAAGAAGATGACAGGTATATGATACATAGCAATAAAAAAAATGTTAAAAAAGAATAAAAAAGCTGGATGGCAGCATATATACTAACAGCTGTAGAGTAGACATATAACAGCTATAACCAACACAATGTCATATAAGATACTGTAAGACATCCTCTCTTTCTTACAATGAAAAATGACAATGAAAATAATCCTAATCATCTATAATGCAAAAATTAAATGTTCAAGGCAGTACATGGGAAAAGCAGACTTGAATCTGAAATAAACAGGCAAGTGCTAATATTATTATTCCTTTATGACTCATCCATTGTAACTTGCAATTCAATCACTTCCAAACACTTCATTACATTTAGCAAAATTTGTAAAAGACTTATTGAATGCAAATTCAGGTACATTTATAAACTACATACATGTATTAGATATTCTAAAGAAAGATTATATTCCAGAACTTGACACTATACTGATTACGCTTCTAGTGCTATATTGCAGTTATTATGATATGCCCTTTTGAGATGAAAACTAAAAACTTCATATATTTGTAATCTATAACAACATGACAAAAGGGTGTAGATATAATGAGCGATATGGATCAAAAGGCCTTTTAAGATGTTTGTCATCTGGTATGGAATAGGCTCTATCAAAAGTAGAAGTAGACTACTTTGTATAGATTCATATGGATATAATCAATGGTAACTGGATAGTAAATGGATTCATTGTTTTAGTAGAGAACTTGAGACACCTTGGGCAAAGAGATTTAGTTATCATGCTACAGCAAAATGTCTAAAATACTTTTGAATGTTATGGGTGCCATTCTGTTACTACTGCCTATCATACTTGGGAGGGGAGATGAGTCTGCATCACAATGACTTGAACAAGTGCCTATCATAACTCATTGTTTCAAACAGTCACATGTTGTTATTTCTATCAAATACATTCATCATAATCATTATCATAATGGCATTTTATACAGCATTCATTCATGTCCTGGCATTTATAATGGAAGCCTGGAATTAGCTTTGATGTAATAAGAACTCATAGAATTGCAGATCACTATTAAAGTACACTTCTGTTTAATGCAAGGGATATAAAATGACCTGTTTATGGATTCAAACTTCAAGCTTTTTGATTACAAGTCATATGGATGAACAGTGCCATGTCATATATGATTACTAAGTAGAAACCTGGTTGTAAATCAAAGGAATACTGTCTACTTATGCACAACCACTTGTTCTTACCCTTTATGACAATGAGAAAGGGATTACAACTACTGTTATAATCATGTTGTATTGACACTGTTTCAAGATATCTATCATGTGCTACTGTCATATGTATACACTAACAACAAAGGAGCACATTTTATCATTTTTTTAATTCATGCAGAATTACATAGAGGAAGGGGCAAGGCCAATGACTATATTCTCTCATATTTCCATTTCATTTAGCATGTTATGAACACTTTGCATACTTCATATGTTTTGAAATGTACAAGTATTTTGGAATATTTTCGGATAGCACAAAGCTCTCATACTACTACCAAGAATATAATATCTATCTCTCAACTTATTGGGATTCCTAGAAACTGTGATAATTTTAGTGAATTCAAAGATATAAGCTTTAATCAGATGCATTTTAATATTCAAACTATATGAAGGGTCATTGGTAAAACTTTAACTACTAGCAGATAAAGGTCCTTTGGACATGAAATACCCTCTGAACTGATTTCATGGAGTTAGTGTAATCTTTAATTATGTATGCTCTAGTGCTTACATTCTATAATGTAAGCCCTAGACAAAGGCTATTTTACAGCCACTGACTGATGTAAGCTCTGTGAATCTAAGAATTGAAAACTGAAAACAAATAGTTGTATATGAAATTGTGGTGGAGAGAAAAGCTTTATCATAATCATGTTAAACAGATGACTGATAGAGAGTTCCAAAACGACGAAAATGGCTATTTATGGAAAGTAAAGTGGTAAAAACACATTCCTGTAGAACTGCAATTTTTTGGGGAAAAAAAAGACTCATTTCATTTAACGTTTAGTAATCCTCAGAGCTATGCAGTTAAAACCCCTTCTTCTGCAAACACGGCTTAGTACTATTAGAATAATAATCATAAAAATCCTCTTCCTCCTTCAGACATTGTTTGAAAACCAAGAAAAGTTTGTAATCACAGAGAGCATGGCTGGCAGGAGATGATGCACACAGTGCTTGGATGAAAGACATTGGTATATTCATTTCTTCTTGATATCACAAGGACTAGCTACAGCTGTCCTATTCTGTCGTACTACCTCCAGTACTCCTGTAGCAACCCTATGTACATCAGGATGTAGGTGTGGTTGTGCTACCATCTCACTAAGTAGATCTACACCTCCTTGAGTCACAAGCATTGGACAGTATCGACTCGCTGTCAAATAAATACATGTATCAAATCAATAAATGACTACTATACAAAAGTAACAAAACATACAAATGACATAGAAAAGTAATGAAGCATTAAAATTATATCAGAAAATTAACACAAAAATAAAATAATATCACAGAAAATTAACAAAAATACAAATGACTATCACAGAAATTTAATAAAACATACAAAGGAATATCACAGCAAAGTAAATAAAGATACAAATGACTTATTCAATATCATATCAACAAGAATGTATACTATTAGGGGTACATGTATGTCCATCTTTTAAAATACATATTTTTCTGACCAGTGAGTTTTGGTTGTTACTGGCATGCTCTTGGTTCAATCATTCTTTAATGTCATCAATGTTTCAATATAGTACAATAAACCAACTACTTTGTTACTATGCTTATATGTCTTGAAATTTTTAATATCTAATCCAAAATGATACCCTAAATCTATGGTTCATATCCATCGGACAGTGAGTTTCAATGCAGGTTAAGTCAAAAATAACAAATAAAAATATTGGAAATTGGGGGATAGTAAAATTCTTAAGCAATTAATCTTGAGTCTTCTTATCAACTAGTTCACCATTCTTAGTACAGACACAATGCATAGCCCATACTATCCATAGCTCATACTATCCATAGCCCATACTATCCATAGCTCATACTATCCATAGCCCATACTATCCATAGCTCATACTATCCATAGCTCATACTATCCATAACCCATACTATCCATAGCCCATACTATCCATAGCCAATACTATCCATAGCTCATACTATCCATAGCTCATACTATCCATAGCCCATACTATCCATAGCTCATACTATCCATAGCCCATACTATCCATAGCTCATACTATCCATAGCTCATACTATCCATAGCTCATACTATCCATAGCTCATACTATCCATAGCCCATACTATCCATAGCCCATACTATCCATAGCTCATACTATCCATAGCTCATACTATCCATAGCCCATACTATCCATAGCCCATACTATCCATAGCCCATACTATCCATAGCCCATACTATCCATAGCCCATACTATCCATAGCACATAATGTACTATCCATAGCCCATACTATCCAAAGCTCATACTATCCATAGCCCATACTATCCATAGCTCATACTATCCATAGCTCATACTATCCATAGCCCATACTATCCATAGCTCATACTATCCATAGCCCATGCTATCCGTAGCCCATACTATCCATAGCCCATACTATCCATAGCCCATACTATCCATAGCCCATACTATCCATAGCTCATACTATCCATAGCTCATACTATTGTTATGTGATAATAAGACCAATTTTGCATTTATCAATAATTTATCAATACCTAGACAGGAAGTGAACAGGAAGTTTAAATGTTTACAAACTTCACACTTTCTTCAGAAAGTATTACTCATCTAACTTCCAACTAAAGCTATGACGCAATGGTCACTTTATGGTCTTCTTATTCTCAACATCACTCCTTCCAGATAACAGCCCCACTCCCCAATACTGAGTAAAAGTTATGACGTACTTATATGGTCATTTGGTCAAGGACTCAAGGTTGACCAACTCCCAGTATAGGGGGTTTACCCATTATAAAAGGGGTTCACTTCGGGACTCCAGTTAGAGAGTAGATTCCAGACATCATGAGAGTATAGTCACCATCAGACTTGCTCTAGGCTTCATAGTTATATTCATCTTTATCCTCATGTTATACTTCATCTGAATAAATATAGTTTCCAACTGTAATTGACTGTGTGCCAAGCGTTCATGATGTTCTCTCTCTGTACTCAAGAAAGTAAACTGTAATTCAACCGATCCCTACACAACACTATCCATAGCCCATACTATCCATAGCCCATACTATCCATAGCTCATACTATCCATAGCTCATACTATCCATAGCCCATACTATCCATAGCCCATACTATCCATAGCCCATACTATCCATAGCCCATACTATCCATAGCACATAATGTACTATCCATAGCCCATACTATCCAAAGCTCATACTATCCATAGCCCATACTATCCATAGCTCATACTATCCATAGCTCATACTATCCATAGCCCATACTATCCATAGCTCATACTATCCATAGCCCATGCTATCCGTAGCCCATACTATCCATAGCCCATACTATCCATAGCCCATACTATCCATAGCCCATACTATCCATAGCTCATACTATCCATAGCTCATACTATTGTTATGTGATAATAAGACCAATTTTGCATTTATCAATAATTTATCAATACCTAGACAGGAAGTGAACAGGAAGTTTAAATGTTTACAAACTTCACACTTTCTTCAGAAAGTATTACTCATCTAACTTCCAACTAAAGCTATGACGCAATGGTCACTTTATGGTCTTCTTATTCTCAACATCACTCCTTCCAGATAACAGCCCCACTCCCCAATACTGAGTAAAAGTTATGACGTACTTATATGGTCATTTGGTCAAGGACTCAAGGTTGACCAACTCCCAGTATAGGGGGTTTACCCATTATAAAAGGGGTTCACTTCGGGACTCCAGTTAGAGAGTAGATTCCAGACATCATGAGAGTATAGTCACCATCAGACTTGCTCTAGGCTTCATAGTTATATTCATCTTTATCCTCATGTTATACTTCATCTGAATAAATATAGTTTCCAACTGTAATTGACTGTGTGCCAAGCGTTCATGATGTTCTCTCTCTGTACTCAAGAAAGTAAACTGTAATTCAACCGATCCCTACACAACACTATCCATAGCCCATACTATCCATAGCCCATACTATCCATAGCCCATACTATCCATAACCCATACTATCCATAGCCCATACTATCCATAGCACATAATGTACTATCCATAGCCCATACTATCCATAGCTCATACTATCCATAGCCCATACTATCCATAGCTCATACTATCCATAGCTCATACTATCCATAGCCCATACTATCCATAGCTCATACTATCCATAGCTCATACTATCCATAGCTCATACTATCCATAGCCCATACTATCCATAGCTCATACTATCCATAGCCCATACTATCCATAGCTCATACTATCCATAGCTCATACTATCCATAGCTCATACTATCCATAGCTCATACTATCCATAGCCCATACTATCCATAGCCCATACTATCCATAGCTCATACTATCCATAGCCCATACTATCCATAGCTCATACTATCCATAGCCCATACTATCCATAGCTCATACTATCCATAGCTCATACTATCCATAGCCCATACTATCCATAGCTCATACTATCCATAGCTCATACTATCCATAGCTCATACTATCCATAGCCCATACTATCCATAGCCCATACTATCCATAGCCCATACTATCCATAGCCCATACTATCCATAGCACATAATGTACTATCCATAGCCCATACTATCCATAGCCCATACTATCCATAGCTCATACTATCCATAACCCATACTATCCATAGCCCATACTATCCATAGCCCATACTATCCATAGCCAATACTATCCATAGCTCATACTATCCATAGCTCATACTATCCATAGCCCATACTATCCATAGCTCATACTATCCATAGCCCATACTATCCATAGCTCATACTATCCATAGCTCATACTATCCATAGCTCATACTATCCATAGCTCATACTATCCATAGCCCATACTATCCATAGCCCATACTATCCATAGCTCATACTATCCATAGCTCATACTATCCATAGCCCATACTATCCATAGCCCATACTATCCATAGCACATAATGTACTATCCATAGCCCATACTATCCAAAGCTCATACTATCCATAGCCCATACTATCCATAGCTCATACTATCCATAGCTCATACTATCCATAGCCCATACTATCCATAGCTCATACTATCCATAGCCCATACTATCCATAGCCCATACTATCCATAGCCCATACTATCCATAGCCCATACTATCCATAGCTCATACTATCCATAGCTCATACTATCCATAGCTCATACTATCAATAGCCCATACTATCCATAGCCCATACTATCCATAACCCATACTATCCATAGCCCATACTATCCATAGCACATAATGTACTATCCATAGCCCATACTATCCATAGCTCATACTATCCATAGCCCATACTATCCATAGCCCATACTATCCATAGCTCATACTATCCATAGCTCATACTATCCATAGCCCATACTATCCATAGCTCATACTATCCATAGCTCATACTATCCATAGCCCATACTATCCATAGCCCATACTATCCATAGCTCATACTATCCATAGCTCATACTATCCATAGCCCATACTATCCATAGCCCATACTATCCATAGCTCATACTATCCATAGCTCATACTATCCATAGCCCATACTATCCATAGCCCATACAATCCATAGCCCATACTATCCATAGCACATAATGTACTATCCATAGCCCATACTATCCATAGCTCATACTATCCATAGCCCATACTATCCATAGCTCATACTATCCATAGCCCATACTATCCATAACCCATACTATCCATAGCCCATACTATCCATAGCTCATACTATCCATAGCTCATACTATCCATGGCCCATACTATCCATAGCTCATACTATCCATAGCCCATACTATCCATAGCCCATACTATCCATAGCTCATACTATCCATAGCCCATACTATCCATAGCCCATACTATCCATAGCCCATACTATCCATAACCCATACTATCCATAGCCCATACTATCCATAGCCCATACTATCCATAGCACATAATGTACTATCCATAGCCCATACTATCCATAGCTCATACTATCCATAGCCCATACTATCCATAGCTCATACTATCCATAGCCCATACTATCCATAGCTCATACTATCCATAGCTCATACTATCCATAGCCCATACTATCCATAGCTCATACTATCCATAGCCCATACTATCCATAGCCCATACTATCCATAGCCCATACTATCCATAGCTCATACTATCCATAGCTCATACTCTCCATAGCCCATACTATCCATAGCCCATACTATCCATAGCTCATACTATCCATAGCCCATACTTTCCATAGCCCATACTATCAATAGCCCATACTATCAATAGCCCATACTTTCCATAGCTCATACTATCCATAGCTCAAAGATAAATGTATTTGATGAGCTTTGTACATGTGTAGCTTTGCATACATTGTAGGTTTGTTGGTTGGTCTGCAATATATTTGTAGGTTTGTTATACATTTTATGTACATGTATTCTATTCATTTAATTCTTACCATTCTTAGTACAGACATGTTGCATAGCCCAAACTGACCACAGCTGAACTTCAGGAATCTCATAACATTTGAGGAGAGGGAAGAATGGACTGAAAGACCGGTAGGCTACCATCTCTCCTGCAGGGTTCTTCCATTTCAAGATACTGTCATGCTGCAAAGAAATGATACCAGTCATTTCAAGATAAAGCAATATGTTGGTATAGAGCACAGGGATCGTATAACACATTTGCTAAATTTCTCAAAGATATTAAGATGAATTCCACAAGATAGAATGAGAGAGAGAGAGGGAGAGAGAGAGAATGGGGAGAGGAGAGGAATGATGTACTTTGTATGTGTACTTACAGTTTATTTCAATATCATAGATTAATGATCTGCCATAACCATACTGTTCTCATTTAAACCATTTAAGTCCTGCAGCTGCTGAATGCAATATTAATTCATCAATATTGATCATATCGAATATGTATGTTTCTCAAACATTTCCTTGATAGCTGGAAACCCCCAACCCACCCCTTCTTATTTCATTTCTATTATTATTCTGCCTCTCTCCCTCTCTCTCTCTCCTGCAAGTCATCCCTTTTACCACATTGTCATGAACTAAAGGTGTTTTGGGCTACAAGCAAATCAAGCAATGCTAAGACTGTAGCTCTTTTGTATCATGACTTTTAATATATGATTGTACTCATGCTATGTTCACATGATATGGTGTCTATACTGTATGTAAATACATTGTCACATATTGTTGTCGTGTTAGATGATAGAGTAACCACTAACTATTTTACCTATTAAAAGAGAGATATGGGAAAGAGAGAGAGAGAGAGAGAGAAACACAGACAGAGAAAGGAAAACGAATGAGAGTGAGGGAGACAGAGAGAGAAAGAGAGAGAGGGAGGATGGAGAGAAACACAGACAGAAGAAGTAAAGTGAATGAGAGTGAGGGAGACAGAGAGAGAGAGATCAACAAGCCTTTCTCTTTTTCTCCTATTGACACAATGGAAGATTGGACACTAAATTTTCATTACTATTCTAAGGGTACTTGTGACTTGTGCATGTATAATTGCATATATTGAAACAGTCAATTACTGTATAAGCCATAAATTTCGCGGCCATAAATTTTCGCGAGTGGTTGAATTCGCGGTCGGAAAATTCTCAAATCTACAAATAGCGGTGATGATGTACTTTTGCAAAGCGAAGTGGTGAATTTCTGACCAGGAGACAACAAATTCAACCAACTTCTAATGTTGGCAATATTTTGGCGTGTTGTTAAATTCGCGACCCACTCACGATTCGCGAAATTCGCGAAAATAAAACCCCCGCGAAATATATGGCGTATACAGTAGCTTAGTGGTCCCTTTATCAATTGATCTTGAAATATTCAGATCCAGACTTTTGCTTCTATCATCAGTACATTTGACTATGTTTGCTGGTAAGGTTAAGATTCTTACTAGTGACTGCTGAAACTCAGCTCGTAGATGAGGCTTAGAGGCCCATGTATCTTCACCATCCTTGAGTAGGTGTGCTACTATCCCTGCTGCAAAGTAGCTTACTTCAATCTGATCATTCTCCAACAGTCGTCTAATAAAAAAATAATTATTTAGTCATTAAGTAATTATTTCAAACAGGTTCTGCAACAAAGATGTGGCTCACAGACAACTGAGCTAACGTTGAGTTCAATGGATTATTGGAGCAAGCAAAGTATAAAACAGTTGGAACAAAAAAATTCTGGAAAACTTATTTTTAAAAGACATAATCAGAGCTTGTTTTCAAGAGGTAGACATGTAGTTGGGATGATTACATAACATCCTCACCTCATCAGATATTACTTCTTTGCAATGCATAACATTCAGTATAAGCTTACATTTAGTTTGATTGTGTGAACTCAAGGTTATTTTTATGCGCATTTCACTAGATAGTGACTTTGAGTGCAGTACATACAGAAACAGCTACTCATCATCCCCTTCTTGGGAAAAATGGAGAACATACATAATCAATTTTTTTTTTTTTTTTTTTTAACCTAAAGTCGACTAATCCCATTATGTTGAAATGAAGAATATTCAGAAATTCCCAAAGGAGAACACTATAATAAATTAAAAATTTGAAATCTAGGACTGTTTTGGAGAGCACATAAGGAAATAACATAGGGAAGAGGTGAAGCCATCTTACATAGATTTGAACATTTAAAATTCTATGAGTGTGAAGTAGATAGAGGACAAGAGAAAATTAGCAGAATGATGAAAATATTCATTAAACTTACTTGCAGTGTTTGAGGAAGTCTTCTCTCTTTAGATTATCCCTCAATGTCTTCACTTCTGCAATGTTGTTCTGAGAAAAGATTTTAGTCTCTCCCAATTAATACCAATATATATCAACTATAATAATGAATAGGCAATTTGCCTCTATGCAGGTCTGAAATGAAAATTTAAAAATTAAGAATTATTTCTTGCCAAAGGACACCTTTGTCAATGTCTGGGACTAAACCCAACATCCAATCAAGTGTTCAAACCATCTTTGTTGTTATTGGTTGTAAATCCAATAACGACAATCGCAATGCAATTCTGTCATTACATTATTAATCAAATATGGATAGAATACATAAACAATTAATGTTTGTGAGTGAGATCATAGATACATCTTTCACCGAATTAAACAAATATTTCATTTCATGAATAAAGCATCAGGAATATTTATTGTCGTGTAACACCAATAAGCATTATTATGACTGATAAAAATGAAATTTAGGTGAAAAATGTTCAGGATTTGAGTGCTCATTGATGCAAGTCATACCCTGTCATTAAAATGAGTGCTATAACAATTGATACAAGCAGTACAAATAAATATTTGGTATCAAAGATTCAATGTCAACTACTGATTTTACAAACAGGTTACCGAAGTAAATGTCATAACACCAAACTGCATAGTCGGAAAAGCACACAGTAAATGGTAAAAGTAATGTAGGTCAGGTGAGGTGCAATTGCCCGATCAAATGTGCAGATTATTATATAAAATATATACAATTTCTTCACTATACATGTGCGAGAATATAAAGATATGAGTGACTATTCACATCAGTTATTTTGAACACAAAGGGGAAAAATTTACAGCTACAGACAAAGAAAACAAGAAAAAGGAAGCATAAGAAAGACGGAGAGAGAGAGATAAAGAGAGAAAGAGAAAGACATAAAAAGCAAAGAACAAAAAAAAAAACAACAAGGGAAATGCCCAGGGCAGTCTCGCCTGCATCACGCAATTTTCGGGGTAAAATTTTCGTTTGGTGAAAATTCAAAGGTTGGGGCACTTAAGGGGTGCTACCCCTGAGCCCTCCCCCCCCCCCCCCCTTGTGGGCCAGGTACCCCATCTGTATAACTTAAATCCCTTCAAGTAAGATTCATTTTAAATCAAGCTGTGTGTTTCAAAGAAGCAAAATATGTGTACATGAAATAATTGCCATTGGGACACTTTTGGGGTGGTGCCCCTCCATCAGACCCCTTGAAGATAATGGTCTACAATACTTGAACAACTTGAAGTCTCCTTCCCCTAACAATGATTCCTACCTAGTTTGCTAACAATCTACATGTACATGTGGCAATATGTTTTACAGAAGAAAGAAAAATGTCAATTTGGTGTCACAGGCTCTTGGGGGGGGGGGGGGGGCTTTTGCCCCCCCCCCCCCCCCCACCACTCCACTCCCTCCTTAAGGGATAGGTACCCTATTTGCATTCATTTAGATCCTCTTTGCCTATGGATGATTCTTACCTAGTTTGGTTAGAACCCAGCCATGCATTTAACAAATATCTCAATTTCACAATAAGGGCACTTAAGTGCTGCTGCCCCTGAGCCCCCTTGGAGGCAAGGTACCCTGTTTTAGAATCTCCTTCCTTTAAGGATGATACCTACCAACTTTGCTAACAATCTTCATCAGGGCTTAAAGAAGAAGCGAATATGAATCTAATTACTTCCATTATTGGTGCTCTTGGGGGTGGTGCCCCCAAGACTCCCCCTATATTGGTAGGTACCCCCATCTATATTAACTTAGATCCTCCTTGCCTAAGGATGATCCCTGCCAATTTTGGTTGAAATCCACTACCAGCAAAGTTTTGAGAAGTCAAATGCATGTGTACACTACATGTACATACTACATGTACATAAATGTACTGTATGTAGAGACAAAAATTAAAATTTACCCAAAACTTAAGCAAGTTAAACTGTCAGTAGGTGACCTTTAATGTGATGGAAATGTAAGATTTGGGTATTCATTTGAAAGAGGGTGACATGAAGACAATCCCTACCAAGAATGATGCCAAGTTTCAAAGAATTTGAACAAATACTTTTGAAATAAAGTAAAAATTCAAAAACTTAACCTCAGGTTAAGTTTTTGGAACACAATTTAACTCAATTGACCTTAATTGACTTTTGACCTGAAATTTGTTCCACATTATCTGTGATACTCTACAACACTTGTGTTCATGTTTCATGGAAATTGGACGTATACTTTTGAAATGAGAGCATTTCCAAAATTGTTGACACCGTCGCCGCCGTCGGAAAAGCGGCGCCTATGTCTCGCTTTTTGCTTACGCAGGCGAGACAAAAAAAGGAGGGGAGAAAGAGATAGAGAAACTTACTATGAGTCCTAGAACCTTGGTTTGTAGAGTGGACTCATCAGGAAAGATCTGAAATTGAATCAAAAGTACAAATGAAAATAAAAATGAACCTAATTTGATTCATGCATTCACTCCCAAAGTGAAAACCATACAATGCAAATTTCATCATAAACTAGTTCTATCATAATTAACAATACTCAGTTCTTGTGTCAAAATAAGGCCAGTGAACCACCATCAATGCAACTAGAAAAGGAATGCAATGCGTTCAAGCATCTAGCCGCCTATTGTTGCTATGTCAGGTGAATGCAAGGTTCACGCCAGTTAGGCAGAGTGATGTAAGGTCTAAGTGGAGTAGGGACTGTGTGAGTGAAGTGAGCTACAGGACATGGTCGAGCTATGATGAAGTATCAGGCTAAGGGATTTTTGCGCTTAGAAAATCCTTCTAATATACTTCCAAGACACAAGGGAGAACCAAGCCTCTACAGGACCATGCCAATGCCGCTCTGCAGTCTTTTGACCCCATACAAAGGAGATAGATGAAGTTCAAACATTTCTCTATGTTCTATACTATGTAGATTTCAATATATTTATCCTTGTATGTATACAAAATTTTGACCAATTAATGATTTTAAAGTTCTTAAGAAGAGTAAGTTAAAATGAATCAATTAATATTCAGGTCTACCAATAAGTCTATATTTTACAATAACATTTCAGGAAATACGATATTGTATTTCCTGAAATTGAAATATTGAAAGAATCATTGAATATTTTGTTTGTCTAAGATGCTCACGCATCTGTAAAGTAATTGTGATGTACCATATATCGTAATGTAATAGGAGAACTGCAAGCCGAAGCTTTATTATTCCATGCATTCAATTTTTAAGACAAAGCTTTTAATGGAATGATTATCACAAGATTGAGGATTGAGGAGTTACGGTGGTCAATGTATACGGTGGTCAATGTATACGGTCCAAACAATGACGATGCTGTGTTTATGTTAAGGTTACATTCTATGTTAAACGAGAAAGGGGAAGAACCATTTATTATTGGGGGAGATTTTAACACTGTGTTAGATGCTACAATGGATAGATTCCCCAACTTCATTCAAAACCACCCGAAATCTAATGATGCATTAAAATACATGATACTAGATATAGAATTAATAGATATTTGGAGATCGCTAAACAAACATGAATACAAATATACATGGACTTCACCAGATTTTGAGAGAAGAAGTCGATTAGATTATTTTCTCATATCCAGAAGCCTAGTATCAGCCGTTAAAAATTCAGATACATGTATATCTTTCGGATACAAGACTGATCACTTGCTCATATCTCTGTCGTTGGTAAAATCTGTGCCAAAGAGGGGGCCAGGTTTTTGGAAATTAAATACTTCCTTACTTACTAAACAAAAGAACGTCGAAACCATAAAACATGAAATTCAGTATACTATAGGTGAGTTTATCCACTTATCCCCTATAAAGTTATGAGAATACTTAAAATTCAGAGTAAAACTAAAGTTTATCAAAATTTTGACAAATGAAACAAAGAATCGAAAAAGCAAATTAAATTTGTTGGAACAAGAAATCAACTATTTGAACAATATGGTAATGGGAAATTCAGACGTAAACTTGTTGCAAACCTTAGAATTAAAGAAAAAAGAATTTGAAGAATTGCAAGAAGAGCAAGTTCACGGAACCATTGTAAGAATGAGAGCCAAATGAGTAGCTGAAGGAAAACGGAATTCAAAATACTTTTTCAATTTAGAAAAACAAAATTTCCAAAGGAAATGCATTGCAAAATTGCAGACAAAAGACGGGCTTGTTACAGGTATGAAAAAAATATTGGAAGAACGACTGTTCTATAGTAAACTTTACTCATCAGAAGATAATGCAGAAAATATACATTTTCTTGATGAAATAAATGTGCCGAATTTAAATGACAATGAAAGATTTGTGTTGGGTAAAAATATAACAGAAAAAGAGTGTTTTGATACAATATGTACTTTTGCAAAAGATAAAACAACCGGTTCAGACGGTCTCCCAATCGAATTTTACAGGACATTTTGGTGTGATATCAAATCTCTAATGTGTGCTGTTTTTAATGAATGCTATGAAACAAACAATCTTTGCACTTCAATGCGCAGAGGAATTATTACTTTGATACCAAAAAAAGACAAGAATTTACTCCTGTTGAAAAACTGGCACCCTATCTCGCTTTTGAATAGTGACTATAAAATTTTAGCTAAGATTATTTCTTTCAGGATTAAAAAGGTTTTAGACCTGCTTATTCATGAAGATCAGTGTGGATTTTTGAAGGGTCGTTATATCGGTGAAAATATCCGTCTGTTTATTGACACCACTGACTACTGTAAATGTAATAATATCCCAGGCATTGCATTATGCATAGATTTCGACATAGCATTTGACAGAGTAGAATGGAAATTTTTGTATACAGTGTTACGTAAGTTTGGTTTTGATGAATGTTTTGTCCACTGGGTTCAGCTGTTATATACGAATTAATAACGGATTTTCCTCAAACCCTTTTCCGATACAGCAAGGTGTTAGACAAGGCTGCCCCCTTTCTCCCTATTTATTTCTATTAGTTGTAGAAATTCTTGGTATAATGATACGTCAACATAAGAATATTAAAGGAATACAAATTGAAAATATTGAATTAAAGTCAAGTCAATACGCAGACGATACTGCGATATTTCTTCACCCGACTGAATCAAACTTGAAAATATGTTTAAAAGTTTTAAACGATTTTAATTCTATGTCAGGATTAAAAATTAATATTGACAAATGCAATGTTGTTAAACTTGGAAATTTAGAAGGTCTTCTTTGTCGTGACATCCCTTTCTCCTGGCCCACTGATACTATTATGTATCTAGGTATAACAATTCCACTTGATAACTAATAATAATTACTTCGAGCTCAATTACAAACCGAAATTAGAAGAAATAAAGACAACACTACGTATTTGGAGCCTTAGAAATCTCACTTTGTACGGTAAAATTGTAATCATTAAGACTTTGATTATCCCTAAATTTATATACGCTTGTGGTATAATACCGAATCCACCGAATTCCTTTTTTATTGAATTACAGCAAGTCTTATTTCACTTCCTTTGGAGTAATAAACCAGTCAGGATGAAGAGACCTTTACTTTACAATGATTATCAAGAAGGCGGCCTCAAAATGCTGCACGTGTTGTATTTTAATTATGCAATAAAAATAGCGTGGGTGAAGCGATATTTACATACGGATAACAACGGGAAATGGAAATATTTTTTAAAACTATTTACTTCGTAAGTTAGGTGATGAATTTTTCTTTCATTGTAATAAACAATCTATTGATTTAAATACCAATGATTTTGAAAATGTATTTTGGACAGATATTCTAGAAGCATGGACGTTTTATAAATACTACAATCCGGTGAAGTTTAAAGATATACTTTTTCAAACTCTGTGGTTGAATTCGCATATCAAAGTTGATAAAAAGGTAATCTTATACAGGAATTGGTTTCAGTCTGGTATGCGATATCTCAAAGACATCTTAAATGCTGATTGCTCGTTCATGTCATATGAACAAATATGTTGTAAGTTTGGAAATGAATCATTTCTATGTTATTTTTCTCTGCTACATGCTATACCATCGGAATGGAAGAAGGTAATAAAAAACGTCCATATACCCGATCATGCTGATCAACCAATAGATGAACGATTAAGTTGCTTTTTAAAAAGTAGAAAGGTCACAAAATTGTGTTACAATGCATTTTTGGAAAATAATATGTCCCATTCAGATACAAACCAGCAATCTAAATGGTAGGCTGATTTAAGTGAAAATTTGACACATTCACATATTTGGAAATCTCGTTTCCCACTTCTGTACAAGTCGTCTATTGACAATAGACTACGGAACTTTCAATTTCAATTTATTTATATAAGAAAATCAACGCCAGACTTCTTGTTTAAAGTTGGAATAAAGGTACACCTACCTGTAATTTCTGTGAAACCCACATCCAAACTATCGTTCATCTATTTCTAAGATGTGAATATGCAGTTGCTTTTTGGAATGATGTAAATGACTGGTTGCAGTCCAAAAATATAATAAATAACAAATTTAGTGATATTGAAATTTGTTTTGGGGTTACGACCCTCAATAACTTTTATCTCGTTAATACAATCGTGTTATTTGCGAAATATTTCATATATTCATGCAAATCTACATTTACACTTTAAACTTGGTTTAGATCAAATTGAAAAGATTGAGAGAATAATTGCTTTTAAACGTAATTTGATGAATATACATAGAAAAAAATGGAACATTTTGTGTCAAGAACATTAATGAAACTATAATACATGTATGTTAATAAGTGTCTGGAATGTATGTTACTCTCAAATCGTATTTCTTTGTTAATGCATGTGCTACTTATGTAATGAATGAGTTGAGAAATAAAATCTTGAAAAAGAAAAAAAAAAAAATTGAGGAATGAAGGTTTGGTGGTGTAGAGATTTATCTATTCTAATTTGTCATTTGTATTGTGGCTTAGGATCTGTAAATTTAAAAATACTTCACAGAAAGAGTAAATTCCCTATTTACAGTTGCACCTTTGGGCTTAGCCCTGACACCAGGCTGCTACATCCGAACTGAATTTTCACTAGCCGGGCTAGCACATGACAGCCGAACTGGAAGGTCACATGAAAGTCACTGACTTGACCATATCAAAGTGCTTTGGCCATCTTTGTCATATCGAACTTCAAGCATAATCCAACAGGCCATACACCACTTTATCTGATTATTCAAGACACTTCAACTCAACAGAACATTTCATTAATTTTCTGTATGTATCAATTGCCTTAGACCTTGTTCAAATTGAGCCATTATATTTTGTGCAAGTTAATCAAGATACAAACTAGCACATCAATGATGTGGCGCTCATCCGGCATGCAGCAAAGAAATTGATGCAATTTGTACTTTGAACACAGTAGACATTGTAATGAATCGATGAAATGTACATGTATTGGTTACATGCATGTACAGATGATGAAGTGCCTATTGCAGATCTGGCTAAATGTGGTTTTGGAAGGAGACAGTGACATGTAGATATGAATGAAAGTCTGGAAATTGACAACTCAAGTTGCACGACTTCAGTTAAAAGATTTTTGGGAATGTAAATTTTAATAGTTTTACTGTGTGACAGAGAAATTTGAAATAAAGCATAAAGTTAGTCAAGGTGAGGTATCTCTACCAACTGTGAAATCTTTATTGAGAGAGATTTGAAGGTTAAGATTTGTAATAAAAGAGAAAAGCACTGAATGACATAAGTTATGCATTGGTGTAAAAAAACAATTTTAAGGTTGGGACATTTAAGGGTGGCTTCAGTGCATTGTCCCTCACTGTTTCAAGTCTTTATTAGCTCATAACCCGCTATTGTTGACCACTGTCACTTCTGGGTTCTCGGTTCTGTCGATGATGTCGACAGAAATCATGTAGAAAGGTATAGCCTTTGAAATAATCCAGCAGCCATGGGTTTCATAATGGACAGGGCAAAGAGTTAAAATAAATTTTGTATAAATTACCATAAATAATTTTCTAGATAAAATTTCAAAATTCCGAGTAGAAGTTCAATGAACCTCATGAAAGTCTTCCTCAATAAATGAGGAAGAAGAAGCAAGTTTTGTGAGTTTGTAATAAATTTCGCATAAATTAGCATAAATAATTTTCTAGACAAAATTTCAAAATTCCATGAAGAAGTTCAATGAACTTCATGAAAGTCTTTTAGATGGAAGAAAAAAAATCAAAATCAGTCAATAAATGAGGAAGAAGAAGCAATTTTTGTGATGTTTTAATAAATTTTGCATAAATTTGCATAAATAATTAGTATAAATTTTCTAGACAAAATTTTAAAATTCCGAGTAGAAGTTTAATAAACCTCATGAAAGTCTTTCAAATGGAACAAAAAAAAAAAATCGAAATCGGTCAATAAATGAGGAAGAAGAAGCCATTTTTGTGATCTTTTTAATAAATTTCGCATAAATTAGCATAAATAATTTTCTAGACAAAATTTCAAATTTCCGAGTAGAAGTTCAATGAACCTCATGAAAGTCTTTCAGATGGAAAAAAAAAATCGAAATCAGTCAATAAATGAGGAAGAAGAAGCAATTTTTGTGATTTTTGAATAAATATCGCATAAATTAGCATAATTAATTTTGTAGACAAAATTTCAAAATTCTGTGTAGAAGTTCAATGAACCTCATGAAAGTCTTTCAGATGGAACAAAAAAAATCGAAATCGGTCAATAAATGAGGAAGGAGAAGCAATTTTTGTGATTTTTGAGAAATGCGCATAAATTAGCATATTTAATGAGTTTCAAAATTCTGTGTAGAAGTTTCGAATCCCCCACCTAGTGCTATCATATAAAGCAAATAAAGAAATGGCGAAGAAGAAGCATTTTGAAATTGTGGACGGACGACAGACGAAGGACGGACGGACGGACGGACGGACGGACGACGGACGACGGACGACGGACGCCTCGCCACGGCATAAGCTCATCTGGCCCATTCGGGCCGGATGAGCTAAAAACTGATCATATGTGAGTAGGTTATAAAAGCAAACATTTATTTCTAAGTTATGTAAACCGCATTACAAATATATATATATATATATATATATAAAAACAAAAAGTTCTGCTTGGAGCTAAGTAAGAATATCAAAAAGAGAAGTAAATAAAACTCTGTGAGATCGAGATTTGAGATAACGAATTTTTGCCCATAGGGTGAAAAAAAAAAAAATATATATATATATATATATACATACACTCAAAACTGGTGTAATAGGGACACTCTTTGTCATTTTTCTTTGTACTCGTGTGTCCCGTACGCACCTCGCGCTATTATGACGGAATAAACCACATTGCCGTGTGTCTCCGAAAAGCAGTATCAAGTGAAATATATATATATATATATATATATATATATATATATATATATATATATATATGTATATTTTACTGGATGGTGTATTAGGGAGACATACAACAATTGAGTTTATTCTGTCATAATAGAGACCATAGGGTTAGGGAGACATTAGGTGTATTAAGGAGACACCAAGACAAAAACTGTCTCCCTAATACACCTGATATGGGTGTATGGTTTTAAATACATAAAGAAAGAAAGTAACAAATTCTGTTCATTATTACACAAATTATACACAAAACATATGGGAGAACCAAACAGAAAAGATGCTCATAATTTTGGGCTTGACCAACTAACACTAGATTTAGTTAGCCTAGGATGTGGATCAGGTAGGACCTCCTCACCTAGACCTACATCCACCGTTTAAAGTCTAGGCCACGGTACATCTCTTTCTAACAATTTAGAAGAGCCCTATAGTTCCATTTTAGACTTTGGCCGTAGCTAGCTAGTCCCATGCCCCCCGGCCGGCCAGCACTAGCGCTACATACATCAGGATATCTCCGGAACACACGCCGATGAAGCATCATTTTTACCCATCATTCAACCGCCGCCATGATTGGACTGCACGCCAGCAATTTCTATACCGGTAGCTACAGCGCACACAAAACACATCATTACACACAGAGAAATTGTCACTCACCAAAAGTAAGTTCCAAAGTCACCTCCAAAAACCACCTCAATAGCTAAATTCCAGCATCAAAAATGCGGAATCCGCGCGATGTTTCCAAAGCACACAGGCAGACCTCCCAACATTTGAATTTCAAAATTCCTAATGTTTTGCGCGGCTCATCAATATTTGTGTCACGTCGCAAAATGCCTGGCTTATTAAAGTGATTGATTAACTTTGTGGAAAATTGTAAAATCAGCTCAAATGCCAGTGAATTGTGTGCAGTCGTCTAACTACATATATAATTAAGGATATGTGAAAGTATGAGAGAAAATGGAACCCGTTTACTATCCTAAAAAAGAGAAAATCGCGATCAATTGCTAGCGCAAGTCGCTCGGCTTCTTCGCTGCGCTGCAGTCACAAAAACCAAGCACCAGCGCTTGGCGATTTCAGAGCGGGTTTCCAGCCCGTACGGTATTCTGTGATAGAGCGAGGTATGCCAACCGTAAGAGTTCTTTAGGGTTCGGTGGTACTCTATCCCGACATCAATGTTCAATCGTAAATATCTTGATATATAAAAGACCGATCAGCTTATAAAACTCAGGCGATTCCTGTCTGAGCTAAAGGTTTGCAATTTTGATTACAGCATTAGCTGGAACAGTGATTTTTTTTTCTTCAATTCTGGGCAAAGTTAATCAATGCCTTTAAGATATATGCATCATGCAGTTACCCAACACACATCTTGATCTTGGGCACATTTACAAGCGATTAAGGGATTGTTTGTAACTAAACAAAATAAAATTTTATTTTTTTAATTAGTGTTAATATGATCATGATGATGTAAATTAATATCTTTTTATTGCTACTTATATTAAACACCCCCCCCCCAAAAAAAAAACGCTTAACACAATTAGATTAATCAATTAATGATCTGTCTGTGCCCAAATATCCATATATCAAAGAGCAGTATAAACAGTTTGCGGTGGTAGACTCATACAATTTCATCGAAAACATCATAACGCTGCGCGACAGGCCCGTTGGGTGAGCGAGGTTTCACTCCAGTTGCTGCTGGAAATAAGACAGCTGCAACTGCACTCGCTCGGTAATATCAGTTATGGCGTAATCACATCACTCAAATCACACAAACGAAACCTCAGTATCGAAAATACAAGTGATGTTATTGTCCTTTTTAGAGCATCGTCGGGATCGATGACTGCCTTCAATTAGGAAACTGACATCGGATATCACGGCAGCTCCGTGCGATCATCGTACACAAGCCATGCACATACGCACACATAACACATGCAGTGTACGTGTATGTATATCTCACTTCCACATTCAATATCTGAATGCTGCCATCTATCGTCGAAGACATGTAATTCTTCACCAATTGACTTATTATTTGGGGGGGGGGGGAGGAAATAATAGAAAAAAGCAGAAAAGCGGAAAGGTTGGGAGGTCTGCACAGGGCTTCAGTCTGGTGCTAAGAAGCAGGGTTACCAAAAAAGTGCTAAACATCAAGAAATTGGGGGTTTTGTGGTACATTTTTATGATTATCACAAGCAACAAGTGCGATGGTATCGGCGAAAAACAAACTAAAAACCAATCTCCCCGTACCTGCCGATGCAGTAACTTCATGTACAAAGTTGTATGCGAGTCCCGACACGCCATAATTCGACCGAAATGGGAGCACTGACGGGTGCCGCAGCATCGCCGATGCACAACAGCGATCGTGCCCATTCCATGTAGCAAAATTCAGTGAGCCCGCTCGTGAGCGAATGTGTAGATGTATACGCAGGGGCCTATGTGTATTTTTGTTTGGTTTCCCGTAACATTTTGGTTGTTTACCATAACACAGTAACAAGCGCAATAAAACCGGAACAAATACGGCGAAACCGTAACGGTTGGCATCTCTGAAACCACCAAAAAGTTTCACTGTGTGATTTTCAGTTAGAGCTCAATAAAGGTGATTTTGGTCGGCATTGACAAATTTTGGTTTTTCGTATTTCCTGAATGAGTATACTTTTTTCTAAGTAATTTAAAAATTTGGAGGCATCAAACAACCTAAAAGTGGTATTGTTGACAGTTTTTAGTAGACCCATGTTCGTCTTCTGTGGATTTTGTTGTATCTGTTTTCTTTTTTACGACCCTGAATACTTGTCTCATTTTGATCTCCCATAACTTTAAAACAGAGTAAGCTCTTGTATTGATAATTCTTAAAAGTAATAAGCAGGATGTGCTTAACTAGTATGCCAAGTTTTAGGACAATCTGATAATCCCTTCATAGAAATTTCTACTGAGTTTAATCCCCCTTTTGTCACCTTTGCACCAATACCTCGCAATTCAGAGTGCTTCAATAGACTGCAAACTTTAAACCCTTATTTCTCATAAGTAACATTCTGCAGGACTGGGTATTCTACTCTTTCTTCATTAGGTTAGGAACATCCAATGCTAATGAGCTATATATCATTTCATGAGAATCTCCTCTGTCAGAATCAGACCTTAACTAAAAATTCATATCAGGCGACTTTTCAGTGGTTTTGCGGTGCCTGCACAGTGAGCTAAACCAGGATTTTCCTTGTGTTGACCACTCGCTGTTTTCTAGCCGTTTTTTCGCCGTTTTGTCGCCGTTTCTTTAGAAATAAGGACACAGGAAACAGACAGGAAACGGCTAGGAAACGGCTAGAAAACAGCGACAAATAAACAAAAGGTTTTGAGGGTAAATATGGAAAGCTGAGTGTAAAAATAACAATTATTTATCAGTGTATTTGTGACAAAACAGCTACAAAACGGCTACAAAACAGCTACAAAACGGTTACAAAACGGCTACAATACGACGAGTACCTATTGTGCTAAATGGCAACGAAACGACTACAAAACAGCTACAAAACGGCGAGTACCTAGTATATTGTGCTAAATGGCAACGAAACAGCTACAAAATGGCTACAAAACGACGAGTACCTATTGTGCTAAATGGCAACGAAATGGCTACAAAACGGCTACAAAACGACGACTACCGATTGTACTAAATGGCAACGAAACAGCTACAAAACAGGCACAAAACAGGAGTACCTATTGTGCTAAATAGCCACGAAACGGCTACAAAACGGCGAATAGGCCCAGTGACGGCGGAGCGCCTTTCAAAGTGGGGGGGGGGGGGGGGGGGGGGGGGGGCTCCAACAAAATGGGGCACCTACAAAGGTTTTTAAAAAGGCGGAAAATACCACTTTGACACATTAGTATATACCGCTACAATCTGAATAATATACACCATCGAGGATCATTGTTGACACATTATTGTTTCTATGAGTGGCATATCTAGGATTTTGTAAAAGGGGGGCACACAAATGCAGGGCTGTCAACTTTGGGGAACTGCTTGGAGGGATATTCATATTTTTTTTCTTCTCGCTAGCCCTCCAAAAGTCGCTCAGTGGGGGGGGGGGGGGGGGGGGGTGTCGATTTTTTTTTTTTTTCGCCAGCCCTCCTAAAGTCGCTCAGGGGGAGGGGGGAGGGGCATCAGATTTCATGGGGTCCAGTTTTCCTTCATAATTCTCTGATAAGCAAAACATTTTTTGTCAAAAGTTTTCAGGGGCAGTCTGCCCCCTGCCCCCCCCCCCCCCCTTGGCTACGCTAATAGTTTCTATCTTAACATGGTTCTAGATTTTTTTTTTTTTTAATATATACTTTGAAGTTGTGTGTAATGGTCTAATTATTCATTTGCGAGCGAGCGAAGCGAGTGAGCAAAAATTTAAGATGTTTTTCTAACGTTCCTAACATGATAAAAAGATATACAGTAAATGTGAGCGAGCATAGCGAGCAAGCTTTGGAAAAAATTTAGAAAAATGTCTTCATACCTTTGATGATTTAGGGGCACTCATTTTTTCTAAATTAATCATATAAACCTGATTTCTTTCAGTCATTTGCTTTCTTTTTCAAAGCTTGGATTCGATTGTCGCAAAGTATGTTATGTTCAACAGCGGGATGAAGATAAACTGCTTCTTAGCGCCGCTCTAGTTTATAACTAGAGCTATAAAAATAAAGTAATAACTGCTTATTGCAAGATCAACGCCCTGACAACTCTCTCTCTCCTTCTAAATCACACACATGTATCATAATTTCGACAGTTCTTCTTAATTCTGTTTTGAAAGCTAACTTTCTTTTCTGTTCGCTCTTTACTTTTTACCCGATTAAACACCGATGGCTTAAAACAGCTTCATAATAAAGAAATCCTTTTACCCTGCTCTAGTTCACTCTACCTTTTAAAAAGTGTATACAATCTACTGCTTTCTAAAAGCTAAATTTCTTTTCTTTTCGCCATGTTGGTTCAAAAGAGTTATAGAATCTGCCCCTTTCAAAGAACAAGGATTAAGTCACTTCCTGCTCGAGACGATTATTGATTTTTTTTTCTCCCTCGTTGTCCTTTTAAATCACACGCTTGTTTCATAATCTTGACACAGGTCCTTTTCTTTCTAGTTAAAAAGCTAATTTTCTTTTCTTTCGGCTTTTAAACAAATAAGAGAATTGGCCGTTAATGATCATCATGTTAACTAGCGGGATGAACATGATGAAGATAAACTGCTTCTTAGCGCCACTCTAGTTAACTAGAGCTTTAAAAAAAAAAAATAATGATAACTGCTTTTTGTAAAATTTAACGCTCAGACAATTCTCTCTCTCCTTCTAAATCTTTCACTTGTATCATAATTTCGACAGTTCTTCTTAATTCTGTTTTGAAAGCTAACTTTCTTTTCTGTTCAGCTTTTAAACGAAGAAGAGAACTGGCCGTTAATTATCATCATGTTAACTGCATGGCATTATGAACATGATGAAGATAAACTGTGTCTTGGCTTCAAAGTTATCATTTCTCTCTGCTCTATACTCGAGCTTTAAAACAAATCAGGCACTTGCTTCATTATCGCAACCAAGGGCCTTTTCTTTCTAGTTAAAAAGCTAATTTTCTTTTCTTTTCAACTGTTAAAATAGTTACAGAAATGGCCGCTTATTATCCTCATGTTCAACAGCGGGATGAAGATAAACTGCTTCTTAGCGCCGCTCTAGTTCATGGGCCTCGGAGCGGGGGGGGGGGGGGGGGCTGCACCCCCCTGCCCCCCCCCCCCCCCCCCCCCCCCCCCCGCAGCCCCCACTTTTTTGAGTAGACATGTTAAAAAAAAATCTTGGAAAAAAGGCTCGAAAATAAATGAGTGAAATCAGATCAGCCCCCCCCCCCTTTCAAAAACGTTCCGCGGCCCCAGTAGTTAACTTGAGTTTCTAAAAATAATACCGTAACCGCTTTTTAAAAAAATTAACGCCCTGACAATTCTCTCTTTCCAAATCACAGACCTGTATCATAATTTCGACAGTTCTTCTTAATTCTGTTTTGAAAGCCAACTTTCTTTTCTGTCCGCTCTTTACTTTTTACCAGATTAAACACCGATGGCTTAAAACAGCTTCATGATAAAGAAATCTTTTTTACCCTGCTCTAGTTCATTCTACCTTTTAAAAAATGCATACAATCTACTGCTTTCTAAAAGCTAAATTTCTTTTCTTTTCGCCATGTTGGTTAAAGAGTTATAGAATCCGCCCCTTTCAAAGAACAGGGATTAAGTCACTTCCTGCGAGAGACGATTATTGATTTTTTTTTTCTCTTCCTCGTTGTACTTTTAAATCACACGCTTGTTTCATAATCTCGACACAGGTCCTTTTCTGTTTGGTTAAAAAGCTAATTTACTTTTCTTTTCGGCTTTTAAACAAATTAGAGAATGGGCCGCTTATCATGCTTATTAATCATCATTTTAAACAGCGGGATGAAGATAAACTGCGACTTAGCTTGAAAGTCATCGTTTCTTCCAGCTCTGTTGACCCGAACTTTATAAATAATCATGCACTTGTTTCATAATCTCGACACAGGTCCTTTTCTTTCTAGTTAAAAAGCTAATTTTCTTTTCTTTCGGCTTTTAAACGAATAAGAGAATTGGCCGTTAATTATCATCATGTTAACTAGCGGGATGAACATGATGAAGATAAACTGCTTCTTAGCGCCACTCTAGTTAACTAGAGCTTTAAAAAAAATAATGATAATGATAACTGCTTTTTGTAAAATTTAACGCTCAGACAATTCTCTCTCTCTCCTTCTAAATCTTTCACTTGTATCATAATTTCGACAGTTCTTCTTAATTCTGCTTTGAAAGCTAACTTTCTTTTCTGTTCAGCTTTTAAACAAAGAAGAGAACTTGCCGTTAATTATCATCATGTTAACTGCCGTTATGAACATGATGAAGATAAACTGCTATTGTACCGCCGTTTCTTCTCTGTTTTCTGGCTGTTTCATCGCCATTTTATAGCCGTTTTCTCTCTGCTAATCATTCATTGTTGTCACTATTGTACCGCCGTTTCCTCTCCGTTTTCTGGCTGTTTTGTCGCCCTTTTATAGCCGTTTTCTCTCTGCTAATCATTCATTGTTGTCACCACTGTACCGCCGTTTCCTCTCCGTTTTGTGGCTGTTTCCTCGCCCTTTTATAGCCGTTTTCTCTCTACTAATCATTCATTGTTGTCACTATTGTACCGTCGTTTCCTCTCTGTTTTCTGGCTGTTTCCTCTCCCTTTTATCGCCGTTTTCCCTCCGTTTCCTAGCCGATTATTAGCTATTTACTCGCCGTTTTGATAAATAGAAAGATTAATTTGTTTTGGAAAAAAAGGTTTTTCAACCATGTGGCACTCCGTAGTTATCAAAGAAAGCCCATAGAAAACAACAGACTAGCCGTTTTGTAGCTTAAAATTCTCTCCTTTATCGCCGTTTTTTCGCCGTTTTGTAATAATAATAATAATAATAATTGGATTTATATAGCGCCTTTTCCAGAGGATACAAGGCGCTGTCACTTAAAGTCTATTCAAGTAAATTAAGAATTGTATAAGTAAGTTTTTAGATGTTTCTTGAAGATGTCAAGTGATGTGCTATTACGGAGAGATGCGGGGAGTCTGTTCCAAAGTTGTGGAGCAAGTGACTGAAAGGACTTGAAGCCAGCTTGTTTTCGGGATTTTGGAATGTAGCCGATTAAAACGGCGAATTTTGTGCAAAACCTTTTCCCCCATAGGAAATAACACAGTAAACGGCTACAAAACGGCGAATTTCTGCACTTTTGCACATTTGGTTCACTGTGCTGGTCACATATTGCATACACACAGATTGCATACACACAGATCATAATTAACCATAATAAATAGGTCAACTAAAACCTCCAGTAAGTGCATTTGTATGTTTTCATTCTATATCTCTGCAGCACTGTCAGCAGCTCAGCGGATCATTAAGCATCCTCCCTAGTATACTTGAATATAGGGTAGAATTCTTACTTATCTTTGTGCATTAGAAAGCAGATGTCCATTTAAGAATTTTGACGTAGAAAAATCTAAGATTTTATACTTATCTCCAAAAAATCACATAAGAAAAATTTCTTAAAGTTAAGAAAAAGTTCTTATCAAATATCTATACATTGAATATGCATTTTGATTTATTTTTCCTTAAGAAAAAAGATGAGAAAAAGTTCTTAAATATCTTTTAGTAGTTTATAGAATACGGGCCCAGATGTTTTAGGACAATTCCAAACTTTAACTTCTTGCCAGATGATGCAAATCAAGACACACAGATATCCTGTGGTGGATGATTACCTCCAATATATCAATAAAGAGATCTAGACCGCCCTCATTGTCAAAGATAGCACAGGTAGGTGGTGATTCATCGGTGAGATTCCATAGAGCACTCAAAGTGAACTTGAGAGTGATATCCACAGAACGTATGTCTGCTTTCTGCCTTACTATCTGCAGCAGTTTCTGAAGAAAAACAACACGAATGGATAAAGATAGTTTGCTTTCATAATAGCCAGGGACAGTAGGACAATGGTTCAAAGTATTTACTGCCAACAAGAACACAGATATAAGCAGCCAACATTAAGTCTTTATTCACTATCACTGAAAAGCATGAGAAAGTCTTGAGCCTCATCAAAAAATCTGAAAACTATATTACACATTGTATGTAACCTGCCAATGAATGAAGACTGTATGTAACCTTCCAATGAGTGATGATATACATATATGTATAATTGTTATATCATATTCAATTATTGGTTGGGTGATCACTGGAATTCAATGTTAGACCAAAAAAAAAAATCATATCAAATCAAATCAAAATATTAATTGATAAGTAAAATATCATTTTATATTCTATATTTCTTCAAGTCATTTCTCATGGCACTACCCACCTAGATCGATCCTAATGTGAAAATCAGTGTAAAATCAACAAACTTCAAATCATGTATAGCATCAGGGAATGACAATGAACAAATTTTTTAAAAGTTCCATCAAAATCGGTTACAAAATGAGAAAGTTATGAAAGTTTTAAAAGTCTCAATTTACTTTCTATGGTGATCCTCAAATTGGCGATGTTGCTTCAAAGTGACAGGTTTAGTAGTACAACTCTCCATATGTTTTGTTCACAAAATTTCATATTTTCCCCATTATCTCTCAAGGTGCAGCTTGTCTCTTTCTTATATCATGGGAAAATGTATTTGACACAACATATGTTGAGTTCACAAAAAGACAAGCAGCAGCCTTAGAGACAATGGAGAAAATATGAAATTTTGTGTACAAAACATATTGAGAGATGTACTACTAAACCTGCCATTTTGAAGCAACATTGTCAATTTGAGGATTGCCATAGAAAGTAAATTGAGACTTTACAAACTTTCATATCTTTTTCATTTCGTAACTGATTTTGATGGAACTTTTTAAAAATTGCTTCTCTCTATCCTCTCTTTTCATTAAAATGGATATTTCCCCAGGGTTTCATTCTCCTTTAACAACAATGTATTGTAGGCTAGAACTAAGGATAGAAAAACTGTCAAACATTCTAATAACAGAACCAACTAACTATGACGGTAAGAAAGCTTCCAGGCAGAGCATTACACTAAACATGACACATTCAGATCTTGCCGTTCAAAGATTTTTCTTTCTTAAACTTGATTTCCATCCACCTACAATATAAACAAATAGTACTTTAGATTGTATCAGGTAAGCTCTGGCAACATTTACTCCATCTCTTACTGATCAAATTTGTAACCTTATTCATTTACCACTATAAACCCAATGTAAATTGAAATCCCACTGCAACCAAAGCCTTATCAACCCTATAATTCTTGAACTTTGAATTGATGTTTGTGGAAAGTCTTCAAGCAAAATTTGGATTGCCATTATTTCTACCAATTGGAAACTACCATTATATAGAGTAGACTATAAACACACAATCATTTCTATAATAGTCAGCCAACCACCTAGTTAATCTTAACCAACCGGTATGTTTCGTATTGTCTAGCATAGTAGATATAATCTAAACCAACCTGCATGTATTGTTGCTTTTTTGTGTGTGTGTCTAGCACAGTAGTTTAGACAGTAGATATAATCTTAACTTACCTGCATGTTTCGTTTGGTACCCAGCATAGTGGTTTGAACAGTAGATATCTTTGCAGCTAAGATGGAGCAGATTGCTACAGACATTCTTGTCATTGATGGATCATCAAATACAAACAGACAATCCATCACCATCTTGGATGCACGGTAACGATCAAAGTTCTGTTTTAACAAAAATGATTAAAATATGATCAAAAATTTATAATGTATAATATGAAGAATGAATATTATAAACATCATCTTTTTGAGGGACTGCAGAATCTTTGGAGTGTTAAAAGAATCTTACCACCCAAAACATGAATTCATTAAACTCCAAATTAACAGCTAATAAAATGAGATGAATGCTTACTATGAAACTGACTAATTTTTTGTATAACATGTACATCCAGGAAAATCTAAATTTAATCTATTTAAGTATACAAAGCATCCCAGAAAAAAACGAAACCCTAAAACAAAATGTAATTGTCATCACGCCATGTGCTGTAAGACCATAATTAACAATTTTCCATAAAGTAGAAGTATTCTGCTTTCATATGATACATTCATGACATTCCTACGTACATGCTTTACCAAGCCGCATCACTTTAAAGATGACATGTAAAAACCCACTTGTGCAAAATTTGGTGGCTGTGAAATGTTTGGATCACATGCGAACATGACCCAAAGAAATCATAAACTTTAAAACCTAATGAAAATATTGCTTTCATTTGCTTCTTTTAATGATGGTAAGGATGACTCCCTCATAAAAAAAATAACATATGGTCAAATTTTGTTGATTATGGGGGTTAAGAAAGGGCTCATTTTTGTACTAAAATGGTACCTGCAATAATTATGAACACTAATTTTTGTATTGTTCAGAACTGCAACCTCTTTAAAGAACAAAACAGACAGCAAGGTGATATTTTCATAAGAAATACTAAAGTAAGGGGAACATTCTACTGTCATCCAATGGTAAAGTATTGATAAAGGGCTATAGCCCAGAACGCATGCCGGTCTTTAGTCCGCCAGACTGAGCTGTCCGGGCCGGACCAATTCCGGTCCGGGCTGTGGCAATTAATTGGGTCAACTCGGTAACAGAAAGAGATAGTGTAAAGGTCTTGAAATAGCTCATTATTCTTCGTCTTTTATCATGTAATAAATCTGTCAAAATAACTAAATAAATGCATCCGATTGCCTAAGTGTAGCTCGATCAGTTTATCTGCAGTGCATTCAAGATATACGGCCAGTATGTATTATTACACATATATGCATCACTGCAAATACACGTACATACACACAGTCATGCACCTGCAGTCTAGTCCTATCCTGCATGTATGCAGGGCAAAATCAATTTAGTGACCAATCAGGAAGTTTCCCTCGATATGTGGGCGGAGTTAATCTCAGAATAAATTAAAGTTTAGTGACCGCATGGGCATGGCCAACGGCGACCCATGCACTGCACCGGAAGCAGATCAGATCAAAGGGCTTACAGTCGATAAAGTTTGTGACATGAGAGAGATCGAGAATGTGTGACAGAAGAGGTGAAGAGGGCACTCTGTGTACATGTATTTTGTTCATGATAAAAGTGTATGTTCTGTCAATGTGCGAGATAGAGCAGCTAGGGAACTACTACCTGATGATGAAAGTTAGTGATGTTATCGATGTTTGAACTGGAGTTTGAACTGGAGTTTATTTAGCCTAGTTTACAGCGGAGATTTGAAAGAGTAATTCCATCGCCAAATCACTTCCTGATAGGCAGAAAATTCAAGTTTATTAGCAAGATGAGCTAATCAATAAACATGAAGATAAAATTAATAGTCACCCTCTCTCTGAATTTTTCTTTCTTCCCCTCTCCCCGTTCCCCTTCTC
Organism: Heliocidaris tuberculata; assembly: GCA_025618425.1. Taxonomy (NCBI): domain Eukaryota; kingdom Metazoa; phylum Echinodermata; class Echinoidea; order Camarodonta; family Echinometridae; genus Heliocidaris; species Heliocidaris tuberculata. The sequence continues at coordinate 36,913,956 of CM046838.1, read as the reverse complement.
AAAATTCTAGTACTTAGTAGTATATTGCGAGGAAGAGAAAAAGAAAGAATTGATACACATGACATGTATTTACCGTATGCTATGATATAAAGTTGATACATATTATGATGGAAAGAAGAAAAACTCTTGATTAAACCTGTTACAGTTCTGTCCCCTTTTAATTCTATCAATTTTTCCATTAATTCTTTCCAGTAACATTTTATCTATCCCAAATCTTGTCTCTTAAATTACCTATTTCATGATTTCACTTAGTTTCCGTATTTTCTTTTCTTTTCTTCGCATCTTTCTTTGAGTCTCTCTCCCTCTCTCTACAATCCTTCTTTATATCTTGATCGCTTTCCTCCTGACTTTCGTTTTCATCAGCTCAAATTTCCAACAAGTCATGTGGCAGAACCAAAACAATGACATTCCTTATGAAAGCACATGGGCAGTTTGTTTACAAATTAATTCACAGCAAAGATCATAGCCTGTCAGACGGTTGGCGCCCAGCTGGATGTAACATTACACCGCCGTCTCTCTATGCAGAGCGCGCGGCCTCAGCGAACAGCAAACTCTCATTTGCTATTGGCTGATGAATGGACTGATATTTGGACTTTGGACCACAGCTTTGGAATTGGACAGTCGAAGCACATGGCGCATATAGTGAGAGTGACATGTGGGCGTGGTCATCCAGACTACATGGATGTATAGTGTCATGTAAGACAATCATGGGGCAGAAATAACTGATCCTGAATTTGTGTGGAATGTGGCATGTCTGGACCTCAGACAGCAAGATAACGAAGTGTGTGATCTAGATCTACTATTAAGGACAAGGGTCACGAGGCGAGGTCACTAAGAGTCAACTTTTTTATTAGTATTATTATTATACTCCTTATCGGGCCGGGTTACTGGGTTGGACCGGATCGGAAAGATCAGAAAAAAAATTACCGGGCTTAAAGGAAACCAAAACCCAAGGAGAGAATCAATGTTATTGAAAAATGAAAATTCAGAGAAGCACTTTACAAAAAGTTTCATTAAAATTGGTTAAAAAATGAGACAGTTATGGAAGTTTGAAAAGTCTCGTTTTACTTTTTATGGGGATCCTCAAATTGGCAAAATTGCTTCAAAGTGGCTGATTTTGTGAACAACTCTCCATTTGTTTTGTACACAGATTTTCAGATTTTCCCCATTATCTTTCAAGGTGCAGTTAATCTCCTTCTGAGCTCAACATATATAATGGGAAAATGTATTTTACACCACATATGTCGAGTTCAGGAGGAGACAAGGAGCACCCTGAAAGATAATGGGGAAAATCTGAAAATCTGTGTACAAAACAAATGGAGAGTTGTTCACAAAATCAGCCATTTTGAAGCAATTTTGCCAATTTGAGGATCCCCATAGAAAGTAAAACGAGACTTTTCAAACTTCCATAACTCTCTCATTTTTTTAACCAATTTTAATGAAACTTTTTTTAAAGTGCTTCTCTGAATTTTCACTTTCCAACAACATTGATTCTCTCCTTGGGTTTTGGTTTCCTTTAAAACGGGCCGGACTTTTTGTTCCGGGCTACAGCACTATAAAGGGCACATCATAAAGCAGGATAAATATTAGATTATGGCCATCCTTTCCCATCACAAGAGGGGCACTTTTAATTGATCGATGGATATTTATTAATTTGGGAAAATCCCAGGGTGTACACTCCTGCTACCCGTGGCGATTACCCCTTGTTTTATAAAAATTCTGATTGAATTCATAACACAAAGGGAATCTTGTGTATCATATCTTTTAAAGCTTACATTTCTCTTACGCATGTTACGTCATGTTCTCATGTGATACTAGAGTTTTCACAGATTTACATAAATTTGGCACAAATGGATTTTTACTTGCCATTTTCAAATCAATGTATCAATGATTACTTCTAGTGCATGAAAAACACAGAATTATAGCCTTTGTTTTACAGTTTCGTTTTTTTCTGGGATGCTCTGTATATGGACCTCTACAATAAAATGTACACTTTCAATTTCTCTGTATGCATATACATGTATTGATCATGTTGGTAAAGCTGATATACCAGAGGATTTTGTACCTCGCGGGTCTGCCCCGCAAGCTCATTGACATTCATACCAGAGTGTTGGCTTTCAAATTGAAAGGTTGACTTTTGCTGATTGTTTTACATGTAGGTCTCTTTCCAAACTAAGGTTAACTTTTTTCTGGATGCTCCTTTGTTACCAAACCAAAGGAAAAGCTAATTGTTTGTTATTGTTGTTTTTATCATGTTATCTTCTCGGACTGATTGATTCAGATTCAACGTTGAATTGGGGATACTGGGTAGCAATGTGTTAACCTATTGAGTGCATGTTTGTTCAATAGCTCTGGGCAAAACTGATAAGTACATGTAGATAAAGCCTTTTACCCACTGTTTCCTGAACTAACTTCCTGAGATAAAAAAAAAATGTTTCCTGATAGACTGTAGATGTGTCAAATTCACACAAAAAACAAGCAAAAAAAAAACTTTACCATGTTAAAATAATTTTCTATTGTGTAAAACTGATAATGAAGAAATTAACTTTCACTGAATTCATTGTATGACACTATACTTGGTCACATGATGTAATTAGTGGAGCCAGTTGTATGTATAACACCAGGGAAATATATACATGTATGTATAGTGATAAACGAAAAGTAAACAAATTAACAACATTCTGTTTTAAATGAAAGATATTATGGGATAAAACAATTATTAAATCTATAATTTAATTGCAATGGCATGGCAACGCAGTTCCGACACATTCAAAACATATGTCTTGCACATCTCCATCCCAAGATCAATGTCTGTGGCATATTTCACGAGCATTGCTCGTAAAATGAGGAAGAAGTTCCATGCGCAAGATTTCAACCTGATTTATTACCATAATATGCCGTTACCATGGCAACAGAGTTTCCGACACATTCAAAAAATATGCCTTGCACATCTCCATCCCAAGACAAAGGTGTGTGCCAAATTTTATGAGCACTGCTCGAAAAATGAGGAAGAAGTTCCATGCGCAAGATTTCAACCTGATTTATTGCCATAATATGCCGTTGCCATGGCAACGGAGTTTCCGACACATCCAAAAAATATGTCTTGCACATCTTCATCCCAAGACCAATGTGTGTGTGGCAAATTTCACGAGCATTGCTTGAAAAATGAGGAAGTAGTTCAAAGCGCAAGATTTGCAGCGGACTGACCGCCCGACCGCCCACCCGACCACAAGCTGATTCCTTCATGTATACCCCCTTCAAACTTCGTTTGGCTATAAATAAGCAAGCCAAAACTAGACAGTGAGTAACACCCTTGGCTAGAGACTTCAGGGAAAAAAAGCAAACCAGTATACTTACTACATCTTGTAGGATTCTGTCACTACACAAAGTCAATAAAGCATTCTTCTGAAGCTGTACAAGAAAAAGGAATAAATAAATAACTTTATTGTCAGAGATCATATACCAACTTACTACCTTATCCTTGAATAACCTTATCCCTTTATTAGATTGGACTTGGATTCCCTAGTTGAGCATTTCAATATTTATAAATGATGCCCCCTCCCCCCCCCCCCCAAGTAAAAAGAAAATAGGGCTTATACAATTCAACACTGACATATTTTAGCATCATTGCACCATTTGAAAACTAACATATTAAGAGGTTTTTAATTCAAGCAATATAACGCTTTAATATGTTGACTACTGAATTCTCCTATTACCCATAGTCTTTATACAAGGACCTGTTGGCAGTGGGTTAATGCCATGGGAGGCAAATCAAACATACAAGAGTTCATGAGTTTACCTAATTACAGTAACAATAAAGAGATATTGAACTTGCTGTTGGCTGTAGAATGTCTCCATAGCATCTATTACCAGACCAACCATTGAACTAAGAACTGACATGTGAACACAGTATGAGTTATTTGAGAGAGATCTAACCTGTTGTTGACTATAGAATGTCTCCATAGCATCTAATACTAGACCAACCATTGAACTAAGAACTGACATGTGAACACAGTATGAGTTATTTGAGAGAGATCTAACCTGTTGACTATAGAATGTCTCCATAGCATCTAATACTAGACCAACCATTGAACTAAGAACTGACATGTGAACACAGTATGGGTTATTTGAGAGAGATCTAACCTGTTGTTGACTATAGAATGTCTCCATAGCATCTAATACTAGACCAACCATTGAACTAAGAACTGACATGTGAACACAGTATGGGTTATTTGAGAGAGATCTAACCTGTTGTTGACTATAGAATGTCTCCATAGCATCTAATACTAGACCAACCATTGAACTAAGAACTGACATGTGAACACAGTATGGATTATTTGAGAGAGATCTAACCTGTTGTTGACTATAGAATATAACTATATTTTGCTGAAGGAAGCCAAAGATAATTATCATCAGAAGATGATAGAAAGTTGTGAGTCAAGAGATATGATTAGAGTTGTTAATAGCATGTGTAAATCCTCAACAAGGATTCTACCTCGAAATCAGAGTAATCAACAGAATTCTCTAGCGGATAGATTCTCTGAGTCGTTTGCCAATAAGATACAGTCTGTTCTCCAAAACATTACTCCTACTGTAGAAACTCGTGCAGAGTCACTACATGTACCTGTTCATGCTCCAGGTTCTAAGTTCGAGAGATTTTCTCCTTTATCCCCAGGTATGGTTGCTAAGTTGTTAAAAAACTCACGATCAACCACGTGTCCTTCAGATCCAGTTCCATCTTTCCTTCTGAAGAGATGTGCTGATGAAATTTCTCCAATCATAGCAAGAATTATTAACCTATCATTTGAGAGCGGTTGTTTTCCTATCCAGTTAAAACATTCATACATTGTACCGAAAATTAAAGATGTGAAAGGTGATTGCAATGATCTAAAAAACTATCGTCCCATAGCAAACCTTTCATTTCTGTCTAAGATGATTGAGAGAGCTGCAGTAATGCAACTAGAGAATTACTTAACTAGCAATTCCCTGTATGCACAGACTCAATCTGCATATCGCACTGATCACAGTTGTGAAACAGCCCTTGTTCGTGTCTATAATGATTTGCTTCTTGCTGTTGACAAAGGGGAAGAAGCCATATTATTGTTATTAGACTATTCCTCTGCATTTGATACCATTAATCATGCAATTTTGGTTCAGCGTTTTCAAGAATTGTATGGCATTGAAAATAGTGCACTTAACTGGGTGCATTCATATTTCACAAACAGATCACAGTCTGTTATTATAGATTCTCAAGAGTCGACAGCCACTTGTTTGAGTGAGGGCGTCCCACAAGGTTCCGTATTCGGGCCGCTGGCATTCTCCATGTACACTCTACCACTGGAAAAAGTAATTAATTCTCACAGCTTATCAACAATGATATATGCAGACGATATGCAGATTTATTGTTTGTTCAAACATTCATGTATTGAATCTTCTCTATCAGCTGTAGAAAAATGCCTTCATGATGTTAAAACATGGTCTTATAATAACTTGCTGCTCTTGAATGAAAAGAAAACACAAGTTATTCATGTATCCTCACGATTTCGTCAAACTGAATGCCCTTCGATATTACTTGAAGGCCACGTTTTACAACCATTAGATACTGTTCGGAATCTAGGTGTTATATTTGACAAACATTTATTAATGACTGATCAAGTAAGTAAGATTTGCCGTGCAGCCTCCTTCTCCTTGTACAAAATAGGACAAATTAGGCGTTACTTAGATGAGAAACTGACAGAAAGACTAGTTCATAGCCTCGTAATGTGTCATATTGATAATTGTAATGCTCTTCTCCACAATCTACCTGAAACTCAACTGAACCGAATCCAGAGAATACAAAATTCTGCTGCACGGCTTGTTACGAGGTCTCGTTCAAGTGAATCTATCTCTCTTATTTTGAAGAAACTACACTGGTTACCTGTTCGTGCTAGAATTGAGTTCAAGATCCTTGTCTTAACCTTTAAGTGCCTCAAAGGATTGGCTCCTACTTATTTGACTGAATTACTTATTCAATACATACCAAACAGAAACCTCAGATCTTCCCAAAAGTCTCTCCTCACCACTCCACAAATAAATACAAAATTTTATGGGTCTCGCTCTTTTCAGGTCGCATCAGCAGAATTTTGGAATAAACTGCCAGAAAATATCAAAAATTGTGATACCGTTGATAATTTTAAGACACGTCTTAAAACATTTCTTTTTAGAAATAATTTCCAGTGTTAACTGGTAATTAGAGGAAGTATGTTGAGCATATCTCACTCTTCTCAAGCTACTCTATCCACTTTTCTTTTTCATCTTTCTCACAGCGCATAGGGACATATTGTGATATGCGCTATATAAGTATGGTATATTATTATTATTATTATTATTACCACAGTATGGATTATTTGAGAGAGATCTAACCTGTTGTTGACTATAGAATGTCTCCATAGCATCTAATACTAGACCAACCATTGAACTAAGAACTGACATGTGAACACAGTATGGATTATTTGAGAGAGATCTAACCTGTTGTTGACTATAGAATGTCTCCATAGCATCTAATACTAGACCAACCATTGAACTAAGAACTGACATGTGAACACAGTATGGATTATTTGAGAGAGATCTAACCTGTTGTTGACTATAGAATGTCTCCATAGCATCTAATACTAGACCAACCATTGAACTAAGAACTGACATGTAAACACAGTATGGATTATTTGAGAGAGATCTAACCTGTTGTTGACCATAGAATGTCTCCATAGCATCTAATACTAGACCAACTATTGAACTAAGAACTGACATGTGAACACAGTATGGATTATTTGAGAGAGATCTAACCTGTTGTTGACTATAGAATGTCTCCATAGCATCTAATACTAGACCAACCATTGAACTAAGAACTGACATGTGAACACAGTATGGGTTATTTGAGAGAGATCTAACCTGTTGTTGACTATAGAATGTCTCCATAGCATCTAATACTAGACCAACCATTGAACTAAGAACTGACATGTGAACACAGTATGGATTATTTGAGAGAGATCTAACCTGTTGTTGACTATAGAATGTCTCCATAGCATCTAATACTAGACCAACCATTGAACTAAGAACTGACATGTAAACACAGTATGGATTATTTGAGAGAGATCTAACCTGTTGTTGACCATAGAATGTCTCCATAGCATCTAATACTAGACCAACTATTGAACTAAGAACTGACATGTGAACACAGTATGGATTATTTGAGAGAGATCTAACCTGTTGTTGACTATAGAATGTCTCCATAGCATCTAATACTAGACCAACCATTGAACTAAGAACTGACATGTGAACACAGTATGGGTTATTTGAGAGAGATCTAACCTGTTGTTGACTATAGAATGTCTCCATAGCATCTAATATAGACCAACCATTGAACTAAGAACTGACATGTGAACACAGTATGGATTATTTGAGAGAGATCTAACCTGTTGTTGACTATAGAATGTCTCCATAGCATCTAATACTAGACCAACCATTGAACTAAGAACTGACATGTGAACACAGTATGGGTTATTTGAGAGAGATCTAACCTGTTGTTGACTATAGAATGTCTCCATAGCATCTAATACTAGACCAACCATTGAACTAAGAACTGACATGTGAACACAGTATGGGTTATTTGAGAGAGATCTAACCTGTTGTTGACTATAGAATGTCTCCATAGCATCTAATACTAGACCAACCATTGAACTAAGAACTGACATGTGAACACAGTATGGGTTATTTGAGAGAGATCTAACCTGTTGTTGACTATAGAATGTCTCCATAGCATCTAATACTAGACCAACCATTGAACTAAGAACTGACACATGGACACCTTCTCCTAGCTGGTGCTTGGTCAGGTTGTACAGGCAAGCACTGTCACATAAAAGAAGAAAAGGTCAATGGATGAGAAATGAGCAACAGACCTCCAGTTTGCAAACAGGTGGGAAAGAAATACAGAGAGAGAGAAAGAGAGAGAGAGAGGAAGATAGTACTCAAATATACCTTGCACTGAGAGGCTCCAGGTGAAATTATGGATTCTCTGAGGTGACTGGCATAACATTATTTTCCAAGGGGTGGGGTGCAGCCCCTCAGAAAATAGGAACTATGCCAGTCACAAAAAAAAAATCCATCATTTCAGCAGGTGCCTCGAAAAGAGTGTATGGTATATTTGATTTATATCCTATAAGAGTAAGCCTAGATAGATACAAAATAAAAACTAAATATAAATTCAGAGTAGACCTACATACACTGAGATGCTAGTCATGCACAAACATTATTGCGATATTGATACCTGTAGCTTTGAAATATCCAGAATAACAAAAAGTGACGTCAAAATATTGGTATAGCGAAAAATTTACGGAGGTCTAACGTCACGCGATATCCTTTTTTTCTTCATGGTGAAATTATTTCATGTTAGATGAGACATTCCTGGCCAATCTCAGAAATCCAACCAATTTACATGTATGATGTAGGATATAAAACAGAATATGGAAGGAAATAGAGATGAGGAATAAGAGGTAGGAGAAGGTGTACAGGATAGAGAATGAGAATAGAGACACACTGAAAATGAAAAAGATAGAAAGAGAGAGACAGACAGATGCCATAAAAAGACAACATCAAATATAAGAAAATAAAAATTATCAATATAATGATATATCAGTTTAATATTACAAATTTGAAAAGGCAGAATGAAAAGTGTTGACCAATATAATATTTTCGTGCAACTGTACGTAAGAAGCAATTTTGGATTAGGTCAAACAATAACAGTGAGAATAAACATACCTTGCAGCCATCTGAACTCCTAGAATCCTTGGATGAGCCTTCATTTGTGGCAGTATGATCTATAAAAGCAAAGTAATCAAAATGAATGACATGCTAACATTTATTCCAATGAATTCACAACTGTAGCAGTGAATGACAGAAAGTAGGCATGACTGTCTGATCAGATTATGTACATGTAATAAAAGCCAAGTTAAAGACATTTTAACATGCAACTGTTTGCTATAGATTTGAGTACCAGTAGCACCATTATCTTGTTTTGTAAGAAACTGAAATTGTATCCATCATTTAAAATATCTTAAATGGAGGGGGGTGTCTGATGGAATATGCCAACAAATTTTGTAGACAACACAATTTGTCTCTGTAAACTGATGAATAGAGGATTACCATCCCAGGTGTAGGCTTGTACATGTATTACATTGTTTGTGACAGGTTGACTTAAGCTGTTATAAACCTTTCTATTGTATTCAATGGTTCATACCTTTCTATTGTATTGAAGGGTTCATTTACCTTTCTATTGTATTCAATGGTTCATTAACCTTTCTATTTTATTCAAGGGTTCATTTACCTGTCTATTGTATTCAAGGGTTCATTTACCTTTCTATTGTATTCGAGGGTTCATTTACCTTTCTATTGTATTCAATGGTTCATTAACCTTTCTATTGTATTCAATGGTTCATTTACCTTTCTATTGTATTCAAGGGTTCATTTACCTTTCTATTGTATTCAATGGTTCATTTACCTTTCTATTGTATTCAATGGTTCATTTACCTTTCTATTGTATTCAAGGGTTCATTTACCTTTCTATTGTATTCAAGGGTTCATTTACCTTTCTATTGTATTCAATGGTTCATTAACCTTTCTATTGTATTCAATGGTTCATTTACCTTTCTATCGTATTCAAGGGTTCATTGACCTGTAAAGCACACATTAAGCAAATTTGGCCCACATTACTGTAAAACAAGAAACTTTCGCAACATAAAACTTTCGCGAATTTGCAGCAAGAAACTTTCGCGAATTGCAATGAATTTATGTTGTTTCAATTGTGATTTGATTATTTCGCAAATCTCGACCACTCGCGAAATTTGCGAAAGTTTCATTTCATGCACACAAAAATTTCTGGTTTACAGTAGTTGACATTGTCAGTAATTCACTCCACTCTTAAAAGAAGTAATCTCTAAAATGTGCTTACTGTAAATTACACATTTCACATGTAATCTCATAGTACTGTACTAAAATAAAAATTTGAAACAACTTCCAATCATTAAAGGGAAATCCAACCTTAATGGCAAGTTGCTCTGAAAGAAAGAGGAAACAAGATGTGACTTTGTCTCCTACATGTATTATGCCTCCGCCTGAATTATTACTATTGTAACAGCACTATTTATTACATTAAAGGGAGTCACCGCTCGATATCCATGTACGGTCAATTTCATTCGCTTGCCCCTATTGCAAGGCCGTGCATAACAACAATCTTGGAGCAGCGAACAAAATTGCCGTCGAGGGTGGGGTAGTTTGTGAGTTGGGTTGTTCAATTCGTCTTTCTTCGATCGAATACGTATCACTGCAAATTGCGTGATCGTTTACCGAAGATGTACGGAGATTCCTGAATATTACCCGAGCCGGGCCAAACTCCAAAACACCACGATTGGCGACTTTTCAGTCCCTTTAAGGTAGAAACATATCATTAAGCCATAGAGCAGGTAGAAATACCTCTACTACTTTGATTAATCTTAATATTAACCATAACTGTCAATACAAACAGTCAAATTACAACTTTTAATTCACCCCTATAATTTAATTCACCCAATAATTTCGCCATTTGCGTTCCGGACACGTCTCTTCGTTTTTATACTCCTTTTCGCTAAACTACTATCTTAATTTCTTATAAATCCAAGTCTGCTCAATAATATCTGGCCGGCCACCCACAAATTTTTGAAATTATAATGCATTTTTTTGTGACCTTTAATATCATAATTTCTTCTAATCCAAGTCAGCTACATGTACATAATATCTGGCCACCCTTGAATTATCAATACCATTCTCAGTAGCAGAGACCCCTCCTCATGTTCAGTGTCAGGTTTGAGTATGTACATTATTCACCTCCATGTACCATTTCCCGCAGCTATATGCATAGAAATGTCATTGCTGTCACATCTTTTTTCTGGAGCTATATGCTTTTCTACACAAAGTGACATTGTTGTCACATCTTTTTTCGGGAGCTATATGCATATACACAAAGTGACATTGCTGTCACACCTTTTTTCCGAGCTATATGATGCATCTACACAATTAAATTCAATTAAATTCAATTAAATTCAATTTATTCAACCATTAATAAAATATATATAAAGCAATTTACAATGAAAATATACAAAATAATGGTTAGGACCCTTGTAAAGCAGCATTCTGCTTGTAATCAGGGCCCTATTACAAACAAAAAAAAACTAACCAAAAAAAATATCTAGCAAAATATAAATAATCTAAAAACTTGCACAACACACACAAACACATACAGAAATACATGTACATCAATACACACAGTCATATAAGAAATCAAGATGAAATAGAAAGGAGAGAAAAATAGAAAAGAAAGAAAGAAATACAAATGGAAGGAAGGAGGGAAAGAGAAATGCCTACTCAGTTGTGGATATAATTTTTTGAATAATAGATTTCTTATACATTGATTTAAATCTGGTGATAGTAGAACTGGATCTTATGTCATGATCCAGTGAATTCCATTCACGTACCCCAACAAACGATACAGAGTTATACAATGAAGAAGAGGATGATGTTACTTTGACGAGTGGGGTAATTATGAATAGAAGAATTTGTTTGGAACATATTAACAGAAACAGATGGTAAAAGTTTTTTGTGAAATTTGAACATAAATATAGATGTATTTAGTTTTATCAAATCAAAGACAGGAATAATTTTCAATGTTAAAAACAGTGGTATACTTGGAGACAAATAATGACTATTAGTAATTAAACGAGCTGCACGTTTTTGTAACTTATAAATCTTGATCAGTTTTGTCTTGTAGGTATTGCCCCAGATAATATTGCAGTAATTTAAGTGGGGAAGAATTGTTGCATTGTAAATATATTCATTAATATGTTCCTTGGGAGAAAATTTTTCAATTTAGACAAGACACTGGTAGTTCGAGAAATTTTAGAACTAACATAATCAATATGACATCTCCAATCTAGAGTTTCTTCTATGTAGTACCTAAAGAAAAAAAAGTACATTCGCTATTTTAACAGGATAGGAACTTTCTTTTTCTCTGTGTGAAAAATTACATATTTTGTTTTATCATAATTTAAGAATAATTTATTACATTTAAACCAAACATTCAATTTTGTTAACTCTTCATTTAAAATAGAAAGCAGCCGTGCTACATGTACATTAAAATGAGAATAATAAACGACAGTATCATCAGCAAATAATGAAAACATAAGCAATTTGGATGAGTTAATGTCATTAATATAAATAATAAATAATAAATAAAAGCGGACCTAGAACAGATCCTTGATAGAACAATTTGTAATTCATCAAAATTTTTATTTAGGATTCAAGCATTCAAATGGAGGAGTGAGAGTTTGGAGTTGAATTTACTAAATTGTACATTAAATTCTTCCCAAAAAGTGTATTCACATGAATTATTAAGTATAAGATCTGAATCAAAAAGACTAAATTCGCATCACTTTTATTCATACAAAATGGGTTTAATTTCAATTTTAATAACTGTTCTGTATCAATCCTCCTATTTAAACGGAAGAAGTCATACATGTACATGGTCCAATAAAATTCATTATCATCATCTACATGTACATAGTTGAAAGGAAATATGGTAGAAGTACATTGAATGCATAACCACGACTGAGTAGGACAGAAGGAAGAACTACCACAATGAACACATACACTCATTCACACAAAAATTAATCCTCAATCAATAAATAGGTAATACAACATAATACAACATAATACAATAAAATTAACACAAAAAATTACAAAGTTGTAAATTTGTGACAACAATGTCACAAAGTAACATTGTTGTCACCAGGGTTGGCATATTTCCCGCTTCGGAGGCTTATTTCCCAGACGCCGGGAAATAAGCGGTATTTACCGGTATTTACCGCTTTTTACTGGTATTTACCGCTTTTTACCGGGAAATATATATTTTTCCACTCAAGATTTGGGTCTTGCCAGTTAAAAAAATAAGCGGGGGCTAAGGGCGATTAGCCCCCAAAAGTCTTGAAAAAGCCACCGTAAATGGAAAAAGAGCCACCGTCAAATAATATTTCTGCCCATGGGTTGTAGTGCATATTTAAAAATCTCTGAACACAATACATGTAGGTGGACTTCTAAGTAGCCCTCATGAAAGAAATTTTAATTTTTACACTGGGTCTTGCCAGTGCGTAATTCGTTATATGTCACGACCGTGCAATATAACATGTTATATTTCCCGCTCTGGTGTGTTCTATTTGTGTGTGTGGGTGTGTGTGTGTGTGTTTTTGTGTGTGTATATTTTGTGTACAAACTCCCATAGGCAGAGATCAATAACGATACAAATTAATTGATAATACGGAGTTCGTTGCACTTTATCAATGAATGCTGAAATGTAGAGTTTCATGAGTTCCGATCCCACAAGCAGTTTCCCATTTTCTAAAATGCATAGTACATGATCATTTTCGTCAAATTATACCGTAAAATGTGCATCCATAGATAAAGAATTTCTCTCGTGCACTATATATACATGTTCACCTCGGCCTACTGCCTCCGTGACATATAATGCACTTGAGAAATTCTAAAGCAATTGATTCACATATTACGGTATATTCAACTCAAGAGCATGCACTGTATGTATAATATAATTCATATTCTGAGCTTTATTCACAATTGAAAACAAAAATCATATTGTAATGAGATACATGTAAAAAGTTTAACCCCTGGAGAAATGAATTTGAGTTTGTGTATGTGTGTTGTACATGTATGTGTGTTTGGGTGTGTACATGTATGCAACTGTGGTTTTAATAAATTTGTTTGTGTGTTTCTGCTATGAGTGTTGTGCTGCTAATTATTTCAGAACAATATTTTCAGTTATTGAGGCTAAAAACAAGTCAAATTATTAATAAATAAAGAATTAAAATCATATTTCCCGTTTTTTACAAATTTCCCGGACGCCCATCATATTTACCGGACGGTATTTACCGGTATTTACCGCCGGTAATTACCGCCACCGGTATTTACCGCCCAACCCTGGTTGTCACAACTTTTTTCCGGAGCTATCGACACAAAATGACATTGTTGCCACATCATTTTTTTTGGCCACAATAAGTTACATGTAATTATCATTGTATAGTTAGATTATATTTAGATTATACACTGTACTTGCAATTCATTGAGCTACATGTACATGTATCTCACTATCTTACGCCCTGTTATTTATAATATAAAGTCATAAAGTAGACCTTGGGTTAATCTCATTCTTTTCTGGCTTCCATGTAACACTTTTCAAATTCTGTTATTACTTCATACTCACTGTTTTCTGTTGTCTATGCCGAATATACTACTACTACTAATAATAATAACAATGATAATAATAATAATTATCATAAAAATAATAACAATAATCAGGTGAGTGAGTGCAGAAAATGGAGCTGGCTGAGTACAAAGGAAGGCATATTAAAATGGCGACTGCAGTTCACTGGGGTCTGGTCACAAAGTATTAAATCTACCACATGCAAACAAATGGTACGAACATCGGGTCCCATGATCAAAAATCCTATGGGATTTTAATATATATCCAAACAGACAAGGTTATCAAAGCAAGGAGACCTGACGTCATTCTCGTGAAGAAGAAGGAGAAAGAATGTCTTATCTTAGACCTTGTTCTCATTACAAGGGATAACGCGCTCTAGCACGCACCAGATTGCGCCACCTCTAAGGTGAGAACGCGGCGACGTCGTTTCGGTGCGATCCACAGAGGTCCACGACGTTCCAAAACTGGACTACCTCTGAGGGGTGCTCCATGAGAGATAGCGCAATCTAGAGCACGCCTATTCACAGTTTACTGTGCAGAGAGTGCTAAGATAGATCACGCTACCCTCTGCAGGTGCGATAATAATAATAATAATAATAAAAATAATAATAAGTTCCTTCGGCAATTCCCCTCCACATAATTTCTCATCAACTGGTCTCAAGGTACACAGGTAGACATGTGAATAAAAACTGGAGCTGATCTTTCCAGTTTTTATATTTCATGCATTTACATGTATAATGGAAAAAAGAAAATAAAGAAAATTATTGAATGGAATTAGAGCAGAAATAATTAAGCAGAAATATGACAGACTGGTACCCATCACAACCAGTACCCATCGTTAGAGCAGCTAAGAAGGGACTTCATGCTTGGTGTTACTCTGAAGCTGAATAAAGGATTTCATACAATATTTGATGGAGATGGGGAGGTGGGGATGGGGAGGTCAGGACTGATTCTGACTATCCCTATCAGATCCCAGCTAAGGAGTTTTCAAAAAAAAATCTTGACACTGGCATAGATGGGATGGCATAAAACAGCTGAATACATGTACATGTACATACACATCCATGAAACATCTACTTTTCTACACATGTATTTCTTATCAAAAGACACACTTGACTTTAAGTCTTGAAAACTCAGGGCAGGAAATAATTTTTTTGTAAACAAGTCATGAATAGAACAACATACATTGTACATGTATTATATGTGTAACATGTAAATATAAATGTACATTTGATTTTGAAAACAGGCCACAATGAGGACTACATGTGTGTATGCCTCATAAGATCACCACTTTAATATGATAGAATTTATATTTGAGCTTACTCCATGTTATTGGTCAGACAATGAACAGGAATCCCTAATGAACCATTATTGGAAATGGTGTTTCAAATGCCTTCAATGATCAATGCCTATCATGATCTACTGATGAGTTCACAAAATACACCTTCCTTGAAGATCTATGGAGATTCCCAAAGACTGGTACATGTACATACATACCTTGACAATATCAGGTCTGGGTTTCTCTAAGAACTGAGTCATATTGAAGAGAGAACACAGCAGCTTGAAAACATAGTTGGACCGTTCAGTGTACCTCTGTAATGCCTCTAGTACTTGACTCTCTGTTGCATAGCCCGACACCTACCAATAATAAATTATACAGGATTACATGTCAAATGACCATCAAAAACTACATGTATGCTCATATAACCATGGTCCAAACACCAGCAGATCATAATTCAAAAGTTTAATACATGCAGGGTTGTGATTTAAAAAAAAAAACAACGGAAGTTTTTTGTTGTTTTTAACGTTTTTTTAAAATGGCAATGCAATCGATTGTGACGTATTCACACTTAACTCTGATATTTGTCGTATATAAAAATATCATTAAATTCCAGTTTTCTTCTGAGCGCCTTTTCTCTCTGGGCAGTACTCAAAATATATTGTAGATAGCACACTGTTTGTTAAAGGTCTTCCAAAACAAAAAAGATCCTACAAAGTTTTACATTTTGAAAAACTGACATTTTAGTCATCATGGTGACCGTACCGTTTCGGCCAGTTCGAAATTCCCACATGTACAGTATAGTGATCACAACTTTAGAAAAATCACAACTTTCTTATAGTTTGTCCCATTTTGTTCAAACTTTCACCAACCTGTTTCTCTGATTTTTCTGCTTTCACAAATTATTACAAAGGTTGGATTAAAATCATTTAAAATGTTTTTTTGTTTTCTACACAAAAGAGCTTTCACAGCATTAATTTTTATCAAAATTGGCACTCATTCTTTACAGTAAAACCTTATAATGAGCCTTTTAAATTATACATATAATGTAAATATCCTTTTTAGATCAGAACTTGAACTGATAAAAAAAATGACAGAATTTTGAAATTAATTAATAATTTGACACTAAAATTTGAATATCAGGAAAAAAGAAATGTTTTTAACAAAAATAAATCTTCACCCTATTAGTACAATGACAAAGCTAGATGGCTGAAATACATGTACAACAAACTACCAAAAAAGTCTGTCTTATGGCTCATTCACATGTACATGTATGCTGCAGTAAACCGCCGCACTAAAAAAACCAACAAGAACAACATGGCGGTTTGTTGTGTCTCAAATAAATGGAAAGTGGGAATGCATGATGCAAAAGAGGTCCTATACGACTTTAATACATTTAGTATGTGTACTCATGAATAGCCATGTGTTATACATGTACGATACAGAAATGCAAAGCGTAGTACGTTTAAAACCAACACATTTTGAATTGGTTTTTTTTTTGTTTCGTAATAAAGAAAATAGATGTTTATGATTTTTAATACAGGGCAAATGAGAGAGAAATATATATCACAGAGTTGCCAATTTATGTCTGATCGATCACAACTTTAAAAATGAATCACTTTCTTATTCGTTTCGCTGAAATTTTCACTGAACTGGTTCTCTAATATTTCTGTTTCTGTTGAAACCAACTTGATGTCAGGGAGGAGAAAGAGAGAGAGAAGAGGAGAAATAGAGAGAGAGAAGAGGAGAAATAGAGAGAGAGAAGAGGAGAAAGAGAGAGAGAGAGAAGAGGAGAAAGAGAGAGAGAAGAGGAGAAATAGAGAGAGAAGAGGAGAAATAGAGAGAGAGAAGAGGAGAAATAGAGAGAGAAGAGGAGAAAGAGAGAGAGAGAGAAGAGGAGAAAGAGAGAGAAGAGGAGAAATAGAGAGAGAAGAGGAGAAATAGAGAGAGAGAAGAGGAGAAAGAGAGAGAGAGAAGAGGAGAAATAGAGAGAGAGAAGAGGAGAAATAGAGAGAGAATGGGAGAAATAGAGAGAGAGAAGAGGAGAAACAGAGAGAGAAGAGGAGAAATAGAGAGAGAGAAGAGGAGAAATAGAGAGAGAGAAGAGGAGAAACAGAGAGAGAAGAGGAGAAATAGAGAGAGAAGAGGAGAAAGAGAGAGAGAGAAGAGGAGAAATAGAGAGAGAAGAGGAGAAATAGAGAGAGAGAAGAGGAGAAATAGAGAGAGAGAAGAGGAGAAATAGAGAGAGAGAAGAGGAGAAATAGAGATAGAGAAGAGGAGAAATAGAGAGAGAAGAGGAGAAATAGAGAGAGAGAAGAGGAGAAATAGAGAGAGAAGAGGAGAAATAGAGAGAGAAGAGGAGAAATAGAGAGAGAAGAGGAGAAATAGAGAGAGAAGAGGAGAAATAGAGAGAGAAGAGGAGAAATAGAGAGAGAGGAGAAATAGAGAGAGAAGAGGAGAAATAGAGAGAGAGAAGAGGAGAAATAGCGAGAGAGAAGAGGAGAAATAGAGAGAGAAGAGGAGAAATAGAGAGAGAGAAGAGGAGAAATAGAGAGAGAGAAGAGGAGAAATAGAGAGAGAGAAGAGGAGAAATAGAGAGAGAGAAGAGGAGAAATAGAGAGAGAAGAGGAGAAAGAGAGAGAGAGAAGAGGAGAAATAGAGAGAGAAGAGGAGAAATAGAGAGAGAGAAGAGGAGAAATAGAGAGAGAGAAGAGGAGAAATAGAGAGAGAGAAGAGGAGAAATAGAGAGAGAGAAGAGGAGAAAGAGAGAGAGAAGAGGAGAAATAGAGAGAGAGAAGAGGAGAAATAGAGAGAGAGAAGAGGAGAAATAGAGAGAGAGAAGAGGAGAAATAGAGAGAGAAGAGGAGAAATAGAGAGAGAAGAGGAGAAATAGAGAGAGAGAAGAGGAGAAATAGAGAGAGAAGAGGAGAAATAGAGAGAGAGGAGGAGAAATAGAGAGAGAGAAGAGGAGAAATAGAGAGAGAAGAGGAGAAATAGAGAGAGAAGAGGAGAAATAGAGAGAGAAGAGGAGAAATAGAGAGAGAGAAGAGGAGAAATAGAGAGAGAAGAGGAGAAAGAGCGAGAGAAGAGGAGAAATAGAGAGAGAGAAGAGGAGAAATAGAGAGAGAGAAGAGGAGAAATAGAGAGAGAAGAGGAGAAATAGAGAGAGAGAAGAGGAGAAATAGAGAGAAGAGGAGAAATAGAGAGAGAGAAGAGAAATAGAGAGAGAGAAGAGGAGAAATAGAGAGAGAGAAGAGGAGAAATAGAGATAGAGAAGAGGAGAAATAGAGAGAGAAGAGGAGAAATAGAGAGAGAGAAGAGGAGAAATAGAGAGAGAAGAGGAGAAATAGAGAGAGAGAAGAGGAGAAATAGAGAGAGAGAAGAGGAGAAATAGAGAGAGAGGAGAAATAGAGAGAGAAGAGGAGAAATAGAGAGAAGAGGAGAAATAGAGAGAGAGAAGAGGAGAAATAGAGAGAGAGAAGAGGAGAAATAGAGAGAGAGAAGAGGAGAAATAGAGAGAGAAGAGGAGAAAGAGAGAGAGAAGAGGAGAAAGAGAGAGATAGAAGAGGAGAAATAGAGAGAGAAGAGGAGAAAGAGAGAGAGAGAAGAGGAGAAAGAGAGAGAGAAGAGGAGAAAGAGAGAGAGAAGAGGAGAAAGAGAGAGAGAAGAGAAGAAATAGAGAGAGAGAAGAGGAGAAATAGAGAGAGAGAAGAGGAGAAATAGAGAGAGAGAAGAGGAGAAATAGAGAGAGAGAAGAGGAGAAATAGAGAGAGAAGAGGAGAAATAGAGAGAGAGAAGAGGAGAAATAGAGAAGAGGAGAAATAGAGAGAGAGAAGAGGAGAAATAGAAAGAGAGAAGAGGAGAAATAGAGAGAGAGAAGAGGAGAAATAGAGAGAGAGAAGAGGAGAAATAGAGAGAGAGAAGAGGAGAAATAGAGAGAGAGAAGAGGAGAAATAGAGAGAGAGAAGAGGAGAAAGAGAGAGAGAAGAGGAGAAATAGAGAGAGAGAAGAGGAGAAATAGAGAGAGAGAAGAGGAGAAATAGAGAGAAGGTGGAGAAAGTTTTGTGTTTACTGGTATTGTAATAAGTAATGGTGGAATTATGTAAATACCACAATAACATTTTAAAAACATGTAATTTAGGTATGAAAATAACCACAAACTGAAAACAAATGCACATAAAATCTATAACACATGTGTTTATGGGGCATTTTAAATTGTGATTATTTTTCATAAACATGGGCGATTTAAACGTGTTTTTAAACACATTTAAAAACACAGTGTTTTAAACACTTCAACCCTGAATACAAGTATTGCATACGTTCAATCAAATAAACTCCACTCACTTGCAAAATTATCAGTGGACATTCCAAGTTGGGATAAAGATATTCATCTCCACTGTGTTTAGCAGAACTTTATGTCAATCCATCTCTGTGCAGATTGTCGATTAGGGGTGGGAATATCAGTTACTTAGGGGTACCCAAACTAATTTTTGGTCAGGTGCCCGATAAGTTCTTTACACGGGTAATAAAAATTCTACCGGGTACACTAAAGCATAGTTTAAATTTTTAAGCAACCACCCCATAACGTTGAATCAAGATAAAATATAAGGAAATGTATCAATGCATTCGTAAGTTTTAAAGTATTAAGATGTCATTTTAATCCACACCAAGTTTGTTTTCGTAGGCTCCCAGTCTTGAGGCTTGAGCAGTAAAAGCAAGTTTTGCTCTGCATACTATTGGTACCTCGAAAGTTACAGTTTTTAGCAAGTGTGTGAGCTAACTGCATACCCACTGGTCACTGTGTGCATCGTAGCTCAGACACCAGTAAGCAAGCTCCTATATACGAACAAGCCAATAGCCAGATTGTGTCTAGCCTATGATCCGATGTGTGTCAGGCTTTCTGGCAAGTATACTACATGTAATTGTGTTACGTATTACCAATCGCATTATGGAGACGGACAATCGGCAAGGGCGTTAGCCCGAGCGCCTTTTATCACTGGTGAACTCATATATGTTTATCGTATGTATGACGAGTGTACATGTATTTTCATGCATGATTCATAAGAAGTCCTAGCTTTATTAGGTGATCGACCTCTTTTTTTTCAATCAATCAAATATCATCTCCAAGGTCTGATTTTTTTTTGACGAATCGTTATTTATATGGGTAGATTTAGAAGAATGAATATGTAAATTTATAATTTTATTTCTTTTAAATTCTTATCATTCTCAGCGTTAAATAACATACTATATTTTAATTTCGATTATATGTCGACGATTCCACTTCACCCGGAGTTTAATCGAATAATTATTTTTTTCTCTTACATCTTCTACCTACTTTGTTGGAGTTGCTTAATATAGTCTTTATGCAAGTCTGTAATAATTTACTCCACTGTTGCAGTATATCGAAGTATGTATCTGGTATCACATCTTATTTTAAATGCATTGTTTGCTGTGAAATTACGCCCTGAAATTACCATCATGGATCTTGGAAAGAAATCATCAACTACTAGGATCTGTTTTCTTTCTTCCTCGAGATGAGAGGGCACTTTCTGGACTCATATACACTATGGAATAATGTCAATTTCTAATGTTTGTTTCTTCTGATGATCCTACCTTAATATCTCCAAAGTAGAAAGATTGTATACCAAGTTTGGACAGTGAGTTTGCTTGATCTCTCATAAGAGAAATCAGAGGAGAAATGATAAGAGCAATACTGCGTGGAGCTGGATTCAAATCGAGGGGTCTTTGCTGCCGTCACTTTCGCTCAGATCGCTGGCTGAGTCAGTTGGAAAGAAGGAAGTCAAAGGACAACGGCAAAGCCTGGTAAATTGCACTTTTCCCGAATCCAGTCGGCAAACTAACAAAAACATCCTCTCCTTTTTGTACACAAGATATTGCAGAAGCCTGCAATTCTTTGAAGACATCTATTTTAAGCCTCTGTGCCGCATATTTCAAACTGTCAACAATTTGTTTTGGTTCGTAATCTCTCGCGAACGCCATTTTCTCGACGTCAATAAACATACGATCATTAATATTCATGAGTTCATGACGTTGTGGCCTCATCACTCATTGGTCTATTTTGGTTCATGCTTCATAAATATTCATGAAGAGCTTTGCAGGGGGTTCGTAGATTTTCTACGAACAAAACAAATCTAGTGAACGAAGTATCAGCGATACTTTTCATGGTGGGGAAACTGAATTGTAGGTTTAGTTTTTCAGGGTTACACCATGTAATCTTTCAAGGAATAAGAGCCTTGAAAAGGGCTGGTGAGCTCCATTAAGAGCTCTGTGGTTCTCGACGTTTCGATCAGTATGCTCTGATCATCATCAGGAGATGACAACCTACAATTCAGAACGAAACAATGTAAATAAAGAAAATTAACTTTTCGTATTCACCAGTGATGATAGGCGCTCGGGCTAATGCCCTGTCCTCGCCGATTGTCCGTCTCCATAACGCAATTAGTTTACATAACGCAATTATTATACTTGCCAGAAAGCCCAACGCATATCGGATAGGCTAGATTGTGTCCAGTCCTTCCAGCCTTCTCAGCAGAAAATTGTATGCACACGGTTTGCAATGAAAGAAATATAACGGAATCCCATGGGAGTGATTCGAGAGGACCAAAGCTATTTTGCTGGTTGAAAGTATGAAGTGAAACATTTATTGGTCCACATTGAGTGAAATATGGCCTTGCATCATAACAAACAGGTAATTTAAGAGGATCAAAACAATTTTAGAGGTTAAAATTATACATTGAAATATTTATCATTCATACTTGGTTTTTTTCCTCATATCCCTCACGCTTGGTATTACAGTAGCCCCAAGGGTGTTATACATGTACACTGGCGAGAATACCACGCCAACCTGTGATCAAAGTACATGTATATGAATGTTGTCATGGAGAGCATCTCTTGACAAAGATCTTCAAATGACCTTTAATCTTAGTATAGACCCTCGACAGCACCATAATGTGAACGTCAAAAATTTGTATAGCATTTACCATAAAGGGATGGTGAACCTCTGTACTATTAAACTTTAAAAAAATATTCAGTAACATGAAATAGCCCCATGCATACATGTACCTTGAGTTCTGGTCTGAAGTTTCCATGCCTTTCATCAGTGAGATAGTCTTCAGAGCACATCTCTCTTGAGGACTGTCTATCTTTCTGCAAACCTTGTGTCAGAGTGAGTCCAATGAACTTTAACCTCTGTCTACTTGTCACAAAATGCCACAGAGCCTCATCCCTGATGTTGTCCCTTCCTGAGATATCCAGAGACATGAGGTTTGGAACAGAGTCATCTGCATTCAAGAGTACATTGATGCCTGTTTCATGGGCACTGTCTGGTACAGGATGCATGTCCTGTGAGATATCAAGATGTCTCAGCTCTGGAAGTTGAGCCACTGTAGATGGGATATCCTTCTCTGCAACCCTTGTATGAAACATAGACAATGATTTCAAGTGTTTGAGTTTAGTCAATGGTGCAATATTGTAGACCAAGGTACCTGAGATGTCTAAGCTCTCTAGGTGTGTCAAACCTTCTGCAACCCATTCTAATCCAAGGTTGTTACCAAATTCTGTATAGCTGACATTGAGGTGGCGTAACAGCCTGAGTTGTGGAAGTGAAATCACAATGCAGAACTTGGAATTATTCATGAAAGTACAATTGCTGACATTCAATGAGCGTAGGTTTCTTCTGGTCCACTCGCCTAGAGCTCCAATGATGTCGTTGACGTTGACATTACGTACACCTGCTGCATCTAGCTCAGTGAGTTGATGGCCAGATAGGGCACGCAGACCTCTAGAGGAAAGTGTAGCATACCTAAGACACGCCTTTCGGACAGACACAAGGTTCTGATTGGCAAATAAACTTAGGGTAGAATCCCTCAGTTGTCTTGTCTCACTGAGCGTTCTAAGCAGCTGTTCAGCTAGGTCACGATGTAGCTTGATCTCAGGTGATTTGAGACACAGTTTGGGTTCTGTGTGATCTCCTTCTAATGATACATATTCACAGCAAAATTTGGGCAGGTTCTTAGCCACATATTGAAGGCACAATTGTTGTAGTGGGTCAGGCGATGCTGTCCCCATCTTCAGTGTGCTGTTCTCATCAGTCTGTATGAAAATAAATTAAAGAAACAGATCAGTTAAAGAATTTCAAGCACAATTTGGAAATGACTTTGCAGTTCTGCTACAGCTTAGGTTACTACAAGTACCTTAGTCATCAACATTCATAGCAGTTAAGCTTTGGTCATTTTAGTTTTTTCGAAGCTATAAGTATAATTTTTTGAAAAATTTTGCAATTCTGCCAAAAGTATGACTTTGTAAAGACAGACAATTGACACAAATAATTTCTTTAATCTTCCAAAATAAACTTGATTTAGTGCAGAGTAAGTCACTTAAGTTTTGAGAAAACAATCTGGCTTTAAAGAATGTAAAAGAAAAAAAATTGAAAATCATCATTTCACCACCATCTAGCGCTGAGAACCAATCCAGGCCAGCTCCCAGAAACTTCCGTTTTGGGCCAGCTCCGGTCAGAACGTGAATTTTTGGTAGACCGGAAAAAAAAACTGGATGGAATATTGTCCAGGCGCTGTCGTTCTTGGTAAATTGTGCTAAAGACCGCATGTCCTTTTATTGTTGACATTCATATTGTCAGAATAATTCTTTTGCTTTATGATGACGGTATCTTTTTTTGACCTTCCTTATAAGTTCAAGCATCGGCAGTCTGAAACAATGTGCGTCGTCAGAAAAATACTTAAGGTATGGTTTCTATATTTCCATATTAAAAATACCCACTTTAAACGAATGGTATTTATTCATTCAGGTGTCCAATTATACAACGCCTTGCCTGAAAGAGTCCATCTGCAGGGTTCTTGCTAATTTTTCTGATAGCAGGTAATTTATCATTCACAGGCGGTTACTCCAAAAAAGCAACAGGGGTCTGGGGGCAGTGAAGCCCCCAGCGGGGTCCAGGGGCAGCGCCCCTATCTTTTGCAAGAATTGATAAGGTAAAATCGTCCATTCTTCCAATCTTCCAGACCCTACATGTACAAGGAAATTACTTCTTTTAAATAAAGAACAAGGCAACACTAAACAGGTTTAAAATGCCAGCTCAGATGACATTGGTGTTATTTTATTTAAAATCCATGTTGTTCAGAAAGTGAATGCATGATTTTATTTTATATCTGCAGATATTCTTGATATCCTACAGTCATATGATTTGCACAAGTGAATGAACACAATGAACTCTCATGATTATGATCAAATTTACCACACTGCAGCGTTACAAAAAGGCTAGGATTACCGTAAATAACGTATAAACCGCTGTCATTAAATTAAACGCACCCCCAACTTTCGACCCCCTGAGCAAAAAAATAAATTAAAAAATCATGATAAGTTCAAGTCATGTTCTTATCAAAACGGCAAAATCTAGAGGCAAAAGCATAAGAAATGATTTAGAAAAGTGTAAAACAAAATTGTACTTTAATTGGTTGTTTCCTGTTTTTTAACTCATTTTCAAAGTCGGGGAACTCTTCTAATCTGAGTCGTTGACCAAAATAAGGCTTGCTCCAAAGACGTGACAAGCCCTTATCAAAGTACAGATACGGTACAGATTCGTGATCGTATCTTAATCACTATCAAAGTGAAAGAAAACATGACAAAACACACATTAACAATACAGATAAAGGCAAACTGATACCTTGCTTAAGAAAATATTTCTAGATAAATCCAAGAACTATCGCAGAAGTTTCATGTTTGAAGAGCTATGGCGCAAGGTTTTTCAACAAAATAATCGATCCCAAAACATTTAAAGTTTCCCTCATTTCATACCCATGCAGAGGTAGGTTTGCTCCCCTGCTCCAGCGGCCCAGCAAGTTTGCAAGTTCTGCTAAAATGAGAGAAACGTCTCTGCACATAGCTATTGCATAAATTAATTTGCATACTAGCTCAACCAATGCGCAATGGTTGAGCTAGTATGCAAATTAATTTATGCAGAAGCCATGTGCAGAGACTATTCTCTCATTTTAGCAGAATGTGCAAACTCTCTGGGCCGCTGGAGCAGGGGGAGCGAACCTATGGAGCGAACCTACCTCTGCATGGGTATGAAATGGGGGAAACTTCATACGTTTTGGGATCGATTATTTTGTTGAAAAACCCTGCGCCATAATCTCTTCAAACATGAAACTTTTGTGATAGTTCTTGGATTTAGCTAGGAATATTTTCTAAAGCAAGGTATCAGTTTGCCTTTATCTGTATTGTTATTGTGTGTTTTGTGATGTTTTCTTTCATTTTGATGGTGATTAATAATACGATCACAAATCTTTACTTTGACAAGCGTTACGTCTCGAAGCCTTGCTTGGTCCAGTGATAACTCCTTGCTTGGTCAATGGACTTGAATTTTGGGTAGCCCTCATTGAGAGTAAAGCTGCCACCGTGGTTTAATTGTGCCGGGTTTGTGTCACGGCATGAACCTGTTTGTGGGTTGTATGTATACGCAAGTTAGGCTGTTGATTTTAACATCAAAATTAATTTGTAAAAATATGTCGTAGCATTTAGACTTACAAAACAGTAAATGAATTCTCTTTGATCATATAAACAGGACCTTAGCCCCCTAGATTATTGTCAGTTTTGGTGATATATGACTCTTCATTTGTTTTGGGCTTTTTTAAGCCCAGCATCGTGTATTACCCGCAACCCCGACTTATGCTTATTCCGCACGCGCGCTAGCGCGCTAGCCCCCGTCGAGTCAGTTTAGTTTTGTTTCTTCTTGCTTTCTCAATCTCTCGCTCATTGGCTGTGTTTAGAGCTGTTTCTTCCCGTTTCTTTACGACCGCTTTCACAACACCGCTGTGAAGCTTGTGTAAACTGAAATTTGAGATAGCGACTTGTTGAATTGAATCGAGACTGATTTTATATAATATATATATATATATATTTTTTTTTTTTTTTTTTTTTTATGAGGCCACAGCCGGTTACAATCGGCGTTACAGCCGGAAAAAATAGCCGGTTACCGGCTATTAACAAGAACCCTGCATCTGTTATCTAATCCCTGGCAATTTGAAATGGAGGTAGATGTACTGTAGTAAGTGTTTGTCTCTCCTCGCTCTCTCTCTCTCTCTTCCCCTATCTCTCTCTCTCTTACTTGCTCCCTCTTTCTTTGTCTCTGTCTCTCTCTCTCTCCCTTCCCCTATCTCTTAGTTGCTCCCTCTTTCTTCTTCTCTTGATCTCTCGCCTCCTTTCTTTTTTTCTTTTCTCTCCACTTCTCCCCCTCTCTTTCTCTTTTTCATTACTCTGATTTCCCTCCTTTGCTCTTCTCCCTCTCCTTTCCTTTTTCTCTCTCTACCTCCCTTCCTCATTCCCCTCCCCCCCCCCTATGTTTCTTATTCATTCAAATGACACTGACTTTTATGTCTCACATATTTCTGCTTTTATTTGTTTCGTCATTTTGTTTGCTTGTTTGTTTCTAATTTTTAATGATATTTTATTGTGATTTTTATGTTGTTTTCTGTGTATATTATACTCGATATGATTTTTATTTGATTTATTTCATGTTTGTAGCACGGACAAGTTTGCTGAAAGGCAGTTTTTTTGACTGATGTAAGTTTTACCAAGATTAAATAGATTTTATCAATCAATCAAAGACTTTATACTGTAAATCCCACAGGTTGTAATACCGAATTCATAGTTAAGTCTATGTATAATTTCATACTTATACATGTATTTAATCTTTTAAAGTGACAGTAAATTGAAGCTCCTAAATAGCGCCATCTTTTAACAGAATTTGAAAAGTGTCTGTGCCTCTCATTTTCCCATCATGCCTCTTTCTAGTCTGTAGCAGTGCCATCCATACATAAAGTTTGGCTAATTCGCCTCCAGTTGGGTAACAATATGGCGCATGTTGCTTTGTTAGGCAAGCTTGCAACAAAGGAATATACACCATGTTGTGCCCAACTGAAACAGAATTGGCTAAACTCTGTTTATGGATGGCTCTGGCCTGTAGAAGCTTAGAAATTACAGTATCTGCAGGCAATTTCCATATTTGCCAAGTCAAAAATAATAGTTTGAAATATAAAATGTGCCTATGACCCAAACAAGCTGTTTGTCAAAATTAAATCAAATGCAATTAGATTTCAAATTATAATCTTAATTTAGCAATCACTGTAAGATGACACTGTTCAAGTTCTACCAGTTTAAAGTCACATACATGTTGTAGTGGGCTCTCATTGGGAATTTCAGACCATTCGGGTGTTTACCTCATAATTGCAGGCGTTGTCAATCACAGAGAGTGGACTTCACTTTTAATGAAAGGCAGTTCTTATGTAATGCTTTGTTCCTTCCTCCTACTACTGTGTAAGGAAATGTCATCATCATAAATCTCCCCAGCATTTGCTCAGTACAGAAAATTTCATAAGAAGGGAAGGAAATGACAATATATTTCGCCTTATTTTACCTTGATTTTTATTTAGTCTTCATGAAAGAAGGTAGGATTCCAAACATGGGAGAAGTAAAAATTTGTTATCGCAAATAGAAAATTACAATTTCCATATAGAGTAAGGGGGGGGGGGGGGAGGAGAATTTGGCCACTTAAGACAAAATCCTATTTTTTACTCTTTATTTCATATTTATTTTCACTTCTTATTCAAATCATGAGAGCAAATATTGTTACTATTTTAACCATAAAAAAAATCCCAGTAGAAAATCAAGAATTGCCATGGTAATGTTCATTTTCATTTATCCTGTCTCGGAGACAGTTTTTGTCCTAGGAGATCAGTTTTCGGCCGCGTGTACAAAGTCAGTGGGGAGCGCAAGCACGCCGTGCGTTTGCCCGCTGATCAAAAGTCCCAGCGGCCCGAGCCAGTGTCCAACGATGGAGCTCCCCCGCGTAAAACCCAGCCGAATACTGCTCCCGCGGTATCAGAATTGAAATCTCAAGACTAACAGAGATATCGCGTGTGCGTCTCATGCACAGACTATCTTTGACCACAACATGCGATTGGACATTTTTGAGCTGGCGACATACGAAAATTCCCAATCTAAAATCGAAAATTTCTTGAAATACAGCTCAGTTTTGGAACTAATTTTCCTTACAGACACGAGTAAGACACGCAAATTTTCAGATTAGGGTAGGGGGACCGTCGATTACATCGCTAAAACGCGATATTTATGGATATTTTTTTTCATTGCACTGGATTTTCATCCAGTGATCCTCTCCGTCTCACATATTCAGTTACTCACACCTTGGCCGGTGATAGGACATTCACTGTGTCTGCTTCAAAATACTGGAATGATTTACCACTAACAATTAGACAGTCTTCATCAGTCAGTGTCTTCGGAAAGGCCTTGAAAACACATCTCTTTAGCAGTTTGTAGTTGTAACATTGTTTTTGAAATTATTGTAAGCGCTTTGGGCCTTATGGGCTGAAAACACCATCCTTTACTCTTAGAAAAATATGACTGTTGACCATTTTCTTTTTGAAACATGACCAAACATTTATTTGTGTGTGGATTAACTGGATTTTATCAAGAGAAAAGAAAATTATAAATACTTTCAACTTTATCCCGCTGTCTACCCTTTTTCAGTCCCCACTGAATAATGGACGAGCTCAATCTTTTCCGTTACAGTTCCTTTTACCTGATTGATTAAACGCACTGAACAATAGCCTTGCAGTGTTTAAATCTGCATTAAACGTACATGTAAAAGTTGCACTGCCTTAATTGGGAAGGTTGTTGAATGATTCATAACCTCTTGGTCGTCTTGACGGGTGCTCAAAGGGGTTGTGATAGAGCAAGACTCTCCATGCAATAATCAGGACTATTCCTTGCATTTCGAGGATCGACCAGGGGATCAACAGAGCAGCACAATCGCCTTGATTAGGCTAACTAGGCGTTGTGGCGTGCGCCTGTAATCCAGCTAACAGTGGAAGTTATAAACTGATTCAGCGGACCCAGGTTCGAGACTGAGTCACGTCTTTCGGATGGTGACGTTAAAGGTCGGTCCCCAGACGTAAATAATCATATCTGATTGATAACATCTGTAAAAACCCAAATACACACACACACACACATACACATATCCATATGTCCCACAAGTCTACAAACTCTCTTTTTTTTTTTGCCCGAATGTTCACTGAAAAATTGGGAGTTTGCTGCACGCTCACAAAGAGGCCTCTGCACGATGCCCGTGCTGGGATTGTGCGAGGCCACCTACGACATGTCTACAGACTACGGGCCGACGATTTTTTCAAATTTGTCTAAATTCCCGCGAAACAAAATCGTAGAGGCCACAGAGCCCGTGAATCCATACCAAAATCTCATGGCCTCCTCCTCCTCCTCCATGTCCTCATGCTCCTGCCTCCGAAAGGTCCGGAGGCCGCACGGAAAAGGGGATAAGGGCCACTCACACTTATGCGAGGTTATTGGCACTCTGTACCTTCATACTGTGAGCAATTGCCTCCCATATGGTAGTGGATCCAGTGTCCGAACACTTTTCAGAAAATCAACGATAGCAAATAAAATATCAAATGAATATCTGTCAAACTAAGATAATTGAATGCTCAAAGTCCTACAGAAAAAGAAGTTGATGGAATTTTAAAAAGACAACGTAGATTTAATACGATATTCCCTTCCGAGTAAACCCCTTCCCAAAGACGCGGCGTTTTGGTCCCTTGAAAAAGGTACTGTATTTCCGAACGTGTGAAACCTATGGGAAAAAGAAACAACCTTTGTTTCAATAGTGTGGTTTTCATACGCGTAATCCCACGCGTATGAAAACCCATTTTAGGCGCTTAACAGTACACGTTCGGTAATACAATCTGTTCGGAATTACAATCCTTGACTATACTAGGCATAGGCACTCGTGCTTCGGAACCATTCGGTTCCACTTGAGATCACGTACCCCTGCTGAATGTGCAGCCTGCTGTAATAGTCCTAACCAAAACATAATAAATATCAAGGTAAAATTGGAACATCACTTACCAATATGTTGCCTTGGGTCTACTCTTGAATTTGATGTAAAGTTTCTGCACCCCGGTATTGAAAAAGCTGAATTTTGGAGCTTGAAAGTTGTTTGCCGTGACTGGGCTGAGGTAACAGTTGATTGTACCGTTTTTATGTATTTTGCTGCCCTCTTGTGCCCGATATAGAAGATTACTTTTGGGGGTTCCGTGGTATGAGCCGCCGTTTGTAAATTTATCATTTAGACAATTTTTTTTTTATATAATTCAATAATTTACCTTGTCAAATAATTATTCGTATGAAAATGTCATAGAATGAGTACAGGTATTTATGAATAATAATTTTCATGTTTTTAATTATTTATAAATGATGATTTAACAATATCCATTATTTATATTTATCTATTTTGCTTTCAAGTATAAATGATTTCACAATATTTATTTATGTGAAGGGGGGGGGGGGAGAGGATTCACTTATCACGATTTATAAATAACAATTGTCACAATATCCAATATCTTTGCTTGACACTGTACCCCTTAAAGGGGAAGTTCACCCCGAAGATTACTTGAGTTTAAAAAATGCAGAAAAAATAAAGAAAAATATTAGCGAAAGTTTGGAGAAAATCCGTTAAAGAATAACGGAGTTATGGACTTTTGAAGTTTTGATTTTGTGACGTCACATGCGAGTAGCTCCTCCATTATGTAATGTGATAAATATTCCATAAAATACAGCTTTCTCAGAAAATTTAGAATATTTTCGTCTGTGCATTTGATATATTGTCAGAAATGTTATTCAATACTAGATTCTGAAAAGAAACAATATTAATTTATCGTGGAACGTAAAAAAAATGCGAATATATGGAATATTTATTACATGACCAATGGGCAGCTGCTCGCATGTGACGTCACGAATCCAAAACTTTAAATACTCATAACTCTTTTATTATTTGACCGATTTTCATCAAACCTTCGCCAATATTTTTCTTTATTTTTTCTGCATTTTTTAAACTCAAGTAATCTTCAGGGTGAACTTTCCCTTTAAAAGGGAATCGGTAACTTTGTGGAGGCTTGATTTAATCAATTGAATTTTTGTATCTGTCTTGTATAATGATGTTCAGAAGGATGAATAAATAGCGAGGCATAGAAAGGTTTTCAAATATACAATGTTATTATTAAGAAAAAGTGTGATAAGCTTAAATCAACAGATAAATTGCTCAGACACATTAAACAAGAGCGTTACGAATACATAAGTAAAAAAAAATCCCAACAGATCATGCTTAGTTACAACAATAGTTTATTTACAGATCCACAAATTTTTCAGCCTCTCCCTCTCCCTCTCCCTCTCCCTTTATCAATTAAGTGGAAAAACATATACAAATGATATACAGTTTCTTTAAAAAATATAACTTCACAAACGGCGCCTCATAACGACAAGGGTCGGCAGTATTTTTTCCCCGTCCGATTTTCCTATCACAACCACCATACCACCGAAAATGCTCCGATGCCAGAGACGACTTGCTTTGGAAGGTGGTAAGATTTGTCTTTTTTATCATTAAGTTTGAAAAATCAATAATTTTACCAGCTAGACCTACATGTAGCTTCAATACCTAGTCACCCCTCCGGAGTAAATAATTTACTTCATGGTGAGGTAAAACTAAAAGAGCGTGAGTTAGGTGAAACTTAGTTTCAACGAACCCGTAATGTAAGAGGAGTACGAGGTTATAATCATAACCTAGTACATTGGATGAGTGGGCATAGGCAAGTGTGTGATATCTTGCCCATATGTGTGCAGGAGGGGAGCAAAATCACCGACCAAAAACAGCCTGAAAATTTCACTTGATTAAGATGATAAAGATCCTATCGAAGGATCTGGCATGAAATTAGATATTCTATCATTCTAAAATTCAGAAGGAAGTTTTTTCTCGAAATTTTGCCGATTATATTGGTGTTTTTACCTCTTCAACTTAATGATAATAGAGGTCATGACAGGCCGAAATTGACACAGCCCCATGGTCCCGTGAGTGGATAAGGGCAGGATACGGGCTCTGCAGTTAGATCAATCGCAGGCCAAATATAATTATTAACTAGACTAGTCTAGAGTCTAGGCATAAGCCATAACAATTAACATACCACATTAATGTCCATGGGAACAGCCAGTTCTTGGACTTGGTGTCGATCATGTCGATGTAGTAAAGCCATTATTCTAGGTAAATTCAGGACTGGCTACCATCACACTTCAGTTCACAGCTGGAAAGTAGTAGTGACTAGTAGTACTAGTACTGGTAAGCACCGTTGGGTGCACGAACCGTACAGCTATCAATACTAATATGCAGGAAGTTACATGTAACAAGTTAGATCAAGTTAGATCTACTGAGTACTGTACCGTACGGTACGCGGGTACGGTATCTTAATAATAGACGAATGAAATAAGATTAAGAATAAGAGTGAACAAATACAGTGCGAGTTGTCTAAAAACTTTCGACAAATTGACACACAGTGACAATCCACAACCACAAACGTATGCACTAGAAGCGAAGTACTTACTCTAAACTACAGCTCTCTCAGGAAATCACAGTCGATCACCTCCTAAGACAGCCATGAAATAGATTCTATATAACGGAACTTCCGTCATCCTGCACTTCTTGCATATCGCATGTAGACTCTATGTAGCTGATTTAGTTGGAACTGTACTGCATTGCAATTCGATATTCGAGAGCTAATTTTAATCCAGCTGGCGACTTGTCTGCTGCCATCTACAATAACAGTAAGGAGAGTTAAACGAGATGGGTGTATGTACCATCGAATGTTATGTACCTGTCCAGCTAGCACGTCGCACCTCGTAAGCTTAAGAGATAAGCCGTGATAACTCTGAGCCAACTAGTTAACTGAAAGGGGGCGGGGCTCAAATATACTGGCCCCATATCCGGGGGGGGGGGCGGAGCAATGCTGACTTAGCCAGGATTTTTCCCTCAGTAAGGAAATTTTTGCATTTATGACTAGTCTGGTACATTGCATCCAGTGGAAGAACTTGGACTTGAGCACGATACAAAACTTTGAGGGGGCTGGAATAATTTCTTTAAAAGGGTTGATTGATTGATTGATTTTATTTGCCAAGCCTCTAACATACAACAATAAAAGAATATCAGATCAAAATTATGTAAGCTTGAACAGGATAACCCACGAAAGCTCGAGAGCTTATTTCCAGTGGGGTCCCCAACATACAAAATTAATTAGTTCAATTTGTATTATTTACAGACCGAGAAGAAATTTTTTTTTAAGAATAATAAAAATGATAATAACAAAAACAACATTTATAACATGTAATAATGATTATAATAACAACAACAATAATAAGAAGAAGAAGAAGAAGAAGAAGAAGAAGATGATGATGATGACGAGGAGGAGGAGGAGGAGGAGCAAAAAGAATAATAAAGAATATGTTGAATCTCTAAAACGTACAAAAACAAAAGTATATACAAACTTAGACAGCATGAACCTGGCAGAGAAAAGAAAAGTGTTCTTTCTTCTGGCAATTTCAATCATATACCATGTCATTTGCTTCTCTCCTCTGACTCTCAAGTGATAGGTATTCCCTTAATTTCCTCTTAAAAAGAGCAAAGTTTTCTATTTCCTTTATATAATTTGGAAGGGTATTCCAATGTTTGATGGCAATGTAATAAAACGAATTTTCAATGCTACCTACTCTTTCTGGTAAGTTAAAGTTGAATCTGCTATTTCTTGTATCATAATTATGTAAGTCAGTAACAAGATTGAAGTTGGATCGAATAGAACGATTTGACCTATAGTATGATATATTTTATGCACGTGATGCAATACGAGTTGTTTTGATCTTTGGTTAACTTCAAGAAAACCAGCTTTAGAAAGTTCGCTGTAGCCAACATGAGTTCTTGGACCAGAACAGTTGATGAATCTCACCATTTTGTTCTGTATAATTTTCAACTTCTTTTGTTCTAACTTGTTTATGTTACTATACCATACAGGGTTAGCATAGTCCAACAAACATTGAATAAGAGCAAGACAGAGTATACGTCTTGCTTTTAAATTCAAACAATTTTGATATCTGTACAAAAATTTTAGACGAGAATTTGCTTTTTTTACAACTGATTCTACTAAAGAAGAAAATGAAATTGCGCTAGCCAACTCAATGCCTAAATACTTCACAGATTCTTTTCTCTGAATTACTTGATTATTGTGTGTCACTTTGAATTCAAATGACTTTTTAGAACTACTTTTAGAACAAAATAAAATGCTTTCTGTTTTGCCCAAGTGTAAAGAAAGCTTATTATCAGTCATCCAATCGACACATGTAGATATTTATTTATTTATTTATTTATTTATTTCACATCTTTAGACAGAGTAACCTGTTCAGCTACATATTAAAAATGACATTGATAAAAAACAAAAACATACATTAACTAACATTAGGCTGGTTTACAACAGGGCTCTGTAAATTAAAATCTAAACAAAAATTGCAATATACAACATACAGAACTGACAGGGGTAAGACAGACTTACACACACAGATACACACACATCCACAGCCACCAACATTCTCACCCCCCCCCCCTCACTTACACAGGTACACCCTCACACACACCATCACACACATACCCCCTTCACACACACATGCACACCCACTCTACCTGCTTACCACCTGTTTACAAATTACAGATTATACCTTGAAAATCAAGCATAAGACTAAGATGACATCACTGCACCCCCCCCCCCCCCTGTAAAAAATTAATTGCCAGGTTTAATGAGCTTTTTAAAAATGACTGAGGACTGGGCAGATCGGCATTCATCAGACAAGGCATTCCATTGAGTTATACCAACAGACACGAATGTCTTTTGGTAAAGTTGGGTTTTACATTGAGGGGCACGTAATAACAATCTGTTGATACTTCGTGTTACACGTGTTGAGACATTGTCATTAAAAACGAATTTACTACATAACTGGGATGGTGCTATCCCACTTACACACTTATACACCATGCATAATATTGACTTTTTAAACAAATCTTTCAGAGTAGACCAGTCTAGTATTCTAAAAACTTGCTCTGATGAAGTTTCCCATGTATACCCACTTACAATATATGCTGCTCGCTTGTGGAGCGTGTTTAATGTTTTATAGTTTGATTCAGATCTAGATGACCAGACAGTTGAACAGTATAATGCATGGGGGAGAACAAAGCCCCAATATAATCTCTTGAGTTGATCTGCATTAAATATATACTTATTTCTTCTAATTAACCCAAGTTTTTGTTTCATGACTTTTACAACAGAAGCAACATGAGATTTGAATGTCAGAGTATCATCAATCATCACACCCAGACATTTATGTTCTGATACACACTCTAATAAAGTACCATTGATTATAACAGATATTTTTTTATCCTGCAAGGTATTCAATCTTTGTCGAGAACCAAGAAGCATCACTTTCGTTTTTTTATAATTTAACACCAATCTATTCTTAGATGTCCATTCGTAAACTTCATTCATTGCAGAATTGAGTTTACTTTCAACCGATTCTCGAGTACTATCACTGACATACAGAGTTGCATCGTCAGCGAACATAACAACCTTTCCTGACTTAATACTAGAAGCCAGATCATTGATATAGATTGTGAACAGCAGGGGCCCTAGAACCGAGCCTTGCGGTACCCCAGAGGAAGTTGTCCTTATATTAGATATTTTACCCCCTATTTCTGTCAGTTGATTCCTAAAACAAAAGTAAGATTTAAACCATGCCAATGCATTCTCAGAGCATCCTATTACAGCAAGTTTTTTAAGCAGTACATCATAATTTACAGAATCAAAAGCTTTACGCATATCAATAAACGCTACCCCACAAAATTTACTCCTATCAACTTCAGTTGCCCAGTCATCAACCATACACAAGAGAGCACTTTCACATGAATGCTTTGGTCTAAAACCAAATTGACTTTCACTGAAGAAATTACTATTTAATAAATATGTCTGTAAATGTTTTTCTACCCATTTCTCCAAAACTTTTGAAACAATCGATAGTAAGGATATTGGCCGATAATTTTCTATACATGATCGATCACCGCCCTTAAAAATTGGACGAATTTTGGCCAAGCACCATGCTTTTGGAAAGTGCCCTTTTGACAAGGAAAGATTAAAAACATAAATAAGACTATCAATTACATCTGTGGCACATTTCATCATTTTCAACATTTTAACAGAAATGTCATCAGGCCCTGTGGCCTTTTTCACAGAATGGTTATCAATTTCTTTTAGAACAAAATCATAAGAAATTGGAGGAATATCGAAAGTTTGACGATCAAGGTCATCTAAATTCCCCTGAGGCAATGGAAAATCGGGAATTACATCAGGACTTGTGGTTTCACTGACTCTCCAATTCAAACCTCCCAGTAATTCTGAAACACTATCAATAAAGTAATCATTCAGTTTTTCAGCAACAATTTCTGGCTGATAAATTTCAACATCGTTAATATTCAATTTTATAGAAAGCTGACCAGTGCTAGAGGACAGTTGCTTTAAAATTGACCATAATGCACCAGGGTCCCCAGTCTTATCTTTCAATAAACCCTGTATATACTCTTGTTTAGATTTTTTAGTTAAACATGTGACCATGTTTCTTATTTTTCGATATTCTTTCCATAAACTTTGGAAATTAAACTTTAAAGCTTTATTATGGAGATACTTTCTTTTATTAATCAAGGCAATTATTTCACCTGTGACCCAGGGAGAAGGTTTTTTCCTCATTCGTTTACGTTTGTATGGCATATGTTTATTAATTACTGACATTACTTGATTATACCACATATCCCACACTGTGTCAACGTTGCTAGCACAGTATACACCACTAAACAATAAATTGTAAAGATCGTTGACAAAATTTTCCTGTTTAAAATTTTTCAAGTTTCTAAATTTGATATCATTATGAGCATTCCCAGCACTGCTAGAATGTAAACATGTGAATATCAAATAATGATCACTAATATGAGATTTTATGACACCTGAAGTAATGTGTTCATCCGGGCATGTTGTATAAATATGGTCAATAAGTGTTCTAGAATGCTGGGTCACACGAGTAGGAACCTTAATCAACTGTGACAACAGTGATCCCTGCATTACAGATAAGAGAGCTTGTGAAGATGAATCTGCATCATCAGAAAGTAGGTCGCAGTTAAGATCCCCCATTACTATCAGTTCACAATCAAAATCAAGAGCTTTACTCATCATAGCAGACATTAAATCAAAATAATCAACAGAAGAGTTCGGGGGGGGGGGCGATATATAACACAAATCAAAAAAGATTTCACGTTCCGTATCTTGGTTTTTATCCAAATAGTTTCTAAGTTAAAGCCAAGATCTCTTACATGTTGATAGTGGAGAGTGTTCTTCACATAAATCATCACACCCCCACCATGCCTACTTCTGTCTTTCCTCAGTAAGTCATAACCATCGATATTCAGTTCATTGTCACTAACTGTATTATCACAATGAGTCTCAGTAAGACCAATGATATCAAAGGAAGAATTTTTAAACAAATACTTTAAATCTTCAAGTTTATTTGGTAAGGAGTTAATGTTCAAATGGCACACACGTAGACCTCGTTTTGAAATAACTGGTATACTGCCATCATTGGCCAGTTCAAGATAGTCTCCGTGATTACTATTAATGTCTAAGTTGCAGGGATTTGGAAATACGTCGCTTGATTCAATAATGCGACTGCTGGGTTCAAAGTTGTATAAGCTTATTTCACCACTGCTGTGATTGACATGGGTTGATTCGGTGTTCTTACTACAAGTATTCACACTTTGATGATTTATTATGCCACTGTTGAGATGTATATTTGTATAGCTGTTCACTGAGCTTCTCCTCAAGAAATTTTGGATTAGGATTTGAATAGAGTAGTACGCTGTCATCAGCGTACAATAATAGTTTACAGTCTTTTATACAAATACACATATCATTGATATAACTTGTAAATAGAATTGGGCCTAAAATGCTTCCCTGAGGAACACCGCATGTTATCGGCATTAGTTTGGAACGAATATCATGAATGGCCACTACTTGGTGTCGATTAGACAAGTAGGATCTGAACCATTCTAAACTTGCCTTGTTAAAACCCATTATTTCTAACTTTTTCAACAAGACGCCATGATCAACTGTATCAAAAGCTTTTTGCAGATCAAGGAGCACCATACCAACAAAGCGCCCTTGGGAAGTTTCTGTCTTCAAATAATCAGTTAAATGAATTAGACATGTTTCAGTCGAATAGTCATGTCGAAAGCCAGATTGAAATTCATAAATTATATCATTTTCTTTGAAGTATTTTTCAATTTGAACACAGACCGATTTTTCCAGAATTTTTGATGCTACGCTGAAAACACTAATAGGTCTATAATTGGTTACATCAGTTTTATCTTTCTTTTTATAAAGTGGAGTCACTTTTGCTATTTTCATATCCTCAGGAAAAGTGCTCGTCAAGATAGATAGGTTCATTAAGTAACTTAAAGGCTTATATAAAACCTTCGCACCATCTTTCAGAAATTTAGCTGGAATCATGTCTAACCCAGTACTTTTTGATATATTTAATTTATGTAACTCATTGAAAACAAATTGTTCACTGATTGGTGATAACTCGAAGCTGTTTTCAAGTACACCTTTTCTTTCGTAAAACTCACGAATACAATCATTGTCTGCGCTGAAAAGATTTTTACAAGGAGGGAGTTTGTCTACTAATTTAGCGGCCACATTTGTAAAATAAGAATTGAATTCATTAGCAATGGCCATCTTATCATGACATAATTCCCCATCGATTGTAATGACAGATTCTTGTTCTTTTCTCTTCTTACTTTTTAATCCTAAGCTTTTCAGATTCTGCCAAAGTCTTTTCGAATCTTGCTTATTTTCTTCTATCTTGTTTGTAAGTATTCGAGCTTAGCGTTTTTCACCTCTCTTTGGACCATATTTCTTAATACTCTGTATCTTTTAGAGAGCGTCTCATCTTTTGCTCTTTTCCTCATTTTTTGTATACTATATTTCTCTCTTGAATTAGGGAAAGAATATCTTTAGTCACCCAATTTTCTGATCTTTGTTTTATTCTTACCCGTTTCTGTGGCGCTATCATATTCAAAGTTGAGATAAAAACATGTTGAAATATTGACCATGCCTCATTTACATCTGTACAGTCAGTTATTCCTGACCAGTCAACAGCAGACAGTTGAAGATTGAAAGTCTGTTCTGTATATTTTTTCATGGATCTAATAGTACTAGTCCTGTGATGACCTATTGCCAGTCTAATATTTTTCCGTGTACAGAAAGTACAAGAATGGTCGCTAATACCAAGATCAATGATACCACTTTGACTAATTTTATTTTCTTTGCTACAAATAATATGATCCAGTAGAGAAGAACATGTAGGTGTAACGCGCGTTGCGTCTTTAATGAGTTGACTAAACCCGTGAAGACTCAACAAGTCAATATATTTTTTAGCCAATGGCGATTTGTGAAGAAGACAAATATTCATGTCTCCTAAAAGAATAATTTCGTCATCCTTCTTTAGTATATCAAAAGAACTGGACAATTCCTCGATAAACAAATTTTTCTTAGGAGGTCTATACAGAACACCCACAACAATTGGTTTTGATCTTGGTATAAGCAAATTAATCCACAATGATTCCGCATCTCCTGTACATATATCATCAATAATATTAAATGCAATATCATTTCTGATATATAAACATACACCACCTCCAGAGCCAGAGGGTCGATCACGGCGTATGATTTTATATCCGTCTATTTCAACTTCTTCATCATTTATGGAATTATTTAACCATGTTTCAGTGAAAGCAATAATAGACAGGCTTATTCTTTTAAAAAGAATTCTAAATTCCGATATCTTGTTCAGAATAGACCTCACATTAAGGTGTAAGAAATGAAGACATTTGCCGTTAAACTTTTCTTCAAATTCCTGATAAAGAGAAATTTTTTCATCTGTGAGGTTTGGCAGAATTGTTTTTGCTTTCACTTGGTTTTCAGGTGTTTGATTGACCCTTAAATAGTTTTCTTTTAGTCTATCATCAATTTGGTTTTCTTTCTCTAGACAATCGTCCGTAAATAATGAATCACAGAAAGATGGCAGACTACATGTTAAACAATTCCAATTCTCATTAGGGCATTCATATAACCTACAGTACTCTGATGAACGTATAGCTTGACAATCAGTGTGAAACCATCTTTTACAATTAGAACACAAAAGGCCGCATTGATTAGATTTGACTGGCTTATCACAGTTTCCACACGGGAACTTATATTTCCGACCGTCACCTAATTTATTCGGACCATCACTTAATTCTGTCAGACTTTCACTTAATTCGTTACCCTTCTTACAAATTGAAGGTAGTTCTCCCAGTCTTTCATGTCCACCTTGCATGGATGGTCTGAAGGCTGGTTTGAAGGCTGGTTTCAGTCGTGACCTCTGACTGACTGCGCTGAAATCCAAAGATCTCCCAGAAACAGCTGAAAAGAACTGGAATAATTTCTTTGAGGGGGCTGAGCCAGTAATAACTGCAATAATTTCTTTAAAGGGGGCTGAAAAGAACTGGAATAATTTCTTTGAGGGGGGCTGAGCCAGTAAGAACTGTAATAATTTCTTTGGGGGCTGAGCCTTTAAGAACTGCAATAATTTCTTTATGAAAGGGGCTGAGCCAGTAAGAACTGGAGTACTCTCTTTGAGGGGGCTGAGCCTGTAAGAACTGCAATAATTTCTTTGATGGGGCTGAGCCTGTAATAACTGAAATAATTTCTTTGAGGGGGCTGAGCCTGTAATAACTGCAATAATTTCTTTGAGGGGGCTGAGCCTGTAATAACTGGAATAATTTCTTTGAGGGGGCTGAGCCAGTAATAACTGCAATAATTTCTTTATGAAGGGGGCTGAGCCAGTAAGAACTGGAATTTCTTTGAGGGGGGCTGAGCCTGTAAGAACTGGAATAATTTCTATGAGGGGGCTGAGCCAGTAAGGATAGCAATAATTTCTTTGAGGGGGCTGAGCCAGTAAGAACTGGAATAATTTCTTTGAGGGGGCTCAGCCAGTAAGAACTGCAATAATTTCTTTGAGGGGGCTTAGCCAGTAAGAACTGCAATAATTTCTTTGAGGGGGCTGAGCCAGTAATAACTGCAATAATTTCTTTAAAGGGGGCTGAAAAGAACTGGAATGATTTTTTTTTTTGAGGGGGCTGAGCCAGTTAGAACTGGAATAATTTCTTTGAGGGGGCTGAGCCTGTAAGAACTGCGATAATTTCTTTGTGGGGGCTGGGCCAGTAATAACTGCAATAATTTCTTTAAAGGGGGCTGAAAAGAACTGGAATGATTTTTTTTTGAGGGGGCTGAGCCAGCTAGAACTGCAATAATTTCTTTAAAGGGGCTCAGCCAGTAAGAACTGCAATAATTTCTTTGAGGGGGCTGAGCCTGTAAGAACTGCAATAATTTCTTTGAGGGGCTGAGCCAGTAATAACTGCAATAATTTCTTTAAAGGGGGCTGAAAAGAACTGGAATGATTTTTTTTTTTTTTGACGGGGCTGAGCCAGTTAGAACGGCAATAATTTCTTTAAAGGGGCTCAGCCAGTAAGAACTGCAATAATTTCTTTGAGGGGGCTGAGCCAGTAATAACTGCAATAATTTCTTTAAAGGGGGCTCAGCCAGTAAGAACTAAAATAATTTCTTTGAGGGGGCTGAGCCAGTAATAACTGCAATAATTTCTTTAAAGGGGGCTCAGCCAGTAAGAACTAAAATAATTTCTTTGAGGGGGCTGAGCCAGTAATAACTGCAATAATTTCTTTAAAGGGGGCTGAAAAGAACTGGAATTATTTTTTTTTGAGGGGGCTGAGCCAGTTAGAACGGCAATGATTTCTTTGAAGGGGCTCAGCCAGTAAGAACTAAAATAATTTCTTTGAGGGGGCTGAGCCAGTAATAACTGCAATAATTTCTTTAAAGGGGGCTGAAAAGAACTGGAATTATTTTTTTTTGAGGGGGGTGAGCCAGTTAGAACTGGAATAATTTCTTTGAGGGGGCTCAGCCAGTAAGAACTGCAATAATTTCTTTGAGGGGGCTCAGCCAGTAAGAACTAAAATAATTTCTTTAAAGGGGGCTCAGCCAGTAAGAACTAAAATAATTTCTTTGAGGGGGCTGAGCCTGTAAGAACTGCAATAATTTCTTTGTGGGGGCTGAGCCTGTAAGAACTGGAATAATTTCTTTGAGGGGGCTGAGCCTGTAAGAACTGCAATAATTTCTTTGTGGGGGCTGAGCCTGTAAGAACTGCAATAATTTCTTTGAGAGACAGGAACGTAATTATATATTTTGAATTGGGGGAGGGGCCTACATCCCGCCCCTCCCTTAAGTAAGAACACTTTGCTACTGCAGGATAAAAAATCGCATTCTAGCGACGCCCTGCCATATATTTGTTTTGCTAACAGCAACAGTGGAGTATGATGGGGGGCAGGGCCGGCGGCACTTAAAGGGGTAAAAAAAAATAAATAAATAAAAGAAAGAAAGAAAAAGAGGAGAAAATGCAGAAAATTATGATCACTAAGGATTATGCACCCCCGATCCGCAGATTAAATAAGAATGCTGGTTTTTTTTTTTTTTTTTTTTTTTTTTGGGGGGGGGGGGGGTTTAACTGCGAAATTGAATTTTCTAGAGCTCGCTCGCTTTGCTTCCTCGCACAGTTGTTCCAGGATCTCTTAATTTCGCTCCCCAGTATAGGATATTGTTTATAAAAAGCTTTTTAAAGGATTCAAAATTGAAATCTCTTTGTTTTACTCGCTATGATGTAAGTTTCATCAGCCGCTTGTTAAATACTGCGGCCCAATAGGCCTATAGAATGAAGTGTATGAAGTTTGCAAAGGTTCAGTATTTGTAAGAAATCTCAATTTTCGGTTATACCTTACTCATATATTTGTTAGTTTTGTTACTTTGGCGCCCCCTTTGAGAAGAACGGTTAATAGAAAACCGTTTATCCATTTTTTAAAAATCGAATCTCTATACCCCTTTATAATTGCGTATTTTCCAGAAAATTTTTTCCTTTTTGTGGAAATAACTGCAGGGTTTGCAAAAACTGTCTCCGCCGGTAGTCGAACCCGGGTCTTTGGCACTGTACGCAAAACGCTTTAACCACTAGACCACGGAGGCGGGTTGAGTGGTATTCGGCTACACCGGGTACAAACACCGACAGGAAGTCAGTAAGGAGGAACAATGAATTTAGCTACGCAAATTATTTCTCTCATTCAATTCAATTGATTTCTCACATTATGTAAATTTACCCACGAGAGTTGCCGATGCTATAGTATTAGAACGAATTTCTCACACATTGTAAATAATTAAGTAATTCTAATACATGAATCCGCCATGGATCTAGCTAGGCATTCGGCTTTTCATTGTTCAGTACTCCCCTGTCCCTCAAAGAAAAGGAATAAATTAACTGCGAAGGGTTGCAAGGGCTGCCTGTCGGTGTTTGTACCTGGTGTAGCCGAATACCACTCAACCCGCCTCCGTGGTCTAGTGGTTAAGGCGTTTGGCGTACAGCGCCAAAGACCCGGGTTCGACTCCCGGCGGAGACAGTTTTTGCAGACCCTGCAGTTATTTCCACAAAAAGGAAGTCAGTAAGGAGGAACAATGAATTTAGCTTCGCAAATTATTTCTCTCATTCAATTCAATTGATTTCTCACATTATGTAAATTTACCCACGAGAGTTGCCGATGCTATAGTATTGGAACGAATTTCTCACACATTATATATATA
The DNA here is from genome assembly GCA_025618425.1 of Heliocidaris tuberculata. NCBI lineage: Eukaryota > Metazoa > Echinodermata > Echinoidea > Camarodonta > Echinometridae > Heliocidaris > Heliocidaris tuberculata. Next base: position 36,869,579 of record CM046838.1, on the reverse strand, counting down.
TATGAAAATTACGAATTTTCGCCCTTATAAGTATGATTTATTTTGAATGAAACATAATAATTTTATCCAAAACAAAGATATGTGTGCGTGTGTGTGTGTGTGTGTGGGTGTGCGCGTGTGCGTGTGTGTGTGTGTGTGTGTGTGTGTGTGTATATATATATATATATATATATATATAAGTCGTAAACAAATCAAGAAGGTTCTGCGTCGGTGTGCAAAAATACGCACAAAAATTTTTTTTTTTTCTTTGTGGCGTCACTTGCGACCAAAATCTCAATTCTCGCGCCTAATTTTTTGTATCCAAGCAACTGCCCGCGTCTTCATAATTCATGCATCTGATTATTATTGAATGTTTATTTGAATGTGTTCAGTCTTTTACTTTGATAAAGGTCTGTGACCGAAACGTCAGTAAATTTTACGTCTTGCAGTGTTTTTATTTCAACATAATTGTTTGCTATATATATATATATATATATTCAATATTAATTTTTCAAACTTAGATATTTTGAGCTGTAAAGCGTTTCCAAGATAATGCGCCTAGTTACTTATAAACGAATTACGCATTGTCTTGGAAACGCTACAAGGATAACATTAATTTTGTCATAATCACTTGACAAAGGCATTTAGTCCGGGTTATAACTGAGCGAGGTGCCACCTGGAGAGGTAGATATTCTCATGTGGTTTTTCTAGACCAGTTTTTCATGCTGAACAAGAATATATGAGGTAAACAGGCTGTATCCTGAACCTTTTCCCGTGAGGGTGCTTTTTTCAAAATGGCCGCCAAAATTCATATAAAGTGACTATGTGGTATAAATAAATAACAATGGCGCATGTTTAACCACTTTTTGCATTCGTTTTTATTACAGTTATTCCCAAACAAGCTACGATTGTATTCCAGACTCTAAAAAGCGGTATAAAGTGAGGGCGCTCTTCAAAATGGCCGCCAAAATCATAGATAAAGTGTATGTATTTGTTAATAAACATTTAAGAGGCCGGAAATTGGGCATATTTTGCATTTATTGTGATGAGAGTTATTCACAAAGTATCTACATGTGTACCATACATTTTATAAAGAGTTAAAAAGGTGAGGGCACTCTTCAAAGTGGCCGCCAAAATCAGAGATAAAGTGTATATATATTTTTTAATAAACATTTAAGAGGCCGTGAATTGGGCATATTTTGCATTAATTGTGATGAGAGTTATTCACAAAGTATCTACATGTGTACCATACATTTTATAAAGAGTTAAAAAGGTGAGGGCGCTCTTCAAAATGGCCGCCAATAATCCTATACAATGGGTGTGGTCCTGTGTGTGTTAAAAACATCAATGAGGTACAATTTTACCTTTTTGCATTGGTTTTGATAAAGCTTTTCAAAATAATCTGTATTTGGGACAAATAATCTGTTCTGAGGTTTAAGAAAATGGGGGCACTTTTGAAAATTGCCTTCCCCCCCAAAAAAAAAAATATATATTTTGATAATGACTTAAAAATGTATCAGTAACAGTGCATAGAAAGTACCTTGAAATGTGAATACACTTTTGTGATGGAATTCTTTGTAATTATTTGAGGATGCTCTGTGGTGTTCACATTCACTCTAACAATCACAAATGAAATTATATTTTAAATGAAAGTCATAAATTTGTTATTTTCTGTTTACTTCACTAAGACAGAAATACATTTTCAACTCTTTATTCTTTCATTATTCTCTGAACGGTTTCTATCTTCATGTAGGCTATTCAAGGTTACATGAAAAGAGCCCTCTCCCAGTTCCCCTTAACCTGAGATTTTTGCAGAAGTTAAGGTACCTTGAATTGTTTTATCTCAAAGGTTTTCAAGTTCTGTAAAAGCATTATTCAGGTTTTCGTTGGAAAGTTGTTTTGATTCTCGTTTTTGTTTTGTTGCATTTGCTGTTGTTGATTCCTCATATAGAAATATTGCTAATTTCATCAAAGATTTCATAATGCTAATTCAATTATTGTTTATTTTATTTCAAGACACAGTATCAGATCTTAGTCTGAGTTTATTCAGTTTGTTTACATTAATCATTCAATAACACTTGATGTAAGTTTATTCCAGCTCTTTGTCTTGACTGGACTTTTTGGTGAGTGCATTCATATTTCCTTTTACATTACTAATAACCCTACTTTTTTTTTTAAATTTGGTAACACGTTACACCGATCGAGTGGTTTTCGAGCATGCAGTACTGTTCTGTTTTGTTTAATGAAAATTATTTATTTATTATATTATTTGATATATCTTAATGTAACATACTTTTCCCTCTACATGTAATGTTCCATGAAGGTTGTAAACAATAAATAAAAAATACTCAAACAAGATATGAAGAGTTTGTTCGCAAAAACTATTCATTGACAATGAGTGCGAGGACTTTTCAGAATGTAGTGATCTGAGCGACTGTGAAGATTAATGATACAACATTGTCAGTGATTTGTCTCACCAGGAAACATTGTAAGGACAATTCAGTATAAAACCTTACTCTTTTGATCATCAAAAACACTGCTCTTCGATTTTAGTGGCCGTTGTAAAAAAGCTCCCTCAGGAATCTGTCAAACATCTTTTTAGTGATCCTATAGAAACAAAATCTAATTCACCGTACATACGCTTATTATGCTTTTTAATGCTTATTTAAAGCATAATTTAGATTGGATCTTTGCGGCCATTTTGAAGAGCGCCCTCATTTTTCACCTTCATATACATTATTTTGTCACACATGTAGATTCTTTTCAAATAACTTTATTCAAAACTAATGCAAAAGGGGGTCAAATATGATCATTAATGTTTCTTTTTGTTAACTTACACAGGCTCATACCCTTTACATGGGATGTTAGCGGCCATTTTGAAGAGCGCCCTCACCTTTTAAACTCTTTATAAAATGTATGGTACACATTTAGATACTTTGTGCATAACTCTCATCACAATAAATGCAAAATATGCCCAATTCGCGGCCTCTTAAATGTTTATTAACAAATATATACACTTTATCTATGATTTTGGCGGCTATTTTGAAGAGCGCCCTCACTTTATACCGCTTTTTTAGATTCTGAGATACAATCGTAGCTTGTTTGGGAATAACTGTAATAAAAACGAATGCAAAAAGTGGTTAAACATGTGTCATTGTTATTTATTTAACCTACATAGTCACTTTATATGAATTTTGGCGGCCATTTTGAAAAAGGGCCCTCACGGGAAAAGGTTCAGGATACAGCCTGTTTACCTCATATATTCTTGTTCAGCATGAAAAACTGGTCTAGAAAAACCACATGAGAATTTCTACCTCTCCAGGTGGCACCTCGCTCAATTATAACCCGGACTAATTAGGAAGTGTCGAAAATTCGTGACAGGAACAAATAAACGTTGGATTAAAGCATGAAACGACTTTTGTCATGTTTGTTTGTTATTATTATTATTATATATATATATTTATATATAGAGAGAGAGAGAGAGAGAGAGAGAGAGAGAGAGAGAGAGAAGAGAGAGTTCAGAACATAAGAAGTTCTGCGACGGAGATTAAAAATAGAGAGACACAGAATAAGTGACTCCGTTAGACACAAAAGGTTCAATATTTCGCTTATATACGGCTTCTTCAGGAAATGATACCAAGTACAAAAATGCCCCAAGGATGTAGTGCATAGCGTGTAATTATTGCTTCCTTATCACACTTTGCAGGCTTTTGTTTTTGTTTTTGTTTTTTGCGATGTGCTATAAGGGGATTTGTCTTAAATCCAGAAAACTGAATTGTGTTGATATTATTAAACATCACTGATGTAAGGTATTAAGATTATTAATACAATGGAGAGATAACGACATGCAAATGTAAATGAAATTACTCAATATTCGTACAAAACTGCTATGAAATTATGTCCATGTATTTCCAAATCTCCTCTCTGGCTCTGTACTACGATTCTGTCTATTCATTTCTATATAAGAAGATTGAACAAAAAACATAATTTATTAGTAATCTTAATCTTAATTCTGTATCATGCTTTTTTCATATATTATATATATATATATATATATATATATATATATATATAAGTAATGTACAGTAATGTACGATACACTGCAGTTTCTAAAAGTGCTCAACTGGAGGAGCTGTGTATAATTTTATTGGCTAGATAGTTTAGCTTATGAGTCGTACAGCCTGTTTCACCCGAAGGTTCATCAGCGACTGACCAGTATTACAATATTTACAAGAGAGCAAGACAAGATGATAGAAACATATTCAGTGAAGTAAGAGAAGTACAATAAATGAAGTACAATAAATGATTGATAACAAAACAGGTATTACAAGTACTACTGAATGGGATTACAGGGCATTAGGATTGCACAGTGACTGCCCGTTCAACTACGGGGGTATAAGGGTAAATATTGGGGGGGGGGGGGGGGGGGGGGGTTCATCCATATCCAGAGAGGAGGAATTTTTTCTTATGTCTACATGTAGATGTGAGTTCAGATCTTGAGTTCAATGTGTTATCCTTGTTTGCTGTGATGATGAAGTATTTCTCCCATAGGCAGAGATTGCAGCGCTTTGTTCTCGGTGAGTAGGGCTGTGCATGGCGAAGTATGTTCCAGGTTAGTGTGTATGGTGTGCCTTCATCTTTAAGTTTCCAGATGTGTTTGCTTAGCTCAGTGCTGTGTTTCTTTTCTTTGTCTTTGAAGGAAGCTTTATGTCCGGCGTGTCTGGTTTTGAATGTGGTGGCTGTCAGTCCTATGTAGTATTTTTCGTCCTGAGGAGTGGAGACCTTGGCTTGGTAGATGACGTTTTTTGTTGTGCATTTTCCTGGTAGAGGGCAGTCTTCTTTTTTTCGGCAATTGCACTTTTCCGTTTCTTGGCTGCGTTTCGAGTTGGTTACTTTGTTGTTATGTGCTTTTATGATGGCTCCCATGTTATCCATGCAACTGTAGCTCATCTTGATGGTGCTTCTGTTGCAGATTTTATGGAGTTCGTGTTCCTTGGGGAAATGTTGGTCGACCAGGGTCAGGAACTTTCTGCCGATGTTTGTGTTCACATTTTTGCTGTAGGGTGGGTTAAACCATGTTATTGTTCGTTGTCTCCTCTTACGCTGTGTCTTCGTTTCTTGGTTGTTCTTAGGGTTGTAGGTGAGGGTCACTCCGTGTCCGGCTTCCTGCAGGGCCTTTTCGTACTCTGGTTTGGCATTGCAGAATACTTCGGCGTTGCTGGAGATGTTTGACAGGCGGGTTTGTATGGATTGGGGTATTTGCTTTGTTATGGTTGATGGGTGGTTTGATTCGGTGTGTACATACTGGTGGATGTTTCCTGGTTTGGAGTATGGCCTGTATTCCATTCTTGCCAGGTCGAATGTGACATCCAGGAAGTCAGTGACCGTTGAGTTTGCTGTGGCAGTTATCTGTAGCCCGAGCTGGTGGAACTTGTCACAGAGTCTTTTCTTGATACGCTCGGCTATTGCTGGTGGCTTGCTGATCAATGCTAACCCGTCGTCTCTGTACAGGCCAATGTTCTCCTTGGGTATGAGGTCGCTTATCTCAGCCAAGATAAAGATCCCTACTAGCTCGCATGTTTCTGCACCGCTAACTGTTTCACAAAGCCGTATTTGCGAAGATCTTACTTCACTGAATATGTTTCTATCATCTTGTCTTGCTCTCTTGTAAATATTGTAATACTGGTCAGTCGCTGATGAACCTTCGGGTGAAACAGGCTGTACGACTCATAAGCTAAACTATCTAGCCAATAAAATTATATATATATATATATATATATATATATATATATATATATATATACTTTTTTTCCCCATTCAAAGTTCTTTTATCTAAATGTTTATGTACAAAATGTATGAAACTTCCGGCGCTTAGTTTAAGAAAATATCAGTATACTTTGACAAAAGAACGAAAGTACGTAATTTTTCTTTATAACTTTATTCATGATTTTGAAATTATTGTCCATTCTTTTCTAAGAAGATCATAAAAGATTAATTCTTACTTTGTATACTATTTTTCCCTTTTAAGTTCTTTATCTCATCGTCTGTGTAATTTACAGGGCTGTACTTCGTTTGAGGACATAACACACCGAGGTTGTGACAAGAAATATAGTTTGCGAAAGTACGTGACTTTTCCTCATAAAATTATTCATGATTTTAAAAATTATTGTGCGTTAAGGTCACAGGGCCTGTGTAGAATTATTCATCCTGTGTATAGACTTACGGTATAGTCTATGGGATTTATACGATTTCTTCTTGGGCTGCCTGGTCTGCGGCGAGGAAAACTGGATATTTTAGCTAGTAAGGAAATTAAACAAAATCTAAGGAAATCCTGGCCCTCATTATTTTAAGGAATTGCAATTTTGATTTATGGAAGCACTGTATCAAACATGGAAATGTTTTCTTTTAGCTTTCACCCCCCCCCCTCCCCTCTCTCTCTAAATCTTGCTTTTTTTCCTCGTTGTTTCTCTCTCCCCCCCCCCCCCCCCTCCGGCACAGAAGGAACATGAAAATGTGATAACTGTTTTTTTGCAGTCGTAGGGTGCGGACGTCAGCGAGTGAGCTCTCGATTTCCGAAGATTCGAAATATGATATAGAGGACTATATTCTAAGTCATTTTGAGTCATGCCTATTGGAGAGTCTTCCTATAACCTCAGATCATCCTCAGCAAAATCTGCAGGAAAACAAACTCAGAAAAAGGCGATATCAACGACTTCAAAATCGTGTAAAACCGCCTCTGCCAGCGCCAGGGGGTCGTTTCATCAAACCGTCATATAACGACAAGATCAGCGACATCTCGACGCTGTCGCTCAACTTGTCCGCTAACTGTTTCACAAAGCCGTATTTGCGAAGATCAGCGACAACTTCCCTGACAAGTGACTTGTCGGTACTCCAAACCTGTCATATCTTTTTAGAACGCCATCACAAGCCAGCTTTTAGTTAGTCTATGGGCTGCGAAAAAAATGAAAAATGTAAGTTAAGAGAAAATTATTTCCTGATCTCCAAGCACATTTCTTTATCATTCTTTTCATCAAATAGTTTTACTTATGTTTTTATTATAATATTTTACAGACGAACAACATGTTCTTATGACCTCTTGACCCTCCAACAAGTAAATGAAATTAATATTTAGAATACCCACATCGGTCTACCATAAAAAAGGTGTCTAAAACGGAACAGTCTGTATATACAGACCAATTTAAACGACGACAATTTATCATGTATGTATTTTCCCTATATTTTTCCCTTTTCACGCAATCCTTTGATATAAATAATATTAAATGTATTTTTTTATAACTGAATATTAAGAATTGGGTCATAAAATATCTGAATTCAATCATTTTCTCTAAAGTTTACACGATTTGGGTCTTCTTTCCATAATTAGTCAATTACGGTATCCTCTTATTTACAAAATCTAGATTTGTACATCGCAAAAGCATCCTCGAGTTTTCTCAATTTTATAAATTCTAAAATGCCATAAGTAACACATCTTTTCATGAAAACGGGATGTTTGTATCATCAGTATTAATTTTCGCTGCCATTTTTGACATTTTGGAACAGTTTGGGGGAAAACTGAGCCTCTAAGTCTGTTTGGGTAATTGACGATAAATCCAATGGACTGTGATATAGACTATGTTTTTTAACCGCTGAGTATCGATATCATTGAGTTGTCGTTTATCATGGCTTCGTGAAACAGTTTGTCTAGTCCATGACATTTCCGTAGATCGCCGACAAAGTTATGACTGTCATGGAGTTGATTTGATGAAACGACCCCCAGGTACTCTACCGCACGCACTGGTAACCCAGCCCAGAATTCCCCGAGCAGCTTGCCCCGACATAGCACCAGCATGAATACCAATGCCGAAAGCTCGAGCACTCACGTGACCGCTGAACCGGCCAACGCCCAAGCACAAAGCCCCGGATCTACGTCTTCAGGTCAGCATGGTCAGTCTAGTGTACTAACAGAAATTAAAGAAATGTTCGCTAACTTATCAAAAGAAATGAACTCAAGGTTTGACAACGTCAGTCTTGATATGCGCATGATTAAAGTGGAAGTCAATGAAATAAGAAAAACGATACTAGACTTAGATAAATCGGTCAACTTTAACAGCAATAAGATTAAGGAGATTGAAAAGGAAGTTATCCCCAAAATGAAAGATGACGTGGATAGAAAAAACAAAAGCATTGAAGAGAAGCTAATGCTTCTTGAACTACACGACAGAAAACAAAATCTGTTGATGTACGGCGTCCCTGAAATAAAAAATGAAAATGTGTACTCTACGGTGTACGGAGTTATCTCCAACTTCCTCCAAATCCCACTTCCTGAGGCAGCTAAAACACCTATATAGTCAATGCGCATCGCCTTCCAGCTCCCAAGCGAGGTAATCCTGATGGGGCAGCGCCACCACCACGCCCCATTATCGTACGGTTCGCTTTTATGGAAGATCGCAATCGCCTACTGGATTCATTCGAAAAACCCAACCGCCAACGCCCTGCGGATCCCGGTAACCAACACGATCAACAAGCCCCGCGGCAACCCCAGCAGAATCTTCAACCCCCTCAAGCACCTGTGATTCGTTACGACCGCGTTACTATTCGCACAGATCTACCGCCTGAAATGAAGAGAGAACGCGGCCGTCTGGCTACACTGGCCTACAAGATTCGGGAAGAACACCAGCTTTCTACGAGGATTCGCATCAACGGGATCAATTTGTATCTACAGACCCGTAAGAAAGCAACGAATGGATCACCGCAATCGCCCTGGATCAACTGGGATGAATGATCGCTACCTCACTATTGAAGTTCACATCCTCACTGATGAGATGCAGATGTAAGTGATATAACCATCATGATTGTGGGTCCAATTTTTTGATTTCATGATAAATCTTAATCCCAAGTGCCTTATATCGCTAAACCCCTTCAACCTGTTCAACCTGATTGATTGCGACCATGGCTCACAATCTTCGCCGATTAGTTGAAGATGTTGGTTATCTATATTGTTTGTGGATCCATTCTACTCTCCAGAATATAATACTAAATATACGTAATGTCTAAACGGAGTCCGTCGTCATGAATGATTTTTCTCAGCGATGTTTTGTGTCTCACCGAAATTGATTTTTTTTTTCTTCTGCATATCAATGCCTATAATGACAGCAAAATAACAATAATAATATAATGAGCAACAAGAAATTGCGCGATTTCATGTGTATGATGTGAGTTAACCTAATGAACTCTCCGATTCAGGATCCAGATTTTGCTGAATGTTATCCAGAATTCTAAATCAACGCTCAACGGTTTCTCTCGTTCCTAATTATCGGTATTCAATGTTATTTTGCTTTATTACATATTCAATAATCAATATTTTTAACATAATCAGCAAGGGGTGTCATGTTTTTTTCCCTCTTTGCGTTAATTAGGAGAATATGTCACTTTTGTTCTTCGAACTTCTATATTGATAAACAAACGATAAGAATGCTGACTTGTTTTTCCATTACTCTAAGCAATGCATTCTTTGATTTAACCAATGCATTTGCCATGACTGAATTGTATTTTCCTATTGGGTAGTCTCTACATGTGATGACAACTATATTGTAACTTGTAACTCATAATAATATCAGCTTTATAAATCAGTGTATTTGTCTGCAATGAAAAGAATAGCCCTTTCCAGATCTTTGAATGTTTTTTTCTTTTTCTTTCTTTTTCCAAATAAACCATAATAGTTCATGTTCAGTGGGGGTTTTTTTCTCTTTTTTTTTTTCTGTTTTGAACGAACCTTCGTCTTGGAGTCTCGAAGGCAGACTCACGATGCTAATTTTTAGCCATTCATTTTGTACTGTTACTCTTAATACAGAGGGTCTTTGATTCACCTTTCATGCAGTTCCGATTATAATGATTTAGTTTTATGGCTGTTTCATGCGCTGATGTTATTGTGCACTGGTTCTTCTATTGTGTTGGTCGTAATATTGATTCTGAAATTTTAATTCTAAGCAACGCATTCCGTATTGAAATTAATGCATTTGCCATGATTGAAATGTATTTTCGCATTTTGCCCATGTTCTTTACATGTGATAACAACTACATTATAACTTCGGATCTATGTATTTTTCTGCAATGAATATAATAGCCCCATGCATTTCTTTGATTTTTTTCAAAAATAAACCAAAATAGTTCTTGTTCACTTGTCCTATGAACGAACGTCGGCTCACAGTCTCTAATTTGGGGTTGCCTTACGATGCTAATTTTTAGCCACTTTAATTTTGTACTGTTACTCTTAATGCAGATTGGTCATTGATTCACCTTTCATGCAATTCCGACCTTGTAATGAGTACGTTTTATGACTACAAATATTCTGATATTGTTATGCACTGGGTTCTTCTACTGTCATGATTGTGTTGGTTGAAATTTTGATTTTTTTTTTAAATATTCTTATTCTAGTAATGCATTTTTCAATGAAATTGATGCATTTGCCACGACTGAATTGTATATTTCCTATTTTGCACATATTCTCCATATTCGTTGTATAGTTTCCTGCAATGAAAAGAATAGCCCCATGCAGATCTTTAATAAAAAAAAAAAAAGAGAAAAGAAAAAGAAAAACTTTTTCATAATTTCTTTTTTGAGAAACTTTTTGTCACCATGTCATTAGCTTATTTTATGATGTCCTAAATTATGTATAGGCCTACTTTTTCTATTCTTGTGGCTCATACATTATTGGTTATGTAATTATGTCATTCTTTCCCTGTTACATCACTGCTTATCGATAGCGACGTATTCGTCTCTGGTATTGCATATAGTGTTCAACTCTCACTTGTACCAAAGAGTTTAAATACGAAGAGTGCTCAGTCCCGAAATAAAGCACGCGTATATATATATTGTGGTACATGTCGATCGGCCGAGAGGGAAGATTATAGTCTTTATCAAGATGTTTGTATTTTTTATTTCCTTTATTTTTTTCTTCTTTTTCTGTACATCGCTTTTGGTAAAGCCGTAAAGGGCATAATCTTGATATTGTCCCTTCAAATACAAACTTATGTCCCAAAACAGATAGGAATCAACATACTCTAACTGCACCATGGAGAGAGTTGGGAGGGGGAGCTAGGAGAGATGTTTGTATTTTTGTTAATTTAACAAAAATAATAGAAATTTCACAGCAAATAACTTTAAAAGTTATTTGCTGTGAAATTTCTATAAATATTTATGTGATGGGGGGGGGGGGGGTGAATGGTCCAAGCATGTTCCCTTATATTAAGCTCTATATGAGCAAACACTGCGATATCTGACGGGAATGTCGAGAAAAGTAAAAAAATAAAAAATAAAAATAAATAAAATGCCCATGATCTTTATTTTTCTAAATCAGAATATTTCATTTGATATCATGATTTATGTAAATTTTAGGGATTATAGACGTATATTGTAAATCTATGGCCTTATGTTAAAAGTCAAGACAGAAAAGGCTTTATTAAAATGAGATAGCGTGCGAGCAATTCCTTAAATACAATTCCTTAAATACCAATTAAGAGTGGCGTATCCAAGATTCTCTTCTTTTTTTTTTATTGGTGGCGTATCCAGGAATGCACGTGCCCTACGTGCCAGCCAAAACCAAATCTGACATATCTTATAGTTACACATCGAATGAAAGGAATTGTGTGTGCCCCCCCCCCCCCCGGCACAGAAGGAACATGAAAAATGTGACTTTTTTTTCCTTGCTTGTCTGAAAATTCAGAATAGACAGCATCTGATCATTTTTTGTTCGTCAGGTGTGAGCCCCCCCTTCCCCTGCATTCCTGGATACTCCACCAATATAAATAACTTACAGTAAGTTATTTGTAACATTCTGCTGTAGCAGTTTGAGACGACAGGCGAAGAAAACAGTATAGGGCTATTTTGAATTGAATTAACTAGTAACCAACAATAGTAGCTGATGATATAATTTATTTATTACCAGTCCTATTCTGTCTTTGTAGGAATATCCCATTCCTTTTGCCCCAGCCCCCTTTATCTCTCTCTCTCTCTCTCTCTCTCTCTCTCTCTTTCTCCCTTCCCTCCCCCTCTCACAGGCTTTCATTTTCTAATAATCTCTTATTCTCTTATTCTCTCTTACAACCGCCATTTGTAAAAATGACTCCAATAGAAATGAGCACAAAGTAATGATCTCTTATTGTTGTTGTTGTTGTTGTTGTTTTTGTTGTTGTTCAGTCTTTACATTAAAGAGATCGACCGCCAACACTATGCAATCCCATTTTTCACATCCATGACAGAATAGTAGGGGTGGATCCGGGGGGGGGGGGTGAATCGGCTGCGGCCCCCTTTTTGATACCCAACTGGTATACCTTAAGTACACAATAAAAATATAATTGCCTCCTTCATTGTGTACTTTTCCGGCTCTATACCCCCTCTTTTACAAAATCCTGGATCCACCCCTGGAATAGGAATTACATTCTCTTGAACTACAAACTATAGGCATACGCGGGCTCTTGTCTAAAACGTAAATAAAACTGGAATGAGCACCATTAGTTTGGGAGCCCATGAGGCTAACAATGTCGGTCTATTAATCCTCCGAGAAAACTTATAAAAAGGCCCATCCCGCAAGACTGACGTGACAGTCTCATACCGGTGGCGGATTTAGGGGGAGGGGGCAATCCTGGCCCGTGCCCCCATCTTTTGAAAGAAACTTATACATCATTTTGCCCCCTTTTAGAACTGATAACTTATTATTTATTTTTTTTATTTTTTATTTTTTGCTTGTCAGAGAATTATGGAGGAATACTGGATCCCATAAAATCTGATAACCACCCACTGAGCGACTTTTGGAGGGCTTGCGAGAAGAAAAAAATACGAATCTCCCTCTAAGCTGTTCCCCCGAAGTTGACAGCCCTGCATTTGCGTGCCCCTACCCCCTTTTTTTTTTTTTTTTTTTTTTTTTTACTGTATTCGCCCCTGTCATGGACTGTCAGTGTCAGACTCATTTGGTTCAGAAGCCCCCTCCAACTAGGGCCTACATTGTCGGTCTCTCGGGGCTGTCGGTCTCGTTGGCTGAAGCCAAACTAAACTGCGATCAGCAAACAAAAAACTTTGATGAGCCAAGTTTGAGGCAAGCAGACAGAGTTCCATCGGCAACGCCTCAACCTCGATCGGGATCGCAGAGGGGTAGACCCTAGCCATGCCGCTAGGGCTATATAGACACCTTCTCGGTCACTATTCAGCTCAGCTATTCTGCTTGCATAATCTAACATCTGTCATTTGGCTAGGCGTAATTCGGTAATAGAACATTGATTATATGAATTTATAAATTTTACACATTGAATTTTTCCTCTGGTCCGTTAGAAATATAATACTGGACTGGAATAATATAGTTAGAGTTTCTTCTTATCGGTTGGGCTGCGCTTGCCTTCGGGCGGACATATATCGTCTGCTAGCGCAAGATCTCATTGGATGTGGATCTCACGTGATGGACTACACGCCTATGTACACGCCCACCTTACGTCATCAATAACAACATACGGTTGAACGTGTGTAATACGACAACTTTTTTTTTTTTGGTCAAAAGCATGCATATTCCCGTTTATTTATGCGTAGTCTATTGGACTTATCGAGCCTTAAATATACCTTTTCAGAGCTTTAAATTTCATGTAAATCACGTTTTTCATAATTTCAAATATATACTATATGAATTAAAATCATTTCAAAATCCCTGTTTTCATGTGTTAACCTATGGCAGCTGGAAGGCCAAAAGCATGCATATTCCAGTTTATTCATGCGGGGTCTACTGGACTCATCGAGCCTTAAATATATCTTTTCAGAGATTTAAATTTCATGTAAATCACGTTTTTCATAATTTCATATATATACTAGATGAATTAAAATCATTTCAAAATCCCTGTTTTCATGTGTTAACCTATGGCAGCTGTAAGGCCAAAAGCATGCATATTCCAGTTTATTCATGCGGGGTCTACTGGACTCATCGAGCCTTAACTATACCTTTCCAGAGCTTTAAATTTCATGTAAATCACATTTCTTATATTTTCAAATAAAAACAAAGGGATTTATAATCATCCTAATATTCCTTGTTTTCACGTGTAAACCTATGGCAGCCGAGACTTTTTTTTGTCAAAAGCATGCATATTCCCGTTTATATATGCGGGGTCTATTGGACTCATCGAACCATAATTATATCTTTTCAGAGCTTTAAATTTTATGTAAATCACATTTTTTGTATTTTCAAATAAAAACTATGGGAATTATAATCATCCTAAAATTCCTTGTCTTCGCGTGTAAACCTATGGCAGGCGAGACTTTTTTTGGGTCAAAAGCATGCATATTCCCGTTTATATATGCTATGTTGGGAAAGCCTATGTTTGTCTGACCTGGCCGCGCCTGGTGTGGCTCACATTCCGGCCATGTAATTTTAAAAGCATTTCTCGGGAGGGTGTGATGGTCTGTCACTGTGTGACTCGCGAAAGAGGTCCATTCAATATTCATTGCTAAGGCTGTTTAAATTACATGTATTTTTTTTTTCTCAAACATAATAGTTATTTGGATTTTATTCATACCACTATTAGACCTAGCTCATCGCAAACGCTAATTTCAATCTTGTTTTCTTGTAGAAGTGAATACTCCCCTTATTGTTATTCGTACACGCTTCACTAGTTTATTCTCCTTTTATATTTGATTGTTAACTTTTTCTTCACCTGCCCTCCCAGTTGCAATGTGGTATGTTAACATATCCCTCATTTGGTAACAATGTATAGTCGATGATTTAAGCTTCCTTTCTCTCTCTCTCTCTCCTATAAAAATTCCTCAATATCTTTGTTATTTTTTAGCTCAGTGCTGATAGCCTCTTGTCAATGACGTCACAGCCTTTAGATTGCCTTAAGTTCAGTATGCCAACAGAGATTCTTTGTATGTATCTATTTTCTCCACTCTCATCATGTGTGTGTTTCCTCCAATCATGTTTGTTTTTGGTTATCACTTGTCTTATATTCGTATTCCATTTCCATTTCCATCGATTTTTCTTTCTTCTTGCTGCATGTGGATGCCGTACATTTCCCTGTCTTCTATTTTATCTTCTTGATAGCGCCAATGCTTCTTTAGTATACAGTTTTTATCCTTTCCGCCGAATGTCAAAGATGATAGATTCATTTTAAACCATGATGTCAAGCTCATACGATAGGCAATCGCTGCCATGGCATAGGCTTAGTGATGACGATTTCTTTGATTTACATAGACCTATCTATACCGATGATGCATCTCACACTTCTGCTCATTCTTATGATAATCTTGTTATGGATAGCATCAACTTTTCATCTGAAAACTTGGAATTCGATTTTGATTTTGATGACCCAGCTCAACGTAGGATTACTAACTATATAACTATTAACCAACTTTCTAATGTATCAAATGATTTTAATAATAACACATTTTCCTTGCTTCATTTGAATATAAGAAGTTTGAATAGGCATTTTGATGACCTTCTTTCACTTGCTGATAAACCTTTGTCAAACCCTTTTTCCTTGATTGGCCTCACAGAAACTTGGCTAACTTACGATTCAAACCACTCCTATATCAATGATTATGAGTTTATCAATAAAAATAGGCAAGATAGAGTTGGTGGTGGAGTTGCCTTCTACATTCTTAAATCACTTAACTACACCATTTTGCATGAAATTTCTGTTTGTAATACTATTGTTGAATCCCTTTTTATTGAAATTGCGGTTCCTGGTAACAAAAATATCATTGCTGGTGTTATATATAGATCCCCCAGCTCAAATGCTCAAGAATTCCTTCAATATTTGTCAAATTTATTACGAAATGTCAATCTTGACAATAAAGACTTTTTTCTGATGGGAGTTTTAACATAGACTTACTGAACCATGAACATCACAATGTTTCTCAAGAATTCCTTGAATTAATTTTATCTGCCTCTTGCTTGCCACTCATTTCTAAGCCAAGGCGTGTTGCAAATGCATCTGCTACTTTTATTGACAATATTTTTTCCAATGTTATCCCACATCCTGATTCTTATATTATTCTATCGGACATAACTGATCATTATCCTATTGCAATGCACTATCCGCTGGGTCAGTCTGTTTATAGCAATGGTTCTTCAACTTATAGGCGTAAAGTCAATGCCGAGAGTTTGGCACGTCTTGGAATTGACCTCGAAAATACCGATTGGTCGCGGGTATACACCGACGAAGACGTTAATAGTTCATATGAAACCTTTTCCAATTTATTGAACGAACAGTTGGACATTAATATGCCTAAACAAAAGATAAAAACTAATTATAAGAAAACACCTAAACTCCCTTGAATATCTAAGTCTATTCTACGCTCAATTAATCGGAAAAATAATCTCTTTTATAAATACAAAATAAAAGGTACTGAAAAAGCTAAAGCAAAGTATACATCTTACAAAAACACATTGACTCGAATTATTCGCCTAGAAAAGAGAAAATACTTTATAAGTCGTTTAGAAATGTTTAAACATGATACACAAAATACTTGGAAAGTTATCAAACAAGAAATGAACTTGGGTAATAAAAGATCTGAAGTTAATAGAATCAAGTATAACGATGAAATTGTTGAAGACTTTAAAGATATAGCCAACATATTTAAAAATTACTTTTCCTCTATCAGCAATAATCTCGCAAAAAACATTCCCCCATCTAACAGAAATTATGCGGATTTTTTAGGCCCTTCCAATCCAAATTCTATTTTTTCCTCCCGACGAATAGGCAAGAAATCATTAATATTGTCTCCAATTTACAGAATAAGAAAAGCTCTGGCTATGATGGAATTAATAATGTTATATTAAAAGCCATGATTCCTTTTATTGTAGATCCAATGGTCCATATCTTTAATCTTTCATTGTTGCAGGGTAAATTCCCAAATTCTATGAAACTGGCAAAAATTATTCCGTTATTCAAAAAAGGTGACAACCTGGAAATAGGTAACTATCGTCCAATCTCATTACTTTCTTCTTTTTCCAAAATTTTGGAAAAAATAATTTTCACTCGAATGATTTCTTTTCTGAAGAGATATGATATTCTTTCTAACTTCCAGTTTGGTTTTAGGGAGAAACACAGTACTGTTCATGCTCTAATGTCTTTCGTTGAGAAAGTTGCCCATTCAATTGACTCTTCATCTCACACTGTAGGTATATTCCTGGACTTCTCCAAGGCCTTTGACACGATTAATCATGAAATTTTACTTTATAAACTTTCTCATATTGGTGTCCGTGGAAAGGCCTTGGAGTGGTTCAGGAGCTACCTTTCTAACAGAAAACAATATGTATTCTTAAATGAACATGGATCTGATTTTAGAGATATTACTTGTGGTGTCCCACAAGGGAGCCTGTTAGGTCCGTTATTGTTTATTCTTTATAAAAATGATTTTCATAAATCAGCCAACTCCCTGTCATTCATTTTATTTGCCGATGATTCAAATTTATTTTTTTCTCACAGTGATCCAAATGTTCTTGTCGATGTTATTAATACAGAGTTGCGGAACATATTAGACTGGATAAGAGCTAACAAGTTATCCCTAAATCTTTTGAAGACGAATTACATTTTATTCAGCAATTCTTTAGTTTCATTACCAACTGATATTATTTTTGACAACACCCCTCTAAAACAAGTCTCTCATACCAAATTCCTGGGTGTTTTAGTCGACAGTAAACTTTCCTGGAAATTGCACATCGATAATATTTGTAAAACTATCTCTCGCAATATTGGTATTATTAGTAGACTTAGATTACACCTACCACAATCATCTTTGCTTATGCTTTATTCATCCCTTATTTTACCATATTTAAATTACGGTCTTTTAGTTTGGGGAAACACGCATCAAACATTGCTGGAAAGAGTTTTGTTATTACAAAAGAAAGTTATCCGTATTATCTGCAATGCCCCTATACGCGCCCATACGGATCCTCTTTTCTTTGAACAGAACATTTTAAAAATTAAAGATCTCTACTTATATCAGCTTGGTGAATTTATGTTTAAATACAATTGTGGTACTCTACCATGTGTGTTTCATGATATGTTTCTTAAAAATCGTACAATTCATAAATATCCCACTAGACAATCAGATGAATTTCATTTACCTCTTTTGAGAACACTTTCCGCTCAAAATACATTTATTTTTTAAGGACCTAAATTTTGGAATACTTTGCATATCGATTTGAAAAATTCCCCTTCACTCGCAGCATTCAAAAGAAAACTTAAAATTATCCTATTGATTCCATACAATACTTAGCTCCATTTGTGGTATATAGACCGCCTCTACATAAGATTATACAGAAATTGTTTTATTCTTCAAAAGATTTCGTCACCACTCGCCTACTCTTAGTTGTTTTTGCGCTCTCAATTTTCATTACGTTTGCTTACAATTGCCTACGGTAACCTTTATTTAATCCACTTGCGGACCATTTCTGTCCCTTTTCTCTCCTCTTTCTCGCATTCACTCTTCCCTCATCATTTTGGTACACTGTGTTTGTCATTTTTGGGGTACTTTTTTTTTTCTTTCTCTCTGTTGGCCACTACGCTTCTTATTTTTTATTATGTAATTTACAATTCCTAATTACTGTTATTTGAGGGGTCCACAATTTACAAGCTCCGCTTCTCAGTGCACCTCTCCATTTCCAACAAAACAGATGATTTGCCTTAGTTTATAATTGCAATACTAATTTATCTATTTACTTTGAAATATACACTTTTAATATTTTATATTGCATGCATTCTGTTCCAAATGTTTAATTCCCACAATATTTGTATATTGATTTTGTATTTATTTTGTTGGAAATGAGAAAAAATAAAAAACTGAAAACTGAAAAAAAAAACTGAACTGTCTGAAAATTCAGAATAGAAGGCATCTGATGATTTTTTGTTGTTGTTGTTTTGTTTGTTCGTCAGGCGTGAGCCCCCCTCCCCTCCCCAGCATTCCTGGATATGCCACCAAAATAAATAACTGACGGTGAGTTATTTGTGATATTCTGCTGTAGCAGTTTGAGACGAGGCAAAGAAAACAGTATACGGACTTACTTCGAAGGCCTCACCAGCGCAATAGGGCCTAATGGCTACCAATTGTATGAAAAGGGGAGAAAACGGCCTCCGTATTTTGAATTGAATTAACTAGTAACCAACAATAGCAGCTGATGATATAATTTATTTATTATCAGTCCTAATCCGTCTTTGTAGGAATATCCCATTCCTTAATTTGCCCCCCAGCTCTCTTTCTCTCTCTCTTTCTCCCTTCCCTCCCCCTCTCACAGGCTTTCATTTTCTCATACTCTCTTATTCTCTTATTCTCTCATCCTATCTGTAAAAATGACTCCAATAGAAATGAGAACAAAATAATGATCTATTGTTTTTTTGTTGTTTGTTTTTTTTTTTGTGTGTGTGTGTTTTTGTTTGTTTTTTGTTTGTTTTTTGTTCAGTCTTTACATTTAATGAGATCGACCGCCAACAGTATGCAATCCCATTCTTCACACCCATGACAGAATAGCAGGGGCGAATCGGATCCGGGAGGGGGGAGGGGGCGAATCTGCAGCGGCCCCCCATTTGAAACCCAACTGGCATACCTTAAGTACACAATAAAAAAATTGCCTCATTAATTGTGTACTTTTCCGGCTCTGTGCCCCCTCTTTTACAAAATCCTGGATCGCACCTGGAATGGGAATTACATTCTCTTGAACTACAAACTATACAGGCATACGCGGGCTCTTGCCTAGAATGTAAATAAAACAGGATCGAGCACCATTAGTTTGGGAGCCCACAAGGCTATATAATGTCGGCTACCCTCAGAGAAAACTTGTAAATTAAAGGCCCACCCTGCAAGACTGACGTGACTGTCTCATGGACCAGTGGCGGATTCCCTGGCAATCCCGGCCCGTTCCCCCCCCCCCCCCTTTGAAACAAAATTATACGTCATTGGGCCCCCTTTTAGAACTGATAATTTTATATTTTTTTATTTTTTTGCTTGTCAGAGAATTATGGAGGAAAACTGGACCCCATAAAATCTGATACTCCCCCCCCCCCCCCACTGAGAAACTGTTGGAGGGCTGGCGAAAAAAATTCTCGTCAACCCCCCCCCCCCCCCCCCCTAAAAGAGACGTTTGGAGTGCTGGCGAGAAGAAAAAAATACGAATCTTCCTCCAAGCAGTTCCCCAAAGTTGACAGCCCTGCATACGCCCCTGTCATGGACTGTCAGTGTCAGACTCATATCCATAATAGGGTTCAGAAGCCCCTTCCTACTACATTGTCAGTCTCTCGGGGCTGTTGGTCTCGTTGGCTGAAGCCAAACTAAACGACGATCAGCAAGCAAAAAAACTTTGATGAGCCAAGTTTGAGGAGAACACCTTTGGCAAAACAGACCGAGTTCCATCGGCAACGCCACCACCTCGATCGGGATCGTAGATCGCAAAAAAATGTAGGTGTTGCTAGGCATGTAGCCAGGGGGCGGTAGGGCGGTCGCCCCTCCCCCCAAAAACCCCACCAGAGCGAAAAAGCGGGAGGGGGGGGGGGTGGGTAGTGAGAGAGAAAAAGCCTAAAAAGGCTCTATACGAGCCGTTATCTTTCTATCAAATTTGCTTAAACGTCAGAGCTTCGCGCGGGAAGGGGGAAACTCCCCCCTCCTTCCACCCACCCCTGTTACACACTTTGCAGTATTGCTTCCAAATAATTGAAAAGGAGGGCGTCGATAGAACTATAACTTTCCGCCTAAAAATATGTTTGCTATGAGCCGTTATCTTTCTCTCAAATTTGCTAAAACGTCAGAGCTTTCGCACTTCGCGCGGGAAGGGGGGAACCTCCCCCTCCCTGCACCCACCCCTGTTACATAATATACAGTGCAGTATATATATTGCGTCCAAATAATTGAAAAGCAGTCCGGGCGTCGAACTAACTTTCCGCCTAACATATATGTCTTGAAATGAAATCCTGGCTACGCGGTTGGATGTTGCCATGTAGTGAAACCTCGTCTTTTAGCATGTTTAGAGTATACTAGAAAGCTGATCGCAATACCACAAATGTAATTATCGTGATTATCGGAATATTCCCCCCCCCCCCCCGATAGATGGAAGCTACCATCTTCCCCCTTTCTACTACCGCCTATGATAGACGGCTAGGGTTCTAAATATTAAGAAGCATTGCCATAGGCGTAGCCAGGGGGAAGGAGGGCACTGCCCCCCCCCCCTTCAGCCCCGAAAAAAAAAAAAAAATGCGAGAGCCAAAAAGCGGGAGAAATGAGACAAGAAAGCCTAAATAGGCGCTACGAGCCGTTAACTTTCAATCAAAATTTGCTTAAACGTCGAAGTTTTTCCCTGCACCCACACCTGTTACATACAGTAAAATATTGTGTCCAAATTATTGAAGAGCAGTCAGGGCGTCGATCTATAACTTTCCGCCTAAAAAAAATTGTTTGCTGTTATCTATTTCTCTCAAATTTGTTAAAACGTCAGAGCTTTTGCGCGGGAAGGGGGAAAGTCCCCCCTCCCTGCAGCCACCCTTGTTACAGTGCATTATTGCGTCCAAATAATTGAAAAGCAGCCGGGCGTCGAACGAACTTTCCGCCTGAAAAAAGTGCTACGAGCCGTTATGTAGTAAATGGGTACCTGGTAGGAATTTATTCCTTGAATGCTTTCAGCGTCTTATAGGGCAGCTGGGCTAAAGCCAACAGGGTAATAATACTACTTCGGCGCTTAGAAACATTGTATTAAGCGCAATATAAATGTTATATATTATTATTATTATTATCTTTCTCTCAAATTTGCTATAAAACGTTAGAGCTTTCGCGCTTCGCGCGGGAGGGGGAAACTCCCCCTCTCTGCACCCTCCCCCCCCCCCCCCGGGGAGCACGCTTTGCTTGCTTGTCACCAATTTGGTACGCTTCGTGTTCTCACAACCCCAAAACCGAAAATGAAATCCTGGCTACGCGGTTGGATCCTTCACGCTGCCCCCCCCCCCCCCCCCATTGAAAAATCCTGGCTAGGCCAGTGAGCATTGCATCTAGATACGAGGGATCATACATAGCGACAGAGTGAAAGAAAATGCTGAAGTTTGCATTTTAAAGCACTAACAAGCTTATTATGCATTGTTAAAATGCGAAATCATTTTCGCATTTGGGGCTTGAATGGTTGGAGGCCCTAGAACTATCACAGAACTCCTTGCTCATACTAGACATGAGCTCACAATATTGTGGCAAATCATCTGGGAATCGACGGATGAGGATAGGATAGACATTTGTTTGAGATTCAAAATGTGGATTTCACTCTTTTCACGTTTTTTTATTATTACGTACGTACGTAATAAATACGTACATTCCTACTTTGCAAATGTAGATCGATATATGGATGGATTATTACGTACGTACGTAATAAATACGTACATTCCTACTTTGCAAATGTAGATCGATATATGGATGGATTATTACGTACGTACGTAATAAATACTACGTACGTAGGTAATAATTATCATGTACTTACGTAATTATCGCGTACGTTCGTAATAATTATTACGTACGTACGTAAATTATTACGTACGTACGTACGCAGTAATATTACGTACGTACGTACATAGTATTTTTAATTTTTTTTTTTACGTCGTCCAGTTGGCCCTTCTGGGGCTTTGTAGTTGACAGAATGATGTCGAAAAATCTCAAATTTGGCAATATCGTGAAATAGGCCCGCTTCAAAAATTTTCTAAGTTTTTTAGGATTAGGGATTAGGATTTAGGGTTAGGCAGTGGCGTACCCAGGATTTTTTACAGGGGAAGCAAATCTTGCCAACTGTCAAATTCTGCTTGGAGGGAGACCCGTATTTTTTTCTTCTCGCCAGCCCTCCAAAACTCGCTCAATGGGGGGGGGGGGGGGGGGGGACAAAAAAAATTTCTCCAGCCCCTCAAAAAGTAGCTCGGGGGGGGGGGGGGGGGAGGTTATCAGATAAGATAAAAAAAAAAAAATTCTGTCAAAAGTTGTCAGGGGGGCACTCTGAACCCCCCCCCCCCCTTGGGTACGCTAGTGGGGTTAGGGTTAGGTTTTGGGTTAGGATTCGGGTTAGGGTATGGTGGGGCCTATATCATGAATATGCCTCAAATTTTTGGTAGAGATCGGCTAGCGCGGCGCGGCCCACTATATTGAGATTATAATTATAATTATACCCCGCAGAAAATAGTGCTATTCCTGTCATAGTCTGGTTCACTATGTAAGAAAATGGGCTTTCGTTCAAAATTTTTGGAGATTAGCAAAACTATACATTTTAATAATCGTTAGAACATGGGAAATTCAAAAATTGATGTTGGCATTTGCACAAATCACCGGCATAGTGGCTATTTTGGATTTTCAAAATGGCCGCTATGTGTAACTCGTATTGAACAAATTAGAAGATATTTTTTTTTTAACAGAACCTCATCTTACCATGTATGTATCATCATATTAAAGGGCATTAAATTTTCTACAACATAATACCACATTTAATGGGTTTGGTGATGATTTGCGATATAATTCTTGGCCAAGAATGTGATTGTTTACATAATTTTTTACAAATATGAATTTCTTCAAAATACGTATTTCTCATTATTTCAAAAGTTATTTTTACTAATTAGTTCAAACTTTTCAGAAAACTGCCCATATGTACGGTTAATATCATATAAAAATTACAAGTCCATTGCTTATCAAACAAAACAGATATAGCGCTCTAAAGTTGACACTTTGATATTAGCTAAAGTAGAGAATCGATAACAAAAGTGGTTACTAAGTGCTGCCTTCTCCCTGACAATGGTAACATTGGGAGACGTGAAATGGATTATTTCGGTAGTACATGCTATTGTCATGCAGATGAATATTTTAATAGGAAGTGTGATGTCAGATGATTCAGTACGATCATATTTTAGTGATATACAATTGTTTATAAGTTCCCGTTGCTATGATACAAATGTGCCTAATAACCGATGATATGTGTTGAGAAATAAAAAGGCTAACTGTCCAATAATAATATGAGGAAACCATGGTTTTAACTGATAATCACGATTCACACTCCAACACACGTATTTACTAGATTATAGGGTACAGAACTTGCACCCCTACATGTCCATGCCTTCCCCTCCCCCTTTCTGTTTTTAAAACGAGACAAATTGGTACAAAGTAATATTCATAAAGTACTTTGGATAATGGTAAAAAAAATCAATGAGCCTTGACAAATCATTAAAATCTCATGGTTACTGGAAAAATATCTGCCAATGCCTTACCCTTCTTGCCCCCACCCCCTTCCCCTCTAAAATTTAACTTAAAATAGTACACGGAAGCAATTGAGGCCATCACATGGGACCTGTATTCACGTGATAGACAAGATTTACACTCTAAAACATGTAGATACTTGGTGGTGGGGTTCAAAACTTGCGCCCGCACCACCTCCCCCCTCCCCCCCCCCCCCCTCAGTTGTACAGGGAGGACATATTTATACCAAGCAGTTTTTACCATCAATCCAAGTCTGGTTGACCGCCAAAATTGGGTCCCCTGTAACATTTCCAAGCACTTTCAATATTAAAACGAGCATAGTCTTACGAGGTGGGAGGGTTGGGGGCTAGGGGCTGAAAGTAAAGTTTACATTCGGGCAAGAGGCGTCATTCCCCCCCCCCCCCCCCCCCCCCACGGCTCAGTTGTAGATAAAGTTCATCGGTTGGTCTCAATCAGCGCATTTCACGCCTATCTAAATTTTGACTTTCTTCATTTCAGCATTGCAAAAATGTTTTGCCACGAAAGATCCTTCTAAACTTAGGTGACGTTTTGAGTAAAAAGACAGTGATTTAACACAATATTTCTTGCTACCACTGTTTATCTTATTTTTAAAAAAATTGTCTTACCTAAGCTTTACTATTTACCTTAAATGGAAGAACTGAAAGCAAAAAAAATGTGACCTTTCGAGATTTTTTCTCTGTTTTTGTACAAAGTGGTTAAAACGCAGTATTTCTCATTCTATTTGTATATCTTTATTTCTCCTTATTTATGTTATTAAGCTTTTAATATTTACCTTAAAAAGCAGAACTGAAAGTAAATAAAGTTTTAAAAAACACACACAATATGACATGTAGGAAATGGCGTGATCCTACATGTTTATATTGTAATAGATTAGCCTAATTGGAGTACCCTAAAACTTCTTTGGGCCAAGTAAAGTATGTAATAAATATTTGTTGTACTTAGTTTGCACATGTTGGTCGACATATTAGAACAGGAAGTCTGTCTCTAGTTCGATACAGTATAATTGAGTAGTAGGTTACAATAATACAGCTAAAGAACTGCACTTGGTATTTAATTCAAGGGGTAGTTATCCGGGGGAGGGGTGGGGGGGGGGGGGGACTGACCAGTGATGATAGTCGATGGGAAAGTTCGTAGACTGAAAAACAAAAGTCGTTAAAAGTAACTTTATTCATTTGCATTCAATTGTTTTTCAACCATATATCTTGCTTTATAGGTCTGTTATTAGAGGGTCTTTTTTCTGAATCAATATTCAGATAGAAAAGGGATAATAAAAGAAGAAGAAATTACAAATTATCTACAAAGAAATGAAATCAAATTGCTGTTTTTCATTCAAATTGTACAAAAATATAAATTCTTGCCTGAAGAGAAGAAAATTAGAAACCAAAATATAGCATGACTGTATAATTTTTCTAAACTTGGTGTCAAAATATATGCAAGACTTCAAGGACAAAAGGCAGAACGTGGCATAGTTTCAGTTCAGAGACGCAATGAAATTTGTCAGAGGGCTCCTAGCGCCCCAAATGCTGAAAGTGAAGGAAGAATCAAGATTATAAGTTTATGTTAGCACCAAATATTTCCCTTATCAAGGAAACATAAGCATCATATTTCATGTAGTTTTTATGTTGACCATAGAGAAAGGGCAAAATATGCATTTTATGTCGGCCATTTTGAAAATCCAAGATGGAAGCCACATGAAGCGTTGAGATGGGAACTCTAATGACGTCACCAATGTTTTTCCTGACCCTGGAAACATAGTATTAGAATATTCCAATATGTTTCTAGGCTGCCTTGAAGCATAGATAGGGCAATATAATCTTTCATGGCGGTCAGTTTGAAAACCCCAAAATGGCCGCCATATGCGATGAAGCGTTGGGAGTAGAAGTCTAGTAATGTCACAGATTCTTTTCTCGACCCAAGAAACGTAGGATTAGCATATTTCATTCAGTTTCTACGTTGAAAAGAAGCCGACGTAGGGGGAAAAATGTATTTGTGGCGGCCACTTTGAAAATTCAAAATGGCCACCATGTCCAATGAAGCGTTGAGATCAAGTCGGAAGTTTAATTATGTCACTAATCGTTTTCCTGACCCAGGAAACAAAGTACTAGCATATTCTGTTAAGTTGCTATAGGTTGACTGCATATATATATATATATATATATATATATATACATATATATATATACATAATTATATATATATATATATATATATATATACATACATACATACATACATATATATGTGTGCCATTTTTAAAATACAAAATGGCCGCCGTGTGCGATGAGGCATTAAGATTAGAAGTCTAATTATGTGACCAATTGTTTTATCGACCAAGAAAAGGATTAAATATTTTTGCTAAGTTCCTATATAGGTTGACCAGAAGCAGAGATAAGGCAACTTACATATTACACGTATGCCATTTTGAAAATCCAAAATGGCCTCCATATGCGAGGAAGCGGTAGAAGAAGATGTCTAGATGTCACCATTTGTTTTCTGCACCCATAAATAGTAGGACTGGCCCATTTCATTACGTTTATACCTTTAAAAGAAACCGAGATAAGGCAAATTATGTATTTTATGGCGGCCATTTTGAAAATCCAAAATGGCCACCAAGCCGGTCTTTGTGCAAATGCCAACATCATTATTTTGCTTATCCATGCTCTAACGATTCCGAAAATGTATAGTTTTGCTAATCACCAAAAACTTTAATTGAACAAAAATATATAGTGAACTTGACTAGAAGGCAGCCGTTGGCTTTATTTCTCTGTTTTAGCAAATATCAAAGTGTGAACTTTAGAGTATGATGGGGGGACCTAAAGCTACGCACTTTATTTCCGGCAGCTAAAAAGTCCCCTTTCAATGATTTATGCGAATTTCTTTTATATATCTTGGGCCTTCATATTCTTAAATTAAATTCCAGAGAAAATTACGACGGACAAATGTCAATAACATTAATTTTCAAGTCGATGTCGATACCCATGTCGAATTTGGTCCAAAAAATGAAAGGGTCCTAAAGCTACGCACACGTACACGTAATAAATGAATGGTAAATAAAAAATGTTTTTTACTCGGTGACTACAATGTTAATCTCTTAAAGTATGATACGGAAATATTTGTACAAACTTTTATGGATGTACTACTAACTGCTGGTTTTCTTCCATTGATTACTAAGCCAACTAGAATCTTCGGCAAATCGGCTACTCTCATTGATAACGTATTTACAAATGCACGTTGTACCATTTCTTCCGGTATAATTCTTTCAGATTTGTCAGACCATTTTCCTATTTTCTCGCATTTTGAAATTAAAAACATCTCTGCATTGAATACAGAAACTATTAATAGCCAACGTGATTTTTCTCAAAATAATATGAATCTTTTCAAAGAAGAGCTTGGAAAGGTTGATTGGTCTGTAATTTACAGTATACACAATGCTAGTGAAGCTAGCCTTCGATTCTTTTATGAATATTGTTTCTTCTAAAATGAATAGCAGTTTCCCGGTAATACAAAAGAAGCATTCTAACTATAAAAAGATTCCAAAATGCCCTTGGATCACTCCAGGCATTTTACGCTCAGTTAACAGGAAGAATAATCTTTATCTAAAAACAATCTCAAAACCATGTGATAAGAACAAAAAGAAGTATACTGATTACAAGAACCTACTTACAGGTGTACTTAGAAGATCCCAAAAAATGTACTTTTGTAACCAGTTTGACCTATACAAAACAGACGTACAAAATACTTGGAAAATTATTAAGAATGTTTTACAAGACAACCAAAAAAAGTGTTCGGTTTCAAAAATAAGTTTAGATGGGGAAATTATTGAAAACCCTCAAAGATTGTCAAATGCATTTAACGACTTTTTTTGCCGGTATTGGCCCAAATCTTGCCAGTATCATTCCTGACTCTTCTAATCATTTCACAGATTTTCTTAAGGATCCTAACCCTAACTCAATATACTTTTCACCTACAGACGAGACGGAGGTTGCAGGTATAATTCATGAGTTAAAGAATAAACATAGTTCAGGGCATGATACCATTAGTAATGTTTTAATTAAAAAAAACTTTAAACGAAATTGTTAAACCCCTGACTTATATTTGCAATTTGTCCATCTCTACTGGAGTTGTCCCTACAGCTATGAAATTAGCTCGAGTTATTCCTGTTTTTAAAAAAGGAGACAATATGATGTTAGGAAATTACCGACCAATATCGTTGTTATACATGTCTATCTAAAGTTTTGGAGAAAATTGTTTTTGTACGTACAACTAAGTTTTTAAATGCGCACGAATTATTATACCAGATGCAGTTTGGGTTTCGTGAAAAACATTGTACTACACATGCATTGTTGACAATGCTTAATAAGATTACTAGTGGGATTGACAGGTATGAACACACTGTTGGGGTGTTCCTGGACTTCTCCAAGGCTTTCGACACAATTAATCATGATATACTACTTTATAAACTCAGTTATTATGGAATCAGAGGAATAGCCTTGGAGTGGTTCAGGAACTACCTCCTCAATAGGCAACAGTATGTTTCTATTATAACGTCGACTCTAACTTTAAAAATGTAACCTGTGGTGTCCCACAAGGTTCTATTTTGGGCCCGCTTCTTTTTCTTGTCTATATAAATGATTTTTATAAATCCTCAGATGTAGTTTATCATTTATTCTTTTTGCGGATGACTCTAATATTTTCTTTTCCCACAAAGACCCACATGTTTTGATTGCCACAATCAACCAAGAATTAGAACGAGTTTCTGAATGGATCAAAGCCAACAAATTATCACTCAATCTGCAAAAGACCTACTACATGGTCTTTAGTAATATCATAAATGAGCTTCCAGGTAACGTAGTTTTTGATCATACAAATATACAAAGAGTTCTAAACACTAAATTTTTGGGAATCACTATTGACGATAAGCTATCGTGGAAAGATCACATAGATAACATCTGTAAAATCGTTTCTAGAAATATTGGTATAATAAACAAGGTCAAATTTTACTTCCCAACTCGTATACTTTTAAATTTGTATTCCACACTGATCCTTCCACATTTAAACTATGGTATAGTAGCATGGGGCAGTTGTGCTGACTATCAGTTAAATAGAGTTTTACTTTTACAGAAAAAAGCTCTGCGTGTTATATGTCATTCGGATTACCGAGCGCACACCGTTGCACTCTTTCATAAACATAACATACTAAAGATAAGCGATTTATATAGCTATAATCTTGGAATATTTATGTATAATTTAGATAGAAACGAACTTCCCGATGTACTTTATTCAATATTTTCAAAGAATCTCAATATTCATCAGTACCCTACTAGGTCTGCCGGGCTTTTTCATCTACCAAGAACGAGAACCCTGATTTCAAATAAAACGTTTATATTTACTGGGTCAAAACTCTGGAACTCTCTCCCAGATCCAATCAGAAATAAAGGCACACATTTTAGTTTCAATATAGAGGGTTTAAAAAACTTTTACTTCAAAAGTACAGTTCATCTCGGAGTTAAAGTCACTCTCTTCTTTTTTTCTAGTGCAGTTCTGCCTTTGTTCTGTCTTGTTTTTCTTGATTTTTGCCTGTCTTTTTTTTCTTCTTTCCCCTTTTTCCCCTTTTCTTTCTTTCTTTTTCTTGTTTTGTCCTGTGTTGTCCTGTCCTGGTTTTGTCCTGTTCTGTCTTGTCAGTTTCTTGTTTTTCTTGACTTTTGTTTATCTTTTTTCTTCTTTCTTTCCTTTCTTTCCTTCTTTGTCGTGTTTTGTCTTGTGTTGTCCTATCCTGGTTTTACCCTATCGTGTCTTGTTCTGTTCTGTCTTGTACTATCTTGTCAGTTTCTTGTCCTCTGAGTTCTGTCTTGTCATTTGTTCTTTAATGTACAGCACCTTGCTATGAAAATTTTCATCATTATTGATACAGGATTTATGACTATTTAATTAATTATTTTGTTATGAGAGATATGCCAATATATATATATATATTTCAAATATGTATTTTACTTTCAATCTTCCATGTTATAAAAGATAATTATGTTAATGTTATATTTATTCTTGGGAACCTACACAAACAAGCTATGCTTTCCAGTAGGTTCCTTTTTCATTTCATGATTTTGTACTTTGTAAATCATATTGTTTTGTATTTGGAAAAAAAATGAAATGAAATAAATCTTGCATCAGTCAATCAATGCAAATCTTGATTTTTAAGCTGACTGAGGTGAATTTCATCCAGATTTGCAAATAGTGATAATATCACCAGAAATAAAGGAAAATTGTTCATTCTTTTTGGCGAATGTAAATGATAATCTCGTTGCTCAGTCACACCAAAAGTTTGGCGCACTGAACGCGTCGCATTGCGCGTATTTGCGGGGTGCGTAGCTTAGGACCTGCCGTAGCTTCAGGACCTCTTTTTTGTTACATGTAGATAAGCAATGAACTTGTAATTTTTATATGATATTGACCCTATATATGGTTGATTTTCTGTAAAGTTGGACGGTCATTAGTGAAATGGACTTTTGAATATGGAGAAATATGTATTTTGAAGCAATTCATATTTTTGGAAAAAAAAAATGATGATAAAATCACATTTTCTGCACAAAATTGTTATACAAATCATGACGAAACCCATTGATTGTGGTGTCATGTTGTAGAGAATTTAATGCCCTTTAATATGCTACCACAAAAATGATAGAATGAGGTTATGTTACAAAAATATCTTCAAATTAAAGTGTCCAATACTAGTTACATATGGCGGCCATTTTGAAAATCCAAAATGGCTGCTCGGTCAGGGTTTTGTGCAAATGCCAACATCATATTTCGGATTCCCCATGTTCTACCGATTCCAAAAATGTATAGTTTTGCTAATCTCCAAAAATTTTGAACAAAAATACATAGTGAACCTGCATATGAACTATATCACCTTGGAATCCATCATAGCTCATCAGCTGATCAGCTAGCTTGCGCTCGCTTGCGCTATAGCTAGCTAGCTAGCTATAGCGCTAGCTAGCTACAGTATCTCTCTTGTGCGCGCGCGCATACATTATGCAATTAGCATGCAAAGCGCAAGCAATGGTCGACTGACGTTCGTTACCTTGTTCACACCAACGTTATTATGTTGATTTTCATCATTCTTCTCCACTTTGGTCTGAAAGTTTTAAATATATCTGCAGCCATAGCAGGTAAGGCTTAGAAAGTCGTAATAATATAGATTGGTATGTTTTTGTTTTTTTTGTCTGGCATAATCGTTTGATTTCAATATGATCATGATGATTGTAGTAATTCAATGTTTTGTCAATGTCATGTTTGTCTTTTGATTGACTGTGTGAATGTGTGTGACCACCCATAGGCTTAGCGACTGTAATAAAGTCGCAGCCGACAGTCTGAGCTGAGCCAATGCAGACTCATGCAGGACTGGAGATCTATACAAATTTCCCTATAAAAAATTAACATGTTATTATTGGAGATAACCTCGCACTCTGTGCCTTCATAATCATACTGTGAGCAATTGCCTCCTATAGTAAGTGTGTGATATCTTGCACATATATCATGTATATGCACTCATAGCCTGCATAGGCCCTTGCCTATGTAGGACTGTGTCCAACATTCACTGTTGCAGCTGTCAAAAACAGACAACAAAATTGCTGTAAGCAAGATTTGATTTTCTTAAATTGGCTAGATTTCCTGATTTAGGGACTCTTCAACTCGTACTGTGCCACAAATTTGGGGATTCAGAATTGAAAGTGAAATTTTAAATAGATCTAATTATTTTCCTCTCATGTAGGCCTATGAGTATGAATGATCTAGATCTGGACTGGAAAAAGGCCTGCTGATACACAAAAGCTATTGAAGCCTATTCACCAGTAAAAGCTAGTCTGGAGTACAAGGTTATCTTCAGATAAGCTTGTATATGTATAAGTAGCACATATGTGTGCGGCAGAGGAACAAGATCACTGATCAAAAACAACGAAGAATGCGGTATATAAAACAAATGTTGACCATAGTTTTAACTGTGCCCCTCAAAGCAGTCAGCATTTAATAGAGTCTGTTAAATCATGAATACGGTATGATTAGAACTTACCAATTTGTTTTGTTACCTTGGCTTTGGACAGTAGACATGGTAGAGGTGCACAACCGATATTGGAGACTATTTCCTATTTGTTGTTGTTATTGGTTTGATGGCGACAGCGTTGTTACTACGGTGGTCGGCGCCGGTCAGAACCTTCCACCACTCGAAATTTCCGACCGGCACTCAATGCAATATCACACCCGCCTGCCCGGCACTAATTTCCCCACTGACAAAGAAAAAATACTATGATTTTGACCTACGAACATGCAATTGTGGTTTAAGCCAGCAGATTCAATGAAAAAGTTATACGTACTCATAAGCAAATTTACATGAAACTGCGTGAAGAATTTTGCTGGAAGGTATACACCTATACACAACCGCTAGCGCAGCGCAGCTCCTTCCCAAATACGAATCATATTTACGTATACATGTACATGTAAATTGTTCTCGTACCCGTACCTGTACCCGTGCATGCATGCCCAACATCAAATCACTATACACTGTACTCGTCTCCGAGCTGAAATGTTGCAATCAGCTGATTTGCACAAATTCGGGTTTTGAGAAAACTCGCCCGTAAGTAACGGGCGATAAAATTTCCGCCACTAAAAAGTCCATGGTGACAACCCTGGATGGCGATTTTCCATTGGTGATTGGATGATTTTTGCCATACACTATGAGAGAACATTGTTTTTCTCTCCTTTTTTAACACGATGTCACAGATTGTGGTAGAGATTGATGAGACCTCCGTATTAATCTTGCACTGTGGAATTGACAGTGGCCTTGGGTGGCATTGTGAACTGAAGATTGATATTAACAAGCTTTCGATTTGCACTATGTCGACTTATACGAGATTAAGTCATTTTAAAGTTCTGCGCATGCGTCACTTCGTCTCCCTCGTCCACTAGTCAGATTGAGAACGCGTCCACTATGATTTTGCCGTCCTTTCTAAAATGTGAACATCGTTCACAGCTATGACGTCACATGAAGGAGAAAAACAAAGAAATACATAAGAAAAGATGTAAGAGAAGATAAGTGAAGGAAAAGAACAAAGAATATATATATATTTGATAGAAACGATAAAAAACAAAGAATAACATAAGAAAACATAGAAAAACAGAGTAACATAGAAAGTATAGAAAAGGGAGATGAAAGAAAGATGAAAACAAAGAATTACATAAGGAAAGAGAGGAAAAGATGATAGAAGGGAAAACAAAGAAAATTGAAAGATAAATGAAAGGAAAAAATAAAGAATAACAAAAGGAAAGAAAGAGCAATGAAAAGAGAAAAACAAAGAATAACAAAAGGAAAGAAAGGGAAATGAAAGGAGAAAAACAAAGAATAACAAAAGGAAAGAAAGGAGAGAAATGAAAGGATAAAATGCAAAGAATAATGTAAGAAAAGATGAAGAGAAGACGTCATGCCGTTCCAGACCACGTTGACTGGAATCGAAACAGACTTTAAAGTGTGTAGTTTGTTTGTGTAGGAGTGAGCGGAATTAGGACAGGGGCCGAGTTCAACCCTCAATAACTGTTTCAATAATATATATTTCCGCAAGAAAGTTGTTCCGGTAAAACCTTGGGAATTTTAACTTAGAATTCACTTTGAATAAAATCCAATCTTCCAGTAAAATTTACTTCTGACCATTGTGAAGAGCTGGTTCATGCTCTTTTAAATAATTGGTTCATACATAAATAGCGCATTGCTCACTCCTGCACAGTGACGTACATGTAATTTGCGTATCTCTGTTTTACGCGCTATCGAAAGTGAACCATTTTTGGTGTATGTGTTCCTTGCAGTGTGTATGCTGCCATAGGCTAGTTAGTTGCACGTCTTCATTGCGCACCAAAGAAACTTGAGCCGTGGGCATATCAAAGAAAAAAATGCCACCTCCCTACTAGACACCGAGTTATGTACATTACACTTGCTCTTGTACGGTTAAAACGTTTTTTAAAAGTATGTTTTGGTGGTTTTGGTAGCCCTTTATTGGCTGGGAAGAAATAAAATTCCTGCAGAAAAACATCATTTTTTATCTACATGTATGGGCAATTGGGCATGTCATAGACTTAGGGGCAGAATATTGAATGTATATGACTGTTGCGTACATAACTGCGGACACCAAACTCATCATTTGAATTATTAAAAAGTCACTTGTTATGCTTGAGGTTTTAACTCACTCATACAGGAGAAAGATTGGGATCTCATGTTCATATGTTTTTACTTTACCTCAAAGTATAGCAAATTCTATTACATAACATTCGTACAAGTCTTCAGAGGGTTAGCATATTCCCAGGTGCCAGGCAGTGAGAACACACAAAAGAAATTCAAAGCAATTTGAAATTCAAATGAGGTATGTGCCCTTATAAATAGGGCCTGTGTGCTGTAGTAGTCATCTTTTCCTGTGTGTCACGGCAGTGAGCAGTAGTCCAGCATTAACTTCAGGACAGAGTACCCGTCTACCTATACCGGCTTACAGTTGCAGCAACCACCAGCAGCCCGGAGAGCTGAGGTTCTTGAAGTCTGGTGTAGCAGCCTTGCTGAACCAGCTTTGGTTCAGTATTCCAATTTGTAGGACGTGTTCCACAAATTGTGTATAGCCGACATACGTAGTATGCGGCCTGCTTCCCTGAGAAGTCTGCAAGCAAGTTTTCCATTTTGTGGACGTGTTTTTCCACAAATTGTGTTTAGCCGACATACGAAGTATGCGGCCTATTTCCCTGAGTGGTAGTTTTGTGGACTTGTTTTCTACATATTGCGTTTATATAGCCGAAATGCGAAGCATGCGGCGCCTTCAGCTTTGCTGAGTTGTATATTTAACCAGGAGGAAGGTGAATTTCTTCCTGAAAATTTTACTGATGCTTAGGATATGGCCTGGTTGCTGCAATAATCTCAAGCTCGAACATCTATACATTTATGATCCCTGAGTGGACATAATCTTTAGTTAGTGTTTTTTCCTTTTGGAAGAAAATTATGTGACTCATGTGAGAGCACAGTATAGAAGCTAGGCTTTTGTTGACCTAGACTTATGTATAACTTTCCCTCCACTTCTAAGTTCAGGAAATTTGTAGTAGCGGTGCTTTTTCCAGATTCCCTGCGATCTGGGAGGAGCTTTTACCAAGAAAGGCAGCTCCCCCATACCTCATAGTTATATACTATGAGAGTCTGAGTCTTTTTGGCAACAGGAGAAAATTACTCTTTCTATCTTTGTTCAAAGAGGATGTAATTGTTGCAAAACATAGGAGTCTCAAGAATGTAATTCTGAGTCAAACCCTTTGGCATAACTATAGAAAATTAATGCAATTATCCTTTTTACACGTACGAGTGTTTTTACGGTATTTTTATGAACACTTCAGTGTCGTCTGCATTCAGTTGGTAATGGTCCTGTATAGCTTAGATTTAAGCCTTTTTATGTTCGGAAATCATGTTGTCAAGTAGGCCGAAATGGTCACGATACTTGTTGCTAATATTACTGTTTTTATGGCAGCTATTATAGCATCACCCGCTTTAGTGGGATCAGCCTAGTACATTACCATCCTCCGGCAGCTGAATTTTCATTCGCCTCCCATTTTCACTCTTATTTTAGCACAACAATAACATCAAAGTAACATTCGAACCTGTAGAGAGGAATTATTTCGTCTTCTGATGTCTGATTAGACACCATGAATGTCATTTTGTACATTCTTATCAACCTAGCTCTTTGAGCAGTTTTTTCTTCATTATTTTTCTCCTGGAAAAAGGGAAAGGCGATCGATATAGGGAAGTCAGTTCCCCCTCCATTATTATAATTATAATAATAATGAGTCAGTTACTGAACTTAGAAATTGTTTCTTGCATTTATTCTTCTCCACCTTTCTATGTTTATAAATCATAAATATTTCAGGAGATCAGGATCTCTGAGTAGGAAAATCTTGCTGCTTTCCTACATATGTACAGAGTCAAAAGCTCAGGAGGAACATGATAAATCTTCCACTAGCCATGATTGGCCCTATATACAACAACAATGTCCATAAGTTGAGTTTGACTGCAGTACCAAGCAGAAGCAGGACCTGCAATATGTCAGAGAAGCAAGATGCTTCAAAGAATTACCGCCAGTTTCGAAGAAACCTTGTCTTCAATTTATTTGCCCTTTGGCAATTTGCCTTAATGCAGCCGAGAGCTTTAGTTATGGAACTACATGTATCAATTATACCTCTATTCGTAATAAAGGTGATTAAAGAATCTAGGATATGATTTTGTGATGTTCATTTGATTAGAAGTATATCACATCTCGAACTTTTGTATATCTTAATTTCTGTTAGAATGCAGCCTTTTTAGGGCATTCAAGAGCGTGAATCAGATAAGCTTTCTTTATTGCAAGATAAGTGACAATCCTAAATAATTTCGTCTTCAAATGTGTGCGCTTGCAAGTCCCTCGGACTTAGCATCACATCGTTCAACATTTTTGCAAGATATCTCATTATCTTTTCGAATTAACCGAAAGTAAAGCACTTCAGTGTTAAACATACCAGTGATTTATATCAATGAAATGTCGGCTAGCAATGCTTATTACTCACTGTTTTTATTCAAGCGGCTGTTGAGAAACATTCAATTAACCTGCATGTAATGCAAAGAACAAAATAATGGATGCACTTTGCAGGAATTCTTTTACAGTTCATTTCTTGAGATGTGTTGGTGTTAATTTGAATATCAAAGCATTGGAATTCAGTGCTTGTTGATAATTCATATTATTCATAAGAATTCTGACAAGTCATGAAGTAGAGCAGATGCCCACATTATTTTCCACTGATGATGGAATTTCCCTTTTTCATCTTTGGAACTTTGTTTTCTCTACAGTCACACTGCTTTTAGTGCGGTATTGGGCTATCTGTCCAATCAAGATAGGTGTGATTCCAGACACTACATCATTTGTCGGGAAATGTGCTTGTGATTTAAGCATGATATAACCTGCCATTCATGAATGAATCATCTACTAGTCTGCTATTACACAAAGTGTTTGAAATGGCGTTTTCCCGCATTAACCCTTTCAGGACAGGAATTATTTAAGGGCTAAATTAATCACATTTTGTTCTTCAAATTGGCAACAATGATATTTTTCTTTTAGTGCTACAAGACTGTAATAAGGGGTAATGTCTTTGAAAACAATATACATGGTTAAAAGAATTGGCGAAAAGTTGAAAAAGTTGCCAATTTCGATAAAAAACAATGATTTTGAACCTCTCAATGAGTTGCCAATTTAAGGATTTTAAAGCTTATTCTCCTTTTTAAAATTCCTGGGATCAAACGCAAAATCGTCATGTAACAAAAATGGACATAGTGTGTGCAGAAATTTTTGCTTTTTCTCCTCATGTATCTGGTATATTTTTCAGGGCTCTGAATCAAAAGTTATTGAGCCAAACCACAAAATGTGGTCAATTGTCTTGAAAGGGTTAAAATGAATTTTCATGTTTTGAATGAAGTTAATTGAAAGTGTTAATTGAAAGTGTATGTTTTCCTTCAGTTTTGTCCTCATACTAGTTAGAGTCCTGCGCAGTATAGTCTGAAGACAGTCTCACTTAATAAGGCTTGCGTTGTGGCAAGCACAGCATTGGCTAAAAGAAGTGTTTAATTAATGACCTATCATTTTATTTGTAATTGACATTCCTAAATTAGTTTTTAGGATCACAATGTAATCTCACAATCCTTTTACAGTTTGTTTCGAGTCAAGCCTAAAGCAGCTTCTCAATCTTGGTACAATCAGTTATATCGGGAGGAGAGACCCGAGGGTTACAGTGATTCAGTTCGCTTTTCCCCTCCCAGGCACAGGTGACGCCAAATATTTAATAATAATAATAATAATAATAATAATGTGCAGTTCAATATAAATACAGACTGGACAGATCCAGCACATGTCAAAGCTTTTTTATTGGCACTATCAATGAACGATAGCTGGTGTTGTTTAAAAAAAAAAAAAAGAAAGAAAGAAGTCTTCATTGTTATCTTTCCTTAATTGTTATCTCGTGACGAGACAGCACATAATAACCATGCTGGGTGTATATACACACACCTTAGTCCTTCCGTTTAAGAAAAATTCTCAAACATTTCAATCAGAATTTGGGTAAAGTCAGTCCTTTAATCATGACTGTACACATGTAT
Organism: Heliocidaris tuberculata; assembly: GCA_025618425.1. Classification (NCBI taxonomy): domain Eukaryota; kingdom Metazoa; phylum Echinodermata; class Echinoidea; order Camarodonta; family Echinometridae; genus Heliocidaris; species Heliocidaris tuberculata. Next base: position 36,831,169 of record CM046838.1, on the reverse strand, counting down.
ATAGCCGACCACTCTCATTTATCTGTTGGGAAAAAAACTCTTTTTTGAAATTAGATAAATGAAAGTGATATTAACCATCACATAAGATACATGTAAGGTATCAGTGTAGATGCGTGAACGGTTTCACATCAACTTGCCACGCCAGTTGTCTGTTTTGAACATCAGATTAAGCTCATTTTAGTCAAAACGTGCATTTGGTGTGCATTTAATATTTGTGTCACATGACTCAGTAATAGTTTATATTATAAGCCAATTCATTCAATCAGTCAAGCAGTATTTCTAGGTTTAATATGAGATATTTATTATGAAAATAACAACTTAAACTTCAGGTGTATTGTATCACGTTTCGACTTCTGTTTTTACACTCAATGTTTGTAATATCAATGGTCGAGTTTAATGTTGCCCTCATCTCTATCAAATGCTCCAAGCCCTTCCTATTGAGAACGAGGTGTGAGGTATTTTTCTACCTAGCCAACAGTGAACCTTATTCAGTATTAATCATGAAGAATATCGACCACGCAAATTTATGTCTCATGAGGACCATGTCGATAACAATCTAAAGAATGACAATTTTTGTTTTCCACCATTCAAAGAAGTCCATCTTCATGAATTCATGCTAGACGGAAATCTCCTCAGTTATTTAGCATGCTCATAGCTTCAACATCATTGTGCCACAAAAATTAAGTGGCACTTTCGTGATCGATATGATATCTAAGAAATCCATGTGGGCCTTGTAGCAAAATAATTCATTTTATGTATGCTTTTATATTAAGCTCCATTATGTTTCCTTTATGGTACAATATATTGTTCATAAAGGTATGTTATTGCATTTCAGTGAGAAAATCTTTATCTCCTTGCTTGTTGGGGAAGCTTTATGGCTTTGAGTATATGTGTTTGTTAAAACAGTCATAATTATGATTGAAAGTTACATTTCTTGGTCTTTCATAAAACTTTTACGCGACAGTTTCCGTGATTTGGCTTTGAACGATATGCTAACTAGGGCTGGGACTAAAAACCGGGTACCCGAGTCCCGCCCGAGAGCCTCGGGACCCGGGTCAAAATATTAGATAACCGATACCCGAAAATGAGTATTTAATTATCACCTATGTATGTACACGACAAGGCGGTAGATGAACGTCGAACAGCCAGTTACTATTTACATGTAAAAAAAATCCATGTAGCGCTCTAGCGCACCATTGCAGTGATGCGCTTTTGATTCGTTCAACTCACTGTGAAACATAACCTTACACATTCGTATACACAGAGAGCAAAGCTCACTGCCGCTATTCGTAGACTGCTCATTGGTTCATTGAACCCATGACATAATTTGCATTTAGTGCCCTTCCCCCTTCTTTGCAGTGAACGATAAGTCTATGAGCGATTAACGGGCGTAAAGTTTACAAACTCATGCATATTCAACAGTCGCTCCACACTCGCACGTGGCATCTCACAACTCGTACACTATTAAACAGGTATTTTTAACATCGACGATCACGATCTGACACTGTCACAATATCCTGAAACTTTAGCAAAGAAGTTACCAATTACTGAAATCAGATTAAGAGTACATGAACGATATATCCAAAATAATATCCTTCATTGTTCATGCGAAAGTGAAAAGCAAGGCTGTGAGAAGCAAAAGATGTCTACAGTGCGCGCGATTAACATTTTCATTCATAAAATTGGGCTTGTGACGTCATTTCATGAGCGGTCCGTTAATAACAAGTCATGACAAGTCATATGCCAGCCAGCCAATGAAGGTATGCGCCTTTTTTTTTTCCTTTTTTCTTTTTTCCTTTCATATACCGCGGCGGCATTGGGCGGAAAGGCGCTTTGTATAAACAGATCGAATTTCAAAAGGGAACCGCATGTGTGTGTTAAAGGATGAAGTTGCAGTCAGACAGAGAAGAAAATGTTGGCTTGATGATTTTTTTTGATGAATGATGAGTTTGATGAATGATGATATTTGATGTCTGATGAAGATAATTGTTTTGATGATGTTATTATCTTGATGATGATGATATGATGATGATGTCTTTGATGATTATGATGATCGATGATGATATCAGTGGTGCTATATGGTTGATCATGATGAATTGATGATTATGTGAATTAATGACGATATGAAATCATGTGATGATGGTATGGTGATGATATGATAATGATAAGATAATGATATGATAATGATATGATGAACTACAAAGTGAGTAAGTGACTCGATCTCTATGATCACGATGTCAAAATTCCCAAGAGCTGCCCGTACAAAATTATTAAGAATCATCATGATCATCGTCTCAAACGAGTTTTTCTTCATAAGATTTCTTTGTATTCCCCTTCCTTTTTTATAAGTACATGTACATTCATGTATTTTGGATAAACATGTGCGAGGGACTGTTGACCGCGCGTGACTACCTAAGGCGCTGGCGCGCTGGCATGATTAGACGGTAGACAATTTCTACAGATTAGATTTAGGCGGCTTATGCCTATCCTGTCTTGCGCCCACGCGATTTCCTCCGCCTGTTTTGTTGTTGTTGTTGTTGTTGTTGTTTTTGTTTTTGTTTTTTCCTCGAATGGTTTATTTCAGTTGCCAAACACAAAGGAGTTTTCCCACAGTGTTTGTAGCTTCTTAGGGGTAAATATTGGCTTGTAATTCGTGTTATATCATTTTCGGGTAACCGGGAACCCGCCCGAAAAATAGTCGGGTTCCCGAATTGAAAAAATACCCGAAACTCCCACCCCTAATGCTAACCCTCTGAAGACTTGTACGAATGTTATGTAATAGAATTCCTAAATTATACAAATACCATGAAGTATAATTAGAATTCTATTAATGATAATGAAGTACAAGTCGAGGAGGGTTCCCTCCCTTCAAGAATCTTCTCTGAAGATCCCCTCCCTATACTACTGTTCGTGTAAAAATGACTTGTAATCACGAAACCCGTCTCGTGGCTTGTTATGTCAAGGTTGCACATCTTAATTAGTACAATTCAGGCTTAAAGAAAGCCATGCTTGGTAAATGGAATATGCTTTCCATTTCTCTTTCAAATACTAAAACATTATACAAAGTAATACTGAAGTGAAGCAATATTGCCTGATCTTTAACACCTGTATTCTTTAACCCATTAAAGTAATATGCGCAGTAGATGATGTTTACCAGTGTAACTGAATGTTCATGGAAATATCCTTGGAAGAATTTCAGTCTGTGCATAGTGTCCATGAAGGTACGCTTCACAACCAAGAACTTAATCATTTATGGAATTTGATGACAATTTCCTAAGAAGAAAGGGGATTCATTGTTTATTTCAACACCTGTTCTTCACCCTTTGAAAAGATGACTACTACAGCACACGGGCCCTATTTATAAGGGCACATACCTCATTTGAATTTCAAATTGCTTTGAATTTCTTTTGTGTGTTCTCACTGCCTAGCACCTGGGAATATGCTAACCCTCCTCGACTTGTACTTCATTATTATTAATAGAATTCTAATTATACTTCGTGGTATTTGTATAATTTAGGAATTTTCCAACCTGCAAAAGGGGTTTGTACATAACTGTGGACATTGGTGTCCATGTTACATGTATGTACGTTACACAAGCAACATGATATTGATATTATTTGTAATCTACTCCAACTCATTTTGCCTGTATTGTTAGTGTACAAGTTCAGTCAGAGCTGATAATACAGTAAACACTAAGGCCCTATTCAGGCGCTTTTTGGAAGCGAACCGTGCCGTAGCTTACCGTGCCGACCCGTGCCACGCCAAAGCGTACTGTGCCAGGGTGGTTAGAAAGCTAGCATTCAGGCGCTTTATTGGGAAGCTTACCTCGGAGGTACATGTACATATATGTATTCGGTACGCTTCGCTCTCAAATCTGGGGGGATGATACGTTATGTAGCAACCAGGGTCAAAGGTGAGGAATTAGGCGCGCTATTCAACAAAACTATTGCGCCCTGGGCTCGGCTGATATCATCACGCTCAATCAAGCTCTTGATCACTGCACTACAATGTACATGTACACTGTATTGCTAATAAACTCATGCAGTAGTACGTAAATAAATAACATGCAATTTAGCGCCCTCGTTGAATTACCACTTCCGGTACGGTACAGGGGACATTTCTACTGTGATGTTCTTTCAAACTGACATAACAGGAATAAAAAAACATAATAATAATAACTAGAAATTTAATTCGTCACTGAAGATGAATTAGGTGGTCTGTCTTGAACTGGTAAATTGTTTTGTAAGATATGATGATGACTGGGCAAGATAGTAATCATGATAGGGTCGACGACAATGAAAAGATGGTCATATATATGTGATGACAGTGAAATTGACCATCCGAAATATGAAAGAGAAATGACATTTCGTTATGAACATACATGACCATACATGACAATAAGTTGATTTTCAGAAAATGGCACCTGGATAAAGTTATAATGACATCATGACCGTGTTATTTTCACAGCATAATTGTCCTACCAACACTCATGTCTATGCCAACTTTCATAAAGATTCAAGATTCCGTTTTTAAGTAATCAGCCCTGCAAAAAAAAGGTGGTGTTGGGTGGTTTTCGGTTAATTAGTATGAGATTTTCCATTTTTTCATCTGTCAATGGGAGGAAAAACGGAAGATTTTTAACGAATCTTTGAGTTGGAAGTAAAATGGACATGCATTTCCTTCAAGTTTCCACCATTGGTTAGGTTGTAGAAGACGGAATGGTCGAGAAATTAAGGAAAAGATGGACAAGAAAACGACGTCTAAAAAAAAAAAGCGAATTGAGCCATATTAGGTGTGCATGTTGTTATAAGATATGGGGGTATCCAGGCATTCTGACGAGCTGTGGCTGATTCCAGACAGGCATGTTTTTAGCACTTTTTACATTATATTGCCCATTGGCGCGCGCGCGAATTTGAAAGTTTGACGCGCGTGTGTGGCATTATGGAATGTCGAGAATGACTGAAAATAGTTTGAAATTGTCAAGAATAGTGTCAGGAATACAAACCATACAAAAAAACGACGTTTTTACGTTCTGTACGCGCTGCGCGCGCGCATAACGTGCGCGCGGACGCGCACGCACAGAAAATTTTGAAATGCTTAAAATGTCCTGAACCGTACTCTAATTTGATTAAAAAGTGATTTTGAGCATTTCTAAATTTTGTCGAGCGCGTACGTGCGCGTCATTTTGCGTGCGTGGATTTTGTTGACATGTTATGTTGACCCTTGACCTGAAGTTTATGTGTGTCAAATATGGTTCATTTTTGATGACTCGTTATGAAGATATGATCGATAATGTGATTTCACAAAATGGCGCCTGGATGACGTCACGATGACCTGATGACCTTGAAAAAGATGCCCGAGCTTGATCTGATATGACCTGATATCTGACGAAAATTTCATAAAAATTGGGTGAGCCGATTCTGAGATTCCATGGTAACAAGAAAGTGGTGGAAAAATAAAAATAAACAAGAAATGGGGGAAATAAAAATAAGAAATAAAGAAAGAAAGAAAGAAAATTCGTACGAATACAAAAGGTGATCTGTCGATTACGACAGACCACCTAATAATACCTACATGTATAACGTGTGTGTCTATGGCAAAATGGGTAATTTGAACTTTGGAAGCCATTTTCACCCTGAAAACGACCGTTAAAACGTTTGAGCTATGCGAAACTTTTTTTGTGTAGAATTTTATGCTCTTTCATGTGAATCAAGTCCCAAGTCTCTAGCACCCCGCAAACTGAAGTTAGGGCTCATTTTCAGGGTCCGAAAAGGGCATTTTTCACCCTAAAATCACTAAATGAAGCCTGGATGACGTCATAAGGACGTCATGAACCTCAAATTTTTACCGTCAACACTTCTTATCAGTCTTCATTACTGTGTCGAATTTGAAAAAGATTCATGGTTTCGTTTTTGAGTTATTGCCCCCGTAAAAAGAGGGGGGGGGTCAAAAAAGGAAAAAATGAATAATAAAAAAAAAAACGAATTGAGCTCTGAATCTGATTTTTGGTGTGCATGATATTTGGTCGAAATGTGATGGACGAGGCAAAATTCAGAAAGATTTACGTCCTCTTTTGGGAGTTATTGGGGGTGTCATCTTTCATATTTGCGGGGGCACTGACGAGCGAACGTGTGCGCACGCGCGCGTCTAAATCTCTGGGATTGACCGGATTGATATCAGCTTCAATCATGCCAAATATGAATGAGAAATGACATTTCGTTATGAACATATGACCATAAGTTGATTTTCACAAAATGGCGCCTGGATGACGTCACAATAACCTGATGACCTTGAAAAAGATGTGGGAACTTGACCTTATTAGGACTGATGACTGACGAAAATATGAAGAAAATTGACTGAGCCGATTTGGAGAAATCGGGATAACGAACTGGACGATTTGATATTGCAGGACATGTGGGAGATTATCCCCTTAGCTTTAATACACGACAGGGAATGAGATTGTACACAAACTACTGCACACTATTTTCCAATAGACATAACACGCAAAATTAGGCAGTTTATTACATTGTTTGTGATGGTTTATGTTATAATAGACGAAGAAGATGGTAAAATGAAAGGCAAAAAAAAAAAAAAAAGTGAAAAAAAAAAAAAAAAAAAATGGTCCCACCGGGAATCGATCCGGGGGTCGCCGGAATGGAAGGCAAGTGCTTTACCAATGGACCAAAATATTTCCAATAGAGATAACACGTAAACGAAATACAGGATTCTGAAATCACATTTTGTAGTGAAAAAATGGGCATGATCCCGACATTTGATCAAAAATTGGAGGGCACATTCGTGAAAGCTTTAATATAGTCTCAGCTATAACATATTAAAATTTGGAAGAAAATCGAGCAGAAATTACAAAGATACTGCTCAAAGAAGACGGGAATGTAGAATCAAGATATGAGAAAAAGTCATCTCCCATAGAGAATACACGCAAAATGAGAAAAATTGACATACCTCCTTTATTCGCAAAAATACACCATGATCCCTTTGTCAAAATGAAAAATCGTGGTAACTGATCTTGTAGAGAATTGTCTCAGCTACAACATATCCAAATTTGGGCGAAAAATGACCAATATTAAAGGAGTTATAGTCAAATTTGCATAAATTTGATGACGTCATTTTTGAAAAAATGAAATTTTGAGTTTAGACGCCATTTTGATGACTTTGCAATATAATTGAGGCTCAAATTACCCATGAAATTATATCTATGATTCCTCCTCTACCCAAATATGAAAAAAAATTGGGGGGTTTATGGACTATTTAAAGAGCTAGAGTTAATTTTGTAGAGGCATGTTTTTGCACGTTTTTACGTTATTTTCGCCATAGACGCGCGCACGGATTTTAAAGTTTGACGCACGCGTGCGGCATTATTAGATGTCAAGAATGACTGAAACTAATTGGAAATTGTCAAGAATTTTATCAGAAATCGATACCATGCAAAAAAAACGGCATTTCTACCTTTCGTACGTGCTGTGCACGCACAAAACGCGCGCGCAGACGCGTGCGCGCGCAAAATTTTGAAATGCTTAAAATGACCTGAACTGTACTCTACTTTGATCAAAAAGTGATTTTAAGCATTTCTAAATTTTGACGCACGCGTACGTGCGCGTCATGACGCGTGCGCGCGTTTTGATGTCATGTGATGTTGACCCCTGACCTGAAGTTAATGTGTACTAAATGTGGTTCATTTTTGACGGCTCGTTTTGAAGATATGATCAATAATGTGATTTCATAAAATGGCGCCTGGATGACGTCACAATGACCTGATGACCTTGAAAAAGATGCGGGAGCTTGCTCAATGATGACCTGATAACTGACGAAAATTTGAAAAAATTTGACTTGGACGATCTTGAGATATCATGGAAACAAGAAAGTGGGAGAAAAATAAAAATAAAGAATAATAAATAAATAAAGAAATAAGGAAAGAAAATTCTGACGAAATTAAAAGGTGATCTGTCTATGACAGACCACCTAATAATAATTTACAATATTTATATAGCGCTTATCACAAAAAATGTCTCTAAGCGCTTAAGAAAAGGAAAGAGGAGAAAGAAAGAAACAGTTTCAGACGTACAAAAATATATTAGTTAAAGGTTGAGTGAGCTGCATATATGCTAAGGCATACAACTATTTGATGAACAGATAAGTTTTAACATGGATTTGAATCTTTCCGTTGAGTCTGCTTGTTTTATGCATTGAGGTAGATTGTTCCAGAGCTGAGGGGATGCTGAATAAAAAGATCGAGAACCGTAAGACTGGGTATTGGTGGGGGGAACTATTAAGAGTGATTTATTGCTTGAGCGCAAATTGCGAGAGGGTGAGTATTCTGTTATTAACTGTTGAAGATAGGCCGGAGCTGAGTTTCTCAGACATTTGAAGGTGAGCAAGAGGATCTTAAAGTTTATTCGTTCCCTGACTCTTAGCATATGAAGCTCCCTCAGCAGTGGGGAGACGGACTCACGTGAACGACGTGAACGACGTTTAGCAATAAGCCTAGCAGCTGAATTTTGTACCCTCTGCAGTTTGTTGATTTGTGCATCAGGACATGTCAGGGAAACTTTCTCCAAATGTGGAATATGCTCATTGACAAGGAAGTTAATTATCATGAGTCCATCCTTGCACATGTACATGTAGAGTTGTGTCAGAGAGAAATACATGTAGACACAAATTTTCAAATGATTTCTTTAAAAAATGTTCCAATAACAATTACAGAAAAAAGCACTCAGAATATGTACTTGTACGTTATCTCCTTTCCTGGCCCCATCTAAACCAATTTTGAATAATCTGAAAACTCTTAATATTTATGATAAATAAATTTCAAATTGCAGTTTTAATAACATATAAGAAAATTAAAAATATGGTTCCATTAATATTGCAAATCTGTTTACTGTAAATACGTTAGTTTATAATTGGGTCATTCCATAGGGTTGGGGCAATTTTTGTGACATGGAAGCTCAAAAATAAAAGTGTTTCAATTGAGATAAAATACTCATTGAAAGTTACCTACATTACCACTTCAATAAATTCCATTTGCATTTTGTAAAAGACCTCTTCATTGTAGAGTAATCAGAGTTACTAGGTGTGATAAAATACCACCGTTGCAGTGGACATTTTTTTCATCCTTTGCTTCATTTCTCTCTCCCAGTATCAATTTCAAGTCCCAAGTCTTCATCATCTCACACAAGCATAATCCATACAATATTTCTACTAACTTTAATGGTCATTTTTGATAATTCAAAGATGATTATGAAAGCGAAGTGTATGTTAATGGATTCCAAAATTGTTTCTATCCCTCCATGTTGTGACCTCCCATTTTTACTCTTTCCCTGAATTCTTGAAAATGAGTTTACTGAGATGATTGCAACTGGGAAAGGAAGGGAAAGGATGTCTTTTCATATTAAAATTGATTTTAGTTGGAATCTTCAACCATTTCTGTTGAAGATAGCCCCTTCTTAAAAGAGTACCTCCGTTACAGGGACATCATGTCCCTGTAACGGAGGTACAGTATGATCTAATATACCATTTAACTCAGAAACCATTACAATTTGTTGAAAATATTGTATAAGTTTGTGAAAACCTGTCTTCTTTAATAAATTGTATGAAAGCAGATACATATTTCCCAAGTGCATTGCTTTTTGCAGGTAAAAGGTGTATGTAAATGGTTCAAGAATTGTTTGTTTCCTCTTATTGCGATTTATCCTATTGTTATAATTTCCCTGAATTCTTCACAGTAAGTTTACTGAGCTGATTGCAACAGGAAAAGGAAGAGATTTTTTTTTTTTTCAAGTGGAAGTTGATTTCAAGTGTAATCTTCAACAATACCTGTTGGACATAGCCCCCTTCTTAAAATAATACCTCCGTTACTAGGACATCATGTCCCTGTAACAGAGGTACTCTTTGATCTACATGTATACATGTACCTTTTAATGTAAAAGTCATCCTAATTCTGGGGAAATATTGTTTTGTGAAAATGTTTTATGCAGACTACCATCTACATGTATTCAATAAAGGCATGGTTTCCTAGCACATTTCCTTTTCTACACTTGACATCTCTTATAGACAAATTTTAAGGAGCCAGTTTTGTGTTTTTTTTAAATCACATGTGATACAAGATAACCAGTTAAAATACTCAAATAATTACTCTAGAGTCAGTCTTTATTTAACTATAACCTGACTCACATTTCCAACTGAAATCAGTCATACAGTGCATATCAATAAAAATGTTACACTTTTGAAAAATCTGTCAAAAATACATTTCAAAGGATAAGATTTTTTCATGTTAATATATCTTTTACGACAATTTTTTTTCTCAAGTCCTCAAAAAGTCGCTCAGTGGGGGGGGGGGGGGGGGGGGGTTATCAGACGTTTTACTCCATGATTCTCAGACAAGCAAAAAAAAAAAGGGTAAAAAAATATTTTTTCCTGTCAAAAGTTGTCGGGGGGGGGGCACTCTGCCCCCCCCCCCTTGGGTACGCTAATACCCTCCCCTCTACTCATTCATCCCCACCAACCACCATGTACATGTAGCTGAATAATCTGTTGTCAAGTTGTTTTTTTAAATGAGGGACAGTAACCAGAGGCACATCCCGGAAGTATTAAGGCATGAAACCTACCGCATGAATCCAGTTAGATACATGTACTCATTCAAGTCATTGAAAGAAGTTTATTGTAGGACACGACTTCACATCTAAAATTATTGAGAATTTGGATCATAGAACTGTTTAAAAACGGGACAGAGACGACTCAAAAGTGTTTCCATTGGTACTGGATAATAAATATAGTTTTGATACTGACGAGGGCCCCGTAGGAGAAATGCTAACCGTTGTTTTTTCATCACCGATCATGAAATGTTGTCATTCCAACACGAAAATGAGTATATGGGACCGTAGTGTAAATTAAATGCCCAATTCGCCATTACTTTGAACAATAAAATCAATCAAAATCGATATTGTATCGCTGCGAGTCAACAGGGTTATTACACGGACTTATATCTTTAAAATATGAATAAATCACGGTGCTCACGCTATTATAAAGGAGGAAATCATCTCATTGTTTGTACCACCGTTACGGTGGACAACGCCAGTAAAATGCTGCTAAATCGTTTGCGAAGAGTGCCGACTTAAATTTGTGTGGTTCCCTTTGAAGATGTTTCACTCAAGTGACCTTCACTTCCCCCGAAGGGCTGCTGATTTTTTTTAATTTTTGAGATCAGCGAAGGAGTTACAACCACCATTACAAAATGCACAGGGACATCGCGATCAAATTTTAGGAGTGAAACATATTTTTCTTGTCCTTGTTATATTTATCAAACCAAGATTTTCTATGAAAATATTTCCATCACCAATCCCTTTATTTTCCCAACTGCAGCATGAGATTAGTGCTTTCTATTTTTGAACAAAATGTAACTTTACCACCGGTACGATAAATCTGAATACTGTATAAGCTGTTTTTTTCGCGTACAGATATTTTCGCGATTTTGGACTAGGTAGGGAAATTCGCGAGGGTTTAATTTCGCGTTTTTGTGATGTTTTTGTTACTATAAATAGCCATATATTGAAGTGGAAATTTTCGCGAGGACTGACTTGCGAAATCGCGAAAATAAAACCACCGCGAAAATAACCGCTTATACAGTAGTGGACAATTCTTGTGATGTTCAGTGGTATGGCCGAACTTTGGATTTAACTTTTACAACTCCTGTTAGCTTTTGCCAAAAAAATTCTACACTTTTAAACATCATATATTGCTTGGTAAAAAACAGCTACAGATTTGTGGCTAAGTCATTCAGTTTTGCTGATAATTATATCTGAAAAAGACATGTTATCATGTCACACTTGGTACCCCCCAAAAAGGAGTGGACATCGGCAAACAAAGATACACAAACACACATTACTTTTTTTTTTTAACATTGAATTTATTCATCATAAGATCAAATAACCATTTGCCTTCAATTAAAACCTCATTACAATAAAATTCATCAAACAACAAATTCAGGATAATATAAGATATGTGGGATGTACACAAAAATATGCTGTTGCCCCAACCCTGTGGAATGACCCAGTTATGATACTCTCTCTAGTTGTAAGTTTCACTATGAAAAAGTTAGTTCGACTAAATTGTTAAAGTGTGTTTAGGAATCAAGGTCCTTGAATTTGGAATTCACTTGATAAAGATCTTACATCTTGTACAACCTTAATTTCATTTAAAGCCAAGTTTTAAAGATGTCTTCTTGCCAGTTACATTGAACAAGTCGATGAAAGGGAAAGTCCATCCTGATTACAAATTGATTTTAAAAGAAGCAGAAACCTTAAAGAAACATATCAGTGAAGGTTTGAGCAAAATACAATAAGAAATAAGAAAGTTATGAATTTTTAAAAGTTGTAATCAATCAAACACAAATTGGCAACTCTGTGATGTATCTTGCAAGCTCCTCTCCCATTTGCCCTGTACCCCAAAAATCCTTAAAGGGTGACTAAATTAGAGAGAAAAAAGGTGCTGTTTCCATGTATTTTTGCATTCAAATCACGAATCTGGCAATTGATTGTCAAAATTATGTCTCGTTTTGGCGAAAAAGGGGGAAAAGTAGAGGTTTTGGGACCATTCCATAAAATTCGTGAGCTGATTGGCTAATTGACGACACACCCCCAAGTGACGTATGAAGAGTAAGAGGCACAAGATCTGCAGGCTGCGACAATGTAACATTATACACACAATGCGGTATTTGACCCCTCTGTTCAACGGACAATTTATGAAAAAGGGAAATTAATCAATACAGTCTAAGGAGTGAATAATCATTATCAATATATTTTCTTTAAGATCAGTGAACACTTTTGCCCAAATATACAGCTCTTGTTTTGTTTTTTTAACTTTTCTTTGAACAATGTTCTCATCCATCTGAGCTTGCCGAACGATAGTTTTGCATTGGTCTTAAAACGCGTACACAGCCGTTTTATGTGTCTGTGCAATGTACTACACATCTTTAGTACAGCAACTATGTCCCCCTTGTACTAAGCGACTGGTGAACGCTTTTGTTGGGTTTGTTTTTACTCTCGCCTTTTTTTGCTTCACTTTACATGTACTACAGTAGTACTAACTTAGAGAGATGGATAGTGATCGCGAGTCCGATTTGGAGGACTTTTTTGAGCCAGATACAAACTCTGATTTATCAGATGATTTATCGATCCCGAAAGAGAAGAAGCTCAAGTGCAGTGGCAAGGGGAATTCGACCATCATGTTTGAACCCCTCGCGGAAGACGCGCCAGGGCATGAAGGGGTCGCGGGGGAAGGGGCCGTGGGTGAAGCTGCTGCAGCTGCTGGAGAAGAAAAGTGATCACTGCAAATTATACTCCCTTGCCACTCTGCCCGCGTGAGCATACCTTTGCGGCCCACAATTTCTGTAGATTTTCATCTTTAGGAAAATGATGTACGCAGGCTTACATCATCTTTAGGGGTCTTGCTACAGCCCGCAACTATACACCGATTGGCATTATTGATGAAATTGTGTCCCAAAATCAAAGTTATTGTGAGGAATTAAACACACAAAAATATGCGATGCAAATGGTCGATGCGGTGAATGTCATGCTCGGCACCGGGCTGGGCCTGCCGGGTCCTGCGGGCGCTCACGGTATATAGGTTGGTGGAATATTTTCCCTTACTTCTCGTACGTCACAGATCAGGTGATCATGATGTCGCTCAATGGGTTTTTTTAGGGGCGGGGCTTATGACTGTGTAAATCAGCAAAAATGTACTTTTCAAATGATTATGAAATATGACTGAATGCATAAAAAAGTGTGTGATAAATATTTTTTGGCTCCTGATGACTCCTTCCTACGAAAAATGGGCCATTAATTTTTTATTTTAGTCACCCTTTAATTTTCATTTTCTCTAAAGAAAATATTCAATCATACTTGCAATTTAGATATAATCATTGCTCATATGTTTTTACACAAAACCTGTATGAAACAAATCTATTCCTTCATCAAAAACTATGAGAATGAAAATTTATGAGATTTCCTTTACTGAGCAAATGGAAGAGGAGCTTGCAAGATATGTCACGGAGTTGCCCATATGTGTTTGATTGATTCCCTCTCCGAAAATTAATTTTTCTTATCAGATTTTTTGCTCAAACTTTCACTAATCTGTTGTTGTTTTTTTTCTTCATTTTTTTCTTTTTTTTGGTTGAAAATCACCTTAATACCAGGGTGGACTTTCCCTTTAAGAGCATATCATCCCCTATCCAGTCACCTTATCCTCTACTACTACCCTTTCTTTCTCTATCTATCTCTCTCTGTTCTTATCTTTTCACTTTCTATCTCCTTCCCTCTTTTTCGCTTTGTCTCTCTCGTTCTTTCTTAGAGGATAGGGTGTTATGTATATACACAACAGAGTGCATTTGTGTGAGTGTGGGTGTGTGTGTGTGTGAGAGAGAGAGAGAAAATTTCTATTTTCTTTGTAACTACATGTACATGTAATACTAGACGCAGTGGTTTAGCTTTTTTGTGTAGTTTTTTTTTTTCTTTGTTATTACTACTTGTACAATATCAATTATGTATCTAAATGTAACTTTTATTTGATCTGAATGTAGTATATATTTTATTTGATGATGAAATAAAATGAAATTTAAATTTAAATTTAAAAAAAAGTAGAATTGAAATACATGTACCTCAACAAAAAAGATATCATATTTTGATATTTCTTCAGACAAGCATTTGAAACTACAAATAAGTTCATGTGGAGAGTTTGAACTAAAAAAAAAAGCGAAAACAGAGATGCAAAGTTAGGTTCATTGTTTTGTGCACACACACCACAAGAAGTCCAACAGGTATTTCAAATCAAATGTGGGATTAATAAGATGCAAAGTTGTGTAGCACTGTGCCTGTTTAGCTTTGAGTTGTGAGTGTACAAATCATAGCCTTGCTACCCTATTGTCAATACAAATTATGGAATACATGTAGTTGTCAAACTTCTGATAATTCTCTATATTGTGTCTTCAGTCTTCACCAACCATCTTAGTACATCCAAGTGGTTTCTCAACCAGTTGTGGTACTTAGTAATATTGAAATACCATATTTATCACCTTTCTGATCTGTTAATTCCAAGATTAAATTACTAGTACATGTGCTCATAGTTCTTCTACATTCTTGAACACTTTTTCTCCCCTCCTTTGTATTTAGATTCCATAGGAACTCACATATGCACAGATTTTGTCCAGACAACCAACACAACTAAAGTAAGATGGGCTGTTTCTTCCAACACACCTGTCAATATATCGGACTGTGAGCTGTTCTACTCACAGGAAGGCAGTTATGACCCAGCTCAAGTGGTCTCTAATTTACCCTCTCATGGTAGCCGTGAGATTCAAACTAGTTTCGGGCTATGGACCATCAGAGTAGCATGTATCTTATCAACTTCTAGTTATCCATCACCTGAAATCAAATTGGACCCAGGTAAGTCAAATCCCTTTTTCTTTTTCAAAAGCAAACTTTAAGAAATAATTGCAAGAGGAATCTGTGTAGGAATATGTTTCATGTCTTAATCATTTTGTTTATTTTATTCCACAGGCAATGAGAGTTCTACACACATCTGTTCGGACAGTGAACTAGGAAGTATGTCTCCAGGGGATACAAGTAAGATGTATACATCTAGCTCTTGAAATACAGTAATCTATTAAAGGGAATTCAACCTTGGTAATATACGGAAGCTTAAAAGTGCAGCACAAAGGCAAGTCGTTTAACTTGCCAAGGCGCCTTGTTTCAGCAAAAAAGGCGAGAAGGCGACCTGATTCACCCGCCAAGGCGCCTTGTTTAAGACGAGAAGGCGAAAAGGCGACTTGTACAAACTCACCAAGGTGCCTTGTTTAATACGAGAAGGCGAGGTGGCAACTTGTGCAAACTCACCAAGGTGCCTTATTCAACACGAGAAGGCGTGAAGACTACTTGTACAATCTCGCCAAGGCGCCTTGTTTAAAATGAGAAGGCATGAAGGCGACTTCTACAAACTTGCCGAGGCGCCTTGTTTAATACGAGAAGGCGAGGTGGCGACTTGTGCAAACTCACCAAGGCGCCTTATTCAACACAAGAAGGCATTAAGGCTACTTGTACAAACTCGCCTAGACGCCTTGTTTAAGACGAGAAGGTGTGAAGGCGACTTGTACAAACTCGCCAAGGCGCCTTGTTTAAGATGAGAAGGTGCTATGGCGACTTGTACAAACTTGCCATTAAAGGCACCTTGTTTAAGACGAGAAAGCACGAAGGCGACTTGTACAAACTCACCAAGGCGCCTTGTTTAAGATAAGAAGGCGACTTGTACAAACTCGCCAAGGCGCCTTGTTTAAGACAAGAAGGCAAGGAGGCGACTTGTACAAACTCGCCAAGGCACCTTGTTTAAGAAAGCGGGAAGGTGAGATGTTCAAATTCCCCCACATCATGGCAGCCTCGTTATAGCACTGCATGTTTTCGCTTTGCTTTTAGCATGTTTCGAGTCTCATATGGCCGAGGTTAATTCACTGGAGTGATTTGGGTGAAATGGAAATGGAGGGGATGTGGAGGACAACTCCAGCAAACGATGAGCATAGGCCCGGGAAGCAGGGGGGAGGGGCAGTCGCCCCCTCCCCAACCCAAAAGTGTGGGGGCAAAATGCATTTTCGCCCCCCCCCCCCAAAAAAAAAAGGGGGGGGGGGGAGAAGAAGAAAAAGAAGAGAAAAAAAAGAAGAAGAGTTGGGAGGAAAATATGGTATCTAACCTTATCCATTTTTGCTGCACGCTGCTTGCGAACATATTATCTTGGTTGGCATTCTACACTTTTAGCTTACCGAAGGCTATAAGGCTAAAGGAAAATCGTGTCAATAGGCCTATCAAAACCATAGCTTTAAGCTAGTAAGTCCGCAGCATGACCGGCAGAAGTGGGAGGGGGCAGTTGCCCCCGAAACAAAAAAGTGGGGAGCAAAACGCATTTTTGCCCCATAGCCGCCCCCCCCCCCCCCCCAAAAAAAAAAAAAAAAAAAAAAAAAAAAAAAGAGGGAAGAAAAAAGTCAGGTACAGCAGGGGCTGGGAGCTGCAGCTGGAAGACTGGGTTGCATCAAATTTTGGTTAAAAAAACAAAAACAAAAACAAAAATTACAGCCAAAATCTCAATTGTAAATTGCTTATTTCATATAGGCTTCCAAAACCATAAAACCCCAAGGGCTTCAGGGGGCTTAGCATCTGCAATACAAAGAGACCTGCAACCCCTAGACTTTTTGGCTGTTATACTCCTCCCCACCCCGGTACGCCTATGAATATAAATGGAACCTTACTTGCAATTAATCTCAACTATTTTAGGACAGGGCCCTGGAGTCCAGATGTACATGTAGATCTGTATTTCGATAGTAGACCGATAATACTTTAGATTAAATAAAGGTTCTTATAGTTTATTCAATAATTTCTTCACCTGAATTAATATACTGTATTGCATTTCATAATTTCTAATAGGCCTACTAATTATACAATGGCGTAACCATGATTTTATTTCAGTGGGGGGGGGGGGGGGCACTGGGGATACCCTCTCTCTTTCGTAGCACAGTGGATACAGTTTGGGGAAATAACTGGGGAATATCACATGGGTCTAGAATTTTCATGGGGTTACCTGGGGAACACCGAAAATATGTGGGGGTGCCCCCGGGGGGTACCAGACCCCTCCCTTTTCCTGGCTACGTTGCCGTAAAGTATAAGTGGCGTTTCGCCATCTTGGCCGAAACAAGGCGTCTTGACGAGTTTTAAAAAGTCGCCCTCCCGCTTTCTCGCCTTTAATAATAAGCGCCTTGGTCAGTTTGTACAAATCGCCTTCTCGCCTTCTCATCTTAAACAAGGCGCCTTGGCGAGTTTGTACATGTCGCCTTATCGCCTTCTCGTCTTAAACAAGGCGCCTTGGCGAGTTTGAACAAGTCGCCTTCGCACCTTCTCGTCTTAAATAAGGCGCCTTGGCGAGTTTGTACAAGTCGCCTTCGCGCCTTCTTGTTTTGAACAAGGCACCTTGGCGAGTTTGCACAAGTCGCCACCTCGCCTTCCCGTATTAAACAAGGCGCCTTTTCGCCTTCTCGTCTTAAAGCAGAAATTCATACATTTTCTTCATAATTACAATTTATGTATCATCAGAAAGCTTAAAACCTTAAGAATAAAGTGATTCTATTATCAAGCATTGACATAAAATTGGTAAGGTGAAATAAGCACAGTGAAGTTAGTACTTTTGGAAAGTAGCAATGGGGAAGGACCGCCGATGAAAATGGTCTGTCGAGTATGACATGTGGTATAGACACACTGATCTCTACTGCATATTCATTAGCATTCACGCAGTAGTCGTGAATGTACTTCTGCGACAAAATATATTGCTCGTAAACTTCGCATTTACACTGTTTTATGCGTTTTTCACCTCTTCTGCAATTTAGCTTGCATACAATAAAGCCGGAACGACGGGTTTCTGGGTTTCTTTTCTTCTCTATCCCCCGTAATTATCTAAATTTTAACATTTTTGTGATGCGTTTCGATGGAGCGATGCAGCGATGTTGAACAAGCTAGCTGTACCTGTTGTACACATCCGGGAGCATAGCTGTGTGAGTCAGTGATGGAGTAGCAGGATGGTAACATTTTCATGGTAGTTTCGGGCATGATATAGGGCTAATATCACTATCATAGCAAATAAAATTTTTGTTTTCATTCATGCAATATACCGTATGAACGACAAGTTTCAAGTTTATTTTATTCAAAACCTTCAAAAAACAAAGGTACATGAACTCATCAGTAATTGCACAATATATGCAGACAGCATAACATATTTTAACATCAAAATACTCAGGTTAATAACAACAACAACAGGAAAAATTGATAAAATATGTGAAAAAAAGATTTAAAAACCCAGATAAAACAATATATACATGGGAAGATGGATTTACATAGTCTGTGTGATATGAAGTATGAGTTTACACAAACTAATCAATTCCTTACCCCTTGCTTGGAGCAGCAATTTAGATTTGAGAATGGATGGATTTTGATAATAATACTTTTTGATCAACAATTTTCTCTTTTCTTTATAATATTCACATTCCATTATATAGTGAAACTCGTCACCTATAGCATTCTTTTCACATTTTTCACACTTTCTTTGATCCAGGGGTATACTCATATAGCTGCCAGAAACAACAGGGAGTTTGCTGAGGTTTCTACATCTGAATCTAGTGAATGTAATTCGGAGGTTGGGGGACAAAATATTCAAATATTTTTCATAACACAATTCATCCTTAAATAATATATAATTTATACAACTACTTGAGTTATCAACATCGAAGTTCCATTCTTGTCTCCTTTGGTCAGACAGAGATTGTGTCACTACATTTTTTAGCCACGAGAAATTTATACCATCACACTGATTAAGCCAAATGTATCAAAATCCTAATTTATTTAGTGTTGATATTTTTCTTCTTTGTCCTACGTAATTATGAAAATTTTAACATTTTCGTGACGCATTTCGATCGCATTGCAGCGATATTCGGAGAAGCTGCTTGCGCTTACATACGGGGCATGCAGAGAGCTGTGTGTCGTGAGTATATAAATCGAGTTGCAGGCTGGAAATATTTTCATTCTACTAGTGGGACATATTATAGGCCTAATATCACTATCATAGCGAATAAAAAAATTTTCATTTTAGCAGTATGTGTGGATTGTTATTTTTTTGAAATATATCTATTATTCGCTATGATCATGATATTATGCCTATATATATGTATATGCCTATAACTACCACGAAAATACCAGTGCCAGCTTGCTACTCGATCACTCACTCATTCACACAGGGCTGGCTATGCAACTAGCTTGTCCGAACATCGCTGCATTGTGATCGAAATGCGTCTCGAAAATGTTAAAATTTAGATGATTACGGGGATAAAGAAGAAAAATATCTCAGAAACCTGTCGTTTATACATTGCATGAATGAAAACCAAAAAATTATTTGCTATGATAGTGATATAAGCCCTATATCATGCTAGAAACTACCATGAAAATTTTACCAGCCTGCTACTCCATCACTGACTCACACAGCTATGCTCCCGTATGTGTACAACAGGTACAGCTAGCTTGTTCAACACCGCTGCATCGCTCCATCGAAACGCATCACAAAAGTGTTAAAATTTGGATAATTACGGGGGATAGAGAAGAAAAACAAACAAAAACCCAGAAACCCATCGTTCAGGCTTTATAGTACGCAAGCTAAATTGCAGAAGAGGCGAAAAACGCATAAGACAGTGAAAATGCGAAGTTTACGAGCAATGTATTTTGTCGCAGAAGCACATTCACGACTACTGCGTGAATGCTAATGAATATGCAGTAGAGATCAGTGTGTCCATACGCATACGTCATACAGACCATTTTCATCGGCGGTCCTTCCCCATTGCTTCTTTCCAAAAGTACGAACTTCACTGTGCTTATTTCACCTTACCACTTTTGTTTCAATGCTTGATAATAGAAACATTTTATTCTTGGAGTTTTAAGCTTTCTGATGATATATGAATGTAATTATGAAGAAAATGAATGAATATCTACTTTAAACAAGGCGCCTTGGCGAGTCAGCACAAGTCGCTTTTTAGCCTTCTCTTCTTAAACAAGGTGCCTTGGCGTGGTGGATCAGGTCACCTTCTTGCCTTTTTTGCCGAAACAAGGCGCCTTGGCGAGTTAAACGACTCGCCTTTGCGCTGCACTTTTAAGCTTTCGTGGTAATAAGATGATTTGTGTGAAAGCAGAAATTTAAGAATAAAATGATGGTGAAAGTTTGAAAGAAATCAGACAAGGAATATGAAAGTGATGGATGTTGAAAAATGAGATCACTAAATCTATGCGAATCTCAAATTGGCAATTTTGGTGAGTCGGCAGTGACATATTGGCTGTCAACTCTTTCATTTGTTGTAATTTGCGGTATTCTAAGTGCATTTTCCCTTGGGGCAGTACTCAAGATATATTGCAGATATAGGATATTGTATATATGGTCCTCATAAAAGAAAAGATTCTACTGAGTAATACATGTTGAAAAAATAAAATTTTAGTAATTGTGTGTGAGGGAGCCAATGGGTGAATTGTCCACCACTTTATCACAGTGAAATTACCGATTCGGCCAATTTGAAATTCCATTATGTAGAGTAATTACAACTTTCCTAAATTCATAGCTTTCTTGTTGCTACAAGACAGATTTTGTTCAAACCAGTCTGCTTCTCTGATTTTTCCTCTTCTCTTCCTTTTTCCTTAAGAACAACTAGCCATTAAGGTCAGACTTCATATAAGAGCATTTTATTTCTAACTAGTAAATTTGGAGAAGGGAAAAAAATCTTTTTGTTAAGCCCGAATTTATAGGACAATAATGTTAAGAAACAACTACTAGTATACATTTACATGTTAAGTTAAGCAATGAAGAGATCTAAATCCTACTGGAAGGACTTTGAAGATAACAACACTGCATAATGGCACTAGTACATGTATGTTAACCTTGGTTTTGAATATTGTACTCATGAACAGATATAATTGTGTGTATATGGAGACCAGAACTGATACTAGATTATGCGTCTGTTAGATGGCAGCCTTCATTCCAGTATACTTCCACTCAATGTGTTCTTCATCAAGAGGTCAAAGGTCAAGAGAAAGAACCTGTGCATGTTCGTTCAGACGATATGGTGAATGTGATCTTAGGGGATGCTGATCTCTCTGTTTGGGTGACATGTGATACTCAACAAGGACACTTAGTCAGCTCAGCCAAAGCACATTATATGCAAGGTAATGCTCAAGTGTTGCTGCTGCTCTCTTATATTTCTTGATGATGCCTAATGGCCAGCTGTAAAGGCAGGCTCTACTGTCACATGAAATGGTAGATTTTGTGTTTCTTTTTGTGAAAAACTTTCATTCATTTTGTATAAAAGATATTACACATGACCTTGTCTTGCAAAGGTTCAGCTACATGTACCACCTAACAGTTATGAAAATCAAACCATTGAGGAACATGACGGCGTGGAAATTGTTATTTGATTGCTTCATTGCTATGAGTGGTACTGCCATATTTAGTAGTAAAATTCATAGTAAAAGCATGAAGGTGAATAGAAGAAAACTAGATGAAGAAACATAAAGCAGAGGGTAAGTAATAGTAGGGTTTTGTATTCTGGATTATGTATATAATATCTATACAAGTGATGAAAATATACATAACTGAAATGCAAGAAAACAAGGCCATTTTGTGGAGGTATAATCGTCCTATCATGTTAACTTCCCCTCTCCCTTTCCTTTTTTATGCCTCCTCCACAGAAGGTGGGTGCCGGAGGCATTATGTTTTCAGGTTGTCTGTCTGTCCGTCCGTTTGTCCGTCCGTCCCGTTTTTGTTCTCACAATAACTTAAGAACCGTTTGGCAGATCAACTTAAAACTTGGCTCGTGTATGCATATGGGAGGGACAATGATCTGATGAGATTTTGGGGTCACAAGGTCAAAGGTTAAAGGTCACAGGGGTAATTGTATATATGAACATGGCTTGTTCTCGCAATAACTTAACCATTTGGCGTATCAACTTCAGACTTTGCTCATGTATGCATATGGGAGGGACAATAGTCTAATTACATTTGGGGGTCATGAGGTCGAAGGTCAAAGTTCACAGAGGTCAGTGCGTATATGAAAATGGCTTGTTCTCACGATAACTTCAGAACCATTTGGCGAATCAACTTCAAACTTGGCTCATGCATGCATATGGGAGAGCTGATTATCTGATTAAATTTTGGGGTCACGAGGTGAGAGGTCAAAGGTCACACAGGTCATTGCATATGAAAATGGATTGTTCTTGTTATAACTTCAGAACCATTTGGCGAATCAATTTCAAACTTGGCTCATGTATGCATAAGGGAGTGATGATCTGAGTTGATTTTGGGGTCTTGAGGTCAAAGGTCACAGAGGTCATTATATACCTGCAAATAGATGGTTCTCACAATAACTCAAGAACGATTTAATGGATCAACTTCAAACTTGGCATACATGTATATACATGTAATTGGGTGACAGTGATTTGATTAGATTTGGGGGTCATGGGTTCAAAGGTCAAAGGTCACAGATAATGTTATATTCCTGTAAATAGACTGTTCTTGCACTAACTTGAGCAAAGTTTGACATTCTAACTTCAAACTTGGTACATGTATGCCTACTAGGGTGACAATGATCTGATTAGATTAGGGAATTCAGCGATATGGCAACTCTGCTTGTGATCTTTAACCCCATGAATCACTTGGCATATCCGTTTTAACAAGTGATAAAATATTTATTAAATTTTTCAAACAAAATTTTAAAAAAATCAACATGAATGTGCGAAATATTTCTGATCTGGCAACGACGGAGGCATAAATTTCGACTGCGTGGTCGAGAATTCATCTAGTTTTCTTTCTCACTCTCGCTGTCTGTCTCTCTCTCTCTCCTCTTTTCATTCATTTTCTGCGTATCCGCGGATTACCGCATTTTCCTCTGAGCCTAGATTTTTTTCCATGTATATCACACTTTTCCATTAAAAATTAGGGATTTCCGCGCATGTCATGGTGTATACACAGTATACATGGGCGTGCAATGAAGACGGAATCGGAGGCGATCCTTAGCTTACTGCACACATGTACTCGCACAGCAACTTGTGTCCGTGTTTATACTGTACGTACATGCGAAGGGATCGCATAATAACTGCCGAGGATTACACAAAATACCTCCCGTAATCGCGCTCTCGCAGGAAGGCGGAATGCTATTCATACTACAAGCACATGCATGTTATTACATGAACACAGTCACACAACCCATGTGCAGTGCACACCGTATGTTTGCCATTGCAGTTGCAATGTCTCAAGCAAGCGAATGATCTGTCTTTTGCCGATTTGGATTGTACTTTTAAAAGGATAAGCCTTGAAAATTTCCAGTTTTACACCAAGATCGTGTGGATTTTGACTTCATCACGGCTTTTGGAAAAAGCTAACGGCATGCATTTTGCAAGGTATGTGATCATCGACGATCGGATATTTTGATTGCTCACGGCCACCATAGTGCGGCCGTGTTGTTTAACGGAAGAAGTCAAAACAACTTCATGTCATAAACATTGCAGAAATCATGGCATTCTGTGGCCTCAAAATAAAGCGCAAAGACATAGTCGAAAGAGATAATGATACAGGAGAGGTAAAATCTAAAGACATTCTGTACTGAGAAAAGTCAACTTACTAGTGTAGAAAAGTAAGTTGGGATTTTGGGAAGGTGATTGTTTGTTGTTTATTCAGCTCACTGCTCAGTTTTATTCATGAAAGTGCTCTGCACATAATACACATTAAATCACATTTGGTGGAATTGATAAATATGTGTACTCAGAGCCCGTTTTGGTATGACTTTAATACGCTATATAAAATCATCATAATTCAGATTCTCATTGAATATGAGGTTAAATATCTCACCACAGAATGCACTAGATTGCACAATTCTGAACCTCAAATTTGAAAAATCTCCATACCGTGAGAGGGGGGACACCCCCATCCCACACCCTCTCCCCGCTTGGTAGCTTCGCTCCCTCGCTTTGGTTCACGAAAGTTTTTCAGTGTTTTTCATGAACAGCAATTTTCATGCCTGCATTTTTATTTATCACAGATCGATAGGGGTGTAAGGGGGCACGTGCCTCCGATATCTGTAGCACTGTATTTCAACATGGTTAAGACCTTTAGATTCTCCTAAATTTCAAGCAAATTTCAGTGAAAAAGACCTAGATCTAGAGCAAATCATAAAGAAACAAAAATACAAAATTCCTATATAATCTTTAAAAAGGATATATTTTGTAACAACTTTACATTTGTGGGTCTATTGCCTTGAGGCAGATGTGGTGAAATGATTCCAGTTGAATTTGATTTAATGAGTGATCAAAATTTTTGAAGCACTCCAAGATTACCTTGGATAAACAATTGATATATAGCATTCAATACAATACAGTAACATCAAATCATAGGTATTTTTATTTATTTTTATTTTCCATCAGGTGACACAAGTGCATGCTCGATGAAGACTCCTTCCTCGTCTCCATCAGCCCCTGATATATCAGATGGGAAACCTACAGAGAACACCCCCTCCCATGGCAGAATAGGTATTACAAACATAGCTATGGGTTTGTCACTTGCAGGAGGCATCCTTATAGTGGGTATTGGCATCAGCATAGGCTTCATCAGATGGTTTAGATGGCAAAGGAGAAGAAGGAGAGAAAGGTAATTGTTCACATGAACAAAATGTAGATAATAAACAGTTGTAATGTTAGCATTTTGTCAGATGGGTTTAGATCTCAAAGATGGAGTAAAACAGAGGGTTAAAGCTTTGACAGTAGGTTGATGTAAATTCCACCATACAGAAACTCATTGGTGTATTAACCCTATATTAACTGGGGGGGGGGGGGGGGAGGTCAATTTGACCTCCCCCCCCCCCCCCGTGGTAAATTAGCGACTACTCTGGAACCGCGGTAGATATCAAGTTATCCTTTCATGACTTCTTTTTTTGATGTCTTGCGCAACTTTTAGTACTAAATTTGCAAAGATCGGACCAAGCATTAGAAGGTCACATGACAAGGGTCAAAGGTCATCCCAAAACAGTGACTTTTCCATACATGTGTGTATAATAGAATGGACATGTTCTGAAACTTGTGAAACACAGTCAACTTCACTTAAGTCGATCTTGTCGGGACTGAGTAAAATGTGTCGACTTAGGCGATTTTCGACTTATGCGGAAGTCGAAGAAAATTCAGCTTACGCGTTGTCCCCGGCACCTCGGCGCGGCTGGTGGCTTGAACAGTGTCATTACAATACAATTCTTATCCCGTGCATGCCATAGTTTTTTTGTGCAAACATCCAGAAAATGAGAACATCCGAGGCCTGAGCCTTTTTTTTTTTTTCACTTCAGACGATGCTGATACGGATATCCAATACAATTCTACTATTTAAAATCTCCCGCTAACGATATTCATTGAAATAGGCCTAATGAATCAAAGTTATTTTCTTTGAAGTGGAAAACATACGATGTGTTTTATAAACAACTAGAGGGGCCGTCAAAGGCGGCAGACCCACGCCTTGGCGGTGCTACAGAGTAGTTGCAATACTATACTATGGGGTCAAAACTGAAATCTACATTGGGTGATTTCACGCTCGGTGCTGGTGTTTGTGGCTAGTGTTTATTTTGCCGCGAAATCATGATCTAGCACCGACTATGAAATGAGAAAAAAATCAGTCGGTGTTAGGTGTAGACCTCTGATTTTCTGACGTAGTTCCGGTTGCCGGTGTTTAAATTTTGTCAGATGTTGTCTGCTGAACCGAGCTCGGCATCCGGTGTTTAATTTCATGTACAAAATTCCGTTCACTAACACTATACCCTAGGGATTAAGAAATTTTCATTTCACGTTCGGTGTTGGTGCTGGTGTTGCTACTTGTATGCTAGATATGGGAAATTTGGGGGATTAGCCGTGAGAAATAAAGTCAGTAGGCATCATTCGAAGTGTAATTTTACAGGTGTTATGAGGTAGTATGTTCATATAGGTCTGAAATTAAATCTAGGCCAACATTTAGTCCAACGTTCGATCTAGAGCACACGGAAATTAGGAACTACCTTTGCTTTTAAAGGGGCGGAAGGAGTGAATAAAAAATCCTACCTAGTTTTTTCCAGATAGATTTGATAAATATGATGTTCGATATTCCGTAGTAAAAGACCCAGAGAATCCACATTATTAACTATGATGAGTTCTAAATCAACAATCACAATACAAAAGTAATGAAACTTCACGGCTAATCTGAGCCGATGCCCGAAATTTGGCCGTTTGCCATGTACGCGCTGGGCCGTCCGATCCGGCGTGCAGCTGCATTAGCTACCGCAGCATTTTCTGCTGTAAGTGAGAAACTCGAGAGAAATTAAATCTAAACTTACTGTTCCTGTCAATACTATCCATTTCTGTGAAGTTTCTTAAAGGGGTGGAAGGAGTGAATAAAAAATCCTACCTGTTTTTTTTCCAGATAGATTTGATAAATATGATGTTCGATATTCTGTAGTAAAAGACCCAGAGAATCCACATTATTAACTATGATGAGTTCTAAATCAACAATCACAATACAAAAGTAATGAAACTTCACGGCTAATCTGAGCCGATGCCCGAAATTTGGCCGTTTGCCATGTACACGCTGGGCCGTCCGATCCGGCGTGCAGCTGCATTATATTAGCTACCGCAGCATTTTCTGCTGCAAGTGAGAAACTCGGCGAGAGAAATTAAATCTAAACTTACTGTTCCTGTCAATACTATCCATTTCTGTGAAGTTTCTTACCGGTCTCTAGATGAAATAAGGATTTCTTTTAGAATCACCGGACTACTCGAGCAATTTTACGATATTCTAGACTAATAATTCAGTAGTTAAAAACAATTTTTTCTTCTTCGTTGAGAATGGTGCTGACGCCATTACCAGTGTTAAGCTATCGCACCTCGACTTGCTTCGTACGGCTTCGTACTTATACGTGCGAAACGGTGATCTTTACATATACTATACTATAGAGTCAAAACTAGAAGGTCACACAGAATTTGCAGGGATCAACCAATCATCACCAAAATTTAATCGATTCTTTCCTGTCACTATCCAAACAATCCCTGAAAATTTGGTGGAAATCCGTTCACCCGTTCTCTAGTTATCTTGTACACAAACAAACAAACAAACAAACAAACAAACAAACATACGGAACCCTTTACATAACCCTGCCGATTTCATCGGCGTGGGTAATAAATATTCATTTTGTTTTAATTATCATGATGATCCATATCATTCTCTAACGAGGCTGACAAGAATTGTATCAGGGAAAACTGATGACATTTGACTTGATAACTCTGCTCTCTAATCTAAATCGTGAATCACATTTCTTGTCAAAGAGAAGGCACTTTACAATGCTTCAGAATAAGTAAAAAAAAAGAAAAAAAAAAAGCTGATTTCTATGACGATGTTGCTTGATTTTCTAATGACACAATGATGTTTGTTAGCTGTCAACATTTAAACAAATTAATTTAAACAAATAAAACAAATGTTGATATATAAATGTCTTCTTAAACGTTTAACATATTGTAAGAAATGTATTTGATTTCAGATAACACGTATTCTGATTTCAAAATAAATTTCATACCCACGGGAAGCCTCCCTTCTTACTTGACGCCGTACGAAATATGTCAAGCTAGCTGAGGAACAATGTTGCCTCTAATTTGTTATTTCGAGCCAAACTTAGTAACACCAAGCAGCCAATACCATCACGAACATGAGCCATCGCCCACATTGATCAGTTGCTATGCGAAGTTGAACCAAATTTGCCGATATTGGACCAATCATAGCGCTGTAGTGTTTCCAGCGATTGACCTGCACATGTGCAGAACATACGCTAGTTTTCGCGCCAAATGTTTACTCATTCAGTTACAGTCACTGATCTCTACAGTTTTTCTGTAGAGATCAGTGGTTGCAATGCGAAGCTCGAATGAACTTGCCGATGTTGAACCAATCACAGCCACACTTGTCGTTTCGGCAATTTCGAAGAACGTTCAATAATTTCTGTGCCTGAGTTTTCTTACGAGATACTTCCGAATGAAGTTCGTGCCAGTGATGGAAACCCTTCCCAACTCAGGCTATATACCATGGTATATTGCGGCCAATAATCTGACCCAGCTAGCTATAGCATATCGGTGTGCTGTAATGAGTGGATTTTCAACCGGCAATTTCTTACAAAATTACAGAGTATAAATGAAGTCTCTATTTTGAGGTTGAGAGTTGTTGCAAATCTCATACATCAAGCCTCGATTGAAAAGGTTTGAAGGGAGATCTTATCGAGGGCCAGGGATACGAGAGAGAGAGAGAGAGAGAGAGCAGAGATTATGAATGGAGAAGCATGCGTCGCGCGCTAAATAAATAAAATCGATTGGTGTTTGTGATGCTTTTGCAGTGATTGGTTACACATTCGACTTGGGCGGTGTGAATTTAATGTTTTTCTTTGGAACGGTTCTGAGAATTTGATCGACATAGGCTATTAATAGACTTACAAACATCGACTTATACATAGAATTATCACACGTAAGTCTATGAGGATAAATTGGGACTTTTTTTTTCATCGACTTAAGCGACTATTCGACACATGCGACGTCGACTTAAGCGAGGTTGACTGTACAATCCATTTTCCCCATATAATTGTTTTTTTCCTTGCCTTTATGGTTGTCATATCTAATGTCATTGTCAAAATAATACAAAACATGAAAAATATGAACAATAGAATACCAAAGAAAAGAAAAGAAAGGAATACAAAAGAAATTCAAACACGATCCTAAAAATACTATTTATACCTGTACTTGATAATTACTGCTCATATTTTCTCTGTTATTTTTATATATGTGTGAGTTATCACTTCATGATCATGCACAAACTAATTTATGTGGTTTCAGTATAATTTATGCAAATTTTATGCTGAATAAACGTGAATCCTGTAAGATATATCGTAGCAATCATAAGTAATAGCTTGCAAACATGGAAATCAAATTATGTGTTTCATTTCAGGTAGAAATTGTGCTTACTTTTGAAAATCTCATCAGAATCATACTATACTCATCTCATTTGCATATTTGCATAATTAATTACATGTACTTCGTTAATTACAAGAAGAAAAGACTTGAATATTATCAGAAATATGACATGACTATTATTACTGTGCCCATGGAGCCTAAAGATTTGTTTGGCTTACAGCATAAACATCAAGTTATACTTGCATACACATCAGTGTGTGTATCTGACAATATATGCAAATTTCATAAATGCTTATGGAAATATGTAAATAGAGAAAACCATAAACAAAGTAAATACCTAAATCTCAAACTTATCCATGACTGTAATTCATTTTGAGGCAATATACTTTTATGTTTTTCTTTAAAATTAGGAAAATAAGCAAAAATTAGGGTACTTTGGTAATTAATATGTGCATAATTTGCATATTTAACACTGGATCATTTAAACAAAAACATGAACGCATCGCTGATACTTCAATGTACCTCCATGCAAAATTTCGTGTGAATCGGACATTCGGTCTCGGAGATCTGAAAACCTGGTCTGAAATAGCCCAGTTAAAATAGGGTTAAAGTAGTTGAATTCTGCATATGATAGAAAAAAACAACAAACAGCTTGAAACTACCAAATCAGTTCATCTTGGGGCAACTATCTCTGAGGAGGCAAAATCAAGATCAGAATTGCATTTGCACCTGCACCTGCAGGTCTGAAGCCGATCTGGGGCCCATTGCACAAAACTTGCGTTTGAACGCAACTCAGGAAAATGAAACGCAACTTTATTTTCAGCCAATCAGAAGTGCGCAGTAAGGACTTGCGTTTGATTTTTAGGAGTAACGATTAAACGCATTTTTCTTGCAACGGGCCCCAGGAATGATAACAACACATCATTGTGTACAATGTACTTAATAGGTTGAGAGCACTGGTAACATCAGTCTTTTTGTACAGATATGAAATGCGTACACTAAATGCAGAGATGAAAAAGTGAATCAATTCTTTTGAGATGAATTATATTAGAAGGCTTCTACATTTCCCCTACACTTTGTATATGTCTAGTAAGAAAGTAAGAGAGCTAATGGACAGCTATTTAGTTGAGCAAAATCACACTATCACAGTTATAGAAAGAAGACAGCTGCACTGGTTAAAGATAAAGTTGAGTTCTGGTCATGCGATTACATTGTAAAAGATGCTTTCTCAAAGCAATTAGGAAAGGTTGATCATGTCAACTTAAGAATTGGTGTATGCTGTGAGGTTTTGGAATCATCAAAATGATAAAAAATTTACCCAATCTTGCTGAAAAGTACATTCCCTGCACATAGAAATGGGTATATGGGACTGCACACACATGTGGCATGAATGTTCGGCCCTAACACTTCAGCTATTTCTCATATTATTTAAAATATGAACGCATTTGAGAAGCAATTTTTTCCATAGGATATACATGTACATGTATCTACTATGATGTTCTTCCAAACTGACATAAAAGGAATGAGAAAGATCACAAATTATTTATTTTTGATCTTTCTCAGAACTCAGATTTCTCTTTAAGGTATGTACATGTATTATACTAGATGGAAGAATAGCTTGGTATTTTACAAGGAAGAAACAATGGTATGTACGTGTATTATACTAGATGGAAGAATAGAGTATTTTACAAGGAGGAAACAATGGTATGTACATGTATTATACTAGATGGAAGAATAGCTTGGCATTTTACAAGCAGAAAACAATGGTATGTACATGTATTATACTAGATGGAAGAATAGTTTGGCATTTTACAAGGAGAAAACAATGGTATGTACATGTATTATACTAGATGGAAGAATAGCTTGGCATTTTGCAAGGAGGAAACAATGGCAGAAGAAAAAGGGGTAGGCCGACTATAGGATGATAACATAAAGCAGTGGACAGGGATGTCTTTTGATGCTCAGCTAACTAGAACAGCTAAAGACAGAAAGTTGTGGAGAACCTGTGTCTCAAAATCCATCACATTCTCACTTCATGCTATGGGACATAGATAGATAGATGGGGGTGTCGTCTAGTGAATACGTCCCTAGACTGTGTCATATGGTTAGCTCTTTGAGCCCTACCTTTTGCAAGACATTTTGCTACATTTACCACTCTTTTTTTTAAATAGATTCTATGACCTAGTGGAACAATTTGTATGATGTAAGGTGGTGTAGAGTCTTGAAATGATTAATACCAACACACCACATAGCTCTCAGAATGAAACAGCACATAAAAAAAACTGCATGTGTGAAACAAAAGGTGGAAGAAGAAGAAGAAGAAGAAGAAGAATAATAATAATAATAATAATAATAATAATAATAATAATAATAATAATAATAACTAGAATTTAATTCGTCACTGAAGACGAATTAGGTGATCTGTCTTAATTTTCGATTATGATTATATTTTTGACGAAGACGAATGACAAAATGATAATGTGATAGATGACCCTCATATTACGATTACATTGATAATAATGAATCTATTGATGATTGTTACGATTTCAGCCTTTTCCTAGCATTTTCAATTCCTAGGCTCTACTACCTATTTAAGTGGAATAGCGCCCCTTCGGTTTCAATAGGGCATAAAGCGTGTGAAAAATGAATTTGGGATGATTCGTAGAAAGATAGGGATGAAACAAAAACAAAGAGGGGAGATGAAAGAGAAAGGGAGAGAGAGAGAGAGGAGTAAGGGAAAGGGAGAGAAGAGACAAAGAGATAGAAGGAGACAGAGACAGATAGGAAAGTGAGATAGGATAAGAGAGACAGAGAGAAAAAGAGAAATTGGGGGGGGGGGGGGTGATTGCACACAGATTACAAATTCATTTTCTATCATGATTATGATTATGTTGACGAAGATGAATGACAAAATGATTATGTGAAAGATGACCCTCATATGACGATAACATTTATAATGAATCTATTCATGATTGTTATGATTTCAACCTTTTCTCAGCATTTCCAATTCCTAGGCTTTACTACCTGTTTAAGTGGAATAGCGCCCCTTCCGGTACTATTTGTTGGGACATTATAAAAAAAAAAGTACTTGAAATGGTATAAAACGTGTGCAAAATGAATTTTGGATGATTTGGAGCGTTCTTAAATTGTGCGCTCGCACTGACATTATTTTTTTTATGTATAAAGTAAAATGGACTTTTCGTTTGCGAGGTATAACAACAAGTTTATTTTGAGAAAATGGCACTTGGATGATGTCACGATGACTTGATGGCCTGAAAGATGACCCTCATAGGATGATGATGACAGTGATAAAAATGTTTATTTTCATGATTGTTATGATTTTATCTATTTGTTTATTTTATATGGTTTATTGAAAAAAAAATAATTCGCGGCCAATGTTGAAAGTGGTATATCAAATGGAATGGTATGGAATATCGAAAACAGCGGTCAGTGATCAAGAACTAAAGATGACAATGTTAAAAAGAACATATGAAATTGTGACAACAGTAGGATCGTTGTAATCATTCACCCCGCTGAATAAGAGAAAAGAGGACATGTAAACAAGAGGGAGCATGAGAAAGATAGGTAAGAAACAAGGACAAAGAGGAAAGGTGAGAGAGAGAGAGAGAGAGAGAGAGGAGAAAAGGAAAGTGAGGAGTAAAGGAAAGGGAGAGAGGACAGAGAAATGGAGAGAGAGAAAAAGATAGAGAGAGAGAGAGTGATGAGTAAAGGAAAGGGAGCGAAGAGACACACACAGAGAGAGAGAAGGAGACAGAGACAAATAGGAGAGTGATAGAGGAGTAAAGGAAAAAGGAGAGAAGAGAGAGAGAGAAAGAACGAGACAGACACAGAGATAGGAGAGTGAGAGAGAAAGAGAGAGAAATGGGGGGGGGGGGGGGGAGATTGCACACGTAAAGCAGAAAAGGGGCAGAAGTACAGCAGCCAATTTAACTTTCACTTGACTATTTTAGCATGATCCCGGCATCTGATCAAAAAACGGATGGCACATTTACGATAGCCCATAGTCTCAGCTATAACATTCTAAAATCTGGGAGAAAACGGAGCAAACACAACCGAGATATTGCTCAAAGAACAAAGCCATGTAAATAGGGAAAATTCTGACATGTCGCGTTTAATCGAATTTTTGACTATGATGACGTCATCAAAATGAAAAATGGTGTTGACTGAGCTTGTAGAGAATTGTCTCAGCTACAACATATCAAAAGCTGGGAGAAAATCGACCCAATATGACTGAAGTACTGTCAAATCAATAGAAAAATTATGACGTAATTTTTTCAAAATCATAATTTTGAGTTCACTTGCTGATATGATGATGATGTCAGAATGTCCGATCGGCCAAAATTATGCATGAATTCAAATCTACAACTCAGAATATGTAAAAAAAAATGGGGGTAACCGCACTTTCTGACGAGCTATGGCTGATTTTAGAAAGGCATGTTTTTACCACTTTTTACATTATATTGCCCATTGACGCACGCGCGGATTTTAAAGTTTGACGCGCGCGTGTGGCATTATTAGATGTCGAGAATGACTGAAACTAATTGGAAATTGTCAAAAATTTTATCAGAAATCGATACCATGCAAAAAAACGGCATTTCTACCTTCCGTACGTGCTGCACACGCGCAAAACGCGCGCGCGGACGCGTACGCGCGGAAAATTTTGAAATGCATAAAATGACCTGAACCGTACTCTACTTTGATCAAAAAGTGATTTTGAGCATTTCTAAATTTTGACGCGCGCGTACGTGCGCGTCATGACGTGTGCGCGCGTCTTGACGACATGTGATGTTGACCCTTGACCTGAAGTTTATGTGTGCCAAATATTGTTCATTTTTGATGACTTGTAATGAAGATATGAACGATAATGTGATTTTACAAAATGGCGTCTGGATGACGTCATGATGACCTGATGACCTTGAAAAAGATTTTGGAGCTTGACCATATATGACCTGATGACTGACTGAAATGTCATGAAAATTGAAAAGTTTTTGAGATTTCGATGGAACAAGAAAGTGGAAGAAAAATAAAAATAAATAAAGATAGAAAGAAAATTCTGACGAATATAAGAGGTGATCTGTCATATTGACAGATCACCTAATAATAATGATAATAATAATAATATTGAGCTTATATATAGCGCAACATATGTCGCCATCTTTATGCGCTTGGGGGAAAAAAAAAATCTTTTAAGATATAATTACATAAACTGTTAAGCTAATAAGTTAAAAGTAATCATAGATTGTGAGAAGAAAAAAACAACTAAAACATATGACGTCAAATACAGTCTCTGAATGGAATGCATTATGGATTGAATAACTAACTTAATTATTTCAGGTAAGAATCATATGATGGTACCGGAATATATGATATACAGTACACAAAACAATAACTAAAATCAAGCGTTAAGTATGAGAAAAGATAGCATGATAACATATCCGAATCGGTTCCATGACATTTGCTCCTGTGACAATTGCTCCGGTCTAACTTTGCCATGTTAATCCTAAAGCTAAACCTAACCATAACCCTAATCCTAACCCTAATCCTTATCTTCACATTGTCCTGAACAAAAACAAAAAATCTTGACCTTGACCTTAACCTTTGACCTTTTCGAGATATGGATGGCGGAGCAAATGTCACAGGAGCAGATGTCGTGTCACCATCCGAATCAATATTAGAAACATACAGTTCAGATGAAATTTAGGGTTGCAGAAGGGTTGCTTTATTACATAAAGGAAGAGAACATGTAGATTTTAAGAGAATACTTGAATTATTGATGGAGGGTGCATCTCAGAGCTGGAAAGGAACGCATTCCACAAGGTTGGTGCAAGGGTACTGAAAGCACGTTCCCCATGGTATCTTGTATTGACCCTGTGAGCATGGAGGAGTTTCATTTCAGAAAAGCTCAGATTTCTGTTTGGGATGGCAGTAAAGTACGCTATTAAAGTGATACGACATTCCTCCTTTGACTTGTTCTTTAGTAGGCCAATTGGTTTGTTCTGCAGCCAATTAAATAACTTGAAATGTAGTGCTTGTGCCATACCTGATTGATATTGCATACTCTGTGAAAGGCTGTGAAAAACTTGATTTTAGACAGTATAGCATAAAATTTGTTGTTATGTAATTTCATTTCTGTTGTCTAGTGAATACGTCCCTACGTGTTAAGCTGTATAAGGTCATTTGGGGCTTTCCTGGTGTATATGCAGGAACCTACGTCTTGTTGATGCAATAGCCCTTTTTTTACTGGAGGGGGAGAGGGGGGGGGGTATTTTAACCCTCCCTCCCCTCTATGAAATCCTCAACTCCTGCATTACTGCTGCAGATGGTGGCCCACCATTAAATTACTTTTTTTTTCTTTCAAGTGTCATGCGACTTTTAACATTTGTGTACAAATTATTGCTTTTCCTAAATTGCTCTTACACTACTAGTCTTTTCTTCTACGCCTTTTCCTTAATTTTGCATGTTATGAAATTTATTGAGATATATTTCTGTAAAATAACAAATCATAAAAAGGGAATTCATAAGCAATTCATAAAACCATAAAATACAAAAAAGAAAAAAAAATATTTGAAATTTGAAGGTTTGTCAAGGCAGTAGTGTTGACTACTAAGCTAATTCAAAGACTTTTGGACAAAGATTGACTTTCATACCTCATTTTTTTAATGATATATGAATGAGTATGTAATCTACAGACAATTAATTTGCATTAATTTTTATGCCTCCGCCCACCGAAGGGGGTTGTCCGTCCGTCCTGCTTTCTCGTTCTAGCGATAACTCAAGAACCACATGAGTCATGAACTTCTAACTTAGTGCTAGTATGTATCACCATAAGAAGACAATCTGATTAGATTTTGGGTTACGTAGGTCAAAGGTCAAGGTCACAGAGGCCAATTTCTGAAATTTCAGGTGTTAGCCTCGTTCTAGCGATAACTCAAGAGCCATGTGAGGTATGAACTTCTAACTTAGTGCTAGTATGTATCCCCATAGGAAGATGATCTGATTAGATTTTGGGTTATGTAGGTCAAAGGTCACAGATCACTTCCTGAAATTGCAGGTGTTAGCCTTGTTAACGCTTTATCTACAGAACCATTTGAGGTATGAACTTCAAACTTCGTACTAGTATGTATCACTATAATGAGACGAACTGATTAGATTTTTGTTCACGTTGGTCAGAGGTGACGGGTCATAGAGGTCATTATACAGGTGTATGTGAAATTAATGTTTTTTTACCTTTGTTATCACCATATCTCAACTATTTTGTATTCATAACTAGGAGGAGATAAAGTGATCAGACTTTTGGGTTATAAGCTGTAAGGTCAAATGTCAAGGTGGTCAATTAACATGTAATTAGAGGCTTTTTATTCTGGTTATCACAATATTTCAAGAACAGTTTGAGCCATCAACTGAATTTAGGCAGAGGCATATAGGAGGCGCAGTCGCATTCATCTTGTTATGAAATGATATAACTGATTTTTTTTTTTGTCAAAAAAATTACGAAGCGGTCTTCTTTACAAATGTTTTGATGACTATGCAAAATTTGCGTGGATTAGATCACTCATGGCTGATACCGATGTGTAAAAACAACCTTTTGAAAAGCTCAGTTGGAATAAAGTGAATATGATCTTTGTATAAATAAATAGTGTTCACGTATTTATGGAAAATGATGCTGTAGCTCTCTATTGGGTATAATTACAATAGATATTGCTTTTTATGAGAGTAACATCACTGTGGCACCAAGAAATAAAATATCAGGTGTTCTATGTATCTTGTTAGTATCATTATCATAGATCAAATTAAACCCACTCAGATTCTCAAAGGTGATCCATTGAGACTTGGATCACACAAGGCAAGTAATGTCAGTCATCCTACTGACTAAGTATTGGCAGACATGTTTTGAGAAAAAGGGACTATTTTTCCCTGTTTATTTCAAGTTCATGGTACTTGGTACATGTATGTCTGAGAGGAATTCATGGCACCAAAAAGCATCTTTTTTGATATGTTGGGGTTTTTTGAGACATTTACATGCTGCATTTTTTCTTGGTTTTATTCTTGTCCTGAACACTTTTAACCACCAGTGTTGGGTCCAAGACCAGAGGGTCCGAGATCAAGATCCGCAGCTCAAGATCGAGATTAGAACATCTGAGATCAAGATCAGATATGTCCGAGATGGCGAGATCACGATCAAGATCGAGGTTACTGATGCCGATCTCGAGACTGTCTCGAGATTGGTGAACGATTTTAAAAGCTTTTTCGTTTGATAATTTACGTAATAATAATGTTGATCTCAAGTGATCTCGAGCGGAAATTCCGAGAACAGAAGCTTCGAGATCAAGATCAAGATCAAGACCAACACCCTTGAGATCAAGAACAAGATCGAGGTTACGGATGCTGATCTCGAGACTGGTCTCGGTATCAAGATTGATCTCGAGGTACCCAATACTGTTTTCCACAAAACATTTTATGTTTTAAGCTGTGAAATATTTGATAAAACCTGTAATTGTGTCTATTGTTTTTGTACAGACTCCTTCGGCATGGTGAGCCAGCAGCAGACCAAAGTGCAATGGAGGAATTCCAACAAATGATGTGAGAATATCACATGGGAACACTTTCACCACATCAGCATTACAATGAGGTCTTCTACAGCACAGAAGTGGGGGTGCAAACAATAGTGTATTTACTTTTTCTTTGCTTAGGTCTACAATTATTGTTCTTTTATTCAGATTATTATACTACACTCTCTCTCTTTCAGCCCTCTAAACCCTCTCTCTTTCTCTCCTCCCTATCTTTCTGTAATTTCTTCTCTTTCTCTCTCTCTCTCTCTTTCTCTCTTTCTTTCTCCTCTATTTCTCCTCCCCTCTCCCTCTGCTTTCTCCTCTTTCTCATTTTGCACTCTTTCTCGCTGTCACTCTCCCTCCCCCCCCCCCCCCCCTCATCCATCTCTCACATTCTCCTCCCTACTTCCTTGTTGTCATTTCTATTTGGTTCTTTTTTAATGCTTGTCTTCCTCTTCCTCTTTAAATCTTACAATACCTCCCCCCCCCCCCCTCTCCCAGAGGTGTTCTACCAAGGGTAATCTCATTAACCAATCGAGTTTGTTTGCTTTCCAAAATGTAGTACCTTAAAATGGGGTGAATAGGAACAAAAAGTGGAGAAAAAAAATTTCTACTTTCATTTTCAAAGTAATAATGCAATTCATGTAATTTATTTATTTTAGTTATGTACCATACACCTCTAGCTGTCCAATCGTTAATAACATGATGGGTATCAATTAATATTTACCCCAGTGTGGAATGTAATATGATGTCTTGAAATATGTTTAAAATTGAGATGTGGTCAAAACTTTCCTTCTATCTTCAGACCTACTGAAGTAAATCATCAGTTTTTGCATGAAAACCTTACAAATATGGTCTTGCATATAATAATTCCCTTGAAAGAAGTTGATTGCAATCGGGTTTGTATTTTTTTTCTTCATTTTTTCTTATTTTTAAGTTTTTTCCTGGATAACCGGGGTTAATAGGAACAGACTACCAAGCAGTTATGATCTGTAATTCCTGATGCCAAACATACCTAAAGCACCTAAATACACATATCACATGTAGACAGACACAATAATGATGATATTTTAGATATAAATTGAGGTATGAATAATAGAAAAGCCTGAAAACTCATTGGCATTCTTAGTTTTAACAGTCATTTCCAGACCCCTAAGAACCCTGACACCCTATTTGTCATAGTTCTTCAAATATTATTTCATTCAATAAGTTATTAAATAAATCTTCAAACAATCTACACACGTTCAGAATAGGATTATCCATTAAATACTCATGGGGGCCATTACATTAATGAAAGAAAAGTACCAAAATTCAAAATATAATTTACTGATTCCCCTCACCCCCACCCCTCCCCCCTCCATTGACCCAACAGTTATTGTTTACTGCCAATAAGCAAGCAGCTCTAAAGCCACGATGCAAACAATATTAAAACAAATTTCTGTTGCACTAACACATGGTACCATTTTTGATGTGTGTAGTGATTTCAGAGATATGCCATTGTCTTTTCAATCACCTATTTGATCTAAACCCCTTCCACAATGAATTTTAGTTTCTTGGTATACCAGTAACAGCTTAAAGCATATATATATATATTTCCTATTCACCCCGATGTTGAGGTGAATAGGATCAGTCATAAAATTCCATATAAAAATTAAATCTGATATTGATGGAATTTCTTTTATATGTCAAAAGAAAGGTAACATGAATGGACATTTCATGGTGCCAAAATATTTGCCACTGGCCATGGAATGAAAATGATGTAAGGAAAAATGTGTCAAAACTTCCTATTCACACCGTTTTTACGGTATGTAGCTCTTTTAGAGATGTGGATACATAAACCTCTATCAACCATGACATGGGAAGGGAATGGCATGAACACAAAGTACGTCTTAAAAATTTATGCAAGAAATAGAGAGGGATATATTTGTACAAATATATGAACTGAAATAGCAATACTTGTGTTAATAAATTGTCAGAACTTTATGACTGAAGTTGCATTGAGAATTCCATAGAGAGCAACCTTCTCCAAAGGAAAGGTATCATCTATGCACTAATTTTATTTTATTGTTTAAATATTTTGTTATATACTTTAGACACATTACTTACTATTCCATCGGACTGTGAAAAAATCCAATAGTATTCATTATGAAAATATAAACATGTAAAACCTTAAAGGAGAATTAACCCCAGAATGGAAATGTACTTATGTTCAAAGGTGTAATATATTTCTTAATCATAGGCCTGTATCACTTTAGAAATAAAATATCAGAAAAGGGTTTAAATCAAGACATTCTAGCACACGGTATCATCTGCTAGCACTTTACATGGGGGTTGCCATTTTCTTGATGATATGGAGTTGTACAGAACCATTGGAAACCGTTCTGGTCAGGAAGATATTTTTGATCCTAGAGCTAAATTGATTCTCTTCTTTACAAAAAAAATCCCCATATATGATGGAAAATATATAACAGGTGTATACATGTATTCTAAAATTTGAAATTTATAGATTTCTTTTAAAATTCTCTGGTTTTGCTAAATGGAAATCGATTTCTTGGGCTTGCCTGGCAGAGCAGAACATGATTTATACAATGCACATTCTGACTATTGAAGTTCATTATTTCAAAGCAGGTGAATGCATAGTTTGTCACTATTGACGCTCGGGAAAGTTATCCATAAATTTGAATTAATTTGCTCTGTCGAGTACGTCATAGTATCAAGAAAATAGATTTCTATATTAATTTTTAAAGAAATATAAAACACATTGTCGTTTTTAGATTACATGTATACTAGTATATCTGTTAAATATTTTAAATCTCAAATGGGATTTTGTATCAGGAAGAAATACAATTTTGCAATCGGATTAAAAATATCTTTATGTACACATCAAGAAAATGGCAGCCCCCAGGTATCGCTAGCAGACGATAAATTTTGCTGAGAATACCCCCCTCCCCGGCTGAGAGAGTGCCAAAATGACCCGGATCTCAGCCATGAAGCAACAAAAAATTCTGCAACTTGGCACACAGATATATTATCTTATAAAGAATAACCCTGTAAAGATTCATATCTATACGGTTTTTGAATTATTTCTAACTGATTATTGTCATATTATCAAATTGACAATTCTGCATTGTGTACAATACACATGGAGAAATGACCATTTTGTCTGCATACACCGCTGCGTGGTACCCGTTGGTTGAAATTTTATAAATTTGGTATCAAAAGATGCGTAAGACTAGGTGATAAAGTCGTGAAATCTTGCGGTGCAAAAAAAATTATCCTGAAACATATCACGGCAAACGTCCGGGGGGGGGGGGGGGGGGGCTGTGGAATGAGCCCCAAACCCAACCCTTTTAGGGTTAAGAGGTTTAATGTGAATTTATTAGTGAACGTTGAACTTCTTAATTTCTATGTTTTTTAAGAAGTTCAACATTCAGATTAAGGATTTCCTTTCGGACAAAATAATATTCAGTAGCACTATATGCTTCATGAGTAAAGCCTTCTTTTTGCTGCTGCAAAATGAGAATCATTTCATGTGTAAATGAATGCCAAATGGGCGAAAGTGAGCATATCATGTCTTAAAGGGTACCAATCACCAAAAATAATTGTGCTCTGTATGTTAGAGGTTTCATGTCATTATACTTTAT
This sequence comes from Heliocidaris tuberculata, assembly GCA_025618425.1. Classification (NCBI taxonomy): domain Eukaryota; kingdom Metazoa; phylum Echinodermata; class Echinoidea; order Camarodonta; family Echinometridae; genus Heliocidaris; species Heliocidaris tuberculata. Next base: position 36,789,385 of record CM046838.1, on the reverse strand, counting down.
TCAAAATATGGGCTTCAAATATTAATTCTATAAAGAGATATTGCAATTTTAATTACACTCTCTATAGGTGTAAAAGTGACTCGTGAGTAGACTACTCGATGCACCCGTACGCGCGCCAAGATAAAGGCTCGCACGGAACCAAACTCGGAGTTCGGTTCCGCCCGAGCATTTTCATGTTATCCTCTATTTCCTTCATACTCATTAACTGTTGACCTATAGAATACCAGACAAAGTTCTTGGAGGTTGATTTTATACTTTCTAGCTGTACACAAATTATTTTTTCAGGTGATTGGTACACTTTAACCCATTGCCCACGAGAGCTGGGTGATCCATGTATCAAGCCTATGGGGATGAGAGAATTCAGTAGTTAACAGGTTAACAAGGCAAGAGGGATTGAATCAGCTAAAAAGATACTAGAGTCATTCGTACAGTGTAGTACATTTACTAATATGTTGAATAGTGTAAATATATAAAGTGCTATGTGAATACTTATATTTTATAAATGGTGGAGAATTTCTTCGAGTAAAGTGGTGTATAAAGAAGATGTACTAAGAATTTATTTAGAAGTGCAAGACTTCCAAACCTGTAATGTGTATGTATGTCGATCAGAACCACTTCATATTAAAGGGAGGTCCAAGAGAAATCCAACTTTAATGGCAAGTTCTGAAAGAAATCAGAAAAATCAGAGAAGCAAATTGGTGAAAATTTGAACAAAATGGCACTAGCCATATTAAAGAAATTTATGAACTTTCATCATCCTGTTTCTCTTATTTTTCTGCTTTCGCACAACTCAACTTATTAGAAAGGTAGAATTGCCCTTTAATGTACAGAGTAATATATATGGACCACAAATAAAACAAGTGCTGGAGTGGTTAGGAAGGAAGATTAATGTATGTGATATATATTGACCAGAAATCCATGGAAATCCTTTCAAAAAAACAAAAAAAAAACCCAACTAGTATGCTTCTTGTTTTCATAAACTCATAATCCTTAATTTATCTTTTAGTGGAATTTTGATCCTGCTTTGTTAAACAAGGTTTATCCATAGTGAAAATGTGCATGCAAGTTTGCTGACTATAAAATCACTACAACATTTAGTAGTTGTGATGAAAATATAGTATTATATTTATATTGATACAGACAGACCACATCATTTTTATGCTTCCGCCCACCGAAGGTGGTGCCAGAGGCATGTTTTTGGGTTGCCCGTCCGTCCGTCCGTCCCACTTTCTCTTTCTAGCGATAACTCAAGAACCACATGAGGTATGAACTTCAAACTTGGTGCTAGTATGTATCACCACAGGAAGACGATCTAAGTAGATTTTGGGGTACGTAGATCAAAGGTCAAGGTCACAGAGGCCAATTTCTAAAATTTTAGGTGTTAGCCTCATTCTAGGAATAACTCAAGAACCATTTGAGGTATGAACTTCAAACTTAGTGCTAGTATGTATCACCATAGGAAGAGGATTTGATTAGATTTTGGGGTATGTAGGTCAAAGGTCAAAGGTCACAGGTCAATTTCTGAAAATGCAGGTGTTAGCCTTGTTAAAGGGCATTCCAACCTTGCTAATAAGATGGTTTGTGTGAAAGAAAAATAACAAAAACAGGATGGTGAAAGTTTGAAAGAAATCGGACAAGGACTAAGAAAGTTGTGGATGTTTGAAAAATGAGATCACTACATCTATGCGAATCTCAAATTGGCAATTTGGTGAGTCGATTGTGACATTTTTGTGGACAACTCTCCCATTTGTCATACACAAAAATATCATTAATTTGCGGTTTTCTTTGAGGCGCTTTTACCCCCAGGGCAGTACTCAAAATATATTGGAGATATTGTTATAGGTCCTCATGAAAGAAAAAGATCCTATTCAGTATTACATTTTGGAAAAAGTGACATTTTAGTCATTTTGTGTGTTGGAGCGAATGGGGGAGTTGTCTGCAGCTACATCACAGTGACATTACCTATTTGGCCAATTTGAAATTCCCATATGTATAGTGATTACAACTTTGAAAAATTCATAACTTTCTTATTGCTTGTCCGATTTCGTTCAAACTTTCGTCTGCTTCTCTGATTTTTTCCTCTTTCTTTCAAAGCAACTTGCTATTAAGGTTGGATTTCCCTTTAACATAACTCAAGAACCATTTGAGGTAGGAACTTCAAACTTGGTGCTAGTATGAATCACCATAGAAAGACAATTTGATTAGATTTTAGGATACGTAGGTTAAAGGTCAAAGGTCATGGAGGTCAATTCTGAAATTTCAGGTTTTAGCCTTAACTTGATATCTCAAGAACCATTTGATCCATTAACTTCAAACTTGGAACTAGTATGCATTACCATAATGAGATGAAGGGATTAGATTTTTGTTCACGTAGGTCAAGGGTGACACATTATAGAGGTCATACAGATGTATGTGAAATTAATGTTTTTTTACCTTTTTATCACCGTATCTCATCTATTTTGCATTCATGATTAGGAGGAGATAGAGTGATCAGACTTTTGGGTTATAAGGTGTAAGGTCAAATGTCAAAGAGGTCAATTAACATGTGATGAGAGGCTTTTTATTCTGGTTATCACAATCTTTCAAGAACAGTTTGAGCCATCAACTGAATTTAGGCGAAGGCATATAGGAGACGCAGTGGTATTCATCTTGTTTGTTATATTTCCTATCATATCACTTTAACAATCAATATTTTATTAATACATATAGTTTCGAAAATTTAATATTAAATTTTGATTTATATTTTTGAGAATTCTTTTAGTGTGTTACAATTTTCTGCTAACTGCATCAACAGAAGGTCATTAGCATTAAAATACCTGTAACGTAAAAAATAAGTGCCTACTTGATACAATACCCCTAGAATTAGGTATTTACCATTTATTTTCACTTTTTAATTAGTGAAGAGAAAATTGCCTGTCATGTTTAAAAACTGGTGGAACATGTATAGGGCAATTGAAACCTTAGAAGCGAGTTACCAGAAATTTGCTTTATGGCCCTTCTACTAACCATACAATGACTTCATTTTATTGAGGATAAAACCCTTTGGACAGGTATTTTTGTCATGCAACCTTTCATGTAAAGCAAAGATACATGATATTTGTGGCTGAATGTTTATGACACATCATGTATAATAAATGGAATGATGCATTAGATAACCGCAAGAAAATAATAAGTTTTGGTGACACAGTTGTGTGGATAGAGTGTTGACATTGGGAATGTTGTACTGACATATGGAGAGAAGAAATTGGTGTCAATGGCATACCTACTACCTACAGTGTGCATGTATCATAGTTATTTGTCAAATAGTAATAGATTTACTACACACTGATTCTAATAAAAATGGACTTCCATGTCTTCCATTTATATCACTCAGTATTCCAAATGTCAGCAGTTTTACATATTAGTATTACCCTCTTCGAAATAAAGCCTGAAAGGGAATCATAGATCATTTGCTGAGAGCAGAAAAAGGTGTTAGCTCTATAAAAAAGGATATAAGTTAATGGGTCATCTGGTTATTAGTACTGTACATATTCTGTTGATTCATTATGAAACTCCTGGTGAGAACACTGCATGAGTGGACAATAAATCTCTTTATTTCCTGCTTGAGGATATCTGTTTAAAACCCTTCACCTATTCCCTGTCAATTGAATTAAAATATTGTCTGTGTGGCAAATATATTAAATGGTAGGATCATTCCAACTTGCCCATAGTCATGTGATGTATACACTAACATAACCATACTATGTGAATACAATCAATATGTCGCCATATAAAGCATAATATATTTAAAGTAATAATTCAAATTGCTTCATACAGGTTATGACATGTTTGTTTTCAATCCTGCCTAGGGCTTGCTGGATGTAGCAATGTATGTGTAATTTTGACTACACCCCCCACCTTTGAAAACTAAATCAAAGAAACATATAATGATTGCAAATGAGGGGATGAAGACTATTATCTGTGTGTATTATAATTATATTATTTTATTACTATTTTTTCCAAATTGCTCAGCCAGATTAATGATCCACTCTAAAAACTTAAGTGTTAAATCACCATTTAAAAGTGCAGAGGAGTGACAACTTTTTCAAAATGGTAGATTAACTCTTTTAAACTGCTGGATTCAGCCTTTATAGTGTTGTATCCAGCATGTTAAAAGTGTTAATCTATCATTTTGAAAAAGTTGTCACTCCTCGGCCCTTTTGAATGGTGATTTAACACTTTAGTTTTTAGATTGTATCTATTTTTATTCTGATTGTACACAGATTTGTTATTGTATTTCACACAATGCACATTGTCTGTTTGGTGCCAGAAGGGCTTTAACTCATATAATTCAATACAGAGTTAACACCCTTCTGGCTCTCAATAGACTACATCATGTTTGAATGATTCTCTTTATTTTAGATGCTGTATATCATGATTTAATGTATCTCTTTTCTCTTTACAAATGCTCACTTTAATCACAATAATTTACTTCTTCATTTTATGTAAATTACATTTCCAACTTTTTGGGGTTTGTTTGTGAGCATTAAGTGATTGCAATGTTTGTATTGCTGTGAATCATTTTCAGTTGCTACTGTAAATTGCTGCTGTCATCTTTAACCCCGCTAAATTGAATCCCTATCATTTTCTATCAGTTTAAAGGGATCATTTTCTTGACAAGATGTAACTAACTCTATAAGGCAATGTTCATATTGTAATCAAAATGTGGTTTATTGTCAAAAATCATGTTTTTCTAGTACAAACTATCTACAGTATACTGTAGGAGAGTACTTTGATTATTAATGGGAATCATTGTGCAGATATTTTAAGGATAATCATGAAGTCTCACTTTTTGTGTTTCTCTGATGTAAATGCATGTTCATTTTTCTTAGAGATTTCTTATTTGTAGGCCTAAATTACAGAGTTTTAACATTTTTCATTGAAAATATTGTTCATATCTTTGCTATTTGCATTAGGTCTTTTAGAAAACAAGGATTTTTTTCCCTTTCTTTTTGAACATTTTCTACATTGACTTTGTAAATCTTGAATATGTGGTAGCAATATATCATTGCCTTCATTTAGACTAATATAGATAGACTCAGGTATTTCATAGATATGAGTAGACAAATCGATAGTAGTCTGGGAGCCTGTCCCGAAATAGTCACCCCATTTTAACCATAAGATTTGACCCTTTAAAGTTGCTTAGACCAATTAAGTCATTGACAAAAAGGTTGTCAGCCTGAACGTAGCCACCGAGTTTAGTCCCCAGAGCCCCCAAAAGAGACCCCAAAGTCAGGTCAATTTCACCCCATCTCCCCATGCACCAAACTTTGTCAGTAGGAAGCAGTATGACCGGACATTACAAAACACAAAAAACTGACAAAAATTTCCGTCGGGATGGGGTGTTAGACGGCCAATACAAAAATTGGGGTAAATTTCCCCCCTTGAAGCCCAGGGACCAAATTTTGTCAGAAGGAAGAGCTATAGATGTACATTCCAAAAATATACAAACTGACAAAATTGTCTATTGGGAAGGGTGTGTCAGACCTCCTGAAATGAAAACACCAAAGTGCCCTTTTACAACATTTTGCTCCCCAAAATGCTCTTTATATAAAGAAAAACCATTTTCTTACCTTCTGACTATGATAACTCAAAAGTGTATATTTGAATTCAATTCCAACTTTCATAACATAATTTTGAGTATAATAATCTTCTTGTGGTGCACTTTGGTGTTAATTTGTCTTTTAATTAATAAATTATTAAATTGCGAAAAATGTATTGCTTTCTCAAAAGTAGCCAAAAAATACTGTCAGGATTATGTAAACACCACCATTGTCGATCTGATAAGGCGTAATAGAGAAGCTTGCTTGGTATCTGTGCAATTAACACATGAATAGTACATTTCAGCCTGGCAGTCACATATCACAGATACCTGAAAAGCTCTTCATTATGCCTTGTCAAACAGGTGAAGAGGGACAATGGGTGTGTTGACATAATCCTGACAATATTTTTTAGCTACTTTTGAGAAAGCAATACATTTTTCACAATTTAATAACTTATTAATCAAAAGACCAATTAACACCAAATTGCACCGCAAGAAGATTATTATACTCAAAATTATGTTATGAAAGTTGGAATTGAATTGAATAAAACACTTTTGAGTTATCATAGTCAGAAAGTAAGAAAACGGATTTTCTTTACATATGGAGCATTTGGGGGGGGGGCAAAGCATTGTCAAAGGGCACTTTGGGGTTTTCATTTCTGGGGATCTGACACCCCCTTCCCGATGAACAATTTTGTCACTTTTAATATTTTTGTAATGTCCAGTCATACTGCTTCCTACTGACAAAATTTGGTGCATGGGGGAGATGGGATGAAATCGACCCGAATTTGGGGTCTCTTTTGGCGGCTCTGGGGGTCAGTGACTTAGATGGTCTAAGTAAGTTTAAGGGGTCAAAGATTATGGGTAAAATGGGGTGACTGTTTTGGGACAGGCTCCTGGCCTATAGGTCTGAGACACTAGTCTATCAAATTTTCAAAATATAGCAATAATCACATATTCAAGAAACATTCCGAGGCCCAATTATTTGTTAGAGGATGTGAATTATAATGTATTTTGATTGATTCAACTGTTCTCTTTGAAGAAGATTATTGTAAATGTTCAAGTGACCCAGAGAAGTACTTTATGGAGCAAATATTAGAAGTGCTTTGCAACTTCAAGGAAAAGGAATGTTATAGTTCCTGAATAAATCCACAAAGCATTTAATACATTACTGAATACTTTGTGGATTTGATTGAGGAGGCATGAATTATGGTTGTCCTTTTTGTTCTTATTCCTCACATGACTTTAGAATTCCAATCAATCCTGGCTCAGTATCTGCTCTTAATTCCACTGGCATATATTTTTGAATTAAACACTCTTAAACTTGCATCAATTGAGGGATTTCAATGTAAAATTTGCTGACTGCGGTCCAACTGATAAGATTAAAGGAGTGCATTATTTAATCAATTCCTGACAATTTCATCAGTTTGGTTTGAAAACATTTTATATTTGAGGTCAATATGATGGATGTATCATTTATTACACACTTGCACATTTGATATCCAAGTGTGATAAATATTAGTTTAATCTTGAAATATATTTTCTAGAGTGGGTTTTTTTTTTTTTTTTTTTTTTTTTTTTTTGTCCTTTCAAAAATATTTCACTCTGTAACTTTTCTTGTCACATGAGTGCATATTGATGATTGTAAATATTGATGCTATTATGGATTAATAAATGCTTTATAAAGTTATACCTTCTTATACATAATTTGTCTTTTAAATGATAATTAAATAGTTATGCATAAGACTTTATTTCGGTTGAAAGAGATAGAAATGGAAAGGTAGAGAGAGAAATCAAAGTGAAGACTAAAGAGAGCAAGAGAGAAATAGCAAGATGGGGATGACAAAGATAAATGATTTAGAGAGAGAGAAATCAAAGTGAAGACTATAAAGAAAGCAAGAGAGAAATAGCAAGATGGGGATGACAAAGATAAATGATTTAGAGAGAGAGAAATCAAAGTGAAGACTATAAAGAAAGCAAGAGAGAAATAGCAAGATGGGGATGACAAAGATAAATGATTTAGAGAGAGAGAAATCAAAGTGAAGACTGAGGAAAGCAAGAGAGAAATAGCAAGATGGGGATGACAAAGATAAATGATTTAGAGAGAGAGAAATCAAAGTGAAGACTGAGGAAAGCAAGAGAGAAATAGCAAGATGGGGATGACAAAGATAAATGATTTAGAGAGAGAGAAATCAAAGTGAAGACTATAAAGAAAGCAAGAGAGAAATAGCAAGATGGGGATGACAAAGATAAATGATTTAGAGAGAGAGAAATCAAAGTGAAGACTATAAAGAAAGCAAGAGAGAAATAGCAAGATGGGGATGACAAAGATAAATGATTTAGAGAGAGAGAAATCAAAGTGAAGACTGAGGAAAGCAAGAGAGAAATAGCAAGATGGGGATGACAAAGATAAATGATTTAGAGAGAGAGAAATCAAAGTGAAGACTATAAAGAAAGCAAGAGAGAAATAGCAAGATGGGGATGACAAAGATAAATGATTTAGAGAGAGAGAAATCAAAGTGAAGACTATAAAGAAAGCAAGAGAGAAATAGCAAGATGGGGATGACAAAGATAAATGATTTAGAGAGAGAGAAATCAAAGTGAAGACTGAGGAAAGCAAGAGAGAAATAGCAAGATGGGGATGACAAAGATAAATGATTTAGAGAGAGAGAAATCAAAGTGAAGACTGAGGAAAGCAAGAGAGAAATAGCAAGATGGGGATGACAAAGATAAATGATTTAGAGAGAGAGAAATCAAAGTGAAGACTGAGGAAAGCAAGAGAGAAATAGCAAGATGGGGATGACAAAGATAAATGATTTAGAGAGAGAGAGAAATCAAAGTGAAGACTATAAAGAAAGCAAGAGAGAAATAGCAAGATGGGGATGACAAAGATAAATGATTTAGAGAGAGAGAAATCAAAGTGAAGACTATAAAGAAAGCAAGAGAGAAATAGCAAGATGGGGATGACAAAGATAAATGATTTAGAGAGAGAGAAATCAAAGTGAAGACTGAGGAAAGCAAGAGAGAAATAGCAAGATGGGGATGACAAAGATAAATGATTTAGAGAGAGAGAAATCAAAGTGAAGACTGAGGAAAGCAAGAGAGAAATAGCAAGATGGGGATGACAAAGATAAATGATTTAGAGAGAGAGAAATCAAAGTGAAGACTGAGGAAAGCAAGAGAGAAATAGCAAGATGGGGATGACAAAGATAAATGATTTAGAGAGAGAGAAATCAAAGTGAAGACTGAGGAAAGCAAGAGAGAAATAGCAAGATGGGGATGACAAAGATAAATGATTTAGAGAGAGAGAAATCAAAGTGAAGACTATAAAGAAAGCAAGAGAGAAATAGCAAGATGGGGATGACAAAGATAAATGATTTAGAGAGAGAGAAATCAAAGTGAAGACTGAGGAAAGCAAGAGAGAAATAGCAAGATGGGGATGACAAAGATAAATGATTTAGAGAGAGAGAAATCAAAGTGAAGACTGAGGAAAGCAAGAGAGAAATAGCAAGATGGGGATGACAAAGATAAATGATTTAGAGAGAGAGAAATCAAAGTGAAGACTGAGGAAAGCAAGAGAGAAATAGCAAGATGGGGATGACAAAGATAAATGATTTAGAGAGAGAGAAATCAAAGTGAAGACTAAAGAAAGCAGGAGAGAAATAGCAAGATGGGGATGACAAAGATAAATGATTTAGAGAGAGAGAAATCAAAGTGAAGACTATAAAGAAAGCAAGAGAGAAATAGCAAGATGGGGATGACAAAGATAAATGATTTAGAGAGAGAGAAATCAAAGTGAAGACTATAAAGAAAGCAAGAGAGAAATAGCAAGATGGGGATGACAAAGATAAATGATTTAGAGAGAGAGAAATCAAAGTGAAGACTATAAAGAAAGCAAGAGAGAAATAGCAAGATGGGGATGACAAAGATAAATGATTTAGAGAGAGAGAAATCAAAGTGAAGACTGAGGAAAGCAAGAGAGAAATAGCAAGATGGGGATGACAAAGATAAATGATTTAGAGAGAGAGAAATCAAAGTGAAGACTATAAAGAAAGCAAGAGAGAAATAGCAAGATGGGGATGACAAAGATAAATGATTTAGAGAGAGAGAAATCAAAGTGAAGACTATAAAGAAAGCAAGAGAGAAATAGCAAGATGGGGATGACAAAGATAAATGATTTAGAGAGAGAGAAATCAAAGTGAAGACTGAGGAAAGCAAGAGAGAAATAGCAAGATGGGGATGACAAAGATAAATGATTTAGAGAGAGAGAAATCAAAGTGAAGACTATAAAGAAAGCAAGAGAGAAATAGCAAGATGGGGATGACAAAGATAAATGATTTAGAGAGAGAGAAATCAAAGTGAAGACTGAGGAAAGCAAGAGAGAAATAGCAAGATGGGGATGACAAAGATAAATGATTTAGAGAGAGAGAAATCAAAGTGAAGACTATAAAGAAAGCAAGAGAGAAATAGCAAGATGGGGATGACAAAGATAAATGATTTAGAGAGAGAGAAATCAAAGTGAAGACTATAAAGAAAGCAAGAGAGAAATAGCAAGATGGGGATGACAAAGATAAATGATTTAGAGAGAGAGAAATCAAAGTGAAGACTGAGGAAAGCAAGAGAGAAATAGCAAGATGGGGATGACAAAGATAAATGATTTAGAGAGAGAGAAATCAAAGTGAAGACTATAAAGAAAGCAAGAGAGAAATAGCAAGATGGGGATGACAAAGATAAATGATTTAGAGAGAGAGAGAAATCAAAGTGAAGACTGAGGAAAGCAAGAGAGAAATAGCAAGATGGGGATGACAAAGATAAATGATTTAGAGAGAGAGAAATCAAAGTGAAGACTGAGGAAAGCAAGAGAGAAATAGCAAGATGGGGATGACAAAGATAAATGATTTAGAGAGAGAGAAATCAAAGTGAAGACTGAGGAAAGCAAGAGAGAAATAGCAAGATGGGGATGACAAAGATAAATGATTTAGAGAGAGAGAAATCAAAGTGAAGACTGAGGAAAGCAAGAGAGAAATAGCAAGATGGGGATGACAAAGATAAATGATTTAGAGAGAGAGAAATCAAAGTGAAGACTGAGGAAAGCAAGAGAGAAATAGCAAGATGGGGATGACAAAGATAAATGATTTAGAGAGAGAGAAATCAAAGTGAAGACTAAAGAAAGCAGGAGAGAAATAGCAAGATGGGGATGACAAAGATAAATGATTTAGAGAGAGAGAAATCAAAGTGAAGACTAAAGAAAGCAAGAGAGAAATAGCAAGATGGGGATGACAAAGATAAATGATTTAGAGAGAGAGAAATCAAAGTGAAGACTATAAAGAAAGCAAGAGAGAAATAGCAAGATGGGGATGACAAAGATAAATGATTTAGAGAGAGAGAAATCAAAGTGAAGACTATAAAGAAAGCAAGAGAGAAATAGCAAGATGGGGATGACAAAGATAAATGATTTAGAGAGAGAGAAATCAAAGTGAAGACTATAAAGAAAGCAAGAGAGAAATAGCAAGATGGGGATGACAAAGATAAATGATTTAGAGAGAGAGAAATCAAAGTGAAGACTGAGGAAAGCAAGAGAGAAATAGCAAGATGGGGATGACAAAGATAAATGATTTAGAGAGAGAGAAATCAAAGTGAAGACTGAGGAAAGCAAGAGAGAAATAGCAAGATGGGGATGACAAAGATAAATGATTTAGAGAGAGAGAAATCAAAGTGAAGACTGAGGAAAGCAAGAGAGAAATAGCAAGATGGGGATGACAAAGATAAATGATTTAGAGAGAGAGAAATCAAAGTGAAGACTGAGGAAAGCAAGAGAGAAATAGCAAGATGGGGATGACAAAGATAAATGATTTAGAGAGAGAGAAATCAAAGTGAAGACTGAGGAAAGCAAGAGAGAAATAGCAAGATGGGGATGACAAAGATAAATGATTTAGAGAGAGAGAAATCAAAGTGAAGACTGAGGAAAGCAAGAGAGAAATAGCAAGATGGGGATGACAAAGATAAATGATTTAGAGAGAGAGAAATCAAAGTGAAGACTGAGGAAAGCAAGAGAGAAATAGCAAGATGGGGATGACAAAGATAAATGATTTAGAGAGAGAGAAATCAAAGTGAAGACTGAGGAAAGCAAGAGAGAAATAGCAAGATGGGGATGACAAAGATAAATGATTTAGAGAGAGAGAAATCAAAGTGAAGACTATAAAGAAAGCAAGAGAGAAATAGCAAGATGGGGATGACAAAGATAAATGATTTAGAGAGAGAGAGAGAGGTGAGACGGAGAAAAGACAGAAGGGGGGGGGGGAGGGGCTTTCCAATAAAATAAATATTTCAACAATATCTTAACCAGAACCTTTGAACGAAGCAAGATGTTACCAAGCCAACAATTTAGTGAAAGACTGGGAAGAAGCAAATTAGAAGGGGTGGAGATATATGAGTATTCTTTAAGGTACTAGTATCGATAAATCATTTTTTTTAAATACTCGATCAAACTGGAGTGGGTTGTATCACTCCCTGATAACTATCGTATGAATGATGGCATAGAGAGAGTTAGAGAATGGGTACATATTCAGAGAAAGAGAAAATGCTTTTTGATGAATTTAGTCGAAATAACAAGCCACGATATTATAACGGATAATGAATGAAACATGAATGAAACATTGACCTGTGTTAAGGATTACTCATTTATTGGTCCGAGAGCTAGAGCTAAGGGACAACGATTTGACTGTCGAATCACTTGTATTTATATTTTTATTTTTTGTTGATCCTCCAACAGATCAATCTCTGAACAACATAATCGAATACATGTACAAAAGAATAATGTATATTACAGCAAAATAAGTTATACATAATGAATGTCAAGAGTAAGCGTTTTCTGAACAGCATAGTAAAACGTAATAGCATTGTGAAATTTACAACAAAAAAGGGTAAGCTTTAAACACAGAACACACACGATAAATAATACCACCAAATAAAGAATGAGAATGGTTTGGGAATTGCAATAAAAAATTATACTGAACAGTCAAAATTCTCTCAAAATTTTTAATTTTTTAATTGAATTTGTCAGTTCTGTATACTAACTTGCATCTTATCCATTATTACCACAGAAGATATGAATGTATAATTCTAGAAATAATACTCCGATCAGAGTCATGATGAGTTTCAAATTTTCGACCTTTTATTTCAGATCATCTTCAGGAATTAAAACGTAAGTGAACATGAAATGTTTATATATAGTGTGGAAGTTTGACATCAAGTGAACTTAATCAGATAAATTACAAACAGAAAAGGAATGAGATTAAAAACTTACAAAGGAGAGTGATTGAGGAGGATACCAACAAGTGGAATGTTAAATGGGACAAACAAATTGATAACAGTAAAAATGTTGATTATGTTTTAGTTCCTGAAGATGATCTGAAATAAAAGGTCAAAAATTTGAAACTCATCATGACTCTAATCGGAGTATTATTTCTTGCCTCTTATTTACGTAACAATTCCTGATACATTGTATATTGCTTAATAAATTGTCTTGAAAGCCGGTATACTTACACTCTCAAAACAATCTAGTCAAATTTGAATAGATACATTATCGGAGGGACACTTACTAGATTCTATTTCTTTTAAATGACTAGATTCTAGTCAAAATGACCAGAATTCTAGTTAAATGTTACTATATAGAATTCTGGTCATTTTGACTAGAATCTATTCATTTTTAAAAATAGAATCTAGTAAGTGTCCCTCCGATAAGGTATCTATTTAAATTTGACTAGATTGTTTTGAGAGTGTATGGTTTTTTGTATACGAGCAAAATATAATTGTTGTTTGGTCCAAATTATTACGCAGTTGAAAGCATCATTTCATTTTTCTATGAAACCTAACAAAACAATGTATATTGTAACTCTACTCTATATACTGCGTGTTACATGATTGTGTAGTCGGTCAAACGACTCCAAGTCAATTTGGTCACGTTACAACAGTAAAATAATGCACCATATCTTCTTCTTCTCTTCCACAAACAGAACAGTTCCTATCTAAAATTATTTTCAACTTTACAAGATCCTTATCCAAATACAATATCCTATTTAAAAGTCTGTTGTACTGAAAGTACCTTATACTGTAATATGCATCATACCGAAACATCGCCTTGAATTAATATTGCATCATCATCTGCATACCATCTGTAGGAGCCGCGGAGTGTGTGTGTGTGTGTGTGTGTGTGGAGGGGGGGGGGGCTGATTTGATTACACTCATTAATGACAATTTTCTAACCCTTTTCCCGAGGTTTTATGACACGTGTCTACTCAAAAAAGTGCGAGAGGGGGGGGGGGGCTGCAGCCCCCCCCCCCTGGTTCCGCGGCCAATGATCTGCATACCATCTTTTACATTAATCAAATTATCGCCCCTTTCGTTTAACATGATTTGATATATATATATGTCTACATTCCTTATTTTTTTCTTTCAACAAGTTTGAAACATAATTATGCAGGTCATAATGGTTCATTTACTTTCATATTACAACTTTCTAACTGAGATTTATATTTGCATTTTATGATTTGACAATGTGCGAAATAATGAAGAAATTGAGTTTTTACTGAAAACTTTTTCTCACACTTTTCTCTTACTAAAACATTTCCTTGATCATCTAATAAATCGTTTATAAAACTAATCCCACTTTTATTTTTAAATACCCTTTCCTCAAATTTTCACACCAGAATTACACCATATAGGTGTAGCTTGCCAAAAAAGAAACTGAACATGTCGAACAAAATTAGAAAGTGTTTTTTTTTTTCGAAAAGTTCCGTCCAAAAACAATTTCCTACCATAAATGATAATTTAGTGAAATATATATTACTTTTACCCCATTCCAATGATAATATTGGCCGTAAAAAGCATACATTAACTGGTTGACTTCTTCACATGAATTCAGTGATATTTTTCTTATACAAGTCAGTTTCAAAGCTCTATAGAAAAATGTACAACATCAACCATTTTCGTAAGTACAAACAACTTGTTTCCTGCTTATTCTATCGGGTTCCCATTTCCATAAAGATTTATAGAAAGAGACGTTTATTGCTTTTAAAAGATGTTCCGAAGGATTTGGAATGGACATAAACAAATAGTTGAATTGCTAAACAATCAATGATTTCACTAAAACCACGCAACCAAAACAGAAATGTTACGTTTTGACCAAAATATCATATGCTTTTTAGTTTATCAAATATTCTACCATAGTCGAAATCCAGAAGTTTTTCTAGATCAATACAGAAATCTATTCCCAAATATCTTATGAATTTCCCTTTAACCAACGATATGTCAGCCCCATGGACATGATGCAAATCAATCTGTACAGGTTTGGGTTTTTTGTTTTGTTTTGTTTTGTTTTGTTTTGTTTTGTTTTGTTTTTCTCAAGGATCCAGTACACAGTACCTATGTATTTGTAATACTAACATTTAAACCTGAATACTTAGAACTAACCCTAACCCGTTAACCAACGATATGTCAGCCCCATGGACATGATGCAAATCAATCTGTACAGGTTTGGGTTTTTTGGTTTTTTGGTTTTGGGTTTGTTTGTTTTTTCAAGGATCCAATACACAGTACCTATGTATTTGTAATACTAACATTTAAACCTGAATACTTAGAAAAGAAATCCAATAGCTGTAGAGCATTATGAAAACTATATCTAGGCACAACACTGTATCATCTGCATATTGCAATATTCTATATTCTTTGTTTTCTATAATGATACCTTTTATCTTGTGAGATTTTCTGACAACCGCTTTTAATATTAAAACGCGAGCTTAAACAATCGTTAATTAACACACTTGTAGCAGAATTTGCATTAAATACTTTGATCCATTTAATAATAATTATTATCCCCAGCATAATTTTAAAAATGTACTACATTTCATAGAAAATCATGTGAAACACAATCGAACTCATTTTTTTTTGAAGTCAATAAAAAGTACAGTGTTTCAGGAATATCTTTATAATCGTCGAAGGAAATTATGTTATAGATTATTCTGATATTCTCTCCAATGTATCTACCGGACAGAAAGCCTTTCTAATCTTTATGTATATTTTCTTTTAACAGTGGTTTTATTCTATTTGCAGTGCAATTATATAGAAAGAATCTTGTATTGGACATTGACAAAGATATGACTCCAGTTTTGAAGTAAATTCCTAGGTTACCTTTAGGTAACAGAGCTAAAATTCCTAAATTTGGAAAATGTGAAAAATTTTCCACAAACATAAGCTGCTTTTAAACTCCACATTAAATAAATTCCTACATATATATCTTTAGGAAAAAAACTTGAAAAACTCTGCAGTGAACCCATCCTATCCAGGTGATATACCAAGTTTCAGGATACGAACAACTTTGTGAATTTCTGCAAAGGAAATTTCTCTATCCAGCTCCTTTACTTTTTCATCTGATATTCTATTGTAATCTATTTATTTTAGATCGTGTAAAATATCTTGAAAATTTAACACCTCTGGAAATCCATAGAGGTCTTCGTAAGATATCTCAACCTCTTTTCTTATTTCCTCCTCCGTATTCAACATTAATCGTTTCTTTCAATAAGTTGAATAACTGTATGTACTTTTGCTTATGATTTCAGTGCATACATTGGTCGGAGAGCTAAGAATCAACGATTCGACTGTCCAATCACTTGTATTTATGATTACAGAGCACGCGTTGGTCGGAGAGCTAAGGGACAACGATTTGACTGTCCAATCACTTGTATGATTACAGAGCACGCATTGGTCGGAGAGCTAAGGGACAACGATTTGACTGTCCAATCACTTGTATTTATGATTACAGAGCACGCATTGGTCGGAGAGCTAAGGGACAACGATTTGACTGTCCAATCACTTGTATTTATGATTACAGAGCACGCATTGGTCGGAGAGCTAAGGAACAACGATTTGACTGTCCAATCACTTGTATTTATGATTACAGAGCACGCATTGGTCGGAGAGCTAAGGGACAACGACTTGACTGTCCAGTCACTTGTATTTATGATTACGCACATATTGGTCGGAGAGCTAAGAATCAACGATTTGACTATCCAGTCACTTGTATTTATGATTACAGAGCACACATATTGGTCGGAGAGCTAAGAATCAACGATTTGACTGTCCAGTCACTTGTATTTATGATTATACACATATTGGTCGGAGAGCTAAGGGACAACGATTTGACTATCCAGTCACTTGTATTTATGATTACAGAGCACACATATTGGTCGGAGAGCTAAGAATCAACGATTTGACTGTCCAGTCACTTGTATTTATGATTATACACATATTGGTCGGAGAGCTAAGGGACAACGATTTGACTGTCCAATCACTTGTATTTATGATTACACACATATTGGTCGGAGAGCTAAGAATCAACGATTTGACTATCCAGTCACTTGTATTTATTATTACAGAGCACACATATTGGTCGGAGAGCTAAGAATCAACGATCTGACTGTCCAATCATTTTTGCTTATGATTACAGTGTACACATTGGTCGGAGAGCTATAAGGGACGATTTGAACTTTGAATAGTAAAACTTTGCATTCTATAGAGCACTTTTAAGTTCAAATAGTAGCCTTATATAAGTATAGTTACTTTATTAGCCTTCCGATGGAAAAAGTTTTATGATTTTGCACGATATTTGAAAATCTTAAGGTGTCAGAAAATATTGTCAAAATGTTTTAAATAATTGGTGTCATTAGGCCCCCCCCCCCCCACAACATTTTGATTAGCATAAGCCTATATATAGGTAGGGCCTATATATAGCCTATGCCTTCGCTATAAGGCGCAGACATTTCAGTTTTGTAGAAAAATATTACGGTTCATCCTTTTGACACAATAGATTTGAAATAGGCGAAGGTTAACTTTGATTCAACCTTTCTGTTATTTTGATGTTTTCCTTTGATTCTTGGAGTTAATTTGGTCCACCTTTTAATGTTTGTCTCTTATTTTGTTTTCAAAGAGAGTTAGTGGTGCTCAGTGTCGTGGGATCAAATAGCCAAGATCTTTAAAGATCTTTAATCTCGATCCCCACTCATCTATGTCCCTTGTTTTTCCCTACGATTGTTTATTGTTAATGTATTTTTCTTGTGTTTTCATAATTTGTATGTATTTTTTACATGTATGACTATACCATGATCAATTATGCACTTTTATGTTGTTGTTTTTTGTTTTTTGTTTTTGTATTGATGAGTGAAATAAAAGAATATTGAATCTTGACAGAGAGGTTGCAGATTGTGAGTTTATTGTTCAAGACTCTATCGCGTCTATTGTTCTTTAAGGGCTGTAGCGCAAGGGCACATTAAATGGACAATAAATGCTCAGTTCAAATTCAATTAAAGAAAATCGTTTTCAGACATTTATATTCTGCTCCGTATATTAGGATAGAGAAAATAGGATTCAGAAACGAAAAGAAATCTGACATTGCATTGTCTTACAGCTATAGATGGCGCTCGTCACTTGATCTGATATTTAATTTGACCTTTCGCACTTGGTTAATCTTCCATGCATGTAGATACAGCTTCCTGGTTGAGCACTTGTTCCCTTTGCTTCCTGGACAGTTTATTTTGCTTTATTTCCTCTTGTAGGATTTAAGAAAGGAACAGAATTCCGTAATTTGAAAATTTTGTATCTTGTAGGGCAAAATGCCGGAACAATCGAGGGGTTGTGAATTGATGAACTAGTGGAACAGAGACTTCACGTTTCCCCTCTTACGACTAGTAAATAACGACGAGAACGAACGGAACGTCACCGCTCTGTGTAGCGGCCAGTCTCCCGGATAAGCTGGACCCTAAAGGCATGTTATTGTTGGACGAGGCTTGTATTGCATGTAATTTTACATGTAACGTTAGATATTAACGACGCGACTACCGTAGATCTACAACAGAAAGCCAACCAGCCAAGACAATCACTTGAAGTTGATCAGTGACAATGATCTAGCCTAACGTATACACGTACATGTAAGTAGATCTAGTATAAACTAAAAGTCTATAGATCTAGGTCTATAGATCTCTAGAGTCTAGTCAAGGATTGTAATTCCGAACAGATTGTATTACCGAACGTGTACAGTTAAGCGCCTAAAATGGGTTTTCATACGCGTGGGATTACGCGTATGAAAACCACACTATTGAAACAAAGGTTGTGTCTTTTTCCCATACTAGGTTTCACACGTTCGGAACTTACCTTTTTCAAGGGACCAAAACGCCGCGTCGTTGGGAAGGGGTTCACTCGGAAGGGAATATCGTATTAAATCTATATTGTCTTTTAAAAATTTCATCAACCTATTTTTCTGTAGGACTTTGAGCATTCATTATGTAAGTTTGACAGATATTCGTTTGATATTTTATTTGCTATCGTTGATTTTCTGAAAAGTGTTCGGACACTGGATCAGCCACCATAGTATACATGTAGACCTCTAATTCATATAACCAGTAGACTTCATATGGTGGTTGATCCAGTGTCCGAACACTTTTCAGAAAATCAACGATAGCAAATAAAATATGAAACGAATATCTGTCAAACTATACATATTGAATGCTCAAAGTCCTACAAAAAAAGAGGTTGATGGAATTTTAAAAAGACAAAGTAGATTTAATACGATATTCCCTTCCGAGTGAACCCCTTCCCAACGACGCGGCGTTTTGGTCCCTTGAAAAAGGTACCGTAATTCCGAACGTGTGAAACCTATGGGAAAAAGACACAACCTTTGTTTCAATAGTGTGGTTTTCATACGCGTAATCCCACGCGTATGAAAACCCATTTTAGGCGCTTAACTTTACACGTTCGGTAATACAATCTGTTCGGAATTACAATACTTGACTATACATGTAATTCAAATCACCCTGTTCATCATGTTCTGTGTCTTTGTCATCATGAATTTCATATACATGTATGTAGACCCCTCTAACACTAACCCCACGCACTCGTGTGTCTGAACCACTCAGCCCCACTTGAAACTATGCAGCTGCAACCTGCTGTAATATATGCAGCCAAAATATCGGATCAAAATAGTGAAACTCAAAATATTACTTACCAGCAAGTTGTCTGTGAAAGTCCCTCTTGTTTGGTGACCAGCTAAACCAATGATTCAGGGAATGTGGAATTTTAAGCATCAAATTTTGTGTTCATTCTATTTTTCTGTTGAGACTGATTGATCCTTCTGTACTGCTGCCCTCTCTCTGTGGAGAGAGGAAATCTGCATTTGTTTACTGTGGCTGGCTGTAGTACAGCAGTAGAGGGCTGCCCTTATGTGTTTTCACCATTACCATATTGGTTTGGGAGGACAAGGTTATATTATAACCTTGTTCATTGGATAAGTGACCCCACGTTCAGACTATCCCCCCCCCCTTTAGCGGGGGAAGGGAGAGAGATCTTATCTTTTTTACGACCGAGCGTCCATACTATGTTCGAATCCCCCGCTAGCCGGGGGACAAATCACGACTATTTGTGCGTTAGGTCACTGTGCATGGCGCTGTAGGGCGCGCCCTGGCGATAAAGCGCGCAAAAATGCGATTTGTAAACAACAAATGATCTGCCTGTACCGGGTACACTGTTCTCTTCAAGAAGTGAAGTGGGAATATTACTTCATTGTTCTTGATCAAATTTGATTGTGATCCGTCTGTCAGATTTCACCTTCACCTTCGGCATGATTACTGGGCGTACTTTAAAAAGCAGATCCTAAGCTTCAAAATGATGTATAATTTGTCAATCCAATCCTTGCAAATGATTACCGACCTTTCGGAGAAACTCACTACTCAAAATAAAACACATCAGACAGCTAACTATGCACATGTGACGTAAATGTTTACATTTTTGTGTTGTGACACAGCGGAAGCAGTTCTTCATCCCCACTTTTCGCGCATGCGCACTTATGATAAAAACAGGTGCGAGATATCGGATTACGAGCCAAGGTCGCTCTCCCATCCAAAAACCCAACGTGTTTGGGAGGGGGAGGGGACGGGGAGAAGGCGAGCGTACACACTTAGCGGGACATCCCCCGCTAAACGGGGGATAGTCTGAATGCGGGGTAAGTAAGAGCACTTATACATGGGGTCGGGCTAACTCGGCACTAGGGCGAACTCGGCACTGCGCGGTGACTATGCTTCAAGAGTTGAAGTCCCCGCTACACGCCATACCGTTTTTCAGCCTTAAATTTCATGTTTTGTATTATTTTACTCCTTGAAATTTTCACCATTACTTCATTGATGATCATTTTACACATTGATATCAAATAATTTGTATTTAAGTGTTTTGAAATGTGTAATTAATGCAAAATTCAATACAAGTATTTGCGATCAATTCAACTCTGTGGGCTCACTCGACAGCGATTTACCGGCAAGGCCGAGTTTGCCCTAGTGCCGAGTTAGCCCGGATCCTTATACATGTACACATGGTACCAGCTTATATAAATCTGAAGATAACCTTGTACTCCACAATAGCTGTTTATGGGTGAATAGGCTTCAATGAGTTTTGTGTGTACATGTAATGATGTATTAGCAGGCTATGGTCCATTCCATAGCCTATATTATATAACCTTGTTCATTGGATAAGTGGTCCATTCTAGTCTGTTCTACATGTAGATCATTCATACATGAGAGGAAATTAAATTTCACTTTCAGCTTAACTACAGCGCTGTACAAGTCGGCAGTTTTCTAGCGTTGCAAACTGATGACAAAGTGCGACTACATGCTTTTCGCTGAAATTACATATAACCCTGCAAGTTGGAGCTAAAATCGGATCGGATGATCGTTTCAGCAGGTTACATGTACATGTAGCTCCCGATATCGGTATCGGATTGGAAAATTGGTAGGGAAATCTATTGAAAATTCTTTAAAAATTTATGTGAGTCAAAAAATGGCTAAAATTTGACAAATTTTAGCACTTAAAAACCTAAACTCATACATACTATAGATTATCTTCTCATATGAACTTTTTTTATTTGTTGATGTTTAACGATCTAACGATGCCTCTAAAAATATGAAATGGGTGTGAAAGTAGGGATCAAGAGAATTACATTTGTAGATCGAAAGAATGAATGACAATAAAAAACATTAGTTACAAGTCCTAGTTACAACCAAAAAAGGCTTCAAATTCACAAGTTTTTATCCCGTAAATACTTTCAAAACCATCCATACATGTACCTTTGGTTATTTTCTATTTGAAGTTGTTACTTATAGACTCTATTCGTTGATGTTTAATGCTCTTATCTTGCCTCTAAAAGTCAAACATTGTCAAGAGTTGGAATATGCGAGCACATTAATAATGTTAGAAAAAATAAAACGGCTTTCTAAAATTTTTATTTTCAGAGTTTTGCCGTTAAAATATTTTTTTATCAAAGAATAATTTATTTCACTCCTAACGCTACGTTCTTAATTATTAAAGCTAATATCAATTTTGTAATTGCTACAAGATTCAGGCAGTAAACATTGCACACTACACCTATGAAGAGAATAGGAGAGTACATGTTGTATGCATACACTCCACATGCCTGCGTGCTGTCTATCCTCATGTAAGAATCTTGTAATGATTACAAAGTACATGTAAATAGATCTGTTAGCTTTATAAGTTAAGAATGTGGCGTTATGAGTACAAAAAAATATTCTTTGACATGAAAAAAAATATTTTAACGGCAAACTTTGAAAATGAAAATTTTAGAAAGCCGTTTTATTTTTTCTAACATTATTAATGTTGGACGAGCCTAAAAAAATGATGTCATCCAAAAATGGTATAATCCAAAATGGCGGCTCGCATATTCTAGCTCTACTTTAGACCAATTTTTGACTTTCAGATGTAATCGCTGCACTTTGAAAGGTCGTAACTAGTATTTTAGATTAGTACGGCAATGGACAGGTTTTGGCAGTCAAAAGTTGATATTTTGTACCCTGTGGACATTGCCTGACAGCTTGCTGGGGATTGAACTTCAACAAATCCATCAAGCAATCGATTTCATGTGAATATAATGTAAAATTAGAAGTTAAACATACATTTTCAATTAATTTTGTACATTCTTTTTAGCAACATTGAGGGGTGTTGCATTGAAAGTTTAGTGGGTCCTTGTAAGAAGCTGTGCGAGTGCGAAGCACAGCGTCTGGTCAGGCTACTTTCAACTCTGAAACCTCAAATTTGTAGCATACATGTAGGTCTAGTACATGTAAGAGTTGAAGAGTCCCTGAATGAGGTGATCTAGTAAATTTAAGAAAATTAAATCTTGCTTTGAGCAATTTTGTTGTCTATTTTTATGCCTCCGCCCACCGAAGGTGGTGCCGGAGGCATTATGTTTTCGGGTTGTCCGTCCGTCCGTCTGTACGTCCCGCTTTCTTGTTCGAGCGATAACTCAAGAACCACATAATATATATGAACTTCAGACTTGGTGTTGGTATGTATCACCACAGGAAGATGATCTGATTAGATTTTGGGGTACGTAGGTCAAAGGTCAAGGTCACAGATGCCAATTTTTCTGAAATTTCAGGTGTTAGGCTCATTTTAGCATAAACTCAAGAACCATTTGAGGTATGAACTTCAAACTTAGTGCTAGTATGTATCACCATAGGAAGACAATCTGATTAGATTTTGGGGTACGTAGGTCAAAGGTCAAGGTCACAGATGCCAATTTTTCTGAAATTTCAGGTGCTAGGCTTGTTCTAGCATTAACTCAAGAACCATTTGAGGTACATGTATGAACTTCAAACTTAGTGCTAGTATGCATCACCATAGGAAGACGATCTGAATAGTAGGTCAAGGTCACAGAGGCCAATTTCTAAAATTTTAGGTGTTGGCCTCATTTTAGCAATAAGTCAAGTACCATTTGAGGTATGAACTTCAAACTTGGTGCTAGTATGTATCACCATAGGAAGACAATCTGATTAAATTTTGGGGTACGTACATGTAGGTCAAAGGTCAAGGTCACACAGGCCAATTTCTGAAATGTCAGGTGTTAGCTTTGTTAACACGATAATCAAGAACCATTTGAGGTATGAACTACAAACTTGGTACTAGTATGTATCACCGTAGAAAGACGATCTGGTTAGATTTTGGGATATGTATGCCAAAGGTCATAGAGGTCAATTCTGAAATTGCAGGTTTTAGCCTTAACGTGATATCTCAAGAACCATTTGATCCAGGCTTTTTATTCTGGTTATCTCAAGATTTCAAGAACAGTTTGAGCCATCAGCTGAATTTAGGCGGAGGCATATACATGTAGGAGACGCAGTCGCATTCATCTCGTTGACTACTAGAAGTGCAACAGTGAATGTTTGAAACAGTCCCACAGCTTATGAGTGCTCTACAGTTACTTATAATTCTATTAATATAAAAATTCAGTGAAAATTTCTTTTAAAAAAAAAATTGAATTTATATGATGGGGAGCCCTATGTCTGCGGACTTAAGCTTTGACCTGAAATTGAACAAGAATTTCTGTAATATTCTTTTAAAGGGAAAGTTCACCCCGAAGATTACTTGAGTTTAAAAAATGCAGAAAAAAATAAAGAAAAATATTGGCGAAAGTTTGGACAAAATCCGTTAAAGAATAACGGAGTTATGGACTTTTGAAGTTTTGATTTTGTGACGTCACATGCGAGCAGCTCCTCTATTATGTAATGTGATAAATATTCCATAAAATACAGTTTTCTCAGAAAATTTAGAATATTTTCGTCTGTGCATTTGATATATTATCAGATATGTTATTCAATACTAGATTCTGAAAAGAAACAATATTAATTTATCGTGGAACGTAAAAAAAAATGCGAATATATGGAATATTTATTACATGACCAATGGGCAGCTGCTCGCATGTGACGTCACGAATCCAAAACTTTAAATACTCATAACTCTTTTATTATTTGACCGATTTTCATCAAACCTTCGCCAATATTTTTTTTTATTTTTTCTGCATTTTTTAAACTCAAGTAATCTTCAGGGTGAACTTCCCCTTTAAATGCTTAATTAGATGGTCTGTCGGTATCGACAGATCACCTCTTAATATCGTCAGAATTTTCTTTATTATTATTATTATTATTACTTATTTTTATTTTTCCCTCACCTTTTTTTGTCCCCATGATTACTCAAAGTCAGCTCTATTAATATTCATCAAATTTCAGGCAGTCATCAAGCCTATCAAGGTCAAGTGCCAGAAATTTTTTCAAGGTCATCAGGTCATCGTGACGTCATCCGGGCGCCATTTTGTGAAATCACATTATCGATCATATCTTCATAATGAGTCATCAAAAATGAACCATATTTTACACACATAAACATCAGGTCAAGGGTCAACATAATATGTTATCAAAATCCGTGCACACATCATGATGCGCACATACGCGCGTCAAAATTTCAAAATGCTCAAATCACTTTTTAATCAAATCAGAGTACATGTACGTTTCAGGACATTTTAAAGAAGAATGAAACCCTGGGGAGAAATCAATTTTAATGAAAAGAGAGGATATAGAAAGGCAATTTTTAAAAAAGTTCCATCAAAATCGGTTGAGAAATGAGAAAGTTATGAAAGTTTGAAAAGTCTTAATTTACTTTCTATGGCGATCCTCAAATTGGCAATGTTGCTTCAGAGTGACAGGTTAAGTAGAACAACTCTCCATATGTTTTGTACACAAAATTTCATATTTTCCCCATTATCTCTCAAGATGCAGCTTGTCTCCTTCTTAGCTCAAGATATATCATGGGAAAATGTATTTGACACAAACATATGTTGAGTTCACAAAAAGACAAGCAGCATCTTTAGAGATAATGGAGAAAATATGAAATTTTGTGTACAAAACATATGGAGAGTTGTCCTACTAAAACTGTCACTTTGAAGCAACATTGCCAATTTGAGGATCACCATAGAAAGTAAATCGAGACTTTTCAAACTTTCATTAAAATTGATTTTTCCCTAGGGTTTCATTCTCCTTTAAGCATTTCAAAGTTTTCCGTCCGTGCATGCCCACGTGCGTATAATGCGCGCGCAGCGCGTACAGTACGTAAAAACGCTGTTTTTTTCGCATGGTTTGTATTCCTGACACTATTCTTGACAATTTCTAACTATTTACAGTTATTCTCGACATTCCATAATGCCACACGCGCGCGTCAAACTTTCAAATTTGTGCGTGCGTCAATGGGCAATATAATGTAAAAAGTGGTAAAAACATGCCTATATGGAATCCACCATAGCTTGTCAGAATGCCTGGATACCCCCAAATTTTATTACATATTCCGAAAGCCTGTGAGTTGTAGATTTGAATTCATGTTTAATTTTGTCCAATCGTATGTTTTGACGTCATCATATTTGCCTATAAACTCAAAATAATTTTGAAAAAAAATGACGTCATAATTTTTGTATTTACATTGTAATTGATAATATTTCAGTAATACAGGTTGTCGATTTTCATCCAAATTTTGATATGTTGTTGCTGAGACAATTCTCTACAAGATCAGTCTCCACCATTTTTCATTTTGACAAAGGCATCATGGCTTATTTTTGCGATTAAAGGAGGGATGTCAATTTTATACATTTTGCGTGTATTCTCTATGGGACATAACTTTTTCTCAAATCTTGATTCTACCTGTACTTTCCAGTCTTCTTTGAGCAGTATCTCTCTTATTTCTGCTCGATTTTCTTCCAAATTTTAGTATGTTATAGCTGAAACTATAAGCTTTCACAAGTGTGCCCTCCAACTTTTGATCAGATGTTGGGATCATGCACATTTTTTAACTACAAAATGTAATTTGAGAATCCTGTTTTTCGCTTAAGTGTTATCTCTATTGCAAAAATTTTGGTCTATTGGTAAAGCACTTACCTCCCATCCCGCTGACCCAGGTTCGAACCCCTGTGGGACTTGTGGGTCCATTTTTCCCCCATTTTTTCCCTTCTTTTTGCCTTTTATTTTACCATCTGCTTCGACTACTACATGTATAACATACAATCACAAACAATGTAATAAACTTTTTAATTTTGCGTGTTATGTCTATTGGAAAGTAGTGTAAAGTACATGTAGTCTGTGTACAACCCTATGCAAAATCTGATTGCCTGTCATGTACATTAAACCTATGGGTTAATCTCTCATGTATAATGCAATATGAAATCGTCCGATTTTCTTTGACCCAAGTCTCCATCCATTGTCAACATTATCAGGATTATTATCTTGCACAAATATTATCACATCTTACTAAACAATTGGCCAACAGGTAGACAGACCACCTAATTCGTCTTCAGTGACGAATTAAAGTTTTAGTTTTATACACTTATTCCTGATATTTCTAAGTCTAAGACTAAAGAGTAAGAATGGTTAAGTGTTCAAAAAATCTTATCAAAATTAGAGCCTCAGTCAGGGACCAATATTCAAGGATTTGTATCCCCACTGCTCCATTGATATCATCCTTTTTGTGCATGTACTTTACACTTATCTGAAATTTTAGATTTTCATTTGTTAAAAAATCGCATTATTGTATTTTGTTATATTTTTATGTACTGTAGGTGATGTCAGTACTGCCTTATAATTTGGACCTTGAACAACTACACTAGAAATTGGATATTATCAATACTGAACTTATGGACTCTACATCAGCTACTTGATGATCTAGTGAGATGTGTTGAGGTACACATGATAATCATTCAACATGGGTGAAATTGTTAAATACCGTGCTTTACATGACTATGATCCAACTTCAGATCTGGACATCATAATGAAGACTGGAGATATCTTAGTAGTGGAGAACCCTCAAAGCTTGCCTTATTTCAAGGGTACAGTTGAGAAGCCAGAGAGTTGGTTAGAAGGAAAGAATGAAAGAACACAAGAGAAAGGTAGTTTCCCTGGAACCTATGTAAGCCTTTATGAAAGGAAAGCAATCCCTACAACCAAGAACTATGAAACTGTACAACCTATAAAGCCTCCATCACATCATGAACCAGACAAGACAGGAGGTGAGTAAACATTAGAATGTCTAGGTTTCATTGTCAACCTGTAGTTATCATGTGTGTAGAATGTTGTACATGCCTAAAGTGTACTGCATCAGATCTCTGTAGAAATTCTCTGGTTACAATACAATGTAACTGAAATGCAGTCTTACATGTATGCAGTCTAAAATGCACTGATCATGTACAATATGTTCTTGGAAGTCCATCATTCAGGTGAATTATTTTTGTCTCGCCTAATGTACATTGTACATGTACATGTACACTGTATGTAAACAAAAGGCGAGACATAGGCGCTTCTTTTCCGATTGCAGCGTCAACAATTTTGGAAATGCTCTCATTTCAAATCAATTTCCATGAAACTTGCACACAAGGGTTGTAGAGTATCACAAATAATATGGAACAATTTTCAGGTCAAAAGTCAAGGACAAAGGTCAATAAAGGTCAATTGAGTTAAATTGTGTTCCAAAAACTTAACCAGAGGTTAAGTTTTTGCATTTTTACTTTATTTGTTCAAATTCTTTGAAACTTGTCATCATTCTTGGTAAAGGTTGTCTTTATGTCACCCTCTTTCAGATCAATACCCAATTCTTTTCATTGCATTAAAGGTCACCTACTGACAGTTTAACTCTGTAAAGTTTTTTGGTAAAATTTAGTTTTGTCTCTACATACATGTACATGTACACTGTACATGTACACATGTATTTGACTTCTTCTAAAAACTTTGCTGGTGGTGGATTTCAATCAACATTGGCAGGGATCATCCTTAGGTAAAGAGGATCTAAATTAATACAGATGGGGCACCTATCAATATAAGGGGGGGGGGGGTAAAATATTGGGGGCACCACCCCCAAGAGCACCAATAATGGCGGTAATTAGATTCATTTTTGCTTCTTTTTTTATAAGCCCTGTTGCAAGATTGTATGCAAAGTATCATCCTTAGAGGAAAGAGACCTCAATTTCTTAAAGAGGGTACCTTGTCCCGAAGGGGGCTCAGGGGCAGCATCCCTAAAGTTTCTGTTTTGTGACAATGAGATATTTTAAAAAATGCAAGGCTGGGTTCTAACCAAACTAGGTAAGAATCATCCTTAGGCAAGGAGGTTCTAATCTAATGCAAATAGGGTACATGTACCTATCCCTTAAGTAGTGAGTGGAGGAGGGGGGCACCCCCAAGAGCCTGTGACACTAAATTGACATGTTTCCTTCTTCTGTAAAACATATTGCTACATGTAGATTGTAGCCAAACTACATGGAGGTAGGAATCATCGTAGGAGGAGACTTTACGTTGTTCAACTGTAGTAGATCATTATCTTCAAGGGGTCTGACGGAGGGGCAGCACCCCAAAAGTGTCCCAGTGGCAATTATTTCATGTACAGAACTATTCTGCTTCTTTATTAAAATCATACAGCTTGATTTCAAATGAACTTCACAGTCCAATAAATCTTTGTTGAAGGGGATTTAATACAAATGGTTACCTGGCGAAAACACGGGAAGAGGGGGGGGGGGGGGGGCTCAGGGGCAGCACCCCTTAAGTGCCCCAACCTTTTGATTTTTCACCAAGTGAAAATTTTGCCCCAATAATTGCGCAATGCAGGCGAGACTGCACTGGGCATATCCCTTGTTTGAAATTGAGATCATACATAATGATAATTCTCTCATTAGTATTGCAGTCATAATGTGTGATGCCAATCATACATGGAGAACTTTCCCATTTCTTTTAAAGAATCCCTTTTCTCAACTCTTATTGTGAAACAGACATTTTCTTAACGTGAGGACATGTAAAAATATATTACCTAAAAGTACTTTCAGGGACAAAAAGATGCTCTGTCATTAAAATGAACGAAGAGGCCCATATTTTCACAATTTTTGATATTTTTTGTACACACCCTATGGGAGAATTCTCCATACATACATGTATGACATTGCACATGTACACGTACATAATGATGGCATTGCTACTCAGAAATTCCCCGTATCATTCATGATCTGAGATTTTTAACATCCATAATTTTCTTATTCTTTGTCCGATTTTTCTCAAACTTGATCTATTCTACTTTTCTGATTTTTCTGCTCCTACCCAATCCTTGAAGGGTTAATTCCCCTATAAGCCATTATTCTACCTAGAGCTTTGAATGTACTTCACAATGATGGCTACATGTACAAGGAAATAATATCAGTTTAACTTCTGAAACTTGTATGATGGAACAACCTGATTCCGTGTTTACAATAGATCAGTTACATGTAACATCATCTCAGAACTGTATCAAGTCTAGTTCAAAGGTCATTTTACTCAAGGTACAATTACTTCCTTGATGATAGATGTTCTCCATAAGTGTGTACATGGTGACGTATACATGTGAACTACATGTACATCTATGTCCACAGGGGATTTCCCCAGCAAGCTTATGTACTTTTTAAAATTCATTAAAACTATTTGCTGGTATTTATAAATTTACTTACATGTAAAAGAGAAGGTTGAGGAACGTGTTGTATGTAGCCAGCAATGGGGGAAAAAAAATGGTGATGATGATAAACAATATTTCCAGATTTGGTTTCATATGAAAGTCCTTCCAGTTTGGACCTTAGTCCTTGTAGATGTACATGTATGTTATTGTTCATCACATAATAAATGAATGAATTGTGACTTCAGAAACTTTGTTAAAATCTTTAGCTTGCATCCTTTCAAATTTACTTACAAGTGCTTTGAATCTGTGTATCGACTGACTCATAAGTTTGGATTCTCATTTAGGCAATGTACATGTACACCTTAACCTATAAAAAGGCTATAATACATTAGGCTTTTTACACTTGCAAAACTGTGCTTAGTCCCGTACTATTGGTGGGGCTAAATCATCATTTAGCCCCACCGATAGTACGGGACTACATGTAACCTTAGTAGCCTACTTTCTGTTCACATTTCCATTTTAAAGGTCATGTAAAGTTTTGGTAAGCCCTCAAAAACTGTTCGTCAGATTTCTTCTCTTTTTGTTGATAAATAGCAAGATACTAGCAATATTAAGACACTGTGAAGATTTCGCCTCCTAAAGTTTAATATTAAACAAATAAGAGGCAAAAACTAATTTATGTGCCGGGACAGGAAATCCCAACAAAGGCAGCCTGTGCTATACACTGTAAACACACGTGTAAAACCAATGATGAGTAGCTACACACAGTGCACACACGCTGTCTCTAGGCGAAGCCCCAAGATTGCTGTGCGGGGAGCCGTCGGGGTGGAAGGGTCCTAGCATAATGGCAGTGATCAAGCATTCCTTACAGATATTTACACTGAAATTCACCAG
This sequence comes from Heliocidaris tuberculata, assembly GCA_025618425.1. Lineage (NCBI taxonomy): Eukaryota > Metazoa > Echinodermata > Echinoidea > Camarodonta > Echinometridae > Heliocidaris > Heliocidaris tuberculata. The sequence continues at coordinate 36,758,583 of CM046838.1, read as the reverse complement.
AAATCATAGATGGAATACCAAATGATCTCTTACAGATATCTTTTGATACAAGGAGAACAACATGAGACTATATTTAACATGTTTCTTTCCAATTTCCTTTTTGCTACCAATACTGTACATGAGCTTTAACAAAGTGGATTAACTCCATGGGATTATTTTAGCCCTGGAAAAAAAGCATCATTAGCCCAACCAAAGGTGTGGCTAAATGTACATGTAAAAAAATGGGGCTAAGTGCTCTGGCTAGGAATACGGGACTAAAACTGCAAATGAGAACAGCAAAACAAAAAAAAAATAGTCCGGGGTTAAGGATAACACAGGGTTAGAAAAAATCAAGTGTAAAAATCCTATATATCGGAAGTACCTGTATCTAAGACCCTGTAAGGATTACAAAGATCGGGGGGGGGGGGGGGGGGGGGGGGGGGGGGGGGGGGGGGGGGCAGGGGGGAGACCTACATGTACTAAATTGTCCCCTTGAAGCAACCTTAATGTGTTTGTCCATGCTAAGAGTAAGATGATTGGGATGATGTCCCAGGGCTGTTTTTGCTCTTTTTGCTGTGCACATGTTATGCAAATTTTTTTTTTCACTCTTTTGGAAGTTTGTTCTTTTTACTGCATGCAAGAAATTCTTCATGCATTAAATTGAAATTCTCACAGTCCTGGTACAGTGTATTCATTGTGATGCAAATAAATTGCTCAATGTAACTTTGCACTTTATATGCCTCTGCTACAAACTTCATTGTAGATTCATGAAGGACTAGAAAATGGAAAGTAAATTGTTTTTAACCCTTTCATGACAGGAATTATTTAAGGGGTTAATTGATCACATTTTGTTCTTCAAATTGGCAACAATGATATTTTTCTTTTAGTGCTACACGGTTTTAACAAAATGTAATGTCTCTGAAAACAATATGCATCATTAGAAGCTTAGTCGAAAGTTGAAAAAAATTGCCAATTTTGATAAAAACAGTGATTTTGAACCTCTCAAAGTGTTGCCAATTTAAGGATTTTAAAAGTTATTCTCCTTTTTAAAATTCCTGGTGTCAAACGCAATATGGTTGTGCAACAAAAATGGACATAGTGTGTGCAGAAATTTTTGCTCTTCCTACTTATGTATCTGGTATATTTTTCAGGGCTCTGAATCAAAAGTTATTGAGCCAAACCACAAAATGTGGTCAATTGTCTTGAAAGGGTTAAAGCCTTCCATGATCAAATGCCAGTATAACATTGCCACACATATTACAACCCTATTCACCTTAATCTTCTCTTTTTTAGGGAACTACATTCTGCTTGGCATTCCAAAAACCTGTAGCAGAGCTGATGATCGCAGGATTACTGTAAAACCATCTAAAGAATATTATTAGTTACCCCCTGCTTGTTCAAGAAATGCGGGTAAATATCTACGGTCTGGTGCCATATTCCATTGGGCCTCCGGCCTCATGGAATATGGCACCAGACCGTAGATATTTTTGTATTTCGTGAGAGCAAGCAGGGGGTAACGATTTTATCTTTTTAAGTGTAGGTCAACATGAAAACTGTAGTGTAATCTTATTGATAAAGTTACGATGAAAACATAATTCATATTTCAGAAACTTTGGTCTACTCACCAGTTTTGCTTTCTTGTCTTTCTTAATTGTCAACAAGATCAAGCACATGCATGCCATGCGCACAGCTGTGATGATAACGTCATCACGGAATATGGGAAATATTCAGGGATGGATTTAGCGCATGCGCACAAATATCAACAACAATGCAAAACATAATAACAACAGGGACATATGACCTCATTCACGAAATACGGGAAATATTCAGTGGATGGTTCGTATTTGTGACCGAGTACACGGGTAATACAGGATTTTATCAAAGATATAATTGACCAATGAGATTACAGAATTCATGATCACTAAAAGATAAAATAATTTATCCCCTGTTTCATCAAATCAGTAAATTCCTTAGACCAATTCAAGAAATAATGTTTCTCTTCCCTTTTTATTTATTCTATTTCTTTTATAAGGGGGTTCATATACATGTATCGTCTGCACTTGCACGAATCTCCGATAACAACTTCTGGGGTCAGGTCAGTTGTACAGAGAATGCTCCGTCATTGTCTGATTGAAGTGCTCAACCCGCGAACGGGCAAGACTATAATAATAATAATAAAATATAGCGCTCATATCTGTCACGCAGTGACGTTAGACATTATTACCCGAGCCGCCAAAGTAACTAGCGCTCAAGCATATCAGGTACCCATTTACACCTGGGTGGAGAGTGGCAAACGTAGATTAGAGTCTTGCCAAAGGACCTTAGTGCTGTAGTAGGATTCGAACCCGTGATCTGCAGTCCGGTGACTTATCCACTAGACCACAACACCTCTTCATATATTACCTCTACATAATTATACAACTTAAATTTGTGTCGGAAAAAATCTTGTTGTATATTTTTTCTTATTAATTTATTTCTTCTCCTTACTCATTGGACATAATATTAGTAGCTATTATTATGACTTTAATTGAGATTTACTTACTAGAAAGTTGCAAAAACGGCTTGTGCATTTAAAACATTACTTTGTGACACTGCTAACATCAAATTTAATGCATTGGACTGATCACTGGAAAAAGGACTTATTTCTGACGTGAAACTGGCAGGTTTCTCTTTCTCAGAAAGTTCTTCAACTGTCCCATTTTCCAAAGTCTATATCATCTACAGACACCTGGGATCCATCATTCATATTTTCACAAATTCGGCGCAAAAACTTAAAAACAATTACTCAAATGAAATACAGCGACCGTTAAACAAAGAAATATCAATAGAGTGTGCACAGTTTATGTAAGAACTTCCCCTGCACGCGCCGAGTTGTACGGCATCCGTGTGCAGCTGACCCCTGACCCAATGACGTCAAAGACGTCTGGTTGATAACTGTAAAACCCCTTATTAAAGGGAAATCCAACCTTAATAGCAAGTTGCTTTGAAAGAAAGAGGAAAAATCAGAGAAGCAGATCGGTGAAAGTTTGAATGAAATCGGACAAGCAATAAGAAAGTTATGAATTTTTGAAATTTGTGATCACTATGCTTATGGGAATTTCAAATCGGCCAAATAGGTAAAGTCACTGTGATGTAGCTGTGGACAACTCCCCCATTAGCTCTAACACACAAAATGACTAAAATGTCACTTTTTTTTCAAAATGCATTACTCAGTATAGGATCTTTTCGTTCATGAAGACCTATAACAATATGCTATCTCCAATATATTTTGAGTACAGCCCCGAGGGTAAAAGCGCCTCGAAGAAAACCGCAAATTAATTATATTTTTGTGTACGACAAATGGGAGAGTTGTCCACAAAAATGTCACAGTTGACTCACCAAATTGCCAATTTAAGATTCGCATAGATGTAGTGATCTCATTTTTCAAACATCCATAACTTTCTTAGTCCTTGTCCGATTTCTTTCAAACTTTCACCATCCTGTTTTTCTTATTTTTCTGCTTTCACACAAATCATCTTATTACCAAGGTTGGATTGCCCTTTAATTGATTCTGTAAATATTACTTGTACATGTGTATACATGGACATGTACATGTACAGGCGTATTATTGATTTTGTAAATGCGGTGATACAGTTTTACTATGAAAGCATACTAAATGCTACTTATTGTTATTATCATTATTATCATTATAAGATATTACAAACATATACTTTTTATAGACAGTTTGACTTTTAATCCTTTTCCGACTATTTTTGGTCAGATCATGTCATATATTGCTGTCTTTAGTATCATCTATAAAATGAAACAATCCCTGGTAAATCACCTACATGCACAGTCAAGAAATTTTCATTTTGATTTTTATATTTTTGGCTGTTCTCTTACATGTACTTACATGTATGGTAATACCAAGTACATGTAAGTATGAACATATACACACTTTCTTATTATACATTTGTATCAGCAAAAGCTAGAATATCTTTTGAAGACATTCAGAATGTCAAATTTATGAATATTTTTGAGATAAAATCATGCTCATAGTACCACCTCTGGATAAGGAACAAGGAAGTATTGTACAACCATATACACCTACCTAATGATGTTGGTGAAGAACCATCATCACAATACATGCCATTAATTAGCCAGCTGAGCAGAGAATCTAAGTAAAGATGACTCTACACTCACCTACATGTACATGCAGCGTAAATGAGCAATTAATGGAATCTTAAAGTCAACCAGTAGCATTGGTTGCACATAATTATTATCTTGTGACTTGGAACCTCATGGAAATAAATCCTCATAACAAGTTAATATTGTCAGGCTGATGATGAATGAAGAGAAACAATTTTTTTTTTTTTTTTTGGGGGGGGGGGAATAAAACTTACTTGTAACCCTTGAGAGGAAAGATCCAATTTTTCTTTAAATTTCATGTGTCAAATGTCATATTAGATCATTAGAGGTCATAAGTGAGAAGACTTTTTTATTTGACTTTCTCTACTTATTACCCAGTGTGGTGTATTTTGATATACATGTAGCTTGGATGGATTTATGACACTTTTCAGTAATTTATGGTCAAAGGTCACCAACATCTAGGGGTCATCCTGAAGCATTTATGCTTCAGAAGTTAACAAGGTAACAACCAAATTAATTGTGAAATGATGAAAATTCACTTTGATTTATAAACATTTATGCTGTTGTACATGTAAATAGTGGTTTCAGGCTGCTTGGTGCTGATGGCCAGTAGTCAGTTGCTTGACCTGTTTTGAGGCATGTTTGGATGTTTGGCTGTTTCTTGTCTTGTTTGAGGGATACTCACAATGTACTCATCCTAAAACATAAATTGTGGGGCATAGTGTAGACATTACAGTCAACCCTGATATTAATTTGGTTTTAAAAGAAGAAGAAAAATTAAAGAAACAGATCAATGAACATTTGAGCAAAATATGATAAGAAATACATGTAAGAAAGTTATGAATTTTTGAAGTTGTAATCAATCAAATACAAATTGGCAACCCCTCTCCCACTTGCTTCATAAACAAAAATTCCTAAATTTTCATTTTCTTTGTTTTTGATGAGGGAATAGATTTGTACCATACAGGTTTTGTGTGATGAAAATGATATATTTTCTTTTAATAGAGAAAATGGAAATTTACGATTTTTTTCAGTACAGGGCAAATGGGAGAGGAGCTCGCAAGATAAGTCATGGAGTTGCCAGTTTGTGTTTGATTTATTACAACTGAAATGGGTATATGGGACTGTACACACATGTAGCATGAATGTTCGGCCCAAACATTTCAGATATTTCTCGTCATATTTCGAATATGAGGGTATTTGAAGAGCAATCCTTTGTAGGGGACATTTCTACTATGATGTTCTTCCAAACTGACATAGTACATGAAAGGAATGAGAAAGCTCACATCATTTTTCACCTTTCCCAGAACTCAATCTTCCCTTTAAAGTTTAGCTCCCTTCAAGTGAACCTGACTAATGTACTGTATGGTGTTCCACTTGTTACGCCTTATTAAAATCAAAGTTTTAATATAGGCTGTGGTTTTTCCAGTTCCCAAAGGTTCTGTTATGAGTTTTCACTTCACTTGTGAAATAGCCTGTTCATACTGCAGTAATTATACAAGACTTGTATAAAGAAACGTATAAAGAATCATGATAAAGCGAAAGGAGTGTACAGACGACAACTGGTTTTGGGAAAGTCATTTGGCACTATACGTGTATGTTTTGTATCAGGTTACTTCAAGGACAGCAATGGACCATACAATATTACAGATGATTGGTCACATCAGTGTGCAATCATGATAAGCCCTGCCCAGTTACAGTAGGTGCGTCTCCATCAGACCGAGTTTGCTCAAGCTCGAGATTCTAGCCCGATCAGCGCTTCTCGAGAAAAAAGTCCGAGTTTGAAAAACCCTGTCTCCATCAGCCCGAGTCGAGCAATTCCCGCTCGTTCTTGGAATAACTTCGATCTTCAGAGCAAGAGCACTTCAAAGATGGAATATAATTTAAAAATATATAGGATAAATGAAGAGAAAAGAGCAAAGAAATACATAAGGAAAAGTTAAAAAGAGAGAAGGAAAAACAAAGAAATACATAAGAATAGAAAGAAGAATAAATAATGGGGAAAACAAAGAAATGCATAAGGAGAAAAAAAAGAAGGAAGAACAAAGTAATAAATAAGAAACAAAGAAATACATAAGGAAACAGATAAATAGAAAAAAAACAAAGAAATACATAAGGATATATTAGGAAGAGATGAAAAGAGAGAAGGAAAACAAAGATATATAGAGGGAAGAGGATAAAAAAGAAGAACAAAAAATACATACGAATAGATAGAAGAGCAGACAACGGGAAAACAAAATACAAAAGAAAAGGATAAAAAGATACAAGAAAACAAAAAATACATAAAGAATCATAAAGAAAAAAGGATAACAAGAAGGACAAAGAAATACATAAGAAATGAAAGAGGAATAAAAAGTGGGGAAAACAAAGAAATATATAAGGAAAAAGATAAAATAGAAAAATAAAGAAATACATAAGAAGATACGAGGATAGAAAGAAGAACAAAGAAATACATTAGAATAGAAAAAAGGAATAAATAATGGGGAAAACAAAGAAATATATAAGGAGAAAAAGAGTGAAGGAAAAACAAAGTAATACATAAGAAACAAAGAAATACTTGAGGAAAAAGATAAAATAGAAAGAAAAACAAAGAAATACATAAGGATATATTAGGAAAAGATAAAAAAAGAGAAGGAGAACAAATATGAAGGGAACAGGATAAAAAAGAACAAAGAAATACATATGAATAGATAGAAAAGTAGACAACGGGAAAACAAAGAAATACAAAAGAAACAAAGAAATGCATAAGGAAACAAATAAAATAGAAAAACAAAGAAATATATAAGAAAATATGAAAAAAGTGGATAGAAAGAGGAACAAAGAAATACATAAGAATAGAAAGAAGAATAAATAATAGGGAAAACAAAGAAATACATAAGGAGAAAAAAAAGAAAGAAAAACAAAGTAATACATAAGAAACAGAAATACATAAGGAAACAGATAAAATAGAAAGAAAAACAAAGAAATACATAAGGATATATTAGGAAAAGATGAAAAGAGAGAAGGAGAACAAAGAAATATGAAGGGAAGAGGATAAAAAAGAAGAACAAAGAAATACATACATGTATGAATAGATAGAAGAGTAGACAAAGGGAAAACAAAGAAATACAAAAGGAAATGATAAAAAGATAGAAGAAAACAAATAATACATAAAGAATCATAAAGAAAAGAGGATAAGAAGGACAAAGAAATACATAAATGAAAGGAATAAAAAGTGGGGAAAACAAAGAAATATATAAGGAAAAAGATGAAATAGAAAGAACAAGAAATACATATATGAAGATAAGAGGATAGAAAGAAGAACAGAGAAATACATTAGAATTGAAAAAAGGAATAAATAATGGGGAAAACAAAGAAATATATAAGGAGAAAAAGAGTGAAGGAAAAAAAGTAATACATAAACAAAGAAATACATGAGGAAAAAGATAAAATAGAAAGAAAAACAAAGAAATACATAAGGAAATATAAAGAGAAGAGGACAGGAAGAACAAAGAAATACATAAACAAAGAAAAGAGGATAGCAAGATCGAAGAACAGAAAATGGGGAAAACAAACAAATACAAGGAAAAGATAAAAAGAGAGAAGGAAAACAAAGAAATATATAAAGAAAAGAGGATAGCAAGAAGAACAAAGAAATACATAAGAATAGAAAGAAGAATAAAGAATGGGGAAAACAAAGAAATACATAAGGAGAAAATAGAAAGAAGGAAAAACAACGAAATACATAAGAAAAAGATAGAGAGAAGAAAATCAAGAAATACATAAGGAAAATAACATTTCTAGGATTGGTATCATGAATAAATTAACCCGAGTCCAAACCTGAGTGCGTCTTCACCTGTGAATTAGCGGGCTAGAAACCCACGAAATAGCCAGCTAATTGCGTCTTCATTGCAAATTAGCTCGAGCTAGTTCTGATCGGGTTAGTTTCCCAGATCAGAATTAGCGGGCTATTTTGGAAACTCGGGCTGATGAAGATGGGCCTAGTTGTATGTTCAGACTACAAGGTGATGCTGAATCTTTCTCGATTTTTTGTTCGAAATAATGCTCAAACATGTGTTTTGCTATATAGACGTTACTGTACATTACATGTACATGTATGACCTTTCTTTATTTACACAATGTTCAGACTATGAAAATTTAATTACTAATATCGTATAGCTATATGAATCTTGTATAGTCATACAATGAATTTAGTTGGTCTGAACAGGGGGTAAGAGAGTTGCTGAGTTTTATTAGCTATACATGTCTACACCACCGTATGAGTCAATGAAAAGGAAACTCATGCACAGTACATGTATGTACATCTTAAAACCAAGTGAAATCACTGAAATGTATTATAATGGTATGATAGTTGGTAATGTTGGCTTTAATTTGATAGATTGCTCACCAAAACGTAATCATGGATGACAGAGCAGTGGCCAATTGTTGAAATTGTCTTTGTCCAAGTTTCGGACTGAATGGTATTCTGGAGTTGCTTTCATTATTTGGGAATGCATTCAGTTGGAATGGAGACCATGGGTTGACCATCCATTTCATTTCCTTGGGCAGAGGCAAATTTGACATGAATCAAGAAAAATATTGTGTTCCGCTGTCCATGGTCAAATTTTATTGATCAAGGTGTCAAATTAAAGGAAACATGATAGGCTTCAATGTGAGTTTGATGAAATCTTATGTACTGAGTGCAACCTTATTCAAGGTTGAAACTGGGTTTCCTTTTTTATTGACTCACACTGTGCAGACATAAATTCATGCACTCAGAAGAATAATGTCCATTCATGTATCATTTCTATTATTATGAATTAATTTATTAAAGGGAAAATCCACCCTGATTACAAGTTTATTTGAATAAAAGAAGAAAAAATAAAGAAACAGATCAGTTAAGGTTTGTGCAAAATATGACAAGAAATAAGAGAGTTATGAATTTTTGAAGTTGTAATCAAGCATATATATATACAAATTAGCAACTCTGCGACGTATCTTGCGAGCTCCTCTCCCATTTGCCCTATATCACCCAGAATCATTAATTTGCATTTTCTCTATATTTTCTTTAAAATGCAAACCATTAATTAGCATTTTTTCTAAAGAAAATATTCAGTCATACATGCATGCATCTTACAGTAGATATAATCATTGCTCATATGATTTTATAAAAAACCCGTATGAAACAAATTTATTCCTTCACCAAAAACTAAGAAAATGAAAGTATATGAGGTTTTCTGTACTGAGCAAACAGGAGAGGAGCTCACAAGATACATTTACATGTACATGTACGTCACAGAGTTGCCAATTTGTGTTCGGTCGATTACAACTTCAAAAATTCATAATTTTCTTATTTCTTATTGGATTTTGCTCAAACTTTCATTGATCTGTTTCTCTATTTTTTTCTTTAATTAAAATTAACTTAATACCAGACTGGACTTCCCATTTAATTTGTAAAATACTTTTGATTGGCAGGTGAAGTCAAAGAGGGACTGATACATCAAGGGATCGTCACTCCAGAGTTTTGTCAGCATTGTAAGTACATTCTGCATTTGTAGATTGTAGATTCTCTCATAACAGTATGTACAGTGTCCCCTTTTAGTGATTTCTTTTTTTGTGCATTATCTCTTGATACAGATTGCTTGGAATTGAGCAGAAAGAGTAAAAATCACAAGAATTTTTTATGCATTACGTTGTGTCGTTCATGAATAATAGCAATTTCATTGTAACTACATGTTATTAAAATCTCTAAATTGGCAACACAGTGTTATCAATCTAATCACTATATTTGTGTACAAATTGGCATTTTTGGGGTTGAATTTTGCAATTTTCATTCACATCAGCCCATTTAATGAATTTTTTTTTTCAAACTATGTAGGAGTGGAAAATAAGTTTTAGATCAAAACAGATTTTGCCACCAAAATATCACAAAAGAAAGTTGAAAAATATTGTTGTAGGGCATTTTTTTTTCATTTGAAATTTAAACTGGAAGAATTTGGTAAAATGCATGCTGCATGGAGGGGAGGGGGGGGGGGGGGGGGAGTATTACTTTTTAAGGTAAAAATCTTTTAGTTAATATCCTAACTTTTCTGAATCTCTAATTGTCACTACATTATTTCTTCCCATGCTTTTTTATGCCTCTACCCACCGAAGGTGGTGCCGGAGGCATTGGCTGGAATTCACAAAGGTGGTTTCAATTCAGACCATGGTTTATGCAGATTTCATGGTATAAATACGCTTGATTTAGCGCATACACTTAAAAAGATCAAATAATGAACGCGCGGTTGAAGCGCTAATTTCATGCTACATGTAGTTGCCATGGTTCAGACCATGGCTTATGTAAATTCAGACCATGGTTTATTTAAATTAATTTACATAAACCATGGTCTGAACCATGGCAACTAGCGTAAATTTAGCGCTTTTTGCCAACCACGCGCGACCGGCGCGCGTTCATTATTTGATCTTTTTAAGTGTATGCGCTAAATCAAGTGTATTTATACCACGAAATCTGCATAAACCATGGTCTGAATTGAAACCACCTTTGTGAATTCCATGCATTATGTTTTCGGGTTGTCCGTCTGTCCGTCCGTCCAACTTTCTTGTTCTAGCGATAACTCAAGAACCACATAAGGTATGAACTTCAAACTTGGTGCTAGTATGTATCACCATAGGAAGACGATCTAAGTAGATTTTGGGGTACGTAGTTCAAAGGTCAAGGTCACAGAGGCCAATTTTGCTGAAATTTCAGGTGTTAGGCTCGTTCTAGCGAAAACTCAAGAACCACATAAGGTATGAACTTCAGACTTGGTGCTAGCATGTATCACCGTAGGAAGACGATCTGATTAGATTTTGGGGTACATAGTGCAAAGGTCAAGGTCACAGAGGCCAATTTTGCTGAAATTTCAGGTGTTAGGTTCGTTCTAGCGATAACTCAAGAACCATTTGAGGTATGAACTTAAAAGTTAGTGCTATTATGTATCACCATAGGAAGATGATCCGATTAGATTTTGGGGTACGTAGGTCAAAGGTCAAGGTCATAGAGGCCAATTTTTCAAGTGTTAGACTTGTTCTAGCCATAACTCAAGAACTATTTGAGGTATGAACTTCAAACTTAGTGCTAGTATGTATCACCATAGGAAGATGATATGATTAGGTTTTGGGGTACGTAGGTGAAAGGTCAAGGTCACAGAGGCCAATTTCTGAAAATTCAAGTGTTAACCTCATTCTCGCGATAAATCAAGAACCATTAGAGGTATGAACTTCAAACTTGGAACTAGTATGCATCGCCATAATGAGACCAAATGATTAGATTTTTGTTCACGTAGGTCAAAGGCGACAGGTCATGGAGGTCATTATACAGACCTATGTGAAATTAATGTTTTTTTACCTTTGTTATCACCATATCTCAACTATTTTTTATTCATGACTAGGAGGAGATAAAGTGATCAGACTTTTGGGTTATAAGGTGTAAGATCAAATGTCAAAGAGGTCATTAATCATGTAATTAGAGGCTTTTTATTCTGGTTATCACAAGATTTCAAGAACAGTTTGGGCCATCAACTGAATTTAGGCGGCGGCATATAGGATACGCAGCCGCATTCATCTTGTTTTTTATGCACTGTATGGTGTTATGATCCTTGGTCACGTAACTGTGAACATGTTGGCCAACAAGTAGGTCATATAGGTGCCACATGTATACACTATATGGACATATAGTTACAAAAATCATGGATATGTTTGTGGCTTGAGCATAGCATTTGATGCTAACAAAGGTTCCTGTATGTCGAATCATTCAATAAATTGAATTGTAATTGAATATGCAGATATGAACATTCATTCTATTTACAGGTCAGGATTACATATGGGGCAGTGGGGCGATAGCGGTAAGGTATACCAATTGTCGCAACCTATTTCACAAGATGTGTGAACCTTTTGCTGACAAGTATGAGAAGCAGTTATTACAACCAGGAGAGGATCCTTTTAGGGAAGAGGTGAGTTTACAGGCTTACTTTCTATTTTAAAGTTAACGTAGACGAGCACTAATGCTTAATTTACTCTCCACTAATGCTTAATTTACTCTCCACTAATGTGGTTCCATGCCAGTATCTAAAGATATCAGCTTTAAAGGTACTGTATTACTTCTGTAAATAGAAATTACATACTGTCTTTAAGCCCCTTTCACAATTGGTCTGCGACCGTTTGCGACCATTTGGTCGCACGACAGGCTGCAACAGGCTTCAATCGCCATCGATCTCATCAGGTCGCAGAAAGGCATTCACAAATGCAACAGCGGTCGTAAAACAAAAGCGACTAGAAGAGACCGTTGCACGAGTAAGTCGCATTTGCTCGCATATGCTCGTGCGAGTGGTCTTGCGTTCACATGCGAGTGTTGCACGAGTGATTGCGAGTGGCTTGACGCCAATCACAATAGTCGCACGATCGATTGCATGGTCGTGCGAGTGGATGTGAGACCATGCGATCGCTCGTGCGATTGAATGAGACCGGTGCAAGTGGTCGTGAGAGTATTCGTGCGAGTGGCGTGGGGTATAAAAACCCCCTTGACAATTGACCGGTAGTCAGTTTCAAGTTGGCCTTCTTAATAGTCAAGATGCCAAAGAAGAAAGTTACAAAGAAGAGAAAGTTGTTAGAGAAGGGCCCTGTTGCAGAGGATCATCTCCATAGTCCCCCTATATATACCCCCGAGGAATAGTCGCATACAGTCTCATACAGTCGTGCAACGGTAGTACAACGTTGTAAGATGTGCTGCGATTGGTCGTGCAACAGTCTCATGGTCTTAGCACAATCGCACCCATTAGCAAGACTGGTCGCTATAGGTCGCTAGCGCACGTGCGAGTGTTGCACGACCTCCAGCCCACCCACTGCGACTATTGAGTCGTGCGAACTCTCGCATCTAATCGTGCAACGTTGTGCAACACTCATACGAGAATCGCACGACTGGTCGTACGACCTAATGCGAGTGAATCGATCGCATCTGGTCGTGTCTGGATTTTGAGCATGTTCAAAGTTCAGATGCGACCAGCCACGACCGCCTCATGTTCGTGCGACCGCCTGCAACGAATGCGAGTGGTCGCAAGACACCAAGCGATCGGTCGTGCAACACCCCGAAAAATCTGTTGCAGGCGGTCGCAAAATGGTCGCAGACCAATTGTGAAAGGGGCTTAATGAAAGGTGTTGTAGTTGAGTGGTTTTAACACTTGACTGGAGATGCGAAGGTTGGGGGTTCGATCTGTAGGATGCGATCAATGATTATGTGCGTGCCTGTAACAAGGCAACTGGCTGGAATGCTCCCTAGTGGAATGGAGAAGGTGCATGCATTGTATGCAGGCAAGCCAGGTAATGGTAAGTGCTTAGAGACATTATAGATGTGTTAGGCATGATATAAATCCAGACTTTTATTAAGGTAAGGTAAAAGTGACTTGTGACTACTGGACGCATTCGTACATGCATGTATAGAACCCGAAGTCAGACATGGTTCTATGGGAAGCTTCTTTTGTGTTAGCCTATTAAGTTTCTTCATACTCATTAAAGACCCCAACTGAAGCAAATACAACCATAGATCGATGGAAAGCTAAGTAGACGTAGAATACAAATACATGTGGGTAAACATCATTTTTCCTTTCAATAATAAAAAAAAAACACCTCACTGTCCGCCCCCTCCCGGTTACGTAATAACAAGGGTTCGCTCGGCCGATACACTTATGACGTCATCTCGTGTAGAAAACTCTGTGGCTGGCGCACGTAGCGGCGCGTAAACAATGGAACAGTGAATAGCTTTTGTACAATAGCCAGTTACTTTTGTGGGCGGAGTTTGTCAAGTTTTGTGAAAGTTTTGATAGCTGTATACACCCAAAAATACAAATCGAGGAAATGTCAACAACATATCTATAGTCTACATTAAAGTTATAACTTAGGTCTTAACAAGAGAAATGCAAACAGAAAATAATTATTGAAATCTACTTTGTTATCGAGTTATGCCATCATTGCTATATTGTGGCAGGTTTGATTTACATGTCCCATTCCTGCCGCATAAGCAAATTAAGTCCTCTATCAAGATTTTGAACAGAAAATTGAAGAAAAAAATTGTGACTTTCTTAATCTGACAGACACTGCCTTGGGTTTTTTGAGAGGGAATGAGACATGAGAGAGGTTTTCGTGCCCAGAACTCAGAAGAAAAATTTTCATGGAGTCAGAGTTCATCCCGAAATCAATTATCATCTATAGCACTGCAGTTTGATTATTTTTATAACATTTCAGACTTCAGAGGCTCTCCTATAAATTTCAGGGATTCTGTGAAGCTAGAAGCAGTCTCAGCGGGAAATATCTCTGAAACCGTACAATGTAGAGTAGACTTATTTTTCGTTCTGGTCTGACTAAATTAACCTAAAAAATAACATGGTAGAATTCCATTATTATGAGTTTCCAAATCATTAATCTATAGTCAGTTAGTGTCTTTAAAGAAAACTAGGAATGTGTTGTAACCAAATTTTACCAGGGTAAACCGCTGCCTTAGAACTAGAAATTAGAGCTCGGGTGATCGAGAAAAATATATGGAACTCGTCCGCAGCGCAGTCAAGAGGCACAGCTCCATACGCAGTTACGCTAGGCCGAGCGAGACGCGGAGCAAGCCGTCTTATCGAGACATTCGTGCAGCTCAGCTCAGCTGAGCCTGCGCTGGGACAAACACTCAAGACGCCTATAATGTGTGTTTTGGTTACAAAATAATAGCTGTAACTTCGGTTTTCATTCCTGTAACAATGTAAGATGCAATTGAATACTTTGAAATACCATATCTTCCATTGTAATGCATGAATGACTTTGAAATCAAGAAAAAAAACAAACACCACGTACATTTTGCATGCAGACTTGGATCATATGTTCGGGACGTCTACACGAAATGACGTCATAAATTTCGACCCCCCCGCAGGCCTGTGATTATACTCGACGGCTGCCCATTTCCAAGCCCTCCAATCCAAAGATTTGAGATGCTCTTACTCCTCCCGCAGGCAATGAAAGCTCATGAAGCTTGCATTGTTATATTCAGACAATAAACAGCTTTCTGTAGATATATAATTTGTCTATTCCATTTTTGGCTTCGGTTGGGGTCTTTAACCATTCACAGATAGAATGTCAGGTAAATTCTTGGGGTTGATTGTATACCAGCTGTAAGCAGATCTTTGTTTTCACTTTTCAGAGATTTGGTCCTCTTTAAACTATTTGCTGTATATAGTATCATAGTTAATTATTCAAGGTCCAGCAGCTTGCCATGACCATTAACATGCATGAATGATTTTTGTCTCGCCCACCGGAGGTGAAGACGAGACTAAGGGATCCAAATGGCGTCCGTACGTCGTCCGTCGTCCGTCACAAATGCTATTTACCTGCAAGACACTCTTAGGACGCATAACTTGGCAACTGTTGCTGCAGTGGCAACCAAGCTTGGGTGATAGAAGCACTAGGGGTATCTTCATGTTATGGTGTTGTCGGAGGTCACATGATGACGTCAAAGGTCATTTGAGGTCATATAGTAAAGAGTACCTGCAAGACTCTCTTTTCATATGTTAAAGTTTACCTGCAAGACTCTCTTTTGACAAATAACTTCACATCAGTTGCTTGGATTACAACCTAGCTTGGGTCATAGATGCATTGGGGCTACCTTCATGTTATGGTGCCGTCGGAGGTCATGTGATAAGGTCAAAGGTCATTTGAGGTCATATGTTAAAGTTTACCTGCAAGACTCTCTTATGACACATAACTCTGCACATGTTGCTGCAATAGCAACCAAACTTGGGTGATAGGTGCACTTTAGGTACATTCATGTTATGGTGCCTTCAGAGGTCACATGGTAAAGTCAAAGGTCATTTCAGGTCAAACGTTAAAGTTTACCTGCAAGACTCTCTTATGACAGATAACTTTGGAACCGTCACTCACTTTTCAACCAAACTTGGGTTGTAGATGCACTAAGGGGACCTGCATGTTATGGTACCATCGGAGGTCACGTGATAAGGTCAAAGGTCATTTGAGGTCATATGTTAAAGTTTACCTGCAAGACTCTCTTATGACACATATAACTCTGCACATGTTGCTGCAATGGCAACCAAACTTGGGTGATAGGTGCACTTGGGGTACATTCATCTTATTTTCACGAGTGGGCGAGACACAATATCGCTTATGCCTTGTCCTTAATAGTACAAGCTAGAATAAAGCTTCAAGTTCAAATATTTTTACTTTTTATAAATGAATTGTGCTCATCAAAATACATGATAAAATATGTCAAAAGTGGCTATGTATAAATGTATTCAATGGTGACATCCTCGGCATGTATGATGGCATTAAGAAGGCTCTTGGTCCATCTGCAGCCAAGTTGGCACCACTAAAATCATCTAGGGATCGTTTCATCAAATCAACTCCATGACAGTCATAACTCTTGTCAGCAATCTACTGAAATGTCATGGACCTGACAAACTGATTCATGAAGATATAATAAACGACAACTCAATGACATTGATATTCATGGGCTAAAAATATGCCCTTTATCACAGTCCATCTGATTTATCGTCAGTTACCCAAACATATTTTGAGGCTCAGTTTTTCACAAACTGTCAAAATTGGCAGCAAAAATTAATAGTGATGATACAAACACTACGTGTACATGAAAAGATGTCTTACTTAATATGGCATTTTAGAATTTATTAAATTGAGAAAACTCGAGGATGCTTTTGCAATGTACGAATCTAGATTTGTAAGTAAGAGGCTACCATAATAAATAATAATAATAATAATAATAATAATAATAATAATAACTAGAAATTTAATTCGTCACTGAAAACGAATTAGGTGGTTTGTCTGTCCCTGTGGTAAATTACTTTGTTTAGATGTGATGACATTTATGCAAGATAATAATCATGATAATGTTGACGACAATGATGAAAAGATGGTCATATAAGTGATGGCAGTGACGATAATGATATATTGATAATGATGATCATAATGACAACAATAATGACAGTAACAGCGATAACCTAAGTGGCATAGCACCCCTTCAAGTTCAATTTTATGGGCGATTTTTTGAAAAGTGCTTGAAATGGCATAAAACGTGTGCAAAATGAATTTGGGATGATTTGGAGCATTCTAAAATTTTGCACACACACTGACGTGCGGACGTACTCGTACACGCGCGTTGAACGAAATGACCTTGACTGGAATGGCATTGACATTAATCATGCCAAATATGAAAGAAAAATGACATTTCATTATGAACATACATGTATGACCATAAGTTGATTTTCACAAAATGGCGCCTGGATGATGGCACGATAACCTGATTAGCTTGAAAAAGATCCGGGAACTTGACCTTATTAGGACTGATGACTGACGAAAATATGAAGAAAATTGACAAAGCCGATTTTGAGAAAAAGTGATAACAAATTGGACGATTTGATATTGCAGGACATGTGGGAGATTAACCCCATAGCTTTAATACACGACAGGGAATCAGATCTGATTAAAAATTGGAGGGCACATTTGTAAAAGTTTATAGTCTCAGCTACAACATATCCAAATGTCAGCGAAAATCGAGCAGAAATAACAGAGATATTGCTCAAAGAAGACGGGCATGAAGAATCGAGATTTGAGAAAAAGTCATGTCCCATAGAGAATACACGCAAAATGTGAAAAATTGACGGCTCTTTTAATTGCAAAAATACCATGATGCCTTTGTCAAAATAAAAATGGTAATGACTGATCTTGTAGAAAATTGTCTCAGCTACATGTATAACATATCAAAATTTGGAAGAAAATTGACAACCCATTAGTGAAGTATTGTCAAATGAATAAAAAAATTATGACATTTTTTCAAAATTAAATTTTTGAGTTCATATGCAAATATGACCGACGTTCCGATTGATCGACCACTCAGTTTTATTCATGAATTCAAATGCACAACTTACATGTATTGGCTTTCAGAATATGTAAAAAAAATTGGGGGGTATCCAGGCATTATGACGAGCTATGGCGGATTCCAGGCCTGTTTTTACCACTTTTTACATTATATTGCCCATTGACGCGCGCACGAATTTGAAAGTTTGACGCACACGTGTGGCATTATGGAATGTTGAGAATGACTCTATATACATGTAGTTGGAAATTGTCAAGAATAGTGTCAGGAATACAAACCAAGCGAAAGAACAATGTTTTTATGTTCTGTACGCGCTGTGCGCGTGCATAACGCACGGAAAATTTTGAAATGCTTAAAATGTCCTGAACCGTACTATAATTTGATTTAAAAGTGATTTTGAACCTTTTTAAATTTTGACGTGTGCGTCATGATGCGCGCACGGATTTTGTTGACATGTTATGTTGACCTTTGACCTGAAGTTTATGTGTGTCAAATATGGTTTATCTTTGATGACTTGTTATGAAGATATGATGGATAATATGATTTCACAAAATGGCACCTGGATGATGTCACGATGACCTGATGACCTTGAAAAAAAAATGGAACATGACCTTGATAATCCTGGTAAGTGACTGAAATTTGATGAAAATTGACTGAGCCGATGTTGAGAAATCATCTGCACAAGAAAGTGGGAGAAAATAATAAATAATAAAGAAAATTCTGACAAAACTAAGAGGTGATCTGTCTTCGACAGACCGCCTAATAATAATGACGTTCAATTTATTCAGCACATAATAACTAATACTTAATTCTCTATGCGCTTTACAAACATGTACATGTATAGAATAAAATAACATAAACATATATCTAAGAAGAAATATAACACTACTGCACGAAGGGAGGTCTTTTAAGGCTTTCTTAAAATCAACAAGGGAACTAGGTATATTCCTCATGGTTACAGGTAGAGATTTCCACAGAGGAGGAGATGATAATAAGATCGGTTTTCATAGGTATGCATGTTAACAGGGTATACTACCAGAAGGTGTTGTGATGATGATCGAAGTGTGCGTACCGGATTGTATTTACGAATGATATCTGCTTTATAGGATTTTACATGTATACATGTATATACCATATTTGACCAATTATGGAAAGAAGATCCAAACTGTGTTTACTTAGAGAAAATAATGAAATTAAGATATTTTATGATCCAACTTTTAATATTTATTCTTAAAAATGCATGTAATATTATTTATATGAAAGCATTGCGTGAAAAAGGGAAAAATATACTTAGGTAAAATACGTACGTTATAAATTGTCGACGTTCACGTAGACTGTTCCATTTTCAATGCTGTTTAGAACTATGGTAGACGGATGTGGGTATTTTTTAGATATCCACCTTATTTAGTTGTTGGGGGATCAAGAAACCATAAGAATATATTGTCTGTCTGTACAATATTATAATACAAACATTAGTAAGAACTATTTCACAAAGGAATGTGCTTGGAGATCAGGAAGTAAATTTTCTCAAAATTTATATTTTTCATTTTTTTGCAGCCCATAGACTAACTAAAAGCTGACTTGTGATGGCGTTCTAAAAAGATATGACAGGTTCGGATTACTGACAAGTCACTTGTCAGGGAAGTTGTCACTGATCTTGGAAAAGATAGCTTTGTGAAGCAGTTAGCGGACAAGTTGAGCAACAGCGTCAAGATGTTGCTGATCTTGTCATTATGACGGTTTGATGAAACAACCCCCTGATGTCATTATAGAGTGGAAAAAACAGATGGATAGATGGGTAGCATATCACCAGGACCTACAAATGTATACTCAAGGGTAACCACTGTCACTGAAGGCACAACTGAAAGCATCAAAAGCTTGCCAGTCATAAATGAGCAAAGCTCCAGGTAAAGATGGTATTCTGTCAGAAATCATCAAGGTTGGTAAGAATGTAGCCTTACTTCATCATCTCCATAAGCTGCTCTGCCAATGCTGGGAAAAGGAAACAGTACCTCAGGATATGCTAGATGCTAATTTATACCCTCTACAAAAACAGAGTGACCGTAGTGACTGTAACAATTATTGTGGAATATCCCTCCTCAGCACTGTTGGAAAGACCTTTGCCCGTGTGATTCTGACCAGACTACAACTGCTTGCTTCTCGCGTCTATCCGGAATCACAATGTGGCTTCAGAAGCGGAAGATCAACCATTGACATAATCTTCTCTATTCGCCAACTACAGGAGAAGTGTAGAGAGGAGAAAATGCTTTGTACATCGCTTTCATTGATCTGACAAAGGCCTTTTATCTGGTCGGTAGAAAGGGCCTCTTCACACTACTCCAGAAAATTGGATGCCCACCAAAACTGCTGAAGCTTATCCAATACTTTCATGAGATGATGATATGCAAGGCACCATACAATGGCTCAACATCAGCATCCTTCCAAATAAAAAATAGGGCTGCAGGGCAGTGCAGGCTCTCTTCTACTCTATTTTTCTCACTGCCGCTGTCACGTGCCTTTGAGTCATCTGAAGACGGGAGTCTCCCTGCACACCAGAAGTACCAGGAAATTGCTTAATCTCTCACGTCTTCATGCAAAGACCAAAGTATGAAGTGTCTTGATCAGGGAGATACTTTTCGCCGATGGTGAAGCTCTGCAGAGGCTCATAAACTGTTTCGAACAAGCATGTACAGACTTTCGTCTAGTTATCAGCTTGAAGAAGACCACCATCATGGGTCAGGACACAATGGACATTCCAAGCATACACATTGGGGACTGCACTCTGGAAGTGGTGGAGAAATTCACCTATCTTGGATCCACTATCACTCACAACCTGTCCCTTGATACTGAACTCAATGTGTACGCATGAAGATGACGATCTACATGTACCAGGCCTTTGTGCTCAGTACTTTACTGTATGGCAGTGAGTCATGGACATCATACAAATGACAAGAGTGCCGCCTGAATGCCTTCCATTTTATACGCTTAGATGAATCCTTGCCACGGCCCGAACAAAGATGACCTTAAGCAAGCAGGAATTCCCAGTATGTTTCCCTCCTCACACAGTGACCCCTGAGATGACTTGGACATGTTAGTCATATGGAAGATCCTAGAATCCCCAAAGATATCCTTTCTGGGGAGCTACATGTAGCTAGAGGCACCAGGCCTCTTGGGCTGCCATTCTAATGGTTGAAGAATGCCTGCAAAAGGGACATGGAGGTTTGTGACATTGACCCTAGTAACTGGGAAGCCTTGGCAAGAAACCGTAGCAAGTGGCGACATGTTGTAAAGATAAGTTTGCAAAGAAGCGACAGGAAGAGAGTGGAAAAATGGAAGGGAAAATGAAAGGAAATGCTTATGTCAGCACCACCACACCAAAGACTAACTTTCACCTGCACCAACTACTAGAAGGTGTGTCTTTCCAGAATAGGATTGTACAGCCACAGCAGGAGCATGTATGTTTGCTCTGTTCACTTCGTGAGAGGGACCATTTTGAAATGAGAGGATCACTAAACCGGTTCAATAAGCACCACACCAAAGACTAACTTTCACCTGCACCAACTACCAGAAGGTGTGTCTTTCCAGAATAGGATTGTACAGCCACAACAGGAGCACATATGTTTGCTCCGTTTACTAAATGAGAGGGACCATCTTGAAATGAGAGAATCACTAAACCGGTTCAATAAGCACCACACCAAAGACTAACTTTCACCTGCACCAACTACCAGAGGGTGTGTCTTTCCAGAATAGGATTGTACAGCCACAGCAGGAGCACGTATGTTTGCTCCGTTCACTTCGTGAGAGGGACCATTTTGAAATGAGAGAATCACTAAAGCGGTTCAATAAGCACCGCCAGAACTGACTTGCATCTATAATTACCACCTCCCATGTTATAATGAGTGAAAACATCCCTCAAAATATGGTTCAACCAGTGAATGCCCCAAGGAAAGCGATAGACGAATAGATATTTATGAGAATATATGAATCAAGCCCTGTGATTAAAGCTAACTTATATCACATGAATGTGCTGAGAAGTAACTTAAATTCTGGAAATAAAAAATGTTTTTAAACTTTATGAACAATTATGAATTATTTGTGTTTCAGCTGTAATAGGCAAATATCTTTATTTCTGCAGTTTCTTTGAACGAAAATGAGTTAGTAATAAGTTAGATATTAACCCATAGGTTTAATACACGACAGGCAATCAAATTTTGCATAGGGTTGTACACAACTACTTTACATTGAATTAGACATAACATGCAAAACTGAAAAAGTTTATTACATTGTTTGTGATTTTATATGTTACAGTAGTCGAAGCAAATGGTAAAATAAAAGGCAAAAAGAAGAAGAAGAAAATTTCCAAAAAATGGACCCACCGGGATTCGAACCTGGGTCAGCGGGATGGGAGGCAAGTACTTTACCAATAGACCAAAAGTTTTGCAGTAGACATAACACGTACACTAAAAACGGGATTCTCAAATTACAATTTGTACTTAAAAAGGGGCATGATCCCGACATCTGATCAAAAATTGGAGGGCACATTTGTGAAAGCTTATAGTCTCAGCTATAACATACTAAAATTTGGAAGAAAATCAAGCAGAAATAACAGAGATACTTAGAGACACTGATTTTCTGCGATCACGGAAAACGGACGGAATTCATGGAAATGACTATTTGAAACGGAAAATGCAATTTGGAACGGAAAGTCGCGGAAAACCCCTTTCACCTCAAAATTTTTCATTTTTTCTAGAATAAAATCGTAAAACTTACACCATTCTTGTGATTTGTTATGCAGTGAAAAAATATCGGGCCTAAAATCATGGTTAATAACTCCGAATACTTAGTGATATTCGTCAGATTCTTTGGAGACAGGGCGCTGCCATTTTGTTTCGCTGGACCAATGGAGATTGTGACACAAAACACGGTACAATAGGAGCAGCGAATCCCTATTATGCAAGCTAGGTGCATACTCATGCCGCCGAGAGGGAAGTAAGGCGGGATTGTCGTACACAGCCAGCACATTTTTAGTAAAGGGGCTGGCGTGTGCGCCTAGTATTACGTAGACGTAAACTAGGCACACACACGCCAGCAGCGGGCACTAAGTGCGGCGAGATTGTACACACGCTGTTGTACAGTTCGAAAAAGGGGCTGGCGTGTGCGCCTAACATCGATCGATCGTTGACATGACAGCCAGGACTAAAATGTTTTCGTCGACGTCGGTGCGATAGAATGCTCAGAAATCGTAAGAGTTCTGTGCATCATGATGAAATAATCTGCTTCCTGGGTACTACACAGATTTTCATGGTTTGTCATGTAAGATTCCTTTTTGATCCAGTCATGATTATGAAATCCAAGTCGAATACCTGAATTTTAACTGACTCTGTAATGTTAGAACATTTGTACCCTACTCCCTAGTACAAGTTCATATTTGTATGCAAATCTTATGTAAACGGAATTTTAGTTTTTTCATGTGTACAAAGTCTATGGCAAAACGGAATTTACGTTTTTCAGCCCATCTGGAACGGAATTCCAGATATTCTGAAACGGAAAAGGCCATTTTTTGAAACGGAAAATCAGTGTCCCTAGATACTGCTCAAAGAAGACGGGAATGTAGAATCAAGATTTGAGAAAAAGTAATCTCCCATAGAGAATACACGCAAAATGAGAAAAATTGACATCCCTCCTTTCATTGCAAAAATACGCTATGATGCCTTTGTCAAAATGAAAAATCGTGGCAACTGATCTTGTAGAGAATTGTCTCAGCTACAACATATCAAAATTTGGAAGAAAATCAGCAACCTATTACTGGAATATTGTCAAATGAATACAAAAATTATGACGTCATTTTTTCAAAATCGAATTTTTGAGTTCATATGTAAATGTGACGACGTTCCGATGGATTGACCCCCCAATTTTATTCATGAATTCGAATGTACAACTCATAGACTTTCAGAATATGTAAAAAAATTGGGGGGTTTCCACCCATTCTGAGGAGCTATGGCGGATTCTATATGGGCATGTTTTTACTGCTTTTTACATTATATTGCCCATTGACGCGCGCACAAATTTTAAAATTTGACGCGCGCGTGTGCCATTATGGACTGTCGAGAATGACTGTAAATAGTTGGAAATTGTCAAGAGTAGTGTCAGGAATACAAACCATGCGAAAAAACTGTGTTTTTATGTTCCGTACGCGCTGCGCGTGCGCATATCTCGGGCACGGGCGTGCATGCATGGAAAATTTTGAAATGCTTAAAATGTCCCGAAACGTGTGCAAAATGAATTTGAGATGATTTTGAGTATTTTAAAATTTTGACGCACACGTCATAATGCGCATGGATTTTGCTGACATGTTACAATGACCCTTGACCTGAAGTTTATGTGTGTTAAATATGGTTCATTTTTGATGACTCGTTATGAAGATATGATCGATAATGGGATTTCACAAAATGGCGCCTGGATGACATCATGATGACCTGATGACCTTGAAAAAATTTCTGGCACTTGACCTTGATAGGCCTCATGACTCACTGAAATTTGATGAAAAGTGAGTGAGCCGAATTTGAGTAATCACGCTCACCAAAAAGTGGCGTAAATAAAGAATAATATATAATAAAGAAAATTCTTATGAAACTAAGAGGTGATCTGTCGATACCGACAGACCACCTAATAATGTATATAGCACTTTTTCCATATATATGTTCAAATGCGCTTTACAATGTTATTAACTGAATAAGTGAGTTTTGAGAAGCTTTTTGAAGACATCCAGAGATTGTTGGTTGCAGAGAACTTGGGGTAGTTGATTCCACAGTTTCAAATATTTCAGATTATTTCACCCTTTTAAGCCAAGGTATAAGAAAGACATCCGCGTAGGAAGCATGGAAAAACAAGGTCGTCTTAATTTCTGATGAGGGGGTGGCTCATCGTCATCTCCGATGAGGGTGGCTCCAAGGCCTGTGGTAGAGGGGGGGGGGGGGGAGATACATGTATCATTTTTACCTCGAGTGATATATGTGTCCACAAAGCCCATTTGGTAGGGTCCACTTGGAGTAGACCCTAAAGCTCCCTGCATTCAGCCATTTTGAACAGAGGCGGCGGAACGTCATGCTTGGACAATGGAAGTGGGGAGGCACCTTTTGTCTGCCAAGCAAAAAGTGGCCCCCCCCCTCCATTGTCCGAGCCTGACGTTCCGCCGCCTCTGATTTTGAACCTCAAAAAATGGCAGTTTAATACACTAAATTTAGCAACGTAATAATAAATGTTCTGATTATTTAATCAACTTTATTGCAAATTCTGGCGATCTCTGAATGAAAACAATCGACTGCTCACTGATATTCTTGTCAACCTTTTCTTTTTATTACTGATTTAGGGGCTGTGGGCACAAAATCTATGATCAAGATATCAGAAACAATGTTTGGCAAATTGGCAAATTGGTCTTGCTTTGTTAGAGTACGGTGTAACTCTCAAACCAATTGTGGGTGTATTGACTGATTCGGGGTCAGGAGTTTGTTCTGTTTTTATGCCTCTGCCCACCGAAGGTGGTGCCAGAGGCATTATGTTTTGGGGTTGTCCCTCCGTCTGTCCGTTTCGCTTTCTCGTTCTAGCGATAACTCAAGAACCCTTCGAGGTATGAACTTCAAACTTGGTGCTAGGATGTATCACCTTAGCAAGATTAGATTTTGGGGTACGTAGGTCAAAGGTAAAAGGTCATAGAGGTCAATTTGTTAAATTTCAGGTGTTATTCTCGTTCTCGCGATATCTCAAGAACCCTTACTTCAAATTTGGTGCTAGTATGTATCACCATAGGAATACAATCTGATTAGATTTTGGGGTATGTATATGTAGGTCATATGTCATAGTGGTCAATTTCTGAAATTATGAGGGTATTCATGCATCTTGTTGCTGAAACACTTGAGGTTTTTCGCTGTTAGAACTATCTTGGTTTTAAATTTTAGGAGCGAGTGAAGCGTATGGACTTGGGTGACTCATCTTCATCTCTTATAGGGGGGGTGGGGGTTACAGTGTATCATTACAAAGCAGTTCTATTGTGGCAGTACAAGAATGGGTGCCTAACAATGTTAATATTAATAATTTATGGCTTTTTTTATTTCGCCTTCATATTTGTAAGTGTCATTGTGGACAAAGAACAGTGCCTGGTTGTTTTTTGGCAAGAGGGAGTGTCATGGGACACTGAATGGGGGGGGGGGGGGGGGTGATTCCGCACCATTACCATTACCTATATTTACATGTATGATACATGTCATACATCAGATGGGTCTAATTTGAAAATGTGGGCCGAATGTAGAAATGCCTGTTTTGGCCAAACGAGTATACCATTAGCCAATCTCATATTGAAAGACAGAATGAAAGAATTAAGTCACCAGTGTCCATGTGCATTGCATCATAATTTGCCGACACCAGATTTTGGTTGAATTACCAATATGTTTAAGGTCTCCCAGGCAGGCAGCGAAACTAGGGAGATGGGTCTGAGCATCAGTCTGTCCCACCATAGAATTACTCAAGCTGGGGAGATTGTACATGTAGTAGGAAGAGGGAGCAAAGCATTACATAAAAACTGTCTGTCATTTAAAGTGAAGTCCACTCTCGGTGATTGACAAAACCTGTAATATAAGGTAAACACTTGAATGGTGTCAAATTCCCCATGAGAACCTACATGTACCACTATGTGGCTTTAAGTTAGAAATTAGCATTGTTTTTATGCTTCCGTCAATTTGTACCCCCTTATGGCAAGCCTGTCTTTGATAATGTAGTATTGGTATGATTTCTTTTAAAGCATAGTATATATTTTAATGTGAGCTACATGTACATCTACCGACATGTGAGATATCTTTATAAATTTCAAAATGTTTTATGTAAATCATTCTGTTCACAGTTTGTAGATTACTGGGGAGTAGAAGATGTATTAAACTGGATGGCAGTGACCAACATGTATCGCTATGGTGAACTCTTCAGAGCGAAGAATATTGAGGGAGGGAAATTGATCACACTCAGTGAAGAATTCTTACAGGTATGTCACTCTTTGTCTGTAAATCTCTTGTGTAGAAAAATGATATTCAGTTCTGGAAGTGAACATTTCAAAAGGATGGTATTCTGAAAGGTTGATCATTTAGTGGATTCTTTCACGTAATACAGTTGCAAAAAGCGATGACATGATATACACCTGTTTTTTCCCCCTATAAACTACACTTTATATTTATTACCACCACTTGTATTAGATAGGGTGCACACGTAAGTACGTAACTTGTATTAATTAGGGTAGTAGATAGGATGCACATGTAAGTACGTAACTTGTATTAGGGTAGTAGATAGGATGCACATGTACGTACGTAACTTGTATTAGGGTGGTAGATAGGATGCACATGTACGTACATGTATTAGGGTAGTAGATAGGATGCACATGTACATACGTAACTTGTATTAATTAGGGTAGTAGATACATGTAGGATGCACATGTACGTACGTAACTTGTATTAGGGTAGTAGATAGGATGCACATGTACATACGTAACTTGTATTATGGTAGTAGATGGGATGCACATGTACGTACGTAACTTGTATTAGGGTAGTAGATAGGATGCACATGTATGTACGTAACTTGTATTATGGTAGTAGATAGGATGCACATGTACGTACGTAACTTGTATTAGGGTAGTAGATAGGATGCACATGTACGTACGTAACTTGTATTAGGGTAGTAGATAGGATGCACATGTACATACGTAACTTGTATTAATTAGGGTAGTAGATAGGATGCACATGTACGTACGTAACTTGTATTAGGGTAGTAGATAGGATGCACATGTACGTACGTAACTTGTATTAGGGTAGTAGATAGGATGCACATGTACATACGTAACTTGAATTAGGATAGTAGATAGGATGCACATGTACGTACGTAACTTGTATTAGGGTAGTAGATAGGATGCACATGTACATACGTAACTTGTATTAATTAGGGTAGTAGATACATGTAGGATGCACAT
Source organism: Heliocidaris tuberculata (assembly GCA_025618425.1). NCBI lineage: Eukaryota > Metazoa > Echinodermata > Echinoidea > Camarodonta > Echinometridae > Heliocidaris > Heliocidaris tuberculata. Next base: position 36,730,579 of record CM046838.1, on the reverse strand, counting down.
GTACGTACGTAACTTGTATTAGGGTAGTAGATAGGATGCACATGTACATACGTAACTTGTATTATGGTAGTAGATGGGATGCACATGTACGTACGTAACTTGTATTAGGGTAGTAGATAGGATGCACATGTATGTACGTAACTTGTATTATGGTAGTAGATAGGATGCACATGTACGTACGTAACTTGTATTAGGGTAGTAGATAGGATGCACATGTACGTACGTAACTTGTATTAGGGTAGTAGATAGGATGCACATGTACATACGTAACTTGTATTAATTAGGGTAGTAGATAGGATGCACATGTACGTACGTAACTTGTATTAGGGTAGTAGATAGGATGCACATGTACATACGTAACTTGAATTAGGATAGTAGATAGGATGCACATGTACATACGTAACTTGTATTAGGGTAGTAGATAGGATGCACATGTACATACGTAACTTGTATTAATTAGGGTAGTAGATAGGATGCACATGTACGTAATGTACGTAACTTGGAATAAATTGCACACAACATTTTTACTTCCAAGTACTGCATTGCCCAATTGAAAAATTTTCTCAGAAATATGTCATAGGGAAATTTGGAATACCAGCAATTAATCTACCGGTATGCTGTTTTGCTACTGTTCAAAGCAGTGTAAAAAATACATTTTGGTTTATGGGAGCTATTTTTGTATTTAATGTTGTAAAAATGGCATTTTCTCAAAGCAATTTTTATACATGTACTTTATTGTTTTATTTTACCAGAGCCTTTTTTGAGCTTTCCAGAGGTAAATCCTTCACCACTCCTGTGTATTTTTTGTGCTGGTTGAAAGTCAAATTATCATCTGTTTAGATCCAGAAGGGCATTGACTTTGTGTTAAAATATAATATGAGATAATGCCCTTCTGACTCCAAACAGACATTATGTATAAGTTAGCCCAATTTAATTGTTAAATTAAGACACTGTCTAAAGATGTGAAACCAATTATAGAGTATTTGTCAATTAGAATGTTAGGTATAACTGTGAAAGTGAACTTGTTTTGAAACTGATACTCATTCACAATCATTTAGGAGTTAAGAAAACTGAATTTAACATGATGAGTTATGTGAATTTTGTGCCATAAAAACAAAAACAAATTTGTCTGTGGTAGGCCTTGTCTAAACACAGCTGTTTTTTATATGTGATTTAAGAGAAAATATGAACTAGTTACCCGATAGGTGTACATGTTTGGATAAAGAGATTTATAGACCTGTAGTTTCAGCCAATTGTTTTTTTACTGTACATGGGACTGATGTATACTGAGCCCAGTGGTTGAAATCTTGGCCACTACTTGCCTATGATATGATTCAGTCATTCATGCCCAGATCAAACAGGCCTAGCGCTACGGTACAATTTGCATCTCATTAACCCCTGGTTTTTTTTGATTTACCAACGGACTTCTAGCTCAGTGCGTGCGTGCGGTCATCACAATGGCAAAACAAGGAACTTTAATTTGCGCCTCTATTTTGGCGATTTATGAGCTGAAACTTCCCACATGAACTAATTTGTAGTTATAAATGATTGTCTGCAAAAATCCTGAAATATGATGGCTGTTTTGTCGAGTTATAGCAACATTTTGAAATGAAAACGTCAAAAAACTATGTGTCTGTTTTTTTCTGACACAAGTCTACCCCTGCATAAATATTCATGAAACTTCATTTCCTTATTCGGGGGGTGTATATTCCTTATTTAGACAAAGTTTCGCTGATGCGACTTCTTTCTTTGCAGAGATACTACGTCTTTTTCACACGATATCTTGCAGCAATTTAGAGCAGCAAATTGTGCGCAGTGATGCCAAATTCACGATCTGCACATACGATATTCATGAGTCAGCCGTAGTCAGCTCATTCATAGCTTGCGCATGCGCATGGCCCATGGAGCACTCTGGGCACTCGCGCACAGAGCTCAGCCCTACACAGATTTCAACGCATGGGACGTGGTTGTAATATTTTTCTGTTATGTCAGCCTCGGCGATCTGACACCGAGATCCTTTTTTTTCTGACACAACTCTATGCGGAAAATTCACCTCAAGTAAATACCATACGATTGTAGAAAAATGTACAATAAAATGATTAATGACAGTGATTTTCTTGCGAATCTAGCCGAAATGAGGAATTTTAGGAGAAGTTTAACAGGTAAAATTTTCTGTTTGTAACCGAAGAAATATCTCTAAAATTTCATATTTTCCGTTGGTCGAGCTTTGATTTTGCAGTATTGTTGTGAAAGATACATCTATATTTGATAATTTTTCGAACTTTATGTTTACAAAAAGTGGTGTTTAATACATTAATTTTCAGCTTGCATTAATTTGTAAACAACTTTACGTAAATCGTGGGAAAATGCAAGAACTGGTGAGGTCAAAGGGGGTCAACTCAATGGACAATCGCTCGCTAATTATAGGGCTAGTCCCCGACGGCAAATATGTGACATTTTTACGGCAAGACAAATGCCATAATTTTTTGCCCTGTATATTGAACTTTTAAGAATATTGTTATAGAAATAAGAACAAACAGAAAAATAATTTTGCTAATTCTCTCCAACTTTAATTTTTTTTTTGTTAGAGATATTCACTCATGATTTGCTCTTTCAACGTTCATGGTGTTAGAATGATTTTACATCCATTTTTAGTTGATAGCCCTTACTATGGTTTGCGAATCGTAATATTACCTTCAATTCTCTCATGTTTTATGTATTTAAAGATACCACATTAAAGTCTGTAATATAAATGATTGACCGGCTGGTTACTACAAAAAGCTAGATGAAGTGTTTAGGAAAAATGAATGCCTAGTCACATGTCAGCTCTCAACCAATCATTTGATTGAGATACATAATTGACAATTTAAAATACATGTAGCACCTTTGACATACATGTCTACAATGTATATGATAAAAATGCATACAAGATGTGAAATATTTGTTTGTGTTTTCAGTCCATCAGTGTCCTTGATAAGTTTCACCAGCAGTGTATCCTGATCGCCCGTGATGAGCTGTGCTGGGGAAAGTCTAGGACTAGAAGTGGTGGTATGACACCATCTAGGAGTCAAGGAGATAGTCTGACTATTGTACCTGATTGTAAGTCATACTAATCCAGGATAATCATTTTCAATAGTCTTTTGAAACAAATAGACCTTGTTTACTATGATATGAGCCTTGTTCAAGAGAATGTACTATCTAATGATACTGCTTCTAGAATGCTGTTTTAACATTTGAAGGATAAGCTTTGTATGTAGCATGAAGATCAGACAGAAATCTTACATGCCAAAGTATTCTCTCTGGTTAAAATTACACTGCTGCTGGTAGTTCATGAAAACAGTTTAATTTTTGTGAAATGATGACAGATATTTTGAGAACATGGACAGTTATTTTTTTACTGTAGTAGTGCAAGACATCAATTTCAGGAGCAATTTACAAATTTGAATTTTCCATATTTATTTTTACTTTGATTCCTGCTGTTTACCTTTTTTCTGCTTTCATTGAGAGCAATTTGTTTTCGTGGATGAGTTTCTCTGTACTATTGTGCAAATGTGTTCATGTTCGGGCAATTTTATACTTCTTTATTTTACATAAAGCTGGGGAAAACTTGAAACTTTTCTGAATTGTAACATTTGTAGAAGGGAATTGCCCATTTTCTTTCCCTGTGTGTAAAAACATAGTCTAGTGTTCCAGTCTATATGTTCATGTACAGTGTACTGTGAAGCAGAAGAAGGTATTGCCTGATCTTGGCCCATGATCATACACTTGTAGTGAGAAAAAAACCCCAAAAAAAACAAATACGAGGTCTTTATTTCATCAGGATTCTAGACCAAAGTGACTTTTTGGGACCTTTGAAGAAAACCCCTGAGCATTGTTTTTATTTCAGAAGAGGAGATACTATTGTTTGAGAATCACTCATTGTTACTCATTGTTACTCATTGTGTTCCCATGATTTCTATGAATAACAAGGACATGGAATATTTCTTTCTTCTTCTTTTGTGTTGACCAGGTAAACATCCAAAGAGTGAACACAGGTTAAAAGAAAGGACATTCTCTACCATGCAGTGGTGTGATAAGTGTGGAAAGTTCATGTTTGGTCTAGTACAGCAAGGCCTAGAATGCTCAGGTAAGTCATTATCAACACGATGTTCTAGCAATTTTTAAGATATAATTTTGTCTATGTTTTTGACCACGATGGAAAGTAGAACTCTCTAAGAGTCCATCAAAAGTTACAGTAAATATTAAATACCTCCAATGTACGATAACTTAAAGATTGATATGATAGGATAAGTATGATAGCTAAGTAATGGACTATCAAGACAATATACAACATGTCCTGTAAATGGACATGTGTTAATACCATTGACAAGCTTTTGTATGCTGTGCTGATCATAAAAATCCACCATAACCTGTTTCAGGATAAAATACATACAACAACTGATACATGGCAGTGTCACCTAATAGTCAGGTCTGTTAAGCCCATATTTTTGAGATTTGGGGACAGAGTTTACAAAAGCACCAAACTTTGCATATGTATTTGTTAGGACAAAAGCTTCATTCCCCCCCCCCCCCCCCCCCCACAGGACCTATTAGATTAAACCACAGCTTCATGCAAAATTATGCTAATTTATGCGAATTACATGTATTAAATCAATACTACATTGACAATGTAAAAATGAAAGAGTTTGAAAATGTACCAAACTTTAGACATGCCTTTGTTGTGGCAATCGCTTTATTTTTTTTCCACGGGACCCATTGAATAAAATTGCATCTTCATGCAAAATAATGCTAATTTATGCAAATTATATGCATTATATCACTACTGTATATCTGTACAGTATAAAAATCAAAGTGCTTGAAAATGCACGAAAACTTTCCTTATGTATTTGTTGTGCCTATAGTTTTATTTCTTTCCACAGGATCCATTGAATTAGCTACATCTTCATGAAAATTTATGAAAATTTATGAAAATTTATGCAAATTTATAGACATATACAGTGTTACAGGCCTGTAAAATCTCCGCTTTTTTTATTCTGCCTGATTCAATTTCCGCTTTTTTCCTGTGTGCTATTTCCGCTATTGTATCGGTTGTTCATCGCGGGTGTTGCGCGCGGCGCATTCGGTCAAATGAAGGCAAGTCGGGACTTGCATTCAACTTTGTACATGAAGTCAATGCATCGGCAGGTATGGGGGTTTTGGATATTCATTTGTTTTTTACCGACACCATCATACTCGTAGCTTGCGATAAGCAAAAAAACTCGCCACAAAACCGCTGATTTCTTGATTTTTAACGCTTTTTCGGCGAACCTGTTTCTTAGCATTGGACTTAAGCCCCGTGTGCTTTGGAAATATGGCGCCGATTCTGCATTTTGACAGTGGAATTAAGCTTTTTAGAAGGATTTTTGGAGGTGACTATGGGACTTTCTTTTGGTGAGTGACATTGTCTGTGTGTACAATGATGTGATTTGTGTGTGTTGTGGCAATAGAATTTGCTGGCTTGTGGTCATATTGTATGATAATAGGTAGAGTCATGGCGGTAGAAACTTTTTTCCCCTCTTCTTGTGAAACCCCATTCACAGGCCTGGTGTTAATACCATTCACATTGTAGTATTTAAAGGGCCCCTGCCATCAAAATGCTAGTGGATATGTGTTGGTGTGCAGTCCTACATACATCTCATAGGTATACTTCACTGTTCTCCCTGACAGCCCTGCAATCATAGGGTATACTTCACTGTTCTCCCTGACAGCCATGCAATTATAGGGTATACTTCACTGTTCTCCCTGACAGCCATGCAATCATAGGGTATACTTCACTGTTCTCCCTGACAGCCATGCAATTATAGGGTATACTTCACTGTTCTCCCTGACAGCCATGCAATTATAGGGTATACTTCACTGTTCTCCCTGACAGCCATGCAATCATAGGGTATACTTCACTGTTCTCCCTGACAGCCCTGCAATCATAGGGTATACTTCACTGTTCTCCCTGACAGCCATGCAATTATAGGGTATACTTCACTGTTCTCCCTGACAGCCATGCAATCATAGGGTATACTTCACTGTTCTCCCTGACAGCCATGCAATTATAGGGTATACTTCACTGTTCTCACTGACAGCCATGCAATCATAGGGTATACTTCACTGTTCTCCCTGACAGCCATGCAATTATAGGGTATACTTCACTGTTCTCCCTGACAGCCATGCAATCATAGGGTATACTTCACTGTTCTCCCTGACAGCCATGCAATCATAGGGTATACTTCACTGTTCTCCCTGACAGCCATGCAATTATAGGGTATACTTCACTGTTCTCCCTGACAGCCATGCAATCATAGGGTATACTTCACTGTTCTCCCTGACAGCCCTGCAATCATAGGGTATACTTCACTGTTCTCCCTGACAGCCCTGCAATCATAGGGTATATTTCACTGTTCTCCCTGACAGCCCTGCAATCATAGGGTATACTTCACTGTTCTCCCTGACAGCCATGCAATCATAGGGTATATTTCACTGTTCTCCCTGACAGCCATGCAATCATAGGGTATACTTCACTGTTCTCCCTGACAGCCATGCAATCATAGGGTATACTTCACTGTTCTCCCTGACAGCCCTGCAATCATAGGGTATACTTCACTGTTCTCCCTGACAGCCCTGCAATCATAGGGTATACTTCACTGTTCTCCCTGACAGCCCTGCAATCATAGGGTATATTTCACTGTTCTCCCTGACAGCCCTGCAATCATAGGGTATACTTCACTGTTCTCCCTGACAGCCATGCAATCATAGGGTATATTTCACTGTTCTCCCTGACAGCCATGCAATCATAGGGTATACTTCACTGTTCTCCCTGACAGCCATGCAATCATAGGGTATACTTCACTGTTCTCCCTGACAGCCATGCAATCATAGGGTATATTTCACTGTTCTCCCTGACAGCCATGCAATCATAGGGTATACTTTACTGTTCTCCCTGACAGCCATGCAATCATAGGGTATACTTCACTGTTCTCCCTGACAGCCATGCAATCATAGGGTATATTTCACTGTTCTCCCTGACAGCCCTGCAATCATACATGTAGGGTATACTTCACTGTTCTCCCTGACAGCCATGCAATCATAGGGTATACTTCACTGTTCTCCCTGACAGTCATGCAATCATAGGGTATATTTCACTGTTCTCCCTGACAGCCATGCAATCATAGGGTATACTTCACTATTCTCCCTGACAGCCCTGCAATCATAGGGTATATTTCACTGTTCTCCCTGACAGCCATGCAATCATAGGGTATACTTCACTATTCTCCCTGACAGCCCTGCAATCATAGGGTATATTTCACTGTTCTCCCTGACAGCCATGCAGTCATAGGGTATACATGTACTTCTCTGTTCTCCCTGACAGCCATGCAATCATAGGGTATACTTCACTGTTCTCCCTGACAGCCATGCAATCATAGGGTATATTTCACTGTTCTCCCTGACAGCCATGCAATCATAGGGTATACTTCACTGTTCTCCCTGACAGCCATGCAATCATAGGGTATACTTCACTTTTCTCCCTGACAGCCCTTCAATCATAGGGTATACTTCACTGTTCTCCCTGACAGCCATGCAATCATAGGGTATATTTCACATACCTGTGTTTTGGATTTAAAACATTACTACTGCATGCCTTATAGCCTATTGCAATATTAAGTATAATAGAAAAGTATATGAGATACACATACATGTAAGTATGTCAAGGATTTCTTATTGTCTGTTCTAATATGAGGTAATAGTTACAAGATCTATTACTTCCATGCCAACTTAAGTGATCTGTTGAAAGCATGAGTTGACTTCTGGCCAGGTAATTGGCATACAATACTGAATGCTTGATTGTCTGTTGAGTAAGATATCATATATCCTGTAAGGCCATGTTACATGTGGAATGTTGACTTCCTGGAAGTATAGTCTTTCCTGACTTCACAGTCTGCTATAGGCTAGTTGGAACTATTTGGATTGTAAATGATTGCTTGACATTTAACCTGGGACCATGATATCCATGTAGGAATACCTGTGAGTCTTGCTGAAAAAGGATCAGAATTTACAGATTTTGCCTGTTTTGTAATGAAATATTAAAAAAAAAAATCATTAATGGAGAATTTGTTCAAGTGATGGAGAAAGGAAATCTGATAAATCTGTAAATCAAATATTGCCCATTTTTGTTTTGTTACCCACCTGCTATTGGTCTACATAATATTTACATGGTATAGGATGGATTTCATTATAAAATGTACATGGCAAAGTTATGTGTCTCCATCATCTTGATATACATGTTCTATGTACCGTATTTTCCGGCTTAAAGGCCGCACCGCCGCAAAGGTCGCACCCCAACTTTGACAACTCATTGGGGGAAAAAAATATGGGGAAAAATCAGAAGCATAAGAAATGTTTCCCCCAAAAAATCATAGATCTACAACGAAAAAACAATGGGCAAATTTTTATTGTAATAACTTTTTGTAGACGATTATTTCTAGATGTCTTTGCTTTTATGTCATTAAGAATTTAGAAAGAGACGAAGCGTACTGCTCGCAAACACGTACATCTTTGTAGACTAGTACTACGGTATGTGCACAGTTTCCCTACTTTAAAAGTTTGACTACGAACGGGACTATCAGCTGTGAATGCAACTCGCAAATTGAGGCTCAATCACAAACGAAATTGGAAAGGAAATGTTTCCACCACTCTAAAAAATCGTTAAGATATATCTTACATGGGTGCATATTCCATCAAAAGTTCCCTAAGTGATCTCCAAAGACAGAAAATACATACAGCATGATGGTTTTGAAGAGGTAATTGAAAACGTTGTCACAACGATTTGCAAGCTGAAACATGTTCTTGCCGTGACCAAAGATCGTAAAAGGGAAGATAGGACACTCTTTCGATTTTGTACCAGGTCCGATGTAACGGCCAGGGGAAGCACGCCTTTCCCCATGAGGCCACTTCCGTTACATAAAAATAGGGAGAGTGTCGTATCTTCTCTTTTAAGATCTTTGCCATGACCTACAATGTAGGATAACGCGCAAGCCACGTGCGCTATGAAAAGCCACTGCGATAACTGTCCGTTCTCCATACAAAATACACACATCTCCGCAAAGGATCCTGCGAGGATACGACCGCGCTGAAATAGCGCGGAGGTGAAGGGGTGCCATCGATCTCTACACATACGAGGGGTGCGCTCAAAAGACAAATTAAAAATTATAGAGCACCTATGTAGTGCTGTAACGTCCATTACAATAGCTCATACTTACAGAAAATACTTTTGCCTCTTTGATACTACCATAAATCGACCCGGGAAGAAAATTTGGGTATTTTTGCGAGGCTGATTTCAGCACGTTACTCAAGCTCGTAGGAGTGCTTTGTCAACCTCGGAAGACCATACTAGGCCGTGCTTGTAATTATATTTAAGAGATATTTAGTTATATAGTCCTGAAAGATATATTTATGAATGAAAATGTTTTAATACTTGACAGATAATTACATCGATAGAGATAGAGCACAGGCTCACTATAGATCTAACTGTCCCGTCAATTCCAATACGTGTGCTTTAGACCAGGGTTTTGGAGGCGGTTTGTTTTTGTCTGTTGTTGCTTATAGGCTGCACCCAGACTTTGCAATCATATTTTGGGTGAAAATACCGCAGCCTTTACGCCGGAAAATACGGTAATAGAATTATACAATTAAATAAATGGGGAAAATGCGAGAAGTCCTGAAAAGATGGAAATGGCAATTTTTCTCATTCAGTGGAGAATATGTCATGTATCTTTGTTGTTTGATTGGTAATGGCATTTATTAAAATTCACATGGCAGCCAAAGGGCTGAATTACATTTAAAGGCCAAGTCCACACTAATATCAAGTTGATTTGAATAAATAGAGTAAAATTAAACGAGCATAACAGTGAAAATTTCACTGAAATTAGATGTAAAATAAGAAACTTATGGCATTTTGAAGTTTGCATTATTTCATGAAACAGTTATATGCATAACATGGGTGGTATGCAAATGAGTGAACCGATGATGTCACACACTCACTTTTCCTTATGTATTTCATTATATGAAATTTCAAATATTTCAATTTTTATGGATATGATAATTAAGAACCTCTCCCTCGTATCAAAATAAGTTATGATAATGATGATTTTACATGTTCCATAAGGAGTCAAACCATGTTTTACATTATTGAAGCAAAAAATTGAAATATATGATATTTCATATAATAAATACATAAGGAAAAGTGAGTGTGTGACATCATCAGTTCACTCATTTGCATACCGCCCAGATTATGCATATCACTGTTTCAAGAAATAATGCAAAACTTCAAAATGCTGTAACTTTCTTACTTTACATCCGATTTCAATAAAATTTTCACTGTTATGCTTGTTTAATTTATTCTATTTATTCAAATCAACTTGATATTAGTGTAGACTTGGCCTTTAATGTATAAAATTAAAACTTAGAAATAAGATATTTCAATGCTTATGATATACAGTTAACTTTGCATAAGTCGAATCTGTTGGGACCACAAAAAACAGTTCGACTTATGCAAAATTCGACTTAAGAAATGTAAATAACACATATTTTGCAATGTTTGGTAAAAAAAATTGATTTGACTTAGGCAAAGTTCGACTTATGCGACTTTGAGTTACATGTAGGCAAGGTTAACTGTAGTTGTATAATAATTTAAGAGAGAGAGGAGAATTAAAGTAAGAGGGAGGGAGAAAATAAAAGGACATACATGGAAGAGTGAAGGGAGCTGTAACATTTTAAGTAACAAATAATAGAACAGATGTGAATTAATTAACCTGTTGATGTATAATACATTCTAAATTATAAAATAATTTTTAAAAAGTTGACATTTATAAGTAAGCATAAATGAAGAGTGAGGGAAGTATATAGAGCAAGTAAGAGAGAGAGAGTGAGGAGTGAGATAGGAGACAGAGACAGAGAAATATAAAGGAGTAGGAGGGAGTTCTTTCTTTCATTGTACAGACTGTGGATTCTAAATAATTGCTTTGTAATATTTCTTTCTTTCATTGTATAGGCTGTGGATATATCTTCCATCGTATCTGTGCAGCCACTGGTCTTCGAAGATGTGGCACATCAGGAGTGATTCTAAATAATTGCTTTGTAATATTTCTTTCTTCATTGGATAGGCTGTGGATTCTAAATAATTGCTTTGTAATATTTCTTTCTTTCATTGTATAGGCTGTGGATATATCTTTCATCGTATCTGTGCAGCTACTGGTCTTCGAAGATGTGACACATCAGGAGTGATTCTAAATAATTGCTTTGTAATATTTCTTTCTTTCATTTTATAGGCTGTGGATGTATCTTCCATCGTACCTGTGCAGCCACTGGTCTTCCAAGATGTGACGTATCAGGAGTGATTCTAAATAATTGCTTTGTAATATTTCTTTCTTTCATTGTACAGACTGTGGATATATCTTCCATCGTACCTGTGCAGCCACTGGTCTTCCAAGATGTGACCCAGCAGGAGTGAGGACAAGGAGAGATAGTGCTATACGTGGTAAGTGACTTCTGCCATTTCCTTTTCCTTTAATGATGTTTTGACTGTTTATGATTATCATTTTTAGTTCAAATGAAACAAGATATAGTGCATTATGTTCCAGAATATCATGCATAATGTTCATTGCCAAATGTTGGCAGTGCTGTCTTAATGTGTGATGTTCATAGAGGACTCTCCAATTTTGTTCCCAGTTTACTCAAAGTTGGCCTTTATTTTATACTGAATTCTCACGATGGAAAAGATTTTATTTTTAATCTTATTTTTTATTTGTTTATATATTTAATGATTTGTTTATTATTCTTTTAATTTTGTTTAAATTTAGCAAATATTTCAAGTTTTTAAAATTCTTTTCTCTTCTTTTCTTTTCTTTTTCTTTCTTTTTTTTTTTTTTGGGGGGGGGAATGAAATAATAATCTCACAAATGGGAGATTGTTTCATACATGAATGCAAGACATTACTTATCATGACAGAATCACCAGTAGTATATTTCTTGTATTTTTTGTGATCTCGTCTTTTAGAAATTTAGTAGTCTCTGATACCTTAATCAATTCATCTTGAAATTTCACTTATCTATTTCTGTGATTTATAATCAGGTTAACATTTAGGCTTTTCACACTTGATTTTTTTTTAAACCTGGACTATCCTTAACCCCGTATCATCCTTAACCCCGTACTATCCTTAACCCTGTACTATCCTTAACCCCGTACTGTCCTTAACCCCGTACTATTCTTACCCCCGTACTATTCTTACCCTGTACTATCCTTAACCCCGTACTATTCTTAACCCTGTACTATCCTTAACCCCGTACTATCCTTAACCCGTACTATCCTTAACCCTGTACTATCCTTAACCCTGTACTATCCTTAACCCCATACTATCCTTAAGCCCGTACTATCCTTAAACCTGTACTATCCTTAACCCCGTACTATCCTTAACTCTGTACTATCCTTAACCCTGTACTATCCTTAACCCCGTACTATCCTTAACCCTGTACTATCCTTAACCCCTTACTATCCTTAACCCTGTACTATCCTTAACCCCGTATTATCCTTAACCCTGTACTATTCTTAACACTGTACTATCCTTAACCCTGTACTATCCTTAACCCCATACTATCCTTAAGCCCGTACTATCCTTAAACCTGTACTATCCTTAACCCCGTACTATCCTTAACTCTGTACTATCCTTAACCCTGTACTATCCTTAACCCCGTACTATCCTTAACCCTGTACTATCCTTAACCCCTTACTATCCTTAACCCTGTACTATCCTTAACCCCGTATTATCCTTAACCCTGTACTATTCTTAACACTGTACTATCCTTAACCCTGTACTATCCTTAACCCCGTAATATCCTTAACCCTGTACTATCCTTAACCCTGGACTATCCTTAACCCCGTACTATTCTTAACCCTGTACTATCCTTAACCCTGTACTATCCTGAACCCTGTACTATTCTTAACCCTGTACTATTCTTAACCCTGTACTATCCTTAACCCCGTACTATTCTTAACCCCGTACTATCCTTAACCCCATACTATCCTTAACCCTGTACTATTTTTTTTTTGCTGTTCTCATTTGCAGTTTTAGTTCTGTACTATCTCCATAGCCAGAGCACTTAGCCCCACCTTGGGGCTAACCCTGCTTTTTTTCCAGAGCTAAAATAATCCTGTACTATCATGGAGTTAGCCCACTTTGGTAAAATGCAATGTGAACAGAAAGTAGGCTAAGCTTAGTCCCGTACTTTGGGGGGGGGGGGGGGGGGCTAAATCCTTGTTTAGCCCCACTGATAGTACTGGGCTAAGTAAAATTTTGCCAGTGTAAAAAGCCTTTTTCTGTGAAAACCAAGGTAGTGACTATGGCCCTTGACATTGGATACGCACTGCATGTATTTATCTCTATAGCTATGATGTGATGTCATGCCAACATGATTGTATGTCATCTGTTCCTTTGTTTACAGTTTGCTCTATTCAACAAACTACTTTTTTCATGCAATATCTCTATTATTATTATCTATGTTGAATAGATACTAAAAGTTTGATTTCCTTTTTCAGCCAATGTGTTCAGCCAAAGCCTAGCAGACCAGTTTGATCCATCTCATTCACATGCACCTCTTGTTGTCGTCAAATGTGTAGAGGCTATAGAAACTAAAGGTTAGTCTTGCACCTTAGTCTTTATTTGACAATCTTTGTTGTGTAATTTTCCTCTTTTCATATTTCAGATACATTATTAAGCTGTTATGATACATGTATGTTATGTCTTTTATTCTGTACTGATCTCTCCTATTTATTTGATATCACATGATGTCGAACCTTGCAAATAAATGACCTCCCAAGGAAAGCAAGAAAATCATGTTCATTGTATAATCTTCATAAAGAGACTAAAGAAGATTTGAGCAAGGATAGCAGACTTTGTAGAGATGGTCTGTAAAAATTTTCAGGTCACAGAGAGAGAGAGAGAAGACCTTTTGTGTGTGTGTGTGTGTGGAGGGGGGGGGGATGATTGATAGGAAAACAAGAGAGGAATCCTGATTGGAGAAAGAGAGAGAGAGAGAGAGAGATAGTGTGAGTGAGAGAGAGAGAGAGAGAGAGAGATAGTGTGAGTGAGAGAGAGAGAGAGAGAGAGATAGTGTGAGTGAGAGAGAGAGAGAGAGAGAGGAGAGAATGATATAGAGTGAGGTAAGGAGAGAGAAAAGAGAGACAGAGAAAATTGGGGATAGAGAGAGTGTGAAGGAATGTATGCACATGTGATCTGTTTGAAAAGCAAACAGCATGAGGCGGAGTGAATTATGCCAGCGACAAAAACAGGATGGGGGCTATTATATGGACATCCTGCCCTCGATTTGGAAGACCTTCCCCCCTTTTGACATTTGGAGGGTACTGATGTTGAGCATCTCAAATACTTTATCTGGGAAATAAAGCGTAAAAATACCCTTCGATCCTTGTTGTCAGAAGTGATTTAGAGAGAGAAACCACATCTAGGTGTTATTCAGACTCGACTTGTAGGAAAGTGTTGTCATGACTAAACATCACTTTTGTTCCCTGGGGATTTCAGAGGGGAAAAGGCAAATAATTGATTTTTAAGTTCACAACCTTAATGCTGTTGCAGATGGTATGATGTCATACTTATTATGACATTTTAAAAAATAAAGTTCTACAGTTGTTTTACAAAATATGAAAATTCTGATTTCAAGAAAGCACAAAGTACCTTAAATGCCTACATGTAATGATACTTTTCAATTAATACCTCAGAAAATTAACCCTTTTTTCAACATAAAAATCATATTTTTCCTCTGAGGCCTGTTTCAAGAAACATCATGCATGCAAATTAGTATGTGTATACAAGTTATTTTTGATAATATGCATATGATGTTTATGTGAACAAACTTAGCCCTTAGTCATGTATTACTGGGATGGACCTATGATTTTTTAAACTAGATAGAGTTTGAAGTTCATAATCATGTATTACCGAGATGGACCTGAACTAATTTAAACTGGATACAGCTTGAAGTCCGGAAGTACTGAGTTGGAAATTCTTTGGCATTCACTTTGTAATTTTGACTTTTATTGCAGTTTTAATGTTTGTAATAACCCGTTCCACTTTAGAAATAGACTTTCCACAAAAGTCTAAAAAATTGGTCAGTATTCCAATGATATTGTAGTCTCAATTTAGTCATTTTGTGTAGGCATATGAACAGAATTCTATCTAAAAATTTGTAAAACAGTACTTGGGTTTGGTAGAATCCAAACTTGGGTTCGCTTTCTAGCGAACCTCTCTGCCTCTATTCCTCCAAGGTTCGCTTTTTAGCGAACCTCTCTGTAACCAAGGTTCGCTTTCTAGCGAACCTCTCTGCCACCAAGGTTCGCTTTCTAGCGAACCTCTCTGTAACCAAGGTTCGCTTTCTAGCGAACCTCTCTGTAACCAAGGTTCGCATTCTAGCGAACCTCTCTGCCACCAAGGTTTGCTTTTTAGCGAACCTCTCTGTAACCAAGGTTCGCTTTCTAGCGAACCTCTCTGTAACCAAGGTTCGCTTTCTAGCGAACCTCTCTGCCACCAAGGTTCGCTAGAAAGCGAACCTCTCTGCCACCAAGGTTCGCTTTCTAGCAAACCTCTCTGCCACCAGGTCCAAGGTTCACTTTCTAGCGAATCTCTCCACCTCCAAGGTTTGCTTTCTAGCAAACCTCTCTGCCACCAAGGTTGGCTGGTTCCTTTTTCGTTGATGGACGGGCGGAAATGTCACACACCGGAACATACTCTTTCTCATCTTCACTTGAGATAAAGATTCTTGTAAAATCACTGCTGCAGTCTAGGCTGCTCTCAGATTCCTCCAACTGCATTGGCACTGTATCTAAATCACTGTCTGATGAATGGAAATCATACACATGGGCATCATTGGTTGAAGGGGTTTTATCTTTTTGTGGGGTACTTGTTGCAATACGAGTAGGGTTATCATCAAAATATGCATCATCAAGGCTTAGTTGAGATTCGAAACTGACATCATCCAGTGATCTGGTGATAAATCTTTTAAAATCCCCCTCAAGTGCCATATTCTATTGAAATAATCCACTCTCCTGAAGCACTGGTTGTATCCAAGTTTGGAGAACTAAGTGAAAATTACAAGTGAAATAATTTTGTCTTCTTCCTTGCATGATCTTGATCCTCATTCTACATAGAAAGTGACACAATTATCTGCTGTGAACTTGCTTGCGGCGCTCCATAAAATGGCCCTCCAGAGAAAGAGAAAAAGATATCTTATATACACCTACATGTATTTCAATCTACTAATAAATACATGTAGCTTCTTTACCACAAATCATAAGCCATTCACACAATAAACTGGTGGAGGAAATAGAGCAAATATTTATCTCATCTGGATAGTCTGCAGAGATGCTATCCCTGGCTCACCAAGGTGTAAGCAACTAGTCTGTTTACCAGACAATAAACTCTCTACATCAATGCTGTCCTATTTTCTAAACATCAATGTGCTTTAAGTAGGCCTATACCTTAACTAGACATGCAGTACACCAATCAATGTTTCAATCAACAAACAAATAACCCAGCTCCTACTCCGGAAAGAAAAAAATTAATGGAAAAAAAAATTAACATATTTTTAAAGGAAGGACCTACATGTACAACGTCTGAAACCAATTCTACCCAGTACCCCATTATCTATTCCAGGAACCTGGCTTCACATGTAACTGTCTATTCTGTGTTAATCACTTGCGGTCAACCTGTGATAACCCCTTTACCTGATCAAGGAGGTACTACTAGGCAAGGATGACTTCTTTATTCTGAATTGGCATAGTTTGATCTTCAGAAGACAGAAGAAAGCTTTTTCTAAGTTAATACTGATAGCATGTACGAGATTATTTAACATTCTATTCACGATTTCGAACAAATTTTAGTGTAAATATCTGTAAAAAATGCTTGGTAACGGCTTTTCACTGCCTCACGCTAAAACCATATCCACCCGAAGGTTCCCCACACAATAAACCCAGCGCTTCGCACTACTAGTATGTGTAGCGTATTCTATAACACACAGCAATCCTCATGTGAGTAATGTGTGTGGCCGTTGTTTGAATTTACATCCCCTCTTTTTTGGGCCAGGGATTTTTATTACTTTTCACCTCTCATTCGATAAATATTTCACTTGAGGAAAAAACTTCACAGCATCTTAGTTATGTTAGTACCCTGCTCTTTAATAAGTAAAATCAAAGAAATAACACGAAAAGTTTTTGAGGGCTTCCCAAAACTATCTATTACCTTTAACATGTAATTAAGTTTTGAAGAAACATTTGAGGTACATGTGCATGTACATATCAAACAGTTGGTGAGTTTTTCTTTGTCATTATAACTTTGCCATTAGGTCTACACATTGCATAGCAAGTTCCCTAATAATATTGCAAAGTTTGTTAGGGATAAACCATATATCTCCTCAAGGAATAAACCATGTATCTCCTCAAGAAATAAACCATATATCTCCTTAAGGAATACACATTAGTGTAGATTAATCAAAGTAGTATAATTTAAGTTCAAGCTTAGTGAAGAAATAGTTAATAATGTTGTATTATTCATTCATACATATGTCATTTCAGTATGTAGTTTCATTGCTCATAAAATATAGGCCTATATACATGTAGCTGAAAGAAAGGGAAAGTAGATAGAGTGATAAGGGGTTATGACTCATTACACTGGATTGTGCAATGTGCATGCTTGCATCACTTGAAGTTTATCTCTGTACCACTACCAGGGTGGGCTAGTGAAAGACGATGTTTACTTTCAGGGTAATGATGAAGCAAACCACAGATAGGATTAGTAAAATTCCAGTATGCAGAACGACTTTTGCTTTAGTAACAGATTCTGCACTGAGGCAAATCAGGCAGGTCAGTGTGCAATATGGTTTATTTGGAGAGTGTAATTTGCAGGCTTCTGGAAAGTTCAAAAAATTATCTGTAATTAGTTTATACTGCATTCAGTTAGCATAGATGCTAGTTATTAATAACTTTTACATTCAAAGAGAAAGTCCACCCTGATATTAAGTTGGTTTTAAAAGAAGCAGAAAAATAAAGAAATAGATGAATGAAAATTTGAGCAAAATCTGAAAAGAATTAAGAAAGTTATGAATTGTTGCATTTAATCATTTGTTTATGTTTAAAAATTTAATCAAAGTCAAGCTTATAGCTTTGGATACATATATGAATTTAAATATGGTATCATTTTAAAGAGTAATAAACACACTTTCTAATTTCACGAAAAAAAGCGATGAATATGCCATGACAAGAGAGATATAAAACATGAAACTTCAGTTTCCAAATTTTTTTTGAGGGGTTTATTAGTGTCGTCTGTGAATAGTATGAAATCCAAGAGTGGAGGAACAAAATGTAAATCAATACAACATCAACTGTCTTCTTTAATCGATATCATGCGAATTAATGTATATATTAAATTCTGTATCTACTTGATTCAGCTAAACACTCAGGTTATATTTCTCTCAAGTTACACTAAGATTGGTATTCTACGTTACACTAGTCTCCATTTCACACTTTGGTTGACAATTGTTTTATCGCTCATGCACTTTATATTTTGGACTGTTCCTCTGTGTAGGTCTTTATGGAGAATTCATTACAGGATCAAGGTGAAGTTCAGTTTAAGGTGCACTGAATATTTTAGTAATTTCCTTAATGTAGAAAGGTCTATTGGAAGATTGGACAAAGCTACATTATCATTCCACCCTCACTTTTTGTTGTTGTTATACCCTCCACTTCCCACTCCACTCCCCTCCACTTCACATCAGGTCTGTTTACTGATCTTTTAATAAACCATTGGACAACATACATGTACACTAATTTCTATACCCCTTCCTATTAAAGAAGCGTGTAATCCTACTGGTTAATGTACAATAGGAAACAGAGGAACTCTGTGGTTCAGCTATGGCATTATTTGACAATGACAACTTATTAGCAGATTTTTATCAAGATTTCAGCTATACATGTATGTAGGCTATACAGTGTATATGCATTGGGTGACATGTGGGGAAGAATGGTGTTTGAGCTACACATGTAAGTAGACCATGCATGGTTGATCAGCCATTGTTTTATTGGTAATTGGTAATGTACACAATTTCTGAATACTAGAATTTTGTACATGCACAGAATTCAGTAAAGGGGAAGTCCTCTCTGATAATAAGGTGATGTGAGTAAAAGCAGAAAATGAGGGGGAAAATATTAGTAAAAGTTTTAGGAAAATCTGATAGAAAAAATACAAATTAAAAAATATAAATTTTGCAAATTTGTGACCTAAATTTCAAGCAACTTTCTTATTTACTTTTAATTAATGGACAAGTGGTCTGAGGCCCAGAAAACCAAGCATGCACCAATTCATGTATTTCTTCTGGGTTGTTTTTCTATTCTTCCTTTTCTTTTCTCATTCCATCGATCCTTAAATACTTCTTTTCTGTTTCCATCCTCACTCTTCTCTTCCTTTATTTTATCCTGTGTTTCCTTGCATTTCTATCTCTCTCGTATTATTATGTTTTCCCACTTCTTGTATCTTCTCTTTCTATATTTCCCCCTGAATTTCTTTGTTTTTTCTTCTTTAATTATTTGTACCTTGGCTCTTCTCTTTCCAATACATCCACATGTATTTCTTCTTTCATTTGTTTTTTTATCTTGTTTCCTATTTTCCCTCAAGTACTGAAATAAAATTCCTTGATTTAATCTTCTTTCTATTCTTCCATCCATATTTCTTTGTTTTTTATTTTTCTGATTTTTCTGTAATCTTTTTCCATTTAACCTTACATATTTTTTTGTTTTATCTTTTCTTGTTTTATTATCTTTTTTTGCATATCTTCCTTTTTCCTTATCTGTTTTTTTTTTCTGTAGAGGCCAACTGCTCGTACCATGCAGGTCATTCCCCTCTTGGTGTTTGCTCTACTGGGATAGGGTTAATTCTTTCCCTTAAAGGGAAAGTCCACCTGGTATTTAGTTGATTTGAATAAAGGCAGAAAAATGAGAGAAACAGATTTTTGAAAGTTTGAGCGAAATCCGATAAGAAATAAGAAAGTTATGAATTTCTGAAGTTGTAATCAATCGAACACAAATTGGCAACTCCGTGACGTATCTTGCGAGCTCCTCTCCCATTTGCCCTGTATTATAAAAATCATAAATTTTCATTTTCTCTAAAGAAAATATTCAATCATACATGCACTTTCGATATAATCATTGCTCATAGGTTTTTACACAAAACCTGTATGAAACAAATATATTCCTTCATCAAAATCCAAGAAAATGAAAATTTATGAAATTTTCTGTACTGAGCAAATGGGAGAGGAGCTCGCAAGATACGTCACGGAGTTGCCAATTTGTGTTTGATTGATAACAACTTCAAAAATTCATAACTTTCTTATTTCTTCTCGTATTTTGCTCAAACCTTCACTGATCTGTTTCTTTAATTTTTCTGCTTCTTTTAAAACCAACTTGTAATCAGGGTGGACTTCCCCTTTAATATGAGAAACCATGGACCCTGCCAAGGATTATAAACAAACCCCATTATTCTGGGAACTGGGGAGGAAGCTCATATTGTGTAGTTTGCAGGTACAACTCTTGTCAGTTGTAAATGCATATAAGAGTGTCTGAAATGTGAGACTATGGGTTAAGCTTGTATAATGGTCCAAACTTTTAGTGGCTGAAGCTGTCACTTGATACCAACATCCAGTAACAGAGGCTAGATCTCATCTACCTTTTAATATATACATGTACATGTAGTCAAAATTAGAAAGTTACTGCCTTACTTACTCCAGGTGTTAAAGGTCAACTCCTTTTTTTGGTGAAATAAAATGGGTGAGTTCATTATTCTTTCTCTATATTACATACCAGCATTTTCTAATATAAACAGTGTTAATTTGTATGCAGCTTAATTATTAAATGTACCTTGATCATAAATATTATACAGTAGAGCTGTATTTGATTAATTTTAATTAACTATCATTCATATAATTACTCAATTAAAAACTGGAGTAAGTCTATTTTACTGGAAATTGAAAAATACATCTTTATTTTGGAAGTCAACAGAATTGCGCTTTGATAAAGGGCAATCGAACCTTTGTAAAAAGCTGATTTGTGTGAAAAAGGATCAAGAAAAATAAGAGAAACGGGAGAAAGTTTGAAAGAAATCAGAAAAAGAACAAGAAAGTTATTAATCTTTGAAAAATGAGATTACTACATCTACGCAAATCTCAAATTGGCAATTTGGTGAATCGACTGTGACGTATTCACGGTCCAATCTCCCATTTGTTGTACACCAAAATATCATGCAATTCCTGTTTTCTCCTTATCATCTTTTCCTTTTGGGGCAGTACTCAAAATATATCAGCCTATTGTTATATGTCCTTCAAAAAGAAAAAGATCCTACTGAGTTATGAGCGTGATCGGTTAAGAGTGGGCATTTTTGTCCGTCCGTGACACAAATATATTTTATCATAAAATTAATTGAAATACTAACACTGCCATGAAATACATTGAAAGTTACTAGAAATTTGGTTTTTCAAAGGGTTCTAAGGTGCCAGAGTTTTTGGACCAAACTATTTAAATGCAGGGGTGTTGTCAAAAAATGACACTTTAAGCAAAATTTCCATCTGTGATGCACATTTTTCACATCTCTTCTGAAATCTAAAGCTTGATTTGAAATTCCAAATGTCTCATAGGGAAGTCAATTTATCTGACTAACAATTGCAAATGAAATTATTAGACAAGATCATGTTGTTCTAATAATAAAAGAAAAAGATTAATGAAAAGTCAACACAAAATTTCTGTCTCCCACTCTAAGAAATGGAGCATTTTATTGATTCTGATTTAAATAAGTAACCATGACAACCAAATTTTATCATTTTTCAGTACACCTAGTGATACACTCCACAGTAAATCATAAAGCAATCCATCATATTTAATCACTTATTTTTACAAGCCTCCCAACTTGGAAAATTTTGAAATGTCCGTCCGTGACGCGAACTGATCACACTCTTATACATTTTGAAAAATTGACATTTTAGTCATTTTGTGTGTCGGAGCGAATGGGAAAGCTGACCGCCATGCACTACTTCACTTAGACCGTACCGATTGGGCCACTTTGAAATGCCCATATGTATAGTGATTACAACTTTTTACAAAATCATCTTTTACGTGTACAGAGATTGTTTTCAGGACTCATTTCATTCACAACTGCAAAGTTATAAAAATCACCTCACAGAAACAAAATTTTCACTTCATAGTATTGCCAAAAAGAGCTGTCTGAAAGCAATTTGATAGTGACAGACAGTTATTATTGTAGATTTGTTTTTTTCATTTATTTCTTTTCATTTATTTCTTAATGTATACTCTTGTACATGCAATTTTCATTTCTGTAGCTAAAAATTTTGAGGGGAGAGGAGTGCAGCCATGCACACTGGGTCGCTGTACACTACACAGGTTCTAGAGTTGGGCCATTGGTCGGGTGGCGGACATGGATCATTATGGGGAATGTGCCACAATTAATTTCCTTCATAGCAAAAAATTGTAAAAATCAAATATTCAGACTGTATCCATAAACTTTATCATTTGTAAAGTAGATGTAATTTCACGATAGTGACAAAGAAGACATTATTGTGCCAAAGAAAACAAGGGAAATGTTTGAAAAAAAACAAAAAATCTTATCTGGAAATTTCAGGAAAATCTATAAACATTGAGTTGTAACATAATTCATTGAAGTTAAGCTACTTGTAATACAAATCAAGCTTTGAATCTGTTGGTGTCTTAAGTTTGAAGGTCATTTGAAGTGAAGCAGGGGTCAAATTTTCATCATTTTTTTTTTTACATCAACCACTGCTTTCTGAATAATGGAAAAAATTGTAGTATACATAATAGGTATAAAAGCAGCAACTGGGCAGATTAAACTTTGACTATTTGTGGAGTTGTATTGTGAAAACTATTTTATTATTCATTTTTAAAAATGAATATTAACTGTCAGCAAATCTTAATCGATCTCTTCAATTGTAATGGCGGAAATAAATTATTTTTCGTATTCAGCCACTTTATGCACATTCATTAACTGGTGAATGTGGTGACAACTCATATTTGAAATGACAAAGAAAATATTAAATAGCTAGAATAGAAGATGAATATGATTATTAAGTATACCAACCCTGTTTATTTAACTGCTTCATTTATACATTCATTTCGAGCTGCATGAGTATATAAATGCATGAACTTAAAAACTTCACAAAATATTACAATTTGCAGCACATACATGTACATGTACATGTACCTATATGCTCGCTTCGGATCGGATGTAGGTTTTGATATTTTTAAGTGTTTGAATGCAAACAATGTTTTTGCTCCCTTACTTTTTTTGATGTATTGAACATTACACTCTAACTTACAGAGTTAGGCATTTCTGCTCTCCTA
This sequence comes from Heliocidaris tuberculata, assembly GCA_025618425.1. Classification (NCBI taxonomy): domain Eukaryota; kingdom Metazoa; phylum Echinodermata; class Echinoidea; order Camarodonta; family Echinometridae; genus Heliocidaris; species Heliocidaris tuberculata. The sequence goes on along the minus strand of CM046838.1, from coordinate 36,707,080 downwards.
CTTGGGCATACAAGCGTCCATTTCATGATTTAGTCACAGCTCTAGCTTTATACACAGCCTGACAAGCAGCTGGTCAGTCTTAGTACAGAGTGGGTCATTATACATGTAGTGACATATGAACTTGGGTATGAACTATGGGTCAAGCCTAATGGGTTATCATAATGGAGTGTCATATACAGAGACCAGAATAAGCTGTCATTATAAATATAAACAATATGCATCATTGAGGAACAGTGATTCTATATATATAAGCACCTCTGTTTAGGATGAGTAAGCAGTTTAGTGATATGAGTTAGTATTCAGTTGTGAACCTCTGAATGTTCTAATATTGATTGAAGTTTGTAATGAGATGACTTCAGAGTCTTCATTCCCTTTGTCTTGAACCGGCTATATACAAAGCCGTGACAGTATACTAGTAAATATTTTGAATATCATTTGTAGAAGGCCTTTAACATTTTGAGCAAGCCCCTCAACACTTTAATTTCCTTTTTTCCTTCATTATGCACATAGCTTTGATATAAAATATTAGTATGCCATGTAAACGTACATGTACATGTATAAATGTGTTTTTGTTGGACAGCATGATTATCACTTAAATATAAATGTACAGTGGTACCTTTTCATAACAGACTCCCTAAAATAAAAGATGAAAACAACTAATTTAAAAGATAATGAAAAGGTAAAAGAAAGAAATAAAATTGAAAGAAGCGGGAGCAGCAGAATTACCATATTATAATGAGAGTGTTTTGTTCTTCATAACGAGCTTCTACTGTATATGCATATCCACTCTCAGCAATTTTTTTAAAATTTTGTTAAGATTTTCACAGACTTTAGGCAGACAAAAAGATTTGAATATTGTACCAAGTACTCGGATGAAGCACCCATGTATATACATGTATACATGTGAAAGGTCCTGTCTAAGAGCTGTGTTCACGATATATCATAAATGAATGCTCTCTATAATTGTATTTTGATGATTTATTGTATTTGTCAGTTGATATGAAAATGCTTGTCCATAGTTATTTTATTTAATAACAGTGAATTACTAACTGTATAACAGATAGCCGACATTGATGGAATACAGTATGTGCATTTGGAATGTATTACATAAACATAAAATCAATTGAAAAAAATGAATGGAAACATGTGTTGCCACATGAATATTGGATGGGCATTATTAGGACTGAAAGTTTCCAAAATCTTCCGTAAGTGTTGAAATGAAAAATATGAATATTAAAGAACACAATTTTTATGTGCTTTCAGTGAATTTAGGAATTCCATTTGGTTTGTTTGGTTTTTTATTTAATAACGGACTGTCTTTCTCCCAAACTTATGTAAAGATGCATGATATTTTAGTAGTTTTACCGGTACTAACAAATCTTTCAATCAATTAAGGTGGGACCATGTTAATGAACAGAAAGCAAAGTTTGGAGGCAGAGAGGTTCGCTAGAAGGCGAACCTTGGAGGCAGAGAGGTTCGCTAGAAAGCGAACCTTGGAGGCAGATACGTTCGCTAGAAAGCGAACCTTGGTGGCAGAGAGGTTCGCTAGAAAGCGAACCTTGGTTACAGAGAGGTTCGCTAGAAAGCGAACCTTGGTTACAGAGAGGTTCGCTAGAAAGCGAACCTTGAAAGAGAGGTTCGCTAGAAAGCGAACCTTGGTTACAGAGAGGTTCGCTAGAAAGCGAACCTTGGTGGAAGAGAGGTTCGCTAGAAAGCGAACCTTGGTTACAGAGGTTCGCTAGAAAGCGAACCTTGGAGGCAGATAGGTTCGCTAGAAAGCGAACCTTGGTGGCAGAGAGGTTCGCTAGAAAGCGAACCTTGGAGGAATAGAGGCAGAGAGGTTCGCTAGAAAGCGAACCCAAGTTTGGATTCTACCAAACCCAAGTTTGGATTCTACCAAACCCAAGTACTGTTTTACAAATTTTTAGATAGAATTCTGTTCATATGCCTACACAAAATGACTAAATTGAGACTACAAAATCATTGGAATACTGAACAATTTTTTAGACTTTTGTGGAAAGTCTATTTCTAAAATGGAACGGGTTTAATATAATTCATCTATAGATTGTAAATTCATCTTTATATATAAAAGCTAAATGTACTGACCGGTATATCAAATGTCAGTTCAGTTGATATTATTTGTTGTATTCAATTTGCCGTTCTGAACTAGTCACATTTTTTTAAATAACAAGAAGACAGCATAAATGCTGTAATTCTAATTTTGTTGAAAAGTGATATAAAACAAAGAGAAATTATAAAACATTTGAAGAACAAGTGAGAATCCCATTCTGTTTAAAGCAGACATATTTTTTCTTTTAGATTCAGAAAATTTCTTTTTCTATGGTCTCTATGTTTTGGAGAGCGTGGTTTTAATTGAGTGTCTTTATTAACATTTAGAATGTTTCGACATTGTATGATCTCTTATAGGTGTTGGAGAGCGTAGTTTTAATTGAGTGTCTTTATCAACATTTAGAATGTTTCGACATTTTATGATCTCTTATAGGTGTTGGAGAGAAGCGTGGTTTTAATTGAGTGTCTTTATCAACATTTAGAATGTTTTGACATTGTATGATCTCTTATAGGTGTTAGAGAGCGTGGTTTGTATCAGATGTCTTCATCAATTTATTGAGAATATTTCTACATTGTATGGTCTCATAAAGGTGTTGGAGAGAAGTGTGGTTGTATCGAGTGTCATCATCAACTTGTTTAGAATGTTTCCACTTTGTATAGTCTCTTATAGGTGTTGGAGAGAAGTGTGGTTTTATGGAGTGTCTTCATCAATTTATTTAGAATGTTTCTATATTGTATGGTCTCATAAAGGTGTTGGAGAGAAGTGTGGTTGTATCGAGTGTCATCATCAACTTGTTTAGAATGTTTCCACTTTGTATAGTCTCTTATAGGTGTTGGAGAGAAGCGTGGTTTTATCGAGTGTCTTCATCAATTTATTTAGAATGTTCCCACAGTGTATGAACCATCTTTCTAGGTGTTGAAGAGAGTAGTTTGTATAAGTGTCTTCATTAACATATTTAGAATGTTTCCACTTTGTATGGTCTCTTACAGGTGTTGGAGAGCGTGGTTTGTATCGAGTGTCTTCATCAACGTCAGCTGTCAATGATATTAAACGAAGCTTCAATGAAAACCCTGATGCAGTAGATCTGTCACGATATACTGATGTTCACTGCATCACTGGTGTACTCAAGAGATATCTGAGAGAACTGCCTAATCCAGTCATTCCAATAGAAATGTATGACAGCCTCTTAGCAGCACATAGTGAGTTTCAGCTAGGATCCTTAAAATTTTCTCTTGGTTTCATGGATATTTAAACACTTTACCACCAATTTTACCCTTGAAGCTAAGTTTGGGTACTGTTTGTGAAGCAAGATAGATTCCCACAGAATCAAACAAAACTGACGTTGAATGTAAAAATAATATCAATTATTTCTAGATGTTTGGCACATACAAAATGTATTTACCTGTGACAGTTTGGTTGTTTAGTTTAGTTACTTTTCTCATACTTCTATTGGGAAACTGGAGGTACATGTAGCTGCCATTTTTATGGTCGCCAGAAGATGCTGTTTTGGAGATAACTAAACCACCAACAGCTAAATGTAATTTCAGTTTGCCAGTGCATGTCTGAGGAAGATGTCTGAACTGTAGAACTTAAAACTTACATTTTGGATATGTCATTAAACTAATTTCTTATGATTTAACCATCCAGACGAATGGGACATCTCTAAACCTGGTTCATTTTCTCACACAATATGAACAAAATCATAGTGTTCCTTTTTACTTGGACACCAAGGTTATAAGAAACATAAAAATAGGTAATTTGAAACTTCTAAATATGATTAAAATTGCATTTTGTCAAAATATGAAGTATGTTGTATGAGACCACTTCAGTTCACCCATGCAGGGTGATGTGAGTTATCTAGTGGTAGTTATCTCTCTGTCCTAGCCTGCAAACTGATTCCAGACCCAGGTTTGAAACTGAGTCACATCTTTTGGATGATGACGTTATAGGTAGGTCTGACACGTAAAATAGTCCATCTGATTGTTACACATAGACTTGTAAAAACCCAATTACACAGACACACCCCCACACATATTTATTCATGTGTCTTTTCTAACGTACAGGTAGAAAGACTTTGAGACCTCATGCTCCTTGCTTGATAACTTTACAGGAGCTAGTTCCAGTTACAGATTTAAAATCAATGTTCCTGAGTGAAAACTGATGTTTGAAATTGAGTTGTTGAGCTGTATGATCGCATTGTTGTAACATATGGGACATGTTGTGGGCAACATAAAATATATGTAATATGGGACACAGTTGATGATGTCATTGATGAATATAATGTAAAGATAAATAAGTTTGGTATTATTTTATTATTTGTATGGCAAATTAAGTGCAGCAAGATTGTAGTAATTAGTAACATATATAGAATCCTGGCCACAAAATGTCCACCTTAATGTGTCATACAGGATAAAATTGTAAGAACGACTTGTCCATTATTGGCGCTGAAATCTGTAGGTGAATGAGATTTGTTTTCAAGATGGATGGTGCCACAGATAATGACCCATAACTTTGATTCATAGTATTTCAAAAATTGGATCACATTCTGGAAAGAAATTTATCAACATTTTATTTTGTAAAAATAGCAGAATTTGTAAGAAAATATCAAATTTCAATTATTTAGCTACTTTTGATTCATAGTATTTCGAAAATTGGATTACATTCTGGATGGAATTTATCAACATTTTAATTTGTAAAAATGGCAAAATTTATACGAAAATATGAAATTTCAACAGCCTCCAAGGTCACCGTAGAAAAAATAAGTCACATAATTCAGTTGGTTTGGGCATTACCTAAACTAAAAGCATATTTGAATTTTTAAATAGATTACTCATGTTCTAACACAGAATCGCCCATGTGATTTAAAGTAAATTTCATTGTCTGAAGGCATGATATAGCCTATTTATAAGAATATTTCAAACTTTGGTGAAAGTGCAGTATTTCTTTCTAAAACATACTTACAGGAACTGTTGATAAACATGCCCGCATTGCCAATTTATTGGCCTGTGTTGAGAAGCTTCCTCCAGCACATCATTCAACTCTGTACTACCTTATGGCACACTTCAAGTGCATTACAGCTCAGATTCAAGCCTGGCACCTAGCAGCAGTCTTCTGTCATATTCTACTCAGACCTCCTCAAAATGAACTCATGTAAGCTCTTATCATATTCTACTTAAACCTAGTTAAATGAGCTCATGTATATGCAGTTTAATACATTCTACTTAGACCTCCTGAAAATGAACTCATACAAGCTACTATCATGTCCTACTTAGACCTCCTCAAAATGAACTTATACAAGCTAATATCATGTCCTACTTAGACCTCCTCAATTCAATATGAACTTATACAAGCTAATATCATGTCCTACTTAGACCTCAAAATGAACTTATACAAGCTAATATCATGTCCTACTTAGACCCCCTCAAAATGAACTTATACAAGCTAATATCATGTCCTACTTAGACCTCCTCAAAATGAACTCATACAAGCTAATATCATGTCCTAATTAGACCTCAAAATGAACTCATACAAGCTAATATCATGTCCTACTTAGACCTCAAAATGAGCTCATACAAGCTAATATCATGTCCTACTTAGACCTCCTCAAAATGAACTTATACAAGCTAATATCATGTCCTACTTAGACCTCCTCAATATGAACTTATGCAAGCTAATATCATGTCCTACTTGGACCTCCTCAAAATGAACTTATACAAGCTAATATCATGTCCTACTTAGACCTCCTCAAAATGAACTTATACAAGCTAATATCATGTCCTAATTAGACCTCAAAATGAACTCATACAAGCTAATATCATGTCCTACTTAGACCTCAAAATGAACTTATACAAGCTAATATCATGTCCTACTTAGACCTCAAAATGAACTTATACAAGCTAATATCATGTCCTACTTAGACCTCCTAAATATGAACTTATACAAGCTAATATCATGTCCTACATAGACCTCCTCAAAATGAACTTATACAAGCTAATATCATGTCCTTCTTAGACCTCCTCAAAATGAACTTATACAAACTAATATCATGTCCTTCTTAGACCCAGTTAAAATGAACTTGTGTACATGAATGTTAATACATTCCACTTAGACCTGCTTGTAAGCTAGTATATTTTAAATAAAATTTGCATGTTTCTATGATTAGCCACTTCTTGTTACCCATATATGTCAATTTCTCCCAGAATTTTTGTTTGTTATTGAGATAGATGTAGATCTCTTAAGATCTTTTGAGCTCAATGGTTTTTTTTCTTCAAAATGTATGAAAATTATATTGGACCTTGGCCACTTTGTTTTGGAATGTACTTGTAAGATTTGAAATACTACCTGTATGTTCAATATATAAAAATAGAGAGAAGCAGTGACTAACACAATCCATTCACCCTTTTGTAGTAAGTTTCAGTTTCATAAAGTATATATTGTAGATGGAGTGTAACTGAATCAGTCAAGGCTGTAAGTCTAACCACATTCTGGTTCATCCAAAAGAAAAAAAGAAAAAAAATCAAATGAAATAGAAAATAAAAAATAGATCTGTGATTTTCCAATCTGTGTTTTAGATATATAGTTTGTGTAAAAGTTAAATTTTTACAATGTGTTTTTTTCAAAGTAGATAGATATGTCTTACATTGTTAGTAGTTTGTATAGTGATTCAAATTATTTCACAAATTACACTCCTTTTTTCATAGTTACAGTAGTTTCCATTAATTGCTGTATTGAATGAGTTTGAATTTACATGTATGCTGAGTATGCATGTTATGATACTATCACCTTCTCATATGTTACATTCACTGTGTGTTGCCATGGTAATACCTGGGAACCCTGATGGAGGAGGAATGCATGGCAATAATTAATCTTTATGCTAGACATCATTTGAGATTAGTTGCATAATATTACATCTGTTGAAGTGTAGGATATATTCATCATGGTGATATTTTATTTGTTGATGTTTTTAGAAATGTTATCCGGAACACCAATGATCACAAGGAGATAGTCAACACTCTGATTGAGCATGGAAGATGGGGCAACACCTCAGAGGAAGATGCACCAGGTAATGTATCCACCCACTATGTTTGGTATCCATCCATTTATCTACTCATACTTTAAAATATCAGTCCATCATAGAGGTGTTGTAGTCTAGTGGATAAGTCACTAGACTGTGAGCCACAAGGTACAGGGTTCAAATCCCTGCCACAGCACTAATGTCCTTTAGCAAGACAGTTGATAATCTACGTTTTCCCCACTTGACACAGGTGAAGATATTGGAAGGAATTAGTATTTTGAAGATTCAGTGCCTTCATTACGGCAGCTAGGTGGAGCCAGGGTGATAATCCAAAGCTTTTGGGAAGCTTCTAGAGACATTGATAAATATTTGATTTTCAGTAAACAAGAACCGAGTATTATTCATTATTACCTATCTATCCATCTGTCTTATTATCTATTCTTTTATTTGTTCATGATTTTATTAATATTTTTATCTGTACATTCTTTTATTGATTCATTCATCCAGCCATTCTACAATATTCAGATTTCTACTTCATACATTCATCCACACAACTGTTGTTTTAATTGTGGGGATATTTGTCAATTTGCCATTCATCTACCTTTCCATCAGTCTGTCCATCTATCCACCCATCTACCCATCTACCCATCTACCCATCTACCCATCCACCCATCTACCCATCTACCCATCCACCCATCCATCCATCTACCCATCTACCCATCCACCCATCTACCCATCCATCCATCTACCCATCTACCCATCTACCCATCTACCCATCCATCCACCCATCTACCCATCTACCCATCTACCCATCCACCCATCTACCCATCCATCCACCCATCTACCCATCCACCCACCCATCTACCCATCTACCCATCTACCCATCCATCCATCTACCCATCTACCCATCTACCCATCTACCCATCTACCCATCTACCCATCCACCCATCTACCCATCCATCCATCTACCCATCCACCCATCTACCCATCTACCCATCTACCCATCTACCCATCCACCCATCTACCCATCCATCCATCCATCCACCCATCTACCCATCTACCCATCTACCCATCCATCCACCCATCTACCCATCTACCCATCTACCCATCCACCCATCTACCCATCTACCCATCCACCCATCTACCCATCCATCCACCCATCTACCCATCCACCCACCCATCTACCCATCTACCCATCTACCCATCTACCCATCCACCCATCTACCCATCTACCCATCTACCCATCTACCCATCCACCCATCTACCCATCCATCCATCCATCCACCCATCTACCCATCTACCCATCTACCCATCCATCCACCCATCTACCCATCTACCCATCTACCCATCTACCCATCCACCCATCTACCCATCTACCCATCCACCCATCTACCCATCCATCCACCCATCTACCCATCCACCCACCCATCTACCCATCCATCCATCTACCCATCTACCCATCTACCCATCTACCCATCCATCCACCCATCTACCCATCTACCCATCTACCCATCTACCCATCCACCCATCTACCCATCTACCCATCCACCCATCTACCCATCCATCCACCCATCTACCCATCCACCCACCCATCTACCCATCTACCCATCTACCCATCCATCCATCTACCCATCTACCCATCTACCCATCTACCCATCTACCCATCCACCCATCTACCCATCCATCCATCTACCCATCCACCCATCTACCCATCTACCCATCTACCCATCTACCCATCCACCCGTCTACCCATCCATCCATCCATCCACCCATCTACCCATCTACCCATCTACCCATCCATCCACCCATCTACCCATCTACCCATCTACCCATCCACCCATCTACCCATCTACCCATCCACCCATCTACCCATCCATCCACCCATCTACCCATCCACCCACCCATCTACCCATCTACCCATCTACCCATCCACCCATCTACCCATCTACCCATCCACCCATCTACCCATCCATCCACCCATCTACCCATCTACCCATCTACCCATCCACCCATCTACCCATCTACCCATCCACCCATCTACCCATCCATCCACCCATCTACCCATCTACCCATCTACCCATCTACCCATCCACCCATCCACCCATCTACCCATCCATCCACCCATCTACCCATCCATCCACCCATCCACCCATCTACCCATCCACCCATCCACCCATCTACCCATCCACCCATCTACCCATCTACCCATCCATCCACCCATCTACCCATCTACCCATCCACCCATCTACCCATCCATCCACCCATCCACCCATCTACCCATCCATCCACCCATCCACCCATCTACCCATCCACCCATCTACCCATCTACCCATCCACCCATCTACCAATCCATCCACCCATCTACCCATCTACCCATCTACCCATCTACCCATCCACCCATCTACCCATCTACCCATCTACCCATCTACCCATCTACCCATCCACCCATCTACCCATCCATCCATCCATCCATCCATCCACCCATCTACCCATCTACCCATCTACCCATCTACCCATTTACCCATCCACCCATCTACCCATCTACCCATCTACCCATCTACCCATCTACCCATCTACCCATCCATCCACCCATCTACCCATCTACCCATCCACCCATCTACCCATCCACCCATCCACCCATCTACCCATCTACCCATCTACCCATCTACCCATCCACCCATCTACCCATCTACCCATCTACCCATCCATCCACCCATCTACCCATCTACCCATCTACCCATCCATCCACCCATCTACCCATCTACCATCTACCCATCTACCCATCTACCCATCTACCCATCCACCCATCTACCCATCTACCCATCTACCCATCCACCCATCTACCCATCCACCCATCTACCCATCTACCCATCTACCCATCCATCCATCTACCCATCTACCCATCTACCCATCTACCCATCCATCCACCCATCTACCCATCTACCCATCTACCCATCCATCTACCCATCCATCCATCCATCTACCCATCTACCCATCTACCCATCCATCCACCCATCTACCCATCTACCCATCCACCCATCTACCCATCTACCCATCCATCCATCCATCCACCCATCTACCCATCTACCCATCCATCCACCCATCTACCCATCTACCCATCTACCCATCCATCCACCCATCTACCCATCTACCCATCCACCCATCTACCCATCTACCCATCCATCCATCCATCCACCCATCTACCCATCTACCCATCCATCCACCCATCTACCCATCTACCCATCCATCCATCCATCTACCCATCCATCCACCCATCTACCCATCTACCCATCCATCCATCCATCTACCCATCTACCCATCTGCCCATCTACCCATCCACCCATTCACCCACCCATCTACCCATCTACCCATCCATCCACCCATCTACCCATCTACCCATCTACCCATCCAACCATCCATCTCTCCATCCACCCATCTACCCATCTACCCATCCATCCACCCATCCACCCATCTACCCATCTACCCATCTACCCATCTACCCATCTACCCATCCATCCATCTACCCATCCATCCACCCATCTACCCATCTACCCATCCATCCACCCATCTACCCATCTACCCATCCATCCACCCATCTACCCATCTACCCATCCACCCATCCACCCATCTACCCATCTACCCATCTACCCATCTACCCATCTACCCATCTACCCATCCATCCACCCATCTACCCATCTACCCATCCACCCATCTACCCATCCACCCATCCACCCATCTACCCATCCACCCATCCACCCATCTACCCATCTACCCATCTACCCATCTACCCATCTACCCATCTACCCATCTACCCATCCAACCATCCATCTCTCCATCCACCCATCTACCCATCTACCCATCCATCTCTCCATACACCCATCTACCCATCTACCCATCCATCCATCTACCCATCCATCCACCCATCTACCCATCTACCCATCCATCCATCTACCCATCCATCCACCCATCTACCCATCTACCCATCCATCCACCCATCTACCCATCTACCCATCCATCCACCCATCTACCCATCTACCCATCCACCCATCCACCCATCTACCCATCTACCCATCTACCCATCTACCCATCTACCCATCTACCCATCCATCCACCCATCTACCCATCTACCCATCCATCCATCCATCCACCCATCTACCCATCTACCCATCCATCCACCCATCTACCCATCCATCCACCCATCTACCCATCTACCCATCCATCCATCCATCTACCCATCCATCCAGCCATCTACCCATCTACCCATCCATCCATCCATCTACCCATCTACCCATCTGCCCATCTACCCATCCACCCATCTACCCATCCACCCATCCACCCATCTACCCATCCACCCATCTACCCATCCACCCATCTACCCATCTACCCATCTACCCATCTACCCATCTACCCATCTACCCATCCAACCATCCATCTCTCCATCCACCCATCTACCCATCTACCCATCCATCTCTCCATACACCCATCTACCCATCTACCCATCCATCCATCTACCCATCCATCCACCCATCTACCCATCTACCCATCCATCCATCTACCCATCCATCCACCCATCTACCCATCTACCCATCCATCCACCCATCTACCCATCTACCCATCCATCCACCCATCTACCCATCTACCCATCCACCCATCCACCCATCTACCCATCTACCCATCTACCCATCTACCCATCTACCCATCTACCCATCTACCCATCCATCCACCCATCTACCCATCTACCCATCCATCCATCCATCCACCCATCTACCCATCTACCCATCCATCCACCCATCTACCCATCCATCCACCCATCTACCCATCTACCCATCCATCCATCCATCTACCCATCCATCCACCCATCTACCCATCTACCCATCCATCCATCCATCTACCCATCTACCCATCTGCCCATCTACCCATCCACCCATTCATCCACCCATCTACCCATCTACCCATCCATCCACCCATCTACCCATCTACCCATCTACCCATCCACCCATCTACCCATCTACCCATCCATCCACCCATCTACCCATCTACCCATCTACCCATCTACCCATCTACCCATCTACCCATCCACCCATCTACCCATCTACCCATCCACCCATCTACCCATCCACCCATCTACCCATCTACCCATCTACCCATCTACCCATCTACCCATCCATCCATCTACCCATCTACCCATCTACCCATCTACCCATCTACCCATCTACCCATCCACCCATCTACCCATCTACCCATCTACCCATCCATCCATCCATCCACCCATCTACCCATCTACCCATCCATCCACCCATCTACCCATCTACCCATCCACCAATCTACCCATCCATCCACCCATCTACCCATCTACCCATCCATCCATCCATCCACCCATCTACCCATTTACCCATCCATCCACCCATCTACCCATCCATCCACCCATCTACCCATCTACCCATCCATCCATCCATCTACCCATCCATCCACCCATCTACCCATCTACCCATCCATCCATCCATCTACCCATCTACCCATCTGCCCATCTACCCATCCACCCATTCACCCACCCATCTACCCATCTACCCATCCATCCACCCATCTACCCATCTACCCATCTACCCATCCACCCATCCATCTCTCCATCCATCCATCTACCCATCCATCCACCCATCCACCCATCTACCCATCTACCCATCTACCCATCCACCCATCTACCCATCTACCCATCCACCCATCTACCCATCCATCCACCCATCTACCCATCCACCCACCCATCTACCCATCTACCCATCTACCCATCCATCCATCCACCCATCCACCCACCCATCTACCCATCTACCCATCTACCCATCCATCCACCCATCTACCCATCTACCCATCTACCCATCTACCCATCCAACCATCCATCTCTCCATCCACCCATCTACCCATCTACCCATCCATCCACCCATCCACCCATCTACCCATCTACCCATCTACCCATCTACCCATCTACCCATCCATCCATCTACCCATCCATCCACCCATCTACCCATCTACCCATCCATCCACCCATCTACCCATCTACCCATCCATCCACCCATCTACCCATCTACCCATCCACCCATCCACCCATCTACCCATCTACCCATCTACCCATCTACCCATCTACCCACCCATCTACCCATCTACCCATCCACCCATCTACCCATCCACCCATCCACCCATCTACCCATCCACCCATCCACCCATCTACCCATCTACCCATCTACCCATCTACCCATCTACCCATCCAACCATCCATCTCTCCATCCACCCATCTACCCATCTACCCATCCATCTCTCCATACACCCATCTACCCATCTACCCATCCATCCATCTACCCATCCATCCACCCATCTACCCATCTACCCATCCATCCATCTACCCATCCATCCACCCATCTACCCATCTACCCATCCATCCACCCATCTACCCATCTACCCATCTACCCATCTACCCATCTACCCATCCACCCATCTACCCATCTACCCATCCACCCATCCACCCATCTACCCATCTACCCATCTACCCATCTACCCATCTACCCATCTACCCATCTACCCATCCATCCACCCATCTACCCATCTACCCATCCATCCATCCATCCACCCATCTACCCATCTACCCATCCATCCACCCATCTACCCATCCATCCACCCATCTACCCATCTACCCATCCATCCATCCATCTACCCATCCATCCACCCATCTACCCATCTACCCATCCATCCATCCATCTACCCATCTACCCATCTGCCCATCTACCCATCCACCCATCTACCCATCCACCCATCCACCCATCTACCCATCCACCCATCTACCCATCCACCCATCTACCCATCTACCCATCTACCCATCTACCCATCTACCCATCTACCCATCTACCCATCTACCCATCTACCCATCCAACCATCCATCTCTCCATCCACCCATCTACCCATCTACCCATCCATCTCTCCATACACCCATCTACCCATCTACCCATCCATCCATCTACCCATCCATCCACCCATCTACCCATCTACCCATCCATCCATCTACCCATCCATCCACCCATCTACCCATCCATCCACCCATCTACCCATCTACCCATCCATCCACCCATCTACCCATCTACCCATCCACCCATCCACCCATCTACCCATCTACCCATCTACCCATCTACCCATCTACCCATCTACCCATCTACCCATCCATCCACCCATCTACCCATCTACCCATCCATCCATCCATCCACCCATCTACCCATCTACCCATCCATCCACCCATCTACCCATCCATCCACCCATCTACCCATCTACCCATCCATCCTTCCATCTACCCATCCATCCACCCATCTACCCATCTACCCATCCATCCATCCATCTACCCATCTACCCATCTGCCCATCTACCCATCCACCCATTCATCCACCCATCTACCCATCTACCCATCCATCCACCCATCTACCCATCTACCCATCTACCCATCCACCCATCTACCCATCTACCCATCCATCCACCTATCTACCCATCTACCCATCTACCCATCTACCCATCTACCCATCTACCCATCCACCCATCTACCCATCTACCCATCCACCCATCTACCCATCCACCCATCTACCCATCTACCCATCTACCCATCTACCCATCCATCCATCTACCCATCTACCCATCTACCCATCTACCCATCCACCCATCTACCCATCTACCCATCTACCCATCCATCCATCCATCTACCCATCTACCCATCTACCCATCCATCCACCCATCTACCCATCTACCCATCCACCAATCTACCCATCCATCCACCCATCTACCCATCTACCCATCCATCCATCCATCCACCCATCTACCCATTTACCCATCCATCCACCCATCTACCCATCCATCCACCCATCTACCCATCTACCCATCCATCCATCCATCTACCCATCCATCCACCCATCTACCCATCTACCCATCCATCCATCCATCTACCCATCTACCCATCTGCCCATCTACCCATCCACCCATCTACCCATCTACCCACCCATCTACCCATCTACCCATCTACCCATCCACCCATCTACCCATCCATCTACCCATCCACCCATCTACCCATCCATCCATCCATCTACCCATCCATCCACCCATCTACCCATCTACCCATCCATCCATCCATCTACCCATCTACCCATCTGCCCATCTACCCATCCACCCATTCACCCACCCATCTACCCATCTACCCATCTGCCCATCTACCCATCCACCCATTCATCTACCCATCTACCCATCCATCCACCCATCTACCCATCTACCCATCTACCCATCCACCCATCCATCTCTCCATCCACCCATCTACCCATCTACCCATCCATCCACCCATCTACCCATCTACCCATCCACCCATCTACCCATCTACCCATCTACCCACCCATCCACCCATCTACCCATCTACCCATCTACCCATCTACCCATCCACCCATCTACCCATCTACCCATCCACCCATCCACCCATCTACCCATCCACCCATCTACCCATCTACCCATCTACCCATCTACCCATCCACCCATCCATCCATCTACCCATCTACCCATCTACCCATCTACATAGAAAAAGGTATCCTTAATTACTCTATGGACCATTCTAGAATCTTTCTTGCTTTTGTTAGCCTCGTTTCATTGCCTGATCATGCTAATATTTATACACTAGAGAATGCAAAAACAAAATTCATTGCTCAGCTGAATAATTATATAGCAATATTTGTTCTTTCTAAGTATTCAAAGTTTCTTTGATGTTTATATTTACCTCATCAATTAACTCATTCACTTTTCCCCCATAGTTAGGAATATTTGATATATTCTTCGGCACAATGTTATAAGATTTATGTTAGTATTAAAATAATGGAATTGCTATGGTAAATAGGCTTACTTAATTTACAGTTGGTGTTAGACCATCTTTATTTTACCTATACTGAAAAAAATGTCATTTAATTAGCTTTTTTTTTCCTGATATCACTTATCAGCTAAAATACAAGTTTAATAATGTGGAGGAAGGGGTAGCACAGTGTGTACATGTTACCTTCCTCAGACTTTTTTTATGATATAAAAGATAGTAGTAGACTTTTTCTATTTGGAAACCAATTTTTCTAATTGTTTCCATATGAATTTTTTCTAAGTTAATATTTACTAGGCTGTGTTTTTGTTTAAGATATCTTTTTTTTTATGCCCTGTATTTGCCAGTAATTTGGTTTTGACCTGGGCTATGTTATTATGTCTCCTTTGTTGTGTAAGTTTGATCAATAAAGTGATGTTGAAAAAAACCCCACACAATATAATCTATGTTTATAATTAAATATGTAATATACTGATAACTGAGATTTATGTTTAATCATATCTTAATCACAATTATGATTAATAAATGACACATATTTGTAAAGCTTGGATCCTCTTCTTTCAATTGATGCCCTTAATATGATACATACTTCATGCATGAGTGAATAAAGACAATATGAAGCAGGGCTACCAAAAGTCGTTTGGCCAACGATATCTTGATTTCAAACAGATAATCACATTTCTAGAAAGTTCATTTTCTGCCCTTTCATATGACACCTCAACCGGGAAAAATGGGCCAGGGATGACAAAGCTCTGTTGGTGTAAATTGATGCTTGCATTTCCATGATTTATTAAAGGCTCCCAGATCGTCTCTGTTACCAGAAATACCCGTTGCTCTGTTGTCAACTGCATGGTCAAGTAGATTTAATAATGAAAACGTACCTCACTATCAATCAGCTTTTATCATTTTGTTGACGATCAGCCATGCGCGAAGTCTTTTGTCTTGTTTGTTTATTGCTAGGACAGGCAGCCAGTGCAAACGGATTTATTTAATAAATCGGGGAAATGCAAGCATCACTTTACACCAACAGAGCTTTGTCATCCCTGGCTCATTTTTCTCAATTGAGGTGTCATATGAAAGGGCAGAAAATTAATTTTTTAGAAATGTGATTATCTCTTTGAAATCAAAATATCGTTGGCCAAACGATTTTTTTTGATAGCCCTGCTTCATATTGTCTTTATTCACTCATGCATGAAGTATGTATCATATGAGTGGCATCAAATGAAAGAAGAGGATCCAAGCTTTGCAAATATGTGTCATTTATTAATCATAATTGTGATTAAGATATGATTAAACATCGATAAAAATTGCTTTCATTTTTTCTGGGACTCACTGTATATTGATTTGATATGTCATTTCATATCAAGCAGTGTGCTTTTTAATTTGCATATTTTAGCCTGGAATAAGATCTATATATTCTACTTCTTATTTCAGAGCCTCCACCTAGAAAGAGCGGCGGCGATTATATCAGCACTGGAACCAATGACTTTCCTAAATCTCTGAA
Organism: Heliocidaris tuberculata; assembly: GCA_025618425.1. Classification (NCBI taxonomy): domain Eukaryota; kingdom Metazoa; phylum Echinodermata; class Echinoidea; order Camarodonta; family Echinometridae; genus Heliocidaris; species Heliocidaris tuberculata. The sequence continues at coordinate 36,689,625 of CM046838.1, read as the reverse complement.
TGATGCTGAATGGTACTGGGGAAGTATATCAAGGTAAATAAATATCATAAATATCTACATGATGCTGAATGGTACTGGGGGAAGTTTATAAAGGTAAACAACTTTCCTAATTCTCTGAATGTTGACGAATGGTACTGGGGAAATGTATCAAGGTAAACGACTAACATGAATTTCTGAACGATGCTGAATGGTACTGGGGAAATATATAAAGTTAAACTTCACATCATTTTTTTGGTCATTGTCAAAACACCACAGTAAAAGTTTATCCCCATATGAGTCAATAAATGGACTTCATTTATTTTTAATATAATGTGTAGGGAATGACAATAATCTAAAGTACCAAGTACACAAAGTTACGGCCTGGGCATAGAAAGTTTTCAATCTTTATGTCATTCTTTTTTATGGGAAGTGGTTTATATTTTGCAACAGCTTTATTTTTTTCTTCTTTTGAACTGTTTGACCTTTTCATGTTCGAATACGGCTTAAATCTTCTCTAAATGAAGGTACATTATTTGAAAAGTATGTAATGGTAAGTATTACATTATCAATCCTCCCATTTTACTACATCTAGTTGTACGGAAGTGATGTCATCACTTCATAAATCTTTTATATATGTGGTTGTGACAGTAATAAAGTGATGTCACATGTATGTAAAGGCCACCGCACACCTTACGATCGGTCTGCGATCCGATTTGTGAAATAAATCACTACGACATTAAATATTGGCTTTTTAACAAATGAAATCTACCCTAGTGAGGTTCTGAAAAGTAATATGAATATTAAACATAGGGTATTGGTGAGCTGTCAGCTTTCTACAGGGAATAAGGGCTAAATTAGTTTCAAATCGTAGGCAGTCGTAAGATTTTTTTGACGTCACTACGACTCGGAGCCGATTTGGCCATTCCGCAGACTGGAAAACTCGGTAAAGGCCGTATTATCGATTTTACTATCTGTATGACTATTCAGACCCTCCATCAAATATATTTTTGGTTTTTAAATGATTTGTCAAATGATATTACATTTTCTTCTGAAATCGGATGCAGACCGATCGTAAGGTGTGCGGTGGCCTTAAAGGATGTTGCGTCATAGGCCTCTATGCTTGGAAGCAGATTAAGTTATGGTCACATTTGGCCGATAACGATAACGATGACAAGATTTTTCATTAAAGGTACACCCTAGAGCTGCCCTACTATTAACAGCCATGAGCATACTCACACTCACACGCCATATAGTAGAGTGTACCTTTAATTGAAATTGTTACCGTTATCTAACAAATGTGACCAGTCCTTTATTCTGGCTTAACTTGGTCCATTGATTTCTTGAGAACCAAGTATCAACCTCTCTATCTAGTATATCTTACTATCATTATATCACAAAAGTAGTAAACAAAACGAATTTCGCCATTAAATGTCAATGAGAAATTTACTTCATGATGATAAGATTTTCATCCATTAAGTTCTCAATTATGTTCAATTTTTCGGTATGTAGAGATTGATATATGGTGCTCCAGCCAAAGTTCCTAGTTCAATGTTTTTTATCCGCTATCTGTATCTATTTAGAGAGGAGGTAAATGAAAAATTGAAGGACATGCCTGATGGTACATTTCTAGTGCGTGACAGCAAACAGGAACCTGGCAACTATACACTTACTCTCAGGTATGTATCATTTACAGTACAAATGAATTCTCATATTCATGTAGGATTCATACAGCTGGTTCCAGTAGGCAGTGTTTTAAGGTAGTAATATTGGTTTGATGATTTATTTTACCTGACTGCTAAGTAAGCATGTGTATGCTTGTAAGTAAGCAACCAGGGGATCAGTAGGCATTGGGTTAGGGTTAGGGTTAGGGTTAACCCTAACCCTATGGCTCCCCGCACAGCAATCTTGGGGCTTCGCATAGAGACAGCATGTGTGCACTGTGTGTAGCTACTCATCATTGGTTTTACACGTGTATTTACAGTGTATAGCACATGCTACCTTTGTTGGGATTTTACGTGCCTGTCCCGGCACATAAATTAGTTTTTGCCTCTTATTTGTTTAATATTAAACTTTAGGAGGCGAAATCTTCACAGTGTCTTAGTATTGCTAGTATCTTGCTATTTATCAACAAAAATTGAAGAAATCTGACGAACAGTTTTTGAGGGCTTACCAAAACTTTACATGACCTTTAAGGTAAGAATATACTTTGTAGTGACAGGTTACTATTGGTTCCATTAGGCATTGGGTTAAGGTAGGAATATACATTGTAGTGACAGGTTACTATTGGTTCCATTAGGCATTGGGTTACGATAGGAATATACATTGTAGTGACAGGTTCATATTGGTTCCAGTAGGCATTGGGTTAAGATAAGAATATACTTTGTAGTGACAGGTTACTATTGGTTCCATTAGGCATTGGGTTAAGGTAAGAATATACATTGTAGTGACAGGTTACTATTGGTTCCATTAGGCATTGGGTTACGATAGGAATATACATTGTAGTGACAGGCTACTATTGGTTTTAGTAAGCATTGGGTTAAGATAAGAATATACATTGTAGTGACAGGTTACTATTGGTTCCAGTAGGCATTGGGTTAAGGTAAGAATATACTTTGTAGTGACAGGTTACTATTGGTTCCATTAGGCATTGGGTTAAGGTAGGAATATACATTGTAGTGACAGGTTACTATTGGTTCCATTAGGCATTGGGTTACGATAGGAATATACATTGTAGTGACAGGTTACTATTGGTTCCAGTAGGCATTGGGTTAAGATAAGAATATACATTGTAGTGACAGGTTACTATTGGTACCATTAGGCATTGGGTTAAGATAGGAATATACATTGTAGTGACAGGTTACTATTGGTTCCAGTAGGCATTGGGTTAAGATAAGAATATACATTGTAGTGACAGGTTACTATTGGTTCCAGTAGGCATTGGGTTAAGATAAGAATATACATTGTAGTGACAGGTTACTATTGGTTCCAGTAAGCATTTGGTTAATATAAGAATATACATTGTAGTGACAGGTTACTATTGGTTCCAGTAAGCATTGGGTTAAGATAGGAATAGAGTTTGTAGTGACAGGTTACTATTGGTTCCAGTAGGCATTGGGTTAAGATAAAAATATACATTGTAGTGACAGGTTACTATTGGTTCCAGTAAGCATTGAGTTAAGATAGGAATATACATAGTTACAGGTTACTATTGGTTCCATTAGGCATTTGGTTACAATAGGAATATACATTGTAGTGACAGGGTTATTATTGGTTCCAGTAAGCATTGGGTTAAGATAAGAATATACATTGTAGTGACAGGTGACTCTTTTTTCCATTAAGCATTTGGTTAATATAAGAATATACATTGTAGTGACAGGTTACTATTGGTTCCAGTAAGCATTGGGTTAAGATAGGAATATAGTTTGTAGTGACAGGTTACTATTGGTTCCAGTAAGCATTTGGTTAATATAAGAATATACATTGTAGTGACAGGTTACTATTGGTTCCAGTAAGCATTGGGTTAAGATAGGAATATACTTTGTAGTGACAGGTTACTATTGGTTCCAGTAGGCATTGGGTTAAGATAAAAATATACATTGTAGTGACAGGTTACTATTGGTTCCAGTAAGCATTGAGTTAAGATAGGAATATACATTGTAGTGACAGGTTACTATTGGTTCCATTAGGCATTTGGTTACGATAGGAATATACATTGTAGTGACAGGTTACTATTGGTTCCAGTAAGCATTGGGTAAAGGTAGGAATATACTTTGTAGTGACAGGTTACTAATGGTGCAAGTAGGCATCGGGTTAAGATAAAAATATACATTGTAGAGACATGTTACTATTGGTTCCAGTAACCATTGTGTTAAGATAGGAATATACTTTGCAGTAGGCATTGTGTTAAGATAAGAATATACATTGTAGTGACAGGTTACTATTGGTTCCAGTAGGCTTTGGGTTAAGATAAGAATATACATTGTAGTGACAGGTTACTATTGGTTCCAGTAGGCTTTGGGTTAAAATAAGAATATACATTGTAGTGACAGGTTACTATTGGTTCCATTAAGCATTGGGTTAAGATAGGAATATACATTGTAGTGACAGGTTACTATTCGTTCCAGTAGGCATTGGGTTAAGATATAAATATACTTTGTAGTGAAAGGTTACTATTGGTTCCTGTAGGCATTGGGTTACAATAAGAATATACATTGTAGTGACAGGTTCCATTAAGCATTGGGTTAAGATAGGAATATACATTGTAGTGACAGGTTACTCTTTTTTCCATTAATGGTTTGGTTAATATAAGAATATACATTGTAGTGACAGGTTACTATTGGTTCCAGTAAGCATTGGGTTAAGATAGGAATATACTTTGTAGTGACAGGTTACTAATGGTGCCAGTAGGCATCGGGTTAAGATAAAAATATACATTGTAGTGACATGTTACTATTGGTTCCAGTAAGCATTGTGTTAAGATAGGAATATACTTTGCAGTAGGCATTGTGTTAAGATAAGAATATACATTGTAGTGAAAGGTTACTATTGGTTCCTGTAGGCATTGGGTTACAATAAGAATATACATTGTAGTGACAGGTTCCAGTAAGCATTAGGTGAAGATAGGAATATACATTGTAGTGACAGGTTACTATTGGTTCCATTAGGCATTGGGTTACGATAGGAATATACATTGTAGTGACAGGTTACTATTGGTTCCAGTAAGCATTGGGTTAAGATAAGAATATACATTGTAGTGACAGGTTACTCTTTTTTCCATTAAGCATTTGGTTAAGATAGGAATATAGTTTGTAGTGACAGGTTACTATTGGTTCCAGTAGGCATTTGGTTAAGATAAAAATATACATTGTAGTGACAGGTTACTATTGGTTCCAGTAAGCATTGAGTTAAGATAGGAATATACATTGTAGTGACAGGTTACTATTGGTTCCAGTAAGCATTGGGTTAAGATAGGAATATACTTTGCAGTAGGCATTGTGTTAAGATAAGAATATACATTGTAGTGACAGGTTACTATTGGTTCCAGTAGGCTTTGGGTTAAGATAAGAATATACATTGTAGTGATAGATTACTATTGGTTCCAGTAGGCTTTGGGTTAAGATAGGAATATACATTGTAGTGACAAGTTACTATTGGTTCCAGTAAGCATTGGGTTAAGATAGGAATATACTTTGTAGTGACAGTTTACTCTTGTTTCCAGTAAGCATTGTGTTAAGATAGGAATATGCATTGTAGTGACTGGTGATAGGATTGTACACTGGTGAAGTATCATACCTTGAACATACCTTGAAGTGCCAAACCTCCATTTTTATGTAGATAGATTGATAACTGTGGCAGTGTTGGGGGGCTTTGTAGCCCATTAGTAACCAAATAGATTTCCATTGTGTTTTTATGATGGTGGTTGTGATGATGATAATGATGATAGTGATGATGATGATGAAGGTGATGATGATGATAATGATGATTTGTTTATTTATTTTTATTTTATTCGGTTTATTGTAATAAAAGAACATGCAGCTGGGAAGCTGAAATTGCTCAATTTACAGAGTCATATGTACAAGTAAACAATCAAAATAAGAACAACTAGAACATACAACCACAGATCTTGAATAATAAAAATACTAAATAAAACTTTCAAATATTGCATCATAATCTAAAAATATAATTAAAAACTTCTGTGTCATCAAAGGTGAAGGTGAAGGTGATGATGATGATGATAGTGGTGATGTTGATGATGATGGTAGTGATGATGAATGATGATAATGGTGGTGATGATAATGAGTTGACTTTGTTTTAAAAAAAATAAATAGTATAAAAAAATTATTTCTCATTCCCTTCATGTTGTTTTCTGTGAACATTTTGAATGAGTCTTTTGCTTAATCTGAACCAGATGGGCTCTTTTGTTCCAAACTTTCAAGTTGCTTTTTTATGCCTCCGCCCACCGAAGGTGGTGCCGGAGGCATTATGTTTTTTGCGTTGTCCGTCCGTCGGTCCATCCCACTTTCTTGTTCTAGCGATAACTCAAGAACCACATGAGGTATGAACTTCAAACTTGGTGCTAGTATGTATCACCATAGGAAGACAATCTGATTAAATTTTGGGGTACGTAGGTCAAAGGTCAAGGCCAAAGAGGCCAATTTCTGAAATTTCAGGTGTTAGCTTCAATCTCTTGATAATTCAAGAACCATTTGAGGTATGAACTTTAAACTTGGTGCTAGTATGTATCACCATAGGAAGATGATCTGATTAGATTTTGGGGTATGTAGGTCAAAGGTCAAGGTCACAGAGGCCAATATCTGAAATTGCAGGTGTTAGCCTTGTTAACGCGATATCTCAAGAACCATTTGAGGTATGAACTTCTAACTTGGTACTAATATGCATCACCATAATGAGACGAACTGATTAGATTTTTGTTCACGTAGGTCAGAGGTGAAAGGTCATAGAGGTCATTATACAGGTGAATGTGAAATTAATGTGTTTTTTTTACCTTTGTTATCAAAACTATTTTGTATTCATGACTAGGAGGAGGTAAAGTGATCAGACTTTTGGGTTATAAGGTGTAAGGTCAAATGTCAAAAGTTCAATTAACATGAAATTAGAGGCTTTTTATTCTGGTTATCATAATATTTCAAGAACAGTTTAAGCCATCAACTGAATTTAGGCAGAGGCATATAGGAGACGCAGTCACATTCATCTTGTTCTACATAGATGTCAGTGATTGCTGTAAGACATTTTATGAATATTATACATGTATGGCATTCAAAAACTTATAATACTAGTTATAGGAAATACACTGATCACAAAGCATAATTGTGTTAGGTCACATAAAGGTACATGTAATATGGATTTTGTTTGTTTATCTTGTCATATCTATAGGCATGGTGGCAGCAACAAATTGATCAAGATCGTCCATAAGAATCGAATGTATGGTTTCTCTGAACCACTACGTTTTCATTCAGTGGTAGAGTTAATCAACCATTATCGTCATGTGTCTCTAGCTCAGTACAACAACAGACTGGATGTCAAACTAACCACTCCTGTCTCTAGGAGAGACCAGGTCTGTATTACAGACTACACTATTTCTTTGAATATACGATGTAACCTAAGGCAATCTTAGTCAAGAAAAGACTAACATTTAAAACCTTTACTCAAAAAGATATATACCTTGTATGGATCAGTCATGCCCATCATGCTACCATATAGCAAGAATGGTTAGAATGTTAGTATACTACCATATAGCAAGAATGGTTAAAATGCTAGTATACTACCATATAGCAAGAATGGTTAGAATGCTAGTATACTACCATATAGCAAAAATGGTTAGAATGCTAGTATACTACCATATAGCAAGAATGGTTAGAATGCTAGTATACTACCATATAGCAAGAATGGTTAGAATGTTAGTTTACTACTATATAGGAAGAATGGTTAGAATGCTAGTTTGTATTTTTCTAGTAGGAGGGGTATCTATACATATTTTTAACTGTGCAGGTAACATTCTAGGTTCTGCTTCATTGTGATCAAAGTGATAATAATAATGATAATAAGTATTTCTAATGTGCACTTCCTGGTATAGTAGCACTCAAGGCATTTCAAGCATATTATGTCAGCAATACTCAAGGGTAATTTTAACCAAACAAAACAAAAAGAAAAGGCACAAAACAAAAACAAAAAAGTGTGAAACATACTATCAATATTGTGGTATTTAGCCTTCTAGTTGAAGACAAGGCCCAACATGGATAGGTAGGCTGACTGGTGTGATGCCACTGTGATTTTAGTCACAGATTGTGAGTTTCAGACTCAATTTAGTCACCTAAAACTACTATCCAATAGACAGATCGTAAGATGATGTAGAATGAAATACATGAAGAGCTAATATTCCTATGGTTTTTTAACTGTGTGACATAAATTTGGAGTTATTTAAAGGGTACCGATCACCAAAAAATATTTTACATTGTATGTTAGGAGGTTCCATGTCATTGTACTATATTCCAAATATGGGCTTAGAATATCACTTCTATAAAGAGATATTACAAGTTTGATTGTACTCTCTATAAACATAAAAGTGACTCGTGAGGTTCGGTTCCGCGCTCGCCAAGATAAGGGCTCATGCGGAACCCAACTCGGAGGTTCAGTTCCACGCGAGCACCTTCATGTTATCCTTTATTTCCTTCATACTCCTAAACTGTTGACCTATAGAATTTCAGATAAAGTCCTTTGAGGTTAATTTTATACTTTCTAGCGGTATACAAATTATTTTTTCAGGTGGTTGGTACACTTTAAATATAGCTTTGTGTTTGTGTAGAGTTTCAGGGTTTATGTGCATACACTGATTATGAATATGCTAGAAAAGTTTTGAGATTAACCTTCAAATGAAATGATTTTATTTAATCTAAAATTGATAAAAGTTTATTGTTGCCTTGTACATGTATGAAATATGTCTTTGACCTTTACAGGAGGACATGCAAGATAATGACATTGGTATAGTCATTCAACAACTCAAAGACAAGAATAAAGAATATCAAGATAAGACTAAGCAGTATGATGAGCTATATGAACAGTACAACAAGCTAGCACAGGTCAGTCTCTTATTCTCTCCTCATATATATCATAGATTGCATATAAAAGGGATACATGTTGCAAAGCTACACCAAGTTTGTTTCTTTGGTTTTATGCATTTGCTGAATATCATTGGCCCCAGACCAAAGCAATGTTGCCTCAAGATAACGAAAAGTAATGGTAGCAAAAAGAAAATAGGAGTCGTTCTACTTGTATTAAAAGTTACATGTACAAGATTTCCAATGAATTTTAGTGTAAATATATGAAAGGATCACCAAATCTCAGCTGTATAAGTTCTATGCCAGGAGCCTACTTCCATGGAGTTTATAGAGGCAAGTAATTCAGTTGCCTGTCTGGATGTTGAAAGCACATTTTTTAGTACCCCGTGGACTGCAGTCAAGTTTCCCGCATAATTAAACTTTTGAGTCTGGTCAAGAGATTTCCAGATCAATTTGCCCAACATGGCAAGTGGCAAATTGTTGTTTTACATTTTGCAGCACCTTGCTCTTCATAATTATATATAATGTACAATGTTTACTCCTGAATGGAGGGATATAGCCATTATTATATCAGTCATGAAAAAATCTGCACAGTTGATTGGTGCAATGTTCGTCATGTGGCAAAAAACAATTCCCACCTTCCTCATGCAAATGAGCAGATTGCTATGGAGGGTAACATCTGACATCACGATCTGTGAATAGTATAGTCAACGTCGCTTTAGTGGACGTCGCATGTGTCGAATAGTCGCTTAAGTCGATGAAAAAAAAGTCCCAATTCATCCTCATAGACTTACGTGTGTGAATTTTCTGTATAAGTTGATGTTTGCATGTCGATTAATAGCCTATGTCGATCAAATTCTTAGAACAGTTCCAAAGAAAATCATTAAATTCACAATGCCCAAGTCGAATTAGTAACAAATCACTGTCAAAAGCATCACAAAGCCAATTAATTTTGTTTAAATCGACTCGACTTGCTGGTGCACGTGTGCTCTTCCGTTCAGTTCATAATTTCCGCTCTCTCTCTCTCTCTCCCTTATCCCTGCCCCTTGATAAGATCTCCCTTCAAACCTTTTCGATCATGGCTTGATGTATGACATTTGCAACAGCTCTCTATCTCAAAATAAGACTTCATTTATACTCTATCAATTTGTATGAAATCGCAGGTTGAAAATCCAGTCATTACAGCACACCAGTGTGCTAGCTGCTTCAGATTATTGGCTGCAATGTACCAGGGTATATAGGCTGAGTTGGGAAGGGTTTCCATCGCTGGCACGAACTTCGTTCGGCAAAGTAATTATCTCATAAGCAAACTCAGGCACAGAAATTATTGAACGTTCTTTGTATGTGCCGAAAGGACAAATATGGGTATAAATAAAAGCACTGTTATTGGTTCAATATCGGCAAGTTCATTCCAGCTTTGCATTGCAACCACTGATATCTACAGAAAAACTGTAGAGATCAGTGATTGCAACTGAATGAATAAACATTTGGCACGAAAACTAGTGTATGTTCTGTGCATGTGCTGGTCAGTCACTGGAAACACTACAGCGCTATGATTGGTCCAATATCGCCAAATTTGGTTTAACTTCGCATAGCAACTGAATATCATTTAAGTCACGTGCCGCATAAGGGGGTTAGATGGGGGCGATGGCTCATGTTCGTGATGTTATTGGCTGCTTGGTGTTAGGTCCAAAATTACAAATTAGAGGCAACATTGTTCCTTAGCTAGCTATAATGACATAAATCGTACGGCGTCGAGTAAGAAGGGAGGCTTCCCGTAGGTATGAAATATATTTTTGAATCAGAATAAGCATTATCTGAAATTAAATACATTTCGTACAAAGAAATATTTAAAAAGCCATTTATGTATCGTCATTTGTTTTATTTCTTTAAATTAATTTCTTTAAATGTTGACAGCTAACAAACATCATTGTGTCATTAGAAAATTGAGACTGTCATAGAAATCAGAATTTTTTTTACTCATTCTGGAGCATCGTAAACTGCCTTCTTCTCCTTGACCAAAAATGTGATTCGCGATTTCAGAGAATAACAAGATTAGAGAGCAGAGTTATCCAGTCGAATGTCATCAGTTTTCCCTGATACAATTCTTGTCAGCCTCATTAGAATGATATGGATCATCATGATAATTAAAACAAAGTGAATATTTATTGTTTATAAAGCACATCGTATGTTTTCTGTATTCAAAGAAAATAACTTTGATTCATTATTTCAATGAATATTGTTAGCGGGATATTTTAAATAGCAGAATTACCGAGTTAAATTCATGCATCTGGTAACAATATTTTTTATCAGCGTTGTTAGAGAATGATATACTTCGTCATGAGAAGCTTCGTCGTTAGAAGCTATAGAAATTGTACTTTATCAGAGACACATCACAATGCATTTTCAGTCCTTTATTATGAACACTGATTTTCAAACATCATTTAAGATATGATCAAAGAGCATGCATCACAAATTATTTTACCAGCGTCAGGATGATATGCATCGTCAGAGTGAAGAGACTTGATGAGTATTTTTAACAATTCATATTGCTCATGGCGACCCGAAAATAGGCCGTCGGAAAGTAGGCTACACAATTTGATGACAGATGATAAGAAAGCATACTTCCTCTTTTTAAAAGAAAATGTAGTTTTAATGCATTTTGTTTTATTTTCTTTATATTGGATATCGCTATCGGCATTGGCTGATGTGAAAAAAAAGGCTCAGGCCTCGGAAGTTCTCATTTTCTCATTACGGCATGCATGGGATAAGAATTGTGACTGTAATGACACTGAAGGTACCAGCCGCGCCGGGGACAACGGCGCAGCTGGTGGCGTGGACAACGCGTAAGTTGAATTTTCTTTGACTTTCGCACAAGTCGAAAATCGCCTAAGTCGACGCATTTCACTCAATTCCGTCAAGATCGACTTGAGCGAAGTTGACTGTACTACTATTCATGGATACTATTTACGGTGTCTGACATTACCCATGAAAAGCTTGTACTACATTGTGACGACATTCATTTGCGCGTATCTATTGTTTTAGGTACCGGTGCATGATGATGTCATAATTACGCGTTTGATATCCATCCAAATTCATCCCTTCTTCAAAACTGTTTGTGTATGTAATTGTGCAGTCTACCGTCAGTCTATGGTGCAGATGATCATATGTAGATGAGTAGATTTAGACTGTAGTTCAAGACGAGAGATATAAACCAAGTATGTACTGCCTCTATTTGAGTTTCTGGTTAAACTATGGCACCCTCGGTGACGTGAAGATGACCAATTTCCTTCAGGGCTGCGCCCCTCATGAAAAATTCACGTCACCTCGGAGACCATATTTCCCGCCAGGCCCTCTCATCACAGTATATATTTGTATACTATATGAGAGAATGGAAGAATATAATCATTGCTATATTAGATGAATTAGTTCAGTTTTTAATCAGTGGGAGGTGCATAAGAAATTATCTTTTTACGGTCTTGATGTTCGTATATAAATATGTTTTCTCTCTTTCCTGATACAGGAAATCAAGACAAAACGGCAAGCCCTGGATGCATTCAATGAGATTGTGACTATGTTAGAAGAACAGCTGCAGGTACACAAGAGTTATCATCAAGACTGCCATCCTGCAGAAAAACAAATGTAAATATAAATCAATGTGCATTGATACACACACACCCTGCCCTGATGACTGAGAGAAATACAACACTCTTAACCCCCACTGTACTGGCCTACTTCAAGCTCCTCTCTGACTTGGGGGGGGGGGGGGGCATCGGAGGCCCTCCTCTGACTGGACTGGGACATGACCGAATCGCTTAAAGAACACGATCCATCATTATTTTTATGTTACTCTTTTTTTTTTTATTAATATGCTTTATACAAATTATTATTTATTAGTATAATCAAGTAAAGAAAGGCCTTGGTGATTAAAATTGTAATGCAAGAAATTCTTTTTAAATCTTAAAAACAGTACAAAAGAAAAAATTTTAAAGTATTTTCAATTCTTATATATTTTATTGTTTTAACAATTTATTATGTATTTCTTTGTTTTTTAACTTTCACTTTTTTATCGTTTTTTTTTTTCAGACTTCTGTTTTAAAGTATTATCTGAACCAACATTCAGTTAGAATAGATGATAATTAAAACGCAAAAAAGAAATGATAGGTGATAAAGGAGGAAAATGAGCAAATTCAGTTTTCCATTCGTTTTGTACACAAAACTCAGCATTTCTCCATTTTTGGGCTGACATGAGGTCACAAAAGGTTACATGACTCGGTAATGTTATTACCAATTTTTGTTAACTTGGTGTCAAAAGATGCGCAAGACTTGAAAGAAAAGAGTCAAAAAGTGGCGTGGCATGAAATGGAGTGGTTAGAAATGCGCAACGGAATTTGTCTGGGGGCAAGGGGTGCAGCAGAGTGCCCCCCCCCCCCCTGTATAATAAGGGTTAACTACAGACTTCTCTGTGAACACCATTTTGAGGTTTTCTAGTAAAAATGAGAAAGAAATAGTTTGATGTCATACTGTGTTCTCTAAGAATACCATTTTGAGGTTTTCTAATATAAAGGAGAAAGAAAGAAATAGTTTGATGTCATACTGTAAGAAGATAAGCATGAAAAGATTTCTCTTATTTGATATTGCAGTCTCCTCCAAAAGGTTGGTAATTACCCCCCACCCACCCCCCCCCCAAAAAAAAGAAGAATAAAAAAGAAGTGTTTACTATATCCATTAAGCCAGTCATTGTGTGATGTGATGACTGTTTGTCTTGTACTCATCCAGGCTGCTTCAGAACTATGAGAGGCTAGAGAACCGTCGACAAGAGGTGAAGGATAGCAGAGAAAGCTTAGAGGAACAGCTCAAGAAAGAGGTGGAGGAGAGCAGAGAGTGTGACAGAACTATGAACAGCCTCAAGCCTAATATCTTGGACCTACGCAATCTTAGAGATCACTATGTTGTGTAAGTAAAGAGTGTGACAGGGCGTTAACAGCCTCAGGCCTAATATCCTGGAACTATGCAATCTTAGAGATCACTATGTAAGTAAAGAATGTGACAGGGCCGTGACAGCCTCAGGCCTAATATCCTGGACCTATGCAATCTTAGAGATCACTATGTTGTGTAAGTAAAGAATGTGACAGGCCTGTGAACAGCCTTAGGCCTAATATCCTGGACCTACGCAATCTTAGAGATCACTGTGTTGTGTAAGTAAAGAGTGTGACAGGCCTGTAAACAGCCTTAAGCCTAAAATCCTGGACGTAGGCAATCTTAGAAATCACTATGTTGTGTAAGTAAAGAGTTTGACAGGCCTGTGAACAGCCTCAAGCCTAATATCCTGCACCTACACAATCTTACGGATTACTATGAAAGTAAAGAATGTGACAGGGCCCTGAACAGCCTCAGGCCTAATATTCTGGACCTAAGCAATCTTTGAGATCACTATGTTGTGTAAGTAAAGAGTGTGACAGGCCTGTGAAAAGCCTTAGGCCTAATATCCTGGACCTACGCAGTCTTAGAGATCACTGTGTTATGTAAGTTAAGAGTGTGACAGGCCTGTAAACAGCCTCAAGCCTAATATCCTGGACGTAGGCAATCTTAGAAATCACTATGTTGTGTAAGTAAAGAGTTTGACAGGCCTGTTAACAGCCTCAAGCCTAATATCCTGCACCTACACAATCTTACAGATTACTATGAAAGTAAAGAATGTGACAGGGCCCTGAACAGCCTCAGGCCTAATATTCTGGACCTACACCAGTGAAAAATATAAGCTGGGGCTAAGGGCGATTAGCCCCCGAAACTCTTGAAAGAGCCACCGTAAATGGAAAAAGAGCCACCGTCAAATAATATTTCTGCCCATGGAATTCTGAGTAGCCCTCACAAAAGAAATTTTAATTTTTACACTGAGGTTCTACGCAATCTTAGAGATCACTATGTTGTGTAAGTAAAGAGTGTGACAGGGCCATGAACAGCCTGAGGCCTAATATCCTGGAACTATGCAATCTTAGAGATCACTATGTTGTGTAAGTAAAGAATGTGAGGAATTTGTGTAAACTTGTGTCTTTGCCTGCATGCGAGTATTTCAGAGTAGTTTGAGAATCACTGCTCTAGTTTTATTGAATTCATCCTAATAATGGCATTAGGTAAAGTGTTCTTTGAAAAACATGCTCTTGAATAGTATTCACATTTAATACAACTGTCATTGCATTATGCTGTTGTACATGTAGATTTCATATCTGTCCTATTGATAATGTTACCACTCTTAGATATTCCTTTATATTCTGTACATGTAGCACTCATGTCCATTATGCAGTGAAACTAACCCTAACCTGTCTTGTGAAGAGTTACTGTTGATCAATCAATGGCAAGTCCTCTGATCAGTTGCAAGTCCTCCAATCGATTGCATGTCCTCTGATCAATTACAAATGCTCCAGTCAGTTGCAAGTCCTATCAGTTGCAAGTCCTCTGATCAATTGCCAGTCCTCTGATAAATTGCAAGTCCTCTGATCATTTGCAAGTCCTCTGATCAATTACAAATCCTCCAATCAATTGCAAGTCCTCCAGTCGGTTGCAAGTCCACCAATCAATGGCAAGTCCTCTGATCAATTACAAATCCTCCAATCAATTGCAAGTCCTCCAATCTGTTGCAAGTCCTCCAATCACTGGCAAGTCCTCTGATCAATTACAAGTCCTCCAATCAATGGCAAGTCCTCCAATCGGTTGCAAGTCCTCCAATTGATTGCATGTCCTCTGATCAATTACAAGTCCTCCAATCAATGGCAAGTCCTCCAATCAGTGGCAAGTCCTCTGATCAATTACAAGGTCTCCAGTCACTGGCAAGTCCTCTGATAAATTGCAAGTCCTCCAATCAATGACAAGTCCTCCAATCAATTGCATGTCCTCTGATCAATTGCCAGTCCTCTGATCAATTGCATGTCCTCTGATCAGTTGCATGTCCTCTGATCAATTGCAAGTCCTCTATTCAATTGCCAGTCCTCTGATCAATTGCAAGTCCTCTGATCAATTGCATGTCCTCCAATCAATTGCAAGTCCTCTCATCAGTTGCAAGTCCTCCAATTGATTGCATGTCCTCTGATCAATTACAAGTCCTCCAATCAACTGCAAGTCCTCTATTCAGTTGCCAGTCCTCATATCAATTGCAAGTCCTCTAATCAATTGCAAGTCCTCTGATCAATTGCAAGTCCTCCAATCAATTGCAAGTCCTCCGATCACTTGCGAGTCCTCTGATCAATTGCAAGTCCTCTATTCAATTGCAAGTCCTCTAATCAATTGCAAGTCCTCTGATCAATTGCATGTCCTCCAATCAATTGCAAGTCCTCTCATCAATTGCAAGTCTTCCAATCAATTGCAAGTCCTCCAATCAATTGCAACTCCTCTGTTTAATTGCCAGTCCTCATATCAATTGTGAGTCCTGTGATCAATTGCAAGTCCTCTGATCAATTGCAACTCCTCCAATCAATTGCAACTCCTCTAATCAATTGCAACTCCTCTGATCAATTGCAAGTCCTCCGATCAATTGCATGTCCTCCAATCAATTGCAAGTCTTCCAATCAATTGCAAGTCCTCTGATCAACTGCATGTCCTCCAATCAGTTGCAAGTCCTCCAATCAATTGTCCTCGATCAATTGCAAGTTCTCTGATCAATTGCATGTCCTCCAATCAGTTGCAAGTCCTCCAATCAATTGCAAGTCCTCTGATCGCTGGCAAGTCCTCCAATCAATTGCAAGTCCTCAAGTAGATTGTAAGTCCTCCAATTAATTGCAAGTCCTCCAGTCAATTGCAGTTCCTCCAATCAATTGCAAGTTCTCTGATGAATTGCAAGTCCTCCAATCAATTGTCCTCTCATCAATTTTAAGTCCTCCAATAAAAAAAACAAAACTTTTGATAGAACTGCTCATAAGGATTTATCTTCGTGCAAGTAACCGTGCTTTGAAACTTATAGTCTAGTGAATTTATCACTGTTATTTCTGTTACAGCTGGCTGGCTAGGAAAGGTGTGAAACAAGATAAGATCAACAGTTGGCTCGAGAGTCAAGATGGGTGAGTTATACCTATTTATTTGTCTTTAATGGTCCAATTTTGGGGCTATGACGAAGATTTTATCAATTTTGTTGTAGGCAGCTAGATATGACGAAATTGCAAAAAAATACACAGTATAATTCTTCTCTGTAAAGAGGGACTTTTCTCCAGGAAGCATGGAAAAGAAATGAGTTGAGGACCTCTTTAATTGTGGTGGGGGTGAAATTTCCCAATATCTTTACTTAAAGGGAAATTCAACCTTAAAAGCAAATTGCTTTGAAAAAAAGAGGAAAAATCAGAGAAGCAGATTGGTGAAATTTTGAACGAAATCGGACAAGCAATAAGAAAGTTATGAATTTTTGGAAGTTGTAATCACTATACATATGGGAATTTCAAATTGGCCGAATAGGTAATGTCACTGTGATGTAGCTGTGGACAACTCCCCCACTCGCTCCAACACACAAAATGACTAAAATGTCACTTTCTTCAAAATATGTTACTCAGTAGGAAATTTTTCTTTCATGAGGACCTATAACAATATGCTATCTCCAATATATTTTGAGTACTGCCCCGAGGGTAAAAGCACCTCAAAGAAAACCGCAAATTAATATTTTTGTGTATGACAAACGGGAGAGTTGTCCACAAAAATGTCACAATCGACTCACCAAGTTGCCAATTTGAGATTCGCATAGATGTAGTGATTTCATTTTTCAAACATCCATAACTTTCTTAGGTCTTGTCCGATTTCTTTCAAATTTTCACCATCCTGTTTTTCTTATTTTTCTGCTTCAACACAAATCATCTTATTACCAAGATTGGATAACCCTTTAATATGTTAATATATCTTCCCAACACTTATACACATCATAAAAAAAAGAAAAATCATATTAAATTGACGTTTGATTAATCTGTAAAGCTAAGAAAACAAGTTTATGCTCAGGTATACAAGCCAGGGACATAAGGTTTACATTCTATCTGATAACCATATTTTGTACTTTTGTAATGACTGGTAAAAAGCAATTGGGTGAATTGAATGACAAGAAGTTTGCTAAAATAAGTCTGGGTAAATAAATTGTACACTAACTGTGTAAATGTTTCATTAGAGAAAATATTATTTAACACTAAATATTATTGCATGAACATTTAGAGATGACTGGATATGATGATTTAGACATACGTTATGTTGATTGCCTTCTTCAGAAGTGTTTTGTCTGGAGAGAAGGAGGTGCAATATCACAACAATGAATCTCTATGGCTTCTACCGGATACTAATAGAGCTAAAGCTGAACAGCTACTTTATGGCAAAGCTAAAGGTACATTCCTCATACGTAGGACCAGAGAACAGATTGATTGGGCATGCTCCATTGTGTAAGTATATTCACCTTCTTGTGTGTTCAATGTAATCCTTGTCATATACAGCAAGTTTGGATCATAATGGCATTGCAAATGGTTTGTCTACAATCTGCAGGTCCAATCCCTATTTACTACTGTACATTATGAAAGTACTTTTAGCCAGTTACATCCCTAGAATCTGCAATGACCTTTAACCCTTACTGTACTAGGCCATTTCAAGCTCCTCTCTGACTGGGGGGGGCCTCAGAGGCCCCCTCCTCTGATCGCCGCAAAATTTTGCACCGACCTTGAGAATCGCGTAAAGAACACAAATTCAATGTTATTTTAATGTAAATCTTTATTTTTTTGAAAATTTAATATTATAATTTATGCAGATTATATGCATAAATATACAGTTCTATTGATAATCAAGTTAAAAAGGCCTTGGAGATAAAATATTAATGCAAGAAGTTCTTTCTAAACCTTAAAAACATTATTACATGAGATATGCTTTTGAAAGTGATTTCAATTCTTATGTATTCTATTGTTTTACAAATTTCTTTTGTATTTCTTTGTTTTTCAACTTTAACATTTTTATTATTTTTTTTTTTAATTTTCTGTTTCAGAGTGTTATATGAACCAGTATTCGGTTAGAATAGATGATAATTACGACTTAAAGAGGAGATTGTAGGTGATAAAGTAGGAACATGAGGAAATGTAGTTTCCCATTCATTTTGTTCACAAAATGCAGAAATTCTCTGTTTTGGGGCTGACACGAGGTCATAAAAGGTCATGTGACTCGGTAATGGTATAACCGGTTTTTGTAAACTTGGTGTCAAAAGATGCGCAAGACTTGAAAGAATAAAGACAGAAAGTTGCATGGCGTGAAATGCAGTGGTTTGAATTGCGCGGCCTCCCCCCCCCCCCCCCCCCCCCCCCCCCCCAGTACAGTAAGGGTTAATACCTCATTTCAGACATGATGTAGGTAAACTTTTTTTTTTTATTAACCTATTTCGGCAAAAATATAACAATTTTATGTGATAATTAATGGGAAGTTAATTTAAGAAAAAAATAGCTGTGTGCAAAAATGGCTGATATGCGTACTGCATAATCTTTTTGTTGTATTATACAGAAAGGTGAATTAAATGGGGATAAAGCTGCCAGGGAAGTAGATATGATATAAACACCTTATGGCTTTTGAAATAGTTCATGAATAGTACATACTTAAAGACTGTCATGTTGACATCTCATAAAATCTGGATTATTGTAATCCTTGAAACTTTCTTCATCTCAACTATTTGTTGTTTTGTTATAGGGCCAAGGACCAAGGTGAAGTATGTCATTGTAAGATTAACTACACATCAACAGGCTATGGATTTGCAGAACCTTACAACCTGTACGCCTCCCTTCAAGAGCTTGTACTAGCCTACCAACAGATTAATTTAGCTCAACACAATGAAGAATTAGATACCATGTTAGAATATCCAGTCTATGGTCCACAGCCTCGATAAACCAGCCATTCAACACAATGAAGAATTAGATACCATGTTAGAATATCCAATCTATGGTCCACAGCCTCGATAGACCAGCCATTCAACACAATGAAGAATTAGATACCATGTTAGAATATCCAATCTATGGTCCACAGCCTCGATAGACCAGCCATTAATTTGGATATCTCTATATAGGTATCAGAGCTAGAACAGAAAATATGTAATGAATATGGCTTATTGTTGTTATTGGATGAAAAATTTTATTTGTAAGGAATCTAATCTTGTATGAATTGCATTTGTACATTTCATCATGCAATTACATGTATCTCAGAGTTATATTGTTGAAAGATATTTTTTGAATATAGGATTAAATATTGTATCATTACTTGTGTTACATGCTGTACAAATTAGTCATATACAAGTCTTATTTTTTTCTCTGTAGGCTGTATTTCTCTCCAGATATTTTATGTGAAAAGCTGCAACTCTTTAGATTTTCTTGAAAGATATGTCTTCATTATTTCTTAATGTATAGAATTGACAGAGGTGTTTGTTTTCTGTGCAGGCAGTGAATTTAATCATTCTTCCTTGCCTTCTTCTTTTTTGTCATTTGGTTTTGTCCTTTCATTATACACGTTACAGAGAATGTTGATGGTTCACTGTATCTACCCAAACTCTAATTACATTTTATTGTTTGACACACATGCCTTGCTATGTTTGGAGCATATACAAGATCATGTCATAGTGAATGCTGTGAGGTATGCATTCAACCTCATCTTAAAATGGCTACATGAATTATGTACGTTGTGTTTTTTAATCTACCTGAATCAAAGACATTTTTTTGTTTGTTTAAGTTATGCATATAGATATCCAGATTTTAGATTTTGGAGGGGTAATGATAAAATTTGTAAGGCAAAAAGTCACTAAAAATCTGTAAATATTCTAGTTGAAATGAAATATATTTAGAGCACGCATACATGTAGGGCCTATTGTAAACACAAAATGGTGCATGGAGGCTTAGAGACTCGATTGTTATAAACATCATTAAGGTCAGGATGGCACATTAATAAACTTAATGTCCATTGAAATCAGAAAGGGTGGTAAAAAGAAGGATTAAGCAAGGAACTTGACCAGGGTATGAATCATGTTTTGAAAGTTGTTAGTATTCTAAGTTGTGCAACAGTGTTTAACAGCCCATATAATGTGGCATCCAAGGGTTCACCATGGGGCAGGAAAAAGAGTTAAGCAGATCTTTTAACCTGATGACTACTGAATTCTATATTTCCCGTAGGCTTAATGCAGGGATCACCCAGTTCCCGTAGGCTTAATGCAGGGATCACCCGGTTCCCATAGGATTAATGCAGGGATCACCCAGTTCCCGTAGGCTTAATGCAGGGATCACCCAGTTCCCATAGGCTTAATGCAGTGATCACCCAGTTCCCGTAGGCTTAATGCAGAGATCACCCAGTTCCCGTAGGCTTAATGCAGAGATCACCCAGTTCCCGTAGGCTTAATGCAGGGATCACCCAGTTCCCGTAGGCTTAATGCAGAGATCACCCAGTTCCCGTAGGCTTAATGCAGAGATCACCCAGTTCCCGTAGGCTTAATGCAGAGATCACCCAGTTCCCGTAGGCTTAATGCAGGGATCACCCGGTTTCCATAGGCTTAATGCAGGGATCACCCGGTTCCCGTAGGCTTAATGCAGGGATCACCCGGTTCCCATAGGCTTAATGCAGGGATCACCCAGTTCCCATAGGCTTAATGCAGGGATCACCCAGTTCCCTTAGGCTTAATGCAGGGATCACCCGGTTCCCATAGGCTTAATGCAGGGATCAATCAGTTCCCGTTGGCTTAATGCAGGGATCACCCGGTTCCCGTAGGCTTAATGCAGGGATCACCCAGTTCCCATAGGCTTAATGCAGGGATCACCCAGTTCCTGTAGGTATAATGCAGGGATCACCCGGTTCCTTAGGCAAAGGGTTAATAGCATTTCTTCCCAGACATGTGTACATGTACAATGTACTATCCATAGTCCAGTGCAGTGCATGATACATCCATACACATGTTTTATCATTGTGACTGATTAATTGACCAATGAATCGGGGTGGGGGGGGGGGGGGGTCAGGTCAGTCATTTGCACATACTGGGCCTTATTTTTGGAATCAATTGATGCAAGTTATTTGTAGTAGTCATTTCATTTGTAGATTTTCTTTAAAAATGTCCTAGAAAACTCATTAGTTTTAAATAGTTTTCCAGTAAAGTACCTTTATGTTGTTTGTTTTTCTATCTTTGTGTATTCTGATGTTCTTCTCTTCTCCACTGCACCTTGACACATTACAAGTGGAAGTTTTCATGAAGCTACTAAATGACTTGTACATCTATACTTCAAATTTTGGGGTCGACTTGAGGTCTCATGACTCTGATCTTCATTATGTGCAATGCAAGAAAAAAGTCAATCATACAGTGGTTTTGAGTGAAATGCAGTGGTTCCAAATACACTGCAAAATTTGAATACTGCTCTCTGATTGTTTTCCCTAGACAATTGATACTTCTGTATATTATTTATAGATCCTCATGCTTTTTGTAAAAGAATTTACAAACAGTGGCAACTCCATATAAAGAGCTGTGATATAAGGAGATTGCTGATACACGGTAATTTTCATGGTCCCAAGTTCGTTGTTATAGTGAGTTTCCACTGTATCAATCATTATTTACTATGAATATGACTGGATAAACTTTAAAGGTTTCTTTGTTTTTTACAAAAAAGTTACCAAGAAATTGCCTTTATATATATATATATATATATATATATATATATATATCATACATGTTCCTTGGAAAAACCTTTGAATTTCAGACTCTTTCTTTTTGTATTGCATCATTTCGCTTATTTTTTATTGCTTATTGCTTAGTATAATACAGCTGCCAGACCAAAGTTCACATCCTTGTTGGCGTAGCGAGATGCAGGCGAGACAACTGTTGGCGTTTGCCTTGTTTATTGAATTCTAAGGTATGACACAGGCAAAAGGTCTAGAAGACTGAATAGAAAAGGGTTTAAAAGGCAATCCAGTCTAAGTAGAATAGTGTGAAAGGAGAAAAATCAGAAAAACAGGACAAATAATATAAAAGTTATTTTCAATGTTTGAAAAATGACATCACTTAATCCATGTGAATCTCAAATTGGCAAAATGGTAATTTGACAGTGACATAATTGGAGACAACGCTCTCATATGTTTGTTCACTAAAATATGAGTTTCCATGTCAGTAATGCATGTGAATTCAATACATGCCTATCTTCTCTTCTTTTTTTTTTTTTTTTTGGGGGGGGGGGGGAACAGGGGTAGCATTAGGTATAGATTTAACTCAATTTAGTGCTTAGATGCCTGGAGGAAGAGAGTAATCACAGTCTACTCAGCTCAGATATTTGCTAAGATGGCTGAGGTACCCGGCAGGAATTAATTCCTTGAAATGCTGGAGCGCCGTTACAGCAGCCATGCTAAAGCTGGGGTAATAATTGTGGAGCGCCAGAAGTGTCAAGTCTGACAGACGCGTGCGCTATACAAGAACCCACTATTATTATTTTTCTTCCTAGAATCACTTTCTATTGTATATCTGCCTGAAGGCCTCTTCTGAATAAATTTAACCCTGATGTTATGGTAATACTACATATAGATTAAATTTTAAAATATGGAGAGCAATTAATGCATGACAACATTCAAAAATTACAGAATTTTCTGATTTTGTAATTTTGATTGAAAGGAGCTTAATTTATCATATCAATGAAGAGAACAGCTTAATTATATAAGAACACTCATTATTTATTGATTTATATTTGTGTGCCTAGTAACTTATCTAAACCGAAGTTATAGTTTCCTCTCTTTTATATCTTTCCTTTACACACTCATGTTCTTGTCAGGCGATTGTAAGTAGTATCTTAGGATGCATTACTAACAAGAAAACAAGTACCCAGTTGAAATATCTTAGGAAAAAAAAAAATTCACAGATAATCATGGCATTTCTTTCTCATGTTTTTTTCTCTTTGTACTTGCCAGAAAGATGTAGACAAATTAAATAACTAGTCATTTTGCTTGAATGTTTCTAGTACATATTCAGCATTATAGAATTATTTGTAATTTAACTACAGGAGCAGACTCCATTAATAAATGTTAGGTATTACCAGTATAAATAGAGATATGGAATGAAACATATGCTGTGAAATTTGATATTAAAAATATGAAGTCATTAATGAGTATGTAGGATGATTACCAATTTTTTAATATTTTGTACATTGGTATTCCATTTCCATAAAAAAAAAACTAACCTACTTCTATTGTGTTTGTTCATATTGTGTTTTTGTATGTATGTATTTCCCTCTCTTTTGCCCTCCTTATTCTTACCTCTATTGCCACTCCTCCATATTACGTAATTGTAATTGTGTAAACCGCAAAGAAGCTTATTATAAAGGAAAGTTTAGACAAATAACATGAACATAAAATAGCTGAAAGACTTGATCTTGAAGTTGGTATAATAGTGTAAGTGCTTTGGTAGATAAAACAGTTATTATTGATTTTTTAAAAAATATCTTTATTATTATTATTATTGTTATGAACATATTATTTAACAAATGTAACTTGGTATTATTCTGAGGCATGTAGTGTTTTTTCGTTATAGTCTGCCATTCCGTAAAGCTACTGCAATGATTGGTCTTTATCATTATTTCATTTACTTCTTTTGGTGCATTAAAACAAAATGTCCTTCCACTATACATGTATATATATATATATATATATATATATATATATATATATATATATATATATATAATATATATATATATTATGGTATAAGACAGACTATTGGAGCATGGTTGCTACTCAGAGTTTCACGCCTTAAGTGATCATCAAGCAAGTGATCACTTGCCTGAACTCCGAGTAGCAACCATGCTCCATTAGTCTGTCTTATATCATAATATTTATTGCTCTGCATAGACATTGAGCACTTTATGCTAGGATAGCGTAGACCAAACCAGATATATATGTATATATATATATATATATATATCTATTCACACACACCTGTATGCATCATGTACATGTAGAATATACTCAGAATATGCAGTCTGACAAGTAAATTTATACCATAGTAAAAAAATTTTTGCTAATAAAAAGAATGACATAATGCAAAACTTATAAAATGTTGTACTGCTTCTTTTCATTCTATATCGGATTAACCACAGGATTGATAGCAGCAGCAATTGCAGCAGTAGGTAGTAGTATATAGTAGAAGAGGTTGTGGTAGTCGCTGGTGTTGTAGTAGCTGTAGTAATAGAAGTCGTAGTAGTAGTAGTAGTAATAGTACATGTAGTAGTATTGGTATTTACAGTAGTACATGTAGTAGTATTGGTAGTAGTACATATAGTTGTTAGGTACGCAGACGGCTCATGGGAAATAGTGTTCATTTTTTTTATGCCTCTGCCCACCGCAGGTGGTGACAGAGGCATTATGTTTTCGCGTTGTCCGTCCGTCTGTCCGTCCCACTTTCTTGTTCTAGCGATAACTCAAGAACCACATGAGGTATGAACATTAGACTTGGTGCTAGTATATATCACATAGGAAGACGATCTGATTAGATTTTGGGGTACGTAGTTCAAAGGTCAAGGTCACAGAGGCCAATTTTTCTGAAATTTCAAGTGTTAGGATTCTTCTAGCGATAACTCAAGAACTATTTGAGGTATGAACTACAAACTTAGTGCTAGTATGTATAACCATAGGAAGACGATCTGATCAGATTTTGGGTTACGTAGGTCAAAGGTCAAGGTCACAGGCCAATTTCTGAAATTTCAGGTGTTAGCCTCGTTCTCGCAATAACTCAAGAACCATTTGAGGTATGAACTTCAAACTTGGTGCTAGTATGTATCACCATAGGAAGAGGATCTGATTAGATTTTGGGGTATGTAGGTCAAAGGTCACAGGTCAATTTCTGAAATTTCAGGTGTTAGCCTTGTTAATGCGATATCTCAAGAACCATTTGAGGTATGAACTTCAAACTTGCTACTAGTATGTATCACCATAGAAAGACTAGTTAGATTTTGGGATACTTAAGTCAAAGGTCAAAGGTCATAGAGGTCAATTCTGAAATTGCAGGTTTTAGCCTTAACGTGATATCTCAAGAACTATTTGATCCATTAACTTCAAACTTGGAACTAGTATGCATCACCATAATGAGACAAACTGATTAGATTTTTGTTCACATAGGTCAAAGGTGACAGGTCATAGAGGTCATTATACAGATGCATGTGAAATTAATGTTTTTTTACCTTTGTTATCACCATATCTCAACTATTTTGTATTCTTGATTAGGAGGAGATAAAGTGATCAGAATTTGGGTTATATTAGGCATGAGGTCAAATGTCAAAGTTGTCAATTAACATGTAATTAGAGGCTTTTTATTCTGGTTATCACAACATTTCAAGAACAGTTTGAGCCATCAACTGAATTTAGGCAGAGGTATATAGGAGACGCAGTCGCATTCATCTTGTTTCAACATGGATTTGTATGTAAAATTTAATGTTGAAAACGATGGCATCGACTGATTTTTGATAAAATGTGCCCAAAGTGTCCAAATTTTATGTTCTAGTGGCCCACCGTTGTTTTTATGCATTTCAGAGGCAACCTTGGGGCTAGAAACGTTCGTTTGGGGCTGAAAACCCACTGTAAACAGTAAAATGAAATACGGGAAAGGTTAAGACCCGCCAAAGACCACAGGGGTCCGGAATTTGTTCCAAAAGGGCCCAAAGGACCAGCTACTTACTAGAGTCAAAATGTAAATGCTTTTCTCAAGGTAATATTAGCTCAGTATACGGGTATGATATGGTGGCCAGATACATGCACGTGTCAGGTGCCAAATTCTGACTTTAGAGGGCCAAATGTAACATAAGTCAGGGGATCGGGGGGGGGGGGTGGCGAATCGGCCCCCCCCCCCCCCTTTTGAAATCCAACTGGCATACCTTAAGTACACAATAAAAAATATTGCTTCCTTAATCGTGTACTTTTCCGGCTCCGGCCCCCTCTTTTACAAAATCCTGGATCCGCCCCTGTAAGTGATTATAGAGCATTAAACTTTATTTAGCATGACATATTTTCTTTCTAAAGATATTTGAAATTGTGTTCTACAAATAGTATTTATAAAATCAATCAAGATTACATCATTTTGGGGGCACCTGAAAGGACATGAGAGCCATGAATCTCTTCAATATGGCCCACTTGAAAATGCATTAAAAATCATTTCACTGACTAACATATCGAAACATATGCACATGATGTGCTGATATTTTTGGAATAGTCAGTATAATGAATAATACACGGCAGGCACCTACATCTTCCATTAAAAAAGTTTCAGGCCCATTTTCTTAAATAGGGCCCATGAAAGGGACAACAGTCTTGCTCAAATAATGCAGTGAGTTGTAACAATATTGTTCTCTATTAAAGAACAATATTGTTCTCTATTAAAGTGACCTCAATACAAAGAAGTATGTACAAATCACCATAGTTCGAAGTTCCTGCATTCCAGGAAAATAATTGAGTTCTAAAATCAAAGTTTGAAAACACCTTTCCGGCGCGAATATGACAGGATTTATTAAACAGTCCAATTATCCAATACGTTATTTTTGTGCGCTCCCATAAAGAAAAAGGGCATAGAATTTATGTTAATTCCAAGTTGTTAAGCTTTCTATTTACACCCTCGTAGCCAAAAAAAAAATCTTATTAGTTTAATAAGTACTGCTGGAACTCAGTCATAAGAAACGTTTCACACTTATACAAATAAGAATGGATGAAATTAACAAAACTTACATCTAGAAAAATGTATACAAGCTATACCTAAATCAAAATTTTAGTGCAAGAAAGCAATTAAAAAACCCTGATATGGTAGAAAGCTAGTTGCATCATCATTTTCTCCAATTTTATTACATTCTTTTCAGTGAAAACGGATATTACTCTCACTTAAAAAAAAAAAGAATAATACTTTTAGGTAAGTTCATATGAAGACAACTTATTTCACAAAACATATTTTCATTCAACATAAACAAATTCTCTGTTCTAATGGTAGTATGAGGGCAATCTCATGAGGGTAGGTACTAGGTAGGCCTATTGGGGTAGGCCTATCGTCATCTGCAGCTGGGCAATTCCATGGTTACGTTACATTTGGAGAGGGTTTGAGTTAATCTTAAGCTCCTATTCTCTTAGGTGTTGGGTAAATGAGTTTCAGTTACAACAATGCACACATATTGAAGTACCTAAATACAGTATCAAAACTTCAGAAGAAGAAAATCCTTTCTGCCAACCCTACAAATGTTCGTTTACTTACGTTACTTTTTTCTTTTTAAATAATCTTCCAAAGTTTTGATACTGTATTTAGGTACTCGATCTAATATCATGGATATGTGTGCATTAATTGTAACTAAAACCAAGGAGATAACTCCTTGCTAAAACTCTTTTACCTAACACCTGTAGTAAGAGAACAGGAGCTTAAAATGTTACTCAAGACCTCTCCAAATGTAACGTGTAACTGTGGAATTGCCCAGCTACTTCACATTGTAGATTTTTACCCGCTGTCAAAGAATGACTTTTCACTAGCATTAGGGAATTGATTTTATCCTTCCTTTATTCTTCATCCTTTTCTCCCTTCTTCTTGCTTTACTCATTTCTTGTTCCACCTTCTTTTTTCTCTTCCTTTTTGCGTTTTATATGAGATCTTAGCATTTTTATCAGCATATTTATCGAGGCCTTTGTCTATGAGGGGGATCTGGAAACAACTCCTCCCCCCGGCCCCCCCCCCCCCCCCCCCCCCCCCCCCCCCCATTAGTTCAGATTCTAAACGACTGCCCAATATAAGTGATATCCCCCTACTGGTGACATGACATGACATTTGCTCCTGCGTCGTTTGCTCCTCCGTCCATATGCATGCAGTGCCGAATGGTACGGTAATTTAGAAGTACACAGGGTTCGGGTTAGGGCTAGGGTTGGGGTTAGGGTTAGGGTTAGGGTTAGGCAGGGCTGTCAACTTTGGGGAACTGCTTGGAGGGAGATTCATGATTTTTTTTCTCTCGCCTGCCCTCCAATTTTTGGGGGTCTCTTTTGAAGTCCAAAAATCTCTGACAAGCTATATTATTACACGTTTGGAGGGAGGTTTTTTCATAAAGCGGGAGATTTACATGCTTAGCGGGAGAGCGGGAGGAAGGGCGTCAAAGTGGGAGTCTCCCACTTTGACGCTGAAAGGACGGCGGGAGAATTAGCGTGAGACTTCCTCCAAATGCGGGAGGGTTGACAGTCCTTGGTTAGGGGTTAGGGTTAGGGGTTAGGGTTAGGGTTAGGGGTTAGGGTTAGGGTTAGGGTTAGGGTTAGGGTTAGGGGTTAGGGTTAGGGTTAGGGTTAGGGGTTAGGGTTAGGGGCTATATTTATTTCAGGAAAAGGACCTCCGTGTACCTCAAAAAAGACCTCTTTGTACCCCAAAAAAGACTGTACCCCAAAAAGGACATTTATGTACCTGGCCATTTTCGGGTACATGTCCTTTTTGGGGTACATAAAGGTCCTTTTTGGGGTACATGAGTCTAAATTCGGGTACATGAAGGTCTTTTCTCGGGGTTACGGAGGTCCTTTTTATGGTACAATTAGGTCTCTTTTGAGGTACATTGTGTCCTTTTTGAGGTACATTAGTCTATTTTGTGGTACTATGAAGTCTTTTTTGAGGTACAAGTCTAATTTGGGGTACATAAGTCTATTTTGAGGTACATGTCCTTTTTGGGGTACATGGGACTGTCGTGTACCACAAAAAAGACCTTTTAGTACCCCAAAATAGACAATGTACCTCAAATTCGCCTTTGTTGTACCTTTTCAAAGTTTTGTTTATTTTTTCAAACAGAGATGTGTATTTTAAAAATTTACTAATGGAATATGATGATAGATAAATCAGAAATTACTGTATGAAAGGATTTAAATTATCGTTGTTTAATAATGGAAATATAACAAAAAAACAAAAAAAATCACTTTTGATTGATTTTTCGTGTTTATAAGTCATCTTTAATCAGTAATTGCAGGATAATGCATAAAGAACCGAAAAACTGGTTATAACGAGTACGTCCAGAAATTAGTACTCTCCTTCATATCTTTGGGGCATCCTATAAAATTGATTATTGACAAAATAACGATATTTTTTCTACCTCGTTGTCGTTTTCAAAGATAAAAAATAATTGCACCAAAACGAGGGTGTTTAATGACATCGCGCTCACGGCGCTGCATTCTAGCGTTACGTAGCGCCCTCGCGCTCGGCCTCTAACCCATATTGCTCTAACCCCTAAGAATAACATCGTGAATTTGAGAAAGCTAACACAGACAAGGTAAATATTATTTATTAAATTTTGATTTATGTGTTACTGTCAAATATGCACGTCATATTTATTTTGAATTTAAGCTGTGTATGTTACAGATGCGAGAAGAGATTTCATGATTAGAGGAAAAAATTTAACTATAATAAGGGCTAGAAATCTACCGACACGTTAACCCTCATCGTCCCCAGAACTCTGGGGCTGAAATCCGGCTCTGTGGCAATGGCAGCATATTGTCTACCAGTACCACTCATTTTCCCAGCTGAACTTATGTTGGACTAGTATAATTAAAAAGAACTGTTCGATGTATTTCACTGACGTTTTATATAGGTATTGCTAAACTGATTCCTCTCAGTCTCATTTTGAAATTTTAACACGAATCACAGGTTAGTCGGACAATGATCCCACTCATTTTGACAATTTGTCCATGAAGAACGTTTGATGGGGAGCCCCTTGTCTGTGCACCTAACATTTCAGTTGAAATTGACAAGCTTTTCCTTTGGTATTCCTCTAATGACTGACCTCATTTTAATCCTCATATCCTAGAGTGTAACTGTGCCGAAAATCTGATTAAAATTCCAATAAGAACAATTTCCTTTTCACAAGAATAGGCAACACTGTCATTTTGACACTAAAAAAGGGAAGGTTACCTTGTCTGCGCACTCATTCACTTAACACGCAGTTCGGGATATTTTGCATGAAAGGTGGCATTTTCAAGGCATGTGAGTAAAAATGCATAAAATAGACGTTCTTCACCAGTTTTTCCTCATTTTTTCGCTGATACATATCACTAAAATTCATATGAAGATGATTGTGTTCATTGCGTCTTTTTTGATGTTAGAATCGCGCAGTTACGCATAGATCTATATGCGCAGACATGGGGCACCAAATCATACATGTTTTCCTCTCACACAAGGAAAAAATGATCGAAATTCAGTGTCGTTCGACAAGACGGCAGAACAAGTCCCCTACCCCTTTGTTTGCTGTTATATTTTCCTTGAAAAATTAATAACCAATTAATATATTCTTTCTAATATTCAGTCAGGTGTTTCTGCAGTGATTACGCATGTTTGAGGGTGTACGTCATCCATGGAGAAAATTACGTTTATTTCTTGCGTACAAGAGGTAAACTACCCAAATTCAGTGTTCCACCATAGGACTGTCAGTGATCATGGTGAGTACATGTAGATTATTCATGTTTATTTTCAAATAAAGGTATTTGTTAAATATAAAGGCTTTGAAATGATTAGAATAATAGTTAAATATGCTGCATCTGAAACAATTTGATGTTTAATGAAAGAAATTAAGCATAATGTAGTGCTCTCTCTTGCCCTACCATAGGCTATATCTTGTCCTAATCTCCCCCGTAACTCTGGGGCTGACAGTGACTGCTGCGGCATACCTCTCTCTTGCCCTTGTGCAAAACTTTTTCTTCAATATAAATTGAAATACATGTACATTTATCAATTTCTTTGAAATTTTCACAGGTTAGTCGGACAATGGTCCCACTCATTTTGACACTTCGTCCATGACGAACGTCCATGTTTTCCTCTCACACGAGGAAAAAAACGATTGAAATTCAGTGTTGTTCGACTAGACAGCAGAACAAGTCCCCTACCCCTTTGTTTACTGTTATATTTTCCTTGAGAAATTAATAACCAATTGATGTATTCTTTTTTAAATTCAGTCAGGTGTTTCTGCAAGGATTACGCATGTTTGGGGGTGTCATCCATAGAGAAAATTACGTTTATTTCCTGCGTACAAGAGGTAAACAACCCAAATTCATTGTTCCACCATAGGACTGTCAGTGATCATGGTGAGTACATGTAGATTATTCATGTTTATTTTCAAATAAAGGTATTTGTTAGATATAAAGGTTTTGAAATGATGAGAATAATAGTTAACTATGCTGCACCTGAAACAATTTGATGTTTAATGAAAGAAATTAAGCATAATGTAGGGCTCTCTCTTGCCCTACCATAGGCTATATCTTGCCCTAATCTCCCCCAGAACTCTGGGGCTGACAAGGGCTGCTGCGGCATACCTTCTCTTGCCCTTGTGTAAAACTTTTTCTTCATTATCAATTGAAAAACGTTTATTAATTTCTTGGACATTTTCACAGGTTAGTCGGACAATGATCCCACTCATTTTGACACTTCGTCCATAAAGAACGTACATGTTTTCCTCTCACACAAGGAAAAAAACGATCGAAATTCAGTGTCGTTCGACAAGATGGCAGAACAAGTCCCCTACCCCTTTGCTTGCTGTTATATTTTCCTTGAGAAATTAATAACCAATTAATGTATTCTTTTTAATATTCAGTCCGGTGTTTCTGCAATGATTATGCATATTTGGGGGTGTCATCCATGGAAAAAATTATGATTATTTCCTGCGTACAAGAGTTAAACAACCCAATTGGAAATTTTCAGAGGTTAGTTGGACAATGATCCCACTCATTTTGACACCTTGTCCATGAAGAATGTAATAAATTTATTTCTTCCTCTTTTTCTTGTTCTAGAAAATTGCTGCTTCAGAGTACTGAAGATATATCGCACTGGGAGTATGAGATGAAAAACGACGGAAACTCAGAGTGCTACGACAAGAAAGCACCATGCCCCCCAATTCCCTGTGCTGTAATTATTTTCTATAAAAATGAACAACCGTTTCATACATTTTATTGAATGTTTTAATAGGAATTCCTACAATGATTACGCTTATTTTGACAAGTCATCCAATAAGGATGTATGCGTATTCCATCTTCCCATCTATCTTTCCATTCATCTTTCAACCGATTCTATGCTTTTATTTGTTATTCTTTCCTTCTTTCTTTCTGGTCGTATTTTGTGCTTTGTTGGATGGGTTCGAATCCCATGAAGTTCCAAATATCAATTCAGAACTTTCATTGGTGGCAACAGCATGAAATGAGATCTAAATCTTTATATTCCTAACTAATGACATCATCCACATGCATATCCTTTTGAAATAAGAAAATCTTGATTATGTAATAATGTATGGCGTATACCTATAGGGGGAGACTGCCATGCAGTTGAGTCTGAAATAAAGTCTTGAATTTAATTCATGTGCAGGTATACTACAAGTTACTCATTGCAGCATTGTTGCACGTTATCCACGAAGAACGTCCACATATTTCTTGCGTAAGGGAGCAAAGCGACGGAAATTCACAGTCCTACGACATGACAGCAGCATGCCCCCCAATTTCCTGTGCTGTAATTATTTTCTATAAAAATGAACAACTGTTTAATACATTTTATTGAATATTTTAACAGGAATTCCTACAATGATTACGCTCATTTTGGCATGTCATCCACTAAGATCGTACACGTATTCCATCTTTCCATATAACTTTCCATGTATCAACCGATTCTATCTTTTTATTTGTTATTCTTTCCTTCTATCTCTCTGTCGTCCCATCTTTCTGGTCGCATTTGTGCTTGTTGGATGGGTTATCATTCATGCCTGTCTGAAGCCCTTATCTCCCTCAGAACTCTGGGGCAGAACGAGGGCTGCAGCAGCATACCCCTCTTCCCCTGCTATAAATTATTTTTAATTATAAATTAAAAAAACCACTTGATAGATTTCTTTGAAATTTTCAACATGTTAGTCGTACAACGATCCTGCTCATTTTGACATCTCGTCCATGGAGAACGTATGTAATTCTCTCGTATGGGAGGAAAACGACCGAAATTCAGCGTCGTACGACAAGACAGAAATTTATGAGTTTTGAGATAAATTCCCCCTTTTTTATTTTTAAATTGAGGCATGCATGAAGTTCATAGCTGTATTCTTATAACTTAGGGAAATGTGCCTATTCTTAACTTAATTAAATGAATGTATCAGAGTTACATGTAGAATTACTCTGGGTACTATTCTATAAAAAACAAACTTTTTATGTAGTATATGTTTGAATGATGAGTTTCTTCCACCATGTTCAAATGATTATGATTCGGTATCGAAAAATGAATTAAAGCTTGAATCTGAATATCTGTGCACACGCTTATGCCCAAAGACATATAAACTGCTAACAATGTACATAAAACAGTGCACCAAAACCACATGACTGAATTTTACATTAGTTTGGGATGGACAGTGCACTGTACATATAGGCAGCATAGAATATTGTACATATTGACCATACTGTGAGTGCCACACAGTATGCAGTTAATTCCTGCTGGTATGTCCGGTCACAACCTTTCAAGCCTGTTGCTATGATCACCGGAGTTAATGTTTACTTTATCGACGAGCTTCACTCTACTCTCTAGATCTATCTGGATTTACTCAGGATTTACTCGTGATCATTGAACATTTTATGTGTTTTCATAAGGTAGGAAAATGTTGTAATTACAGCTTACGAGGCCTAAAGTTAGGCCTAAAGTTAGATCTAGATATAGACTATGCCTGCAGTGCAGTGCTGCACTGCTGTGCCAACGTAGCCTACTTGTCACTGTCTAAGACTATGATGAATACTGACAGTGTCATAACTTTTCATCTAGCCCCCCCTTATTGTCTTAATTTCTCTTTCATATTAACAAGGCAGTGCCAGGCACTTGTCTCCCAGAACTCCTGGCCTGACATTCTGCTGCTTTCTGGTGAGGGTAGCTGTGCAAGGTATGGTATTGGTACTGATAACTTTGAATGTCCCTTTTTTTTTCTTTATTGTTTTATTTTTAAAACTATGCATGTAAAACCATTAACGATATTCAAACTAGCATTCCTGACCTAGAATATTCCAGGGAAAATTCAAAATAAGCCTCTGAATTCCTGCATTATTGTGCATAATTAGAGTAGTCTACTTGTTCTGTCTTGAACACAAAACTATAGACTCTAACTTTAAGTTCATAGATTTGTACATTCCCTGTGAACCCCTAATATTCCTACATAAATAATTACGCTCATTTCAGCTATGTCATCCATGAAGAACGTACGCATATTTCTTGCGTACGAGAGGAAAATGACGGAAATGCAGGGTCCAGCGACAAGACAGCAGCATATACCCCCATTTCATGTGCTGTAATTATTTTCTGTGAGAAATTAACCGTTTCATACAGTTTATTGCATGTTTTGACAGGAATTCTTACAATGATTACGCTTATTTTGACGTGTCATCCACTAAGGACGTATGCGTATTCCATCTTTCCATCTATCTTTTCACTCATCTTTCAACCGATTCTATCTTTTTATTTGTTATTCTTTCCTTCTTTCTTTCTGGTCGCATTTTGTGCTTTGTTGGATTGGTTCGAATCCCATGAAGTTCCAAATATCAATTCAGAACTTTCATTGGTGGCAACAGCATGAAATGAGATCTAAAGCTTTATATTCCTAAACTAATGACATCATCCACATGCATATCCTTTTGAAATAAGAAAATTTTGATTATGCAATAATGTATGGCGTATACCTATAGGGGGAGACTGCCATGCAGTTGAGTCTGAAATAAAGTCTTGAAATTAATTCATGTGCAGGTATACTACAAGTTACTCATTGCAGCATTGTTGCATGTCATCCATGAAGAACGTACCGGTACCAAATTTCTTGCGTAAGAGAGGAAAACGACGGAAATTCAGAGTCGTACGACAAGACAGCAGCATTCCCCCCATTTCCTGTGCTGTAATTATTTTCTGTGAGAAATTAACAACCATGTAATGCATTTCATCGAATGTTTTAACAGGAATTCCTACAATGATTACGCTCATTTTGGCATGTCATCCACTAAGTACGTATATGCGTATTCCATTTCCATTCATCTTTCAACCGATTTTTTATTTGTTATTCTTTCTGGTCGCATTTTGTGCTATGTTGGATGGGTTCGAATTGGCTTGCAACGTGCACTCACGAAATCACGTCACGGTGCAATTTCATGTTTCGAGTACTTTCGTAGAAAAACATCATTTACGAAGTGTTGGGTCTATACTTCGCTATTTTACCTGCCAGTAAACCACGAATAATTATGTCTCTACGTGAGGTTACGTGAGGTTTTATCAACTTTACCCAACAGTTTATCACGATTTCTTAAATTTCAAGTGCTTTTATTGAGACTAGTAATGACGTCATGCAGTTTTTTGACAATTGTCTTGCGAAGATTTTGTTGCAACAAAAATCGAGAACTTTTCCGAGCCCTGGTTGGAATGAAATCGTGAGTAATTTAACGATTCCAAGAGATTTGCAATTGCAAACTTTATTTTTGTCATATTTTTATGTATTGTATTGTGCAGAAAAGGAAAGAAAAACCCTGAGAAAAGATCTTCATGTACCCGAATTTAGACACATGTACCCCAAAAAGGACCTTTATGTACCCCCAAATGGACACGTACCCCAAAATGGCCAGGTACATAAATGTCCTTTTTCACTGACGTTTTATATAGGTATTGCTAAACTGATTCCTCTCATTTTGAAATTTTCACACGAATCACAGGTTAGTTGGACAATGACCCACTGAGTTTGACACTTCGTCCATGAAGAACATAGACTCTACATGTTTTCTTCTCACACAAAACGATCGAAATTCAGTGTTGTTCGACAAGACGGCAGAACAAGTCCCCTACACCCCTTTGCTGTTATATTTTCCTTGAGAAATTGATAACCAAGTAATGTATTCTTTTAAATATTCAGTCAGGTGTTTCTGCAATGATTATGCATGTTTGGGGGTGTCATCCATGGAGAAAATTATGTTTATTTCCTGCCTACAAGAGGTAAACAACCCAAATTCAGCGTACCACCATAGGACTGTCAGTGATCATGGTGAGTACATGTAGATTATTCATGTTTATTTTCAAATAAAGGTATTTGTTGAATATAAAGGCTTTGAATTGATTGGAATAATAGTTGAATATGCTGCACCTGAAACAATTTGATGTTTAATGAAAGATATTAAGCATAATGTGGGGCTCGCTCTTGCCCTACCATAGGCTATATTTTGCCCTAATCTCCCCCAGAACTCTGGGGCTGACAATGGCTGCGGCGGCATACCTTCTCTTGCCCTTGTGCAAAACTTTTTCTTCATTATAAATTGAAAAACGTTTATTAATTTCTTTGAAATTTTCACAGGTTAGTCTGACAATGATCCCACTCATTTTGACACCTCGTCCATGAAGAACGTACATGTCTTTCTCGGGGTCTTCCTCTCACACAAGGAAAAAACGATCGAATGTCAGTGACGTTCGACAAGACGGCAGAACGGGGTGTCATCCATGGAGAAGATTACGTTTATTTCCTGCGTACAAGAGGTAAACAACCCAAATTCCGCGTTCCACCATAGGACTGTCAGTGATCATGGTGAGTACATGTAGATTACTCATGTATATTTTCAAATAAAGGTATTTGTTAAATATAAAGGCTTTGAAATGATTAGAATAATAGTTAACTATGCTGCACCTGAAACAATTTGATGTTTAATGAAAGATATTAAGCATAATGTAGGGCTCTCTCTTGCCTTATCATAGGCTTTATCTTGCCCTAATCTCCCCCAGGACTCTGGGGCTGACAATGGCTGCTGCGGCATACCTCTCTCTAGCCCTTGTGCAAAACTTTTTCTTCATTATAAATTGAAAAACGTTTATTAATTTCTTAGAAATTTTCACAGGTTAGTCGGACAATGATCTCACTCATTTTGACACTTCGTCCGTGAAGAAAGTACATGTTTTCCTCTCACACAAGGAAAAAACGATCAAAATTCAGTGTTGTTCGACAAGACGGCGGAACAAGTCCCCTACCCCTTTGTTTGCTGTTATATTTTCCTTGAGAAATTACCAACTAATTAATGTATTCCATTTAATATTCAGTCAGGTGTTTTTGCAATGATTACGCATGTTAGGGGGTGTCATCCATGGAGAAAATTATGTTTATTTCCTGCGTAGAAGAGGTAAACAACCCAAATTCAGCGTTCCACCATAGGACTGTCAGTGATCATGGTGAGTACATGTAGATTACTCATGTATATTTTCAAATAAAGGTATTTGTTAAATATAAAGGCTTTGAAATGATTAGAATAATAGTTAAATATGCTGCCCCTAAAACAATTTGATGTTTAATGAAAGAAATTAAGCATAATGTAGGGCACTCTCTTGCCCTACCATAGGCTTTATCTTGCCCTAATCTCCCCCAGAACTCTGGGGCAGACAATGGATGCTGCGGCATACCTCTCTCTTGCCCTTGTGCAAAACTTTTTCTTCATTAACAATTGAAATACTTTTATTAATTTTTTTGAAATTTTCACAGGTTAGTCGGGCAATGATCCCACTCATTTTGAAAATGATCCCACTCATTTTGAAACTTCATCCATGAAGAATGTACATGTTTTCCTCTCACACAAGGAAAAAACGATTGAAATTCAGTGTCGTTTGACAAGACGGCAGAACAAGTCCCCTACCCCTTTGTTTGCTGTTATATTTTCCTTGAGAAATTAACAACTAATTAATACATTCCATTTAATATTCAGTCAGGTGTTTCTGCAGTGATTACGCATGTTTGGGGGGGGGGGGGGCATCCATGGAGAAAATTACGTTTATTTCCTGCGTAGAAGAGGTAAACAACCCAAATTCAGCGTTCCACCATAGGACTGTCAGTGATCATGGTGAGTACTTGTAGATTCAGGGTTCTTGCTAATTTTTCTGATAGCAGGTAATTTATCATTCACAGGCGGTTACTCCAAAAAAGCAACAGGGGTCTGGGGGCAGTGAAGCCCCCAGTGGGGTCCAGGGGCAGCGCCCCTAGCTTTTGCAAGAATTGATAAGGTAAAATCGTCCATTCTTCCAATCTTCCAGACCCTACATGTACAAGGAAATTACTTCTTTTAAATAAAGAACAAGGCAACACTAAACAGGTTTAAAATGCCAGCTCAGATGACATTGGTGTTATTTTATTTAAAATCCATGTTGTTCAGAAAGTGAATGCATGATTTTGTTTTATATCTGCAGCTATTCTTGATATCCTACAGTCATATGATTTGCACAAGTGAATGAACACAATGAACTCTCATGATTATGATCAAATTTACCACACTGCAGCGTTACAAAAAGGCTAGGATTACCGTAAATAACGTATAAACCGCTGTCGTTAAATTAAACGCACACCCAACTTTCGACCCCCTGAGCAAAAAAATAAATAAAAAAATCATGATAAATTCAAGTCATGTTCTTATCAAAACGGCAAAATCTAGAGGCAAAAGCATAAAGAAATGATTTAGAAAAGTGTAAAACAAAATTGTACTTTAATTGGTTGTTTCCTGTTTTTTAACTCATTTTCAAAGTCGGGAACTCTTCGAATCTGAGTCGTTGACCAAAATAAGGCTTGCTCCAAAGACGTGACAAGCCCTTATCAAAGTACAGATACGGTACATTCGTGATCGTATCTTAATCACTATCAAAGTGAAAGAAAACATCACAAAACACACATTAACAATACAGATAAAGGCAAACTGATACGTTGCTTAAGAAAATATTTCTAGATAAATCCAAGAACTATCACAGAAGTTTCATGTTTGAAGAGCTATGGCGCAAGGTTTTTCAACAAAATAATCGATCCCAAAACATTTGAAGTTTCCCTCATTTCATACCCATGCAGAGGTAGGTTTGCTCCCCTGCTCCAGCGGCCCAGCAAGTTTGCAAGTTCTGCTAAAATGAGAGAAACGTCTCTGCACATAGCTATTGCATAAATTAATTTGCACACTAGCTCAACCAATGCGCATTGGTTGAGCTAGTATGCAAATTAATTTATGCAGAAGCCATGTGCAGAGACTATTCTCTCATTTTAGCAGAATGTGCAAACTCTCTGGGCCGCTGGAGTAGGAGGAGCGAACCTATGGAGCGAACCTACCTCTGCATGGGTATAAAATGGGGGAAACTTCATACGTTTTGGGATCGATTATTTTGTTGAAAAACCTTGCGCCATAATCTCTTCAAACATGAAACTTCTGTGATAGTTCTTGGATTTAGCTAGGAATATTTTCTAAAGCAAGGTATCAGTTTGCCTTTATCTGTATTGTTATTGTGTGTTTTGTGATGTTTTCTTTCATTTTGATGGTGATTAATAATACGATCACAAATCTTTACTTTGACAAGCGTTACGTCTCGAAGCCTTGCTTGGTCCAGTGATAACTCCTTGCTTGGTCAATGGACTTGAATTTTGGGTAGCCCTCATTGAGAGTAAAGCTGCCACCGTGGTTTAATTGTGCCGGGTTTGTGTCACGGCATGAACCTGTTTGTGGGTTGTATGTATACGCAAGTTAGGCTTTTGATTTTAACATCAAAATTAATTTGTAAAAATATGTCGTAGCATTTAGACTTACAAAACAGTAAATGAATTCTCTTTGATCATATAAACAGGACCTTAGCCCCCTAGATTATTGTCAGTTTTGGTGATATATGACTCTTCATTTGTTTTGGGCTTTTTTAAGCCCAGCATCGTGTATTACCCGCAACCCCGACTTATGTTTATTCCGCACACGCGCTAGCGCGCTAGCCCTCGTCGAGTCAGTTTAGTTTTGTTTTTTCTTGCTTTCTCAATCTCTCGCTCATTGGCTTTGTTTAGAGCTGTTTCTTCCCGTTTCTTTACGACCGCTTTCACAACACCGCTGTGAAGCTTGTGTAAACTGAAATTTGAGATAGCGACTTGTTGAATTGAATCGAGACTGATTTTATATAATATATATACATATTTTTTTTTTTTTTTTTTTTTTTGTGAGGCCACAGCCGGTTACGATCGGCGTTACAGCCGGAAAAAATAGCCGGTTACCGGCTATTAACAAGAACCCTGAGATTATTTATGTTTATTTTCAAATAAATTTATTTGTTAAATATAAAGGCTTTGAAATGATTAGAATAATAGTTAAATATGCTGCACCTGAAACAATCTGATGTTTAATGAAAGAATTTAAGCATAATGTAGGGCTCTCTCTTGCCCTACCATAGGCTATATCTTGCCCTAATCTCCCCAGCTCATTTTGACACCTGAAGAATGTAATAAATTTATTTCTTCTTCTTTTTTTCTTCTTCTAGAAAATTGCTGCTTCAGAGTACTGAAGATATATCGCACTGGAAGTATGAGAGGAAAAACGACGGAAACTCAGAGTCCTACGACAAGAAAGCACCATGCCCCCCAATTTTCTGTGCTGTGATTATTTTCTATAAAAATGAACAACCGTTTCATACATTTTATTGAATGTTTTAATAGGAACTCCTTCAATGATTACGCTTATTTTGACATGTCATCCAATAAGGATGTATGCGTATTCCATCTTCCCATCTATCTTTCCATTCATCTTTCAACCGATTCTATCTATTTGTTATTCTTTCCTTCTTTCTTTCTGGTCGCATTTTGTGCTTTGTTGGATGGGTTCGAATCCCATGAAGTTCCAAATATCACTTCAGAACTTTCATTGGTGGCAACAGCATGAAATGAGATCTAAAGCTTTATATTCCTAACTAA
This sequence comes from Heliocidaris tuberculata, assembly GCA_025618425.1. Lineage (NCBI taxonomy): Eukaryota > Metazoa > Echinodermata > Echinoidea > Camarodonta > Echinometridae > Heliocidaris > Heliocidaris tuberculata. Next base: position 36,648,398 of record CM046838.1, on the reverse strand, counting down.
TTACATCATCCACATGCATATCCTTTTGAAATAAGAAAATCTTGATTATGTAATAATGTAGAATGTATACCTATAGGGGAGACTGCCATGCAGTTGAGTCTGAAATAAAGTCTTGAATTTAATTCATGTGCAGGTATCATACAAGTTACTCATTGCAGCATTGTTGCACGTTATCCACAAAGAACGTACTCATATTTCTTGCGTAAGAGAGCAAAGCAACGGAAATTCACAGTCCTACGACATGACAGCAGCATGCCCCCCAATTTCCTGTGCTGTAATTATTTTTTATAAAAATGCACAACCGTGTAATACATTTCATTGAATATTTTAACAGGAATTCCTGCAATGATTACGCTCATTTTGGCATGTCATGCACTAAGATCGTATGCGTATTCCATCTTTCCATCTATCTTTCCATGAATCAACCGATTTTATCTTTTTATTTGTTATTCTTTCCTTCTATCTCTCTGTCATCCCATCTTTCTGGTCGCATTTGTGCTTGTTGGATGGGTTATCATTCATGCCTGTCTGAAGCCCTTACCTCCCCCAGAACTCTGGGGCAGAACGAGGGCTGCAGCAGCATACCCCTCTTCCCCTGCTGTAAATTATTTTTAATTATGAATTTAAAAAATGCTTGATAGATTTCTTTGAAATTTTCAACATGTTAGACGTACAATGATCCTGCTCATTTTGACATCTCGTCCATGGAGAACGTATGTAATTCTCTCGTATAAGAGGAAAACGACCAAAATTCAGCGTCGTACGACAAGACAGAAATTTAGGAGTTTTAAGATAAATTCCCCCTTGTTTATTTTTGAATTGAGGCATGCATGAAGTTCATAGCTGTATTCTTATAACTTAGGGAAATGTGCCTATTCTTAATTTAGTTAAGTGAATGTATCAGAGTTACATGTAGAATTACTCTGGGTACTATTCTATAAAAAACAAACTTTTTATGTAGTATATGTTTGAATGATGAGCTTCTTCCACCATGTTCAAATGATTATGATTCGGTATCGAAAAATGAATTAAAGCTTGAATCTGAATATCTGTGCACATGCTTATGCCCAAAGACATATAAATTGCTAACAATGTACATAGAACAGTGCACCAAAACCACATAACTGAATTTTACATTAGTTTGGGATGGACAGTGCACTGTACATATAGGCAGCATAGAATATTGTACATATTGACCATACTGTGAGTGCCACACAGTATGCAGTAATGTTTACTTTATCGACGCGCTTCACTCTACTCTCTAGATCTATCTGGATTTACTCAGGATTTACTCGTGATCATTGAACATTTTATGTGTTTTCATAAGGTCGGAAGATGTTTGTAATCACGGCTTATGAGGCCTAAAGTTAGGACTAAAGTTAGATCTAGATATAGACTATGCCTGCAGTGCAGTGCAGTGCTGCACTGCTGTGCCAACGTAGCCTACTTGTCACTGTCAAAGACTATGATGAATACTGACAGTGTCATAACTTTTCATCTAGCCCCCCTTATTGTTTTAATTTCTCTTTCATATTAACATGGCAGTGCCAGGGCACTTGTTTCCCAGAACTCCTGGCCTGACAATCTGCTGCTTTCTGGTGAGGGTAGCTGTGCAAGGTATGGTATTGGTATTGATAACTTTGAATGTCCCTTTTTTTTCCTTTATCGTTTTATTTTTAAAACTATGCATGTAAAACTATTTACGATATTCAAACAGCTAGCATTCCTGACCTAGAGTATGCAAGGGAAAATTCAAAATAAGCCTCTGAATTCCTGCATTATTGTGCATACTTAGAGTAGTCTACTTGTTCTGTCTTGAACACAAAACTATAGACTCTAACTTTAAGTTCATAGATTTGTACATTCCCTGTGAACCCCTAATATTCCTACGCTCATTTCAGCTATGTCATCCATGAAGAACGTACGCATATTTCTTGCGTACGAGAGGAAAATGATGGAAATGCAGGGTCCAGCGACAAGACAGCAGCATACCCCCATTTCATGTGCTGTAATTATTTTCTGTGAGAAATTAACCGTTTCATACAGTTTATTGCATGTTTTGACAGGAATTCCTACAATGATTACGCTGATTTTGACGTGTCATCCACTAAGGACGTATGCGTATTTCATCTTTCCATCTAGCTTTTCACTCATCTTTCAACCGATTCTATCTTTTTATATGTTATTCTTTCCTTCTTTCTTTCTGGTCGCATTTTGTGCTATGTTGGATGCGTTCGAATCCCATGAAGTTTCAAATATCAATTCAGAACTTTCATTGGTGGCAACAGCATGAAATGAGATCTAAAGCTTTATATTCCTAAACTAATGACATCATCCACATGCATATCCTTTTGAAATAAGAAAATTTTGATTATGTAATAATGTATGGCGTATACCTATAGGGGGAGACTGCCATGCAGTTGAGTCTGAAATAATGTCTTGAAATTAATTCATGTGCAGGTATCATACAAGTTACTCATTGCAGCATTGTTGCACGTTATCCATGAAGAACGTACACATATTTCTTGCGTACGAGGGGAAAATGATGGAAATTCACAGTCCTGTGACAAGATAGCACCATGAAACCCAATTTCCTGTGCTGTAATTATTTTCTATGAGAAATTAACAACCGTTTAATACAGGAATTTCTACAATGATTACGCTCACTTTGGCATGTCATCCACTAAGAATGTATCTCATTTTGTGCTATATTGGATGGGTTCGGATCCCATGAAGTTCTATATATCAATTTAGAACTTTCATTGGTGGCAACACCATGAAATGAGGTCAGCTTTATATTTCTTACTAAATGACATCATCCACATATCCTTTTGAAATAATAAAAATAAGAAAATCTTGATTATGTATGGCGTACCAACATGTACGGGAGAAACTGCCATGCAGTTGAGTCTGAAATAAAGTCTTGAATTCAATTCATGTGCAGGTATACTAAAAGATACTCATTGCAGCATTGTTGCATGTCATCCACGAAGAACGTACCGGTATGTATATTTCTTGCGTAAGAGAGGAAAACGACAGAAATTCAGAGTCTTACGACAAGACAGCATTCCCCCATTTCCTGTGCTGTAATTATTTTCTATGAGAAATTAACAACCATGTAATGCATTTCATTGAATGTTTTAACAGGAATTCCTGCAATGATTACGCTCATTTTTGGCATGTCATCCACTAAGAACGTATATGCGTATTCCATTTCCATTCATCTTTCAACCGATTTTTTATTCGTTATTCTTTCCTTCTATCTTTCTGGTCGCATTTTGTGCTATGTTGGATGGGTTCGAATTGGCTTGCAACGTGCACTCACGTAATCAAGTCACGGTGCAATTTCATGTTTCGAGTACTTTCGTAGGAAAACATCATTTACGAAGTGTTGGGTCTACACTTCGCTATTTTATCTGCCAGTAAACCACAAATAATTATGTCTCTACGTGAGGTTACGTGAGGTTTTATCAACTTTACCCAACAGTTTATCACGATTTCTTAAATTGCAAGTGCTTTTATTGAGACTAGTAATGACGTCATTCAGTTTTTTTACAACAATTGTCTTGCGAAGATTTCGTTGCAACAAAAATCGAGAACCTTTCCGAGCCCTGGTTGGAATGAAATCGTGAGTAATTTAACGATTCCAAGAGATTTGCAATTGCAAACTTTATTTTTGTCATATTTTTATGTATTATATTGTGCAGAAAAGGAAAGAAAAAACCCCGAGAAAAGACCTTCATGTACCCGAATTTAGACACATTACCCCAAAAAGGACCTTTATGTACCCCAAAATGGAAATGTAACCCAAAATGGACATGTAACCCAAAATGGCCAGGTACATAAATATCCTTTTTGGGGTACAGTCTTTTTTGGGGTACAAAGAAAAACGTTTATTAATTTCTTTGTAATTTTCACTGGTAAGTCGGACAATGATCCCACTCATTTTGACACTTTGTCCATGAAGAACGTACATGTTTTCCTCTCACACAAGGAAAAAACGATCAAAAGTCAGTGTCGTTCGACAAGACGGCAGAACAAGTCCCCTAGCTACCCCTTTGCTGTTATATTTTCCTTGAGAAATTAACAACTAATTAATGTATTCTATTTAACATTCAGTCAGGTGTTTCTGCAGTGATTATACATGTTTGGGGGTGTCATCCATGGAGAAAATTACGTTAATTTCCTGCGTACAAGAGGTAAACATCCCAAATTCAGCGTTCCACCATAGGACTGTCAGTGCATGGTGAGTACATGTAGATCATGTCAATAAGTTTCGCGCAATTTGTTGCATCTGCGCGTAGCCTGAATGTCATCAGAATGACACGTGCGCGCCACTGATCTCTGTAGAGATCAGTGGTGCGCGTGCACAGAATCAGTCTAAAAACACAAAATATTTCATAACTAATTCATAAAAAGGCCAGAATTCTGCAAAACCAGTAGAAGTCAAAATAAGAAAGGTCAAACCTAGAACTCTTACTCTTTTAAGAAACCTTTTAACTGGTTAATTCCCACCATTAACAGCACTGCTAACCAATTAACAAAATTACCTTGTCACTGCGAGTCGATTACTTTCCCCATAGAAACACGTGTAATTTGGGTGTTCTACGTTTTTGTTAGGCAACATGAAAAGGCTGTTTTCAAACAAAATTGGCCAGAATTCTACATATGAGATGATTACATTTTTATGCTCAGCAGCTTCTTTCTTTCTTCAATATTCATATTCCTTTTTAACTGAATTAAATTGTTAAAAAGTGAAAAAGATATAAGTATTTCCAAAAGTTGAAATTTACGTTTTTCATGATTAATGTACAGGGTTCTATGGAGGGAATCGCAGAGGGAAAGTGATACGCGCGCGTGCATGGTTGAGAATGCAACACACTTTTTGGTATGATTCATGTTTATTTTCAAATAAAGGTATTGTTAAATATAAAGGCTCTGAAATGATTAGAATAATAGTTAAATATGCTGCACCTAAAAACAATTTGATGTTTAATAAAAGAAATTAAGCATAATGTAGGGCTCTCTCTTGCCCTACCATAGGCTTTATCTTGCCCTAATCTCCCCCAGAACTCTGGGGCTTACAATGGCTGCTGCGGCATACTTCTCTCTTGCCCTTGTGCAAAACTTTTTCTTCATTATCAATTGAAAAACGTATAATAATTTCTTTGAAATTTTCACAGGTTAGTCGGACAATGATCCCACTCATTTTGACACTTCGTCCATAAAGAACGTACATGTTTTCCTCTCACACAAGGAAAAGACGATCGAAATTCAGTGTCGTTTGACAAGACGGCAGAAGAAGTCCCCTACCCCTTTGTTTGCTGTTATATTTTCCTTGAAAAATTAATAACCAATTAATGTATTCTTTCTAATATTCAGTCAGGTGTTCTGCAGTGATTATGCATGTTTGGGGGGTGTCATCCATGGAGAAAATACGTTAATTTCCTGCGTACAAGAGGTAAACATACCAAATTCAGCGTTCCACCATAGGACTGTCAGTGCATGGTGAGTACATGTAGATTATTCATGTTTATTTTCAAATAAAGGTATTGTTAAATATAAAGGCTCTGAAATGATTAGAATAATAGTTAAATATGCTGCACCTAAAAACAATTTGATGTTTAATGAAAGAAATTAAGTATAATGTAGGGCTCTCTTTTGCCCTACCATAGGCTTTATCTTGCCCTAATCTCCCCCAGAACTCTGGGGCTGACAATGGCTGCTGTGGCATACCTCTCTCTAGCTTGCCCTTGTGCAAAACTTTTTCTTCATTATAAATTGAAAAACATTTATTAATTTCTTGGAAATTTTCACAGGTTAGTTGGACAATGATCCCACTCATTTTGACACTTCGTCCATAAAGAACGTACATGTTTTCCTCTCACACAAGGAAAAAACGATCGAAATTCAGTGTTGTTCGTCAATACATCAGAACAAGTCCCCTACCATAGGACTGTCAGTGATCATGATGAGTACATGTAGATTATTCATGACATAATCATATTTTCTGTACCGTAATTTTTTTTTTGTTGAGAAATTAACAACCCTTTTATGTATTTCATTGAATATTTAAGCAGGTGTTCATACAATGGTTACGCTCATTTTGGCACGTCATCCATAAAGAACCTCAGTGCATTTCTTGTGTATGAGAGGAAATCGACCCGAAATTCAGCAGCCCACGACAAGACAGGTAATAATTATCGTACATGTCGATGCGCCATGTTTATTTTGAATTTAAGCTTTATATAGACTTATAGAAGGCTTTAGAATATTAGAATAGTAGGTAAATATCTTGTACTTGAAAGGATTTGATGTTAAGTGGAAGAAATTAATCAATATCAGGGCTATCTCTAGCCCTCATCTGCCCCAGAACTCTGCAGGTGAATGCTGGCTGCACTCCCATCTCAGTCTAGAGTGTAATGCAGAATTTTATTTTTTCTGTGAGAAATTAAGAACCATTTAATGTATTTCAAAGAATTTTAAATCATGTATTCCAGCCATGATTAGGTTCATTTCCATCATTTCCACTATCCATGAAGAATGTTACATATATTAATTGTGTAAGAGAGGAAAATGCCAGAAAATTGCGAGTCCTATGACAGGTCATGTCTATTCCCATTTTCTGTGCTGTAACTTGAGATCTAGATATTTTGCAAAGAGAAATTAATAACCATTTCATGTACTTTATTCAATCTTTCAACAGGTATTCCTACAATGATTACGCTCATTTTTGGATGTCATCCATGTAGAACGTATGCACATTTCTTGCGTACGACAGGAAACCAACCGAAATTCACAGTCCTATAAGACGGTAATTGATGGGATTAGATACTGTATGATTTCCTGAGTGTAATGTGTATTTTAAAATTAAATTTCGTACAGAGTAATTAGCCTTTTGATTTCTTAGAATAGTAGTTAAATGTCTTGTTCCTGAGAAGATTTGATGTTTGTGTCATTCTGTCATTTGAATATCCTTCCATTCTGCTGTCATTTATTTCATCCCTCTTTATATCCTTTATTCGATCATCTCAACCATCTCCATTTCCATCCACTCTTCTGTCAATCCATCTTTCTTTGATGTATTTTTCATTCTTCTGTCATTGTTATGCCATTCTATCCTTCCTTCTCTTATTGTTCTATTCGTCTATGATTGTATTCATCTTTTGTCCTTCTATTCTTTTTTCATTCATTCCATCTATCTCTGTCACCTTTTATTTTATTCCACTCTTTCATTTTGTGCTCTGTTGGATGGGTTCGAATCCCATGAAGTTCCAAATATCAATTCAGAACTTTCAATGGTGGCAACAGCATGAAATGAGGTCTAAAACTTTATATTCCATAACAATTTCTCTTCATTCTTCTATCATTTCATCCACCCATCTCTATATCCGTCCACTCTTCTGTCAATCTATCCTTTCTTCTCTGTATCCTTTAATTTTTCAATTTTTTAATATCCTTCCATGCTTTTATCACATTTTGTATTGGAATTATACATGAAATCACGTTTCTGAGCAATTTTCGGTCTGACATGCAAGTACAAAATTATGCGTTACTTTGTAACCGCATACCCGGGGGTCGCGAATTTGGTCTCAAAAGATGCGCGAGATGTGAAGGAAAAAAGTCCTGAAATTTCAGTGCGTGATTATTTAGCATAAAAAATTTGTCGCGAAAAATGTTGGGGGGGGGGGGCTAAATAAGGCCCCCCCAGGCTACATAGGGTTAAGTGAAAATTAAATAGGCTCATTGTTTGTGTGCATGCGGTGTGTCGACTCTAGTCGGCAGTAACGTTTCAGCACTGGTGATGGTGGTCGACCGTAGATGGCAAAGAGTTAATCTCATTTGATTTTCTTAATTTTAAGTTTGATTTTTATCATGAATGATTTATGAAAAAGCCTTCTAGGAATGTCAAAGGAAATAAATGAATGAGAGAACTTGTTTATTATTTGTTTATTTCATGGATTTATTAAAAGATAAAGTATGTATAAAAGGAAGAGAATGACGAAATTTTGTTATCATGTGCTTAATTTGTGTGTTTATTGTACGTAAATGTAGCACTTCCCATCACATTTAGTATAGTAAAGTTATAATTTGTGTGTTTATTGTACGTAAATGTAGCACTTTTACTGACAATTTTTGCAAAATCCAACAAAAGTGTGCTCCAAATCCTTCAATTTCACTTAAAAGAATGCAAAAGTGCCCTCGCTTTTGAGCTTCTTTGAAAATTTTTATGTGTCCCGCCCTCCCCCCCCCCCCCCCCCCCCCCTCCCCCAGGAAAAAAAATCTCTGTACGGCCATGGAATAGTCCTATGGAAATCTCAACTCTTATCCCAAAAGATATGGCTATTAAATCTTTTAAAAACAATTCTATATGTAAACCCGTTTACACACAAGTGATAAAATGAACCTAATCCATTATAGCTTAACACAAATTATGCAATTAATTCTGTGATAAGAGCAAGGGCAATAATGGAAAAGGGAAAGTGGATATGTGTGAGTGTGCAGCTAATAGAGAAAGAAAGGAAGAGAGAAGGAGTGGGAGAAGGGAGGGATAGTAAGGGCCGGAAAGAATAAATTTAATTTCATTTGAAAGTTTGAATCTGTATTGTTGTGAATTGCCGTTAAGGGAGATTTGATTAATAGAAAAGGGGGAAAAAGGGAATTTGGAATTGCAAACATGTAAATAAAACTTGATATTTTATAATCATCGTGGAAAATAATTTTGAAAAAAAAAAATGAAAACAAAATTAAAAGAAAATCGAGCAATGAAATGCTAAGCCAGGAGTTTCGGGAGAAACTGGTTTTATGTTCTGCTGGAGACAAATGCCATTTTCAAATCAATCAAACCTTTGAGAGGAAGACAGACACCTTGGAATCTTTTAGAATTTTTTTTTTCTAATTTCTTTGGACATGCTGAAATAAAAAAAAAAATAAAATAAAAAATAAGTTGGGCCGATCAAATGAAGAGCGTTTACCATAATAAATTTGAACCAGCAGTCCAGGCGAAGGTCTGAACTAACTGGAGTTGGAAAGTGTATGCTTGATTTCTTGTAGAAATAGGGGTCTACCTCAACTGTTACATCTTATAATTTGGGTGGGAAAAAAAGGAAGATTTTCCAAAGAATTAAAGATATGCCAACTACCCCATTAAAGAGTTTTAGCTAATTTACCTATCCCCAACATATCCAATAAAAACTCCCATTCGGTGCCCCCTTAAATAATGCCACGGTTGCACCCCCACCCCCCCACACGACCATTGCTCTGAAGAAAAATCCTATAGCTATTTTCGTGGAGAAAAAAAAAAGAATTTCAAAACAATGATTCATAACTACCTCATTAAAGAGGCTTAGCTATTACCTACCTCCAATATCGAATGAAAAACTCTCATTCGGTGCCCCCTAAAATAATGCCACGGTTGCACCCAATCCCCCCACCTATGGCTCTGAAGAAAAATCCTATAGCTATTTTCGTGTAGAAAAACTTGAATTTCAGAACAATTATTCATAACTACCCCATTAAAAAGGCTAAGCTATTACCTACCTCCAATAGACCCAATAAAAAACTCTCATTCGGTGCCCCCTAAAATAATGCCACGGTTGCACCCCATCCCTCTTACCTATGGCTCTGAAGAAAAATCCTATAGCTATTTTGGTGTAGAAAAAGGAAGAATTTCAGAACAATTATTCATAACTACCCCATTAAAAAGGCTAAGCTATTACCTACCTCCAATAGACCCAATAAAAAACTCTCATTCGGTGCTCCCTAAAATAATGCAACGGTTGCACCCCCCCCCCCCCCCCCCCCCCGCAGTCATCCAAATTATAAGAATATTGAAAAGGCTCTTCTTCTATGACATAGGACAAGATAAATATTTAGAATTATTATTGTGAGAGTAATACCCATTCACTCAGCTACGTCTATATAGCCCCCAATCCCCCCCCCCCCCCCCGATAAAAAAATCATTAGGTACCCTTCCCTAAACTGCAAAGCATCCACATGCAGGCCTGACCCCCAAAAGAAAAATCCTTGTTTGAGATGAGGTAAATCATTGTTCCTGAGGAGACGTATAGAATTAGAAGGTGTTAATTTCCATTTAACCTCTTATTTCTTCTCTCCTTATGTATTTCTTTGTTTTGCCTTGAATATCCTCTGGTCTTTTCTTATGTATTTCTTTGTTTTACCTTCCATTTTCTTCCAAGTCATATGCTGATGTATCTACGCTTGACTATAGTATATTTGGCTATTGACGATGTGTAAAGTTCAGAGCTGCCCTCTACGTCCAAGTGCAGCAAGGGTGACTTTTGCTTGATTATGGCCTATTCGGTTAGGGTTAGACCCCATTAGGGTTAGTCATATTAAACCCCTTTCCCATAAATATAAGCAATAATACTTTTAGGTGTGTGTAGATAAATAACTAATCGTGATTTTAAAAAAAGAAAAAAATTCATTAAACGTAGGAATAAGAAATCAGAGCCATGCAAAATGAGGTTAGGGGTAGGGTTTTCTCCGCTTTTGGTCCTCTAAGCTTAGTTTTTTTTATCACAAAAATGGCCATATTTCAGTGAAAAATAGGGGGTTAGGGCTAATTTTTGGATATGTTGTATCAAATGGTATCAGCTTTCTGGCAAAAAATTGAAAAAAAAATTGGATGAATATTTCATGACGTCATTCTGAAGCAGGGAAGTACGAATTGTCTTGAAACCCTAGTATGAGACAACTTCATTTTTTGGCCAAGTTCGATTTTCGACAAATTTCTTGAAGGGGTTAGAGGTCAGACATACGGGGTTAGAACGCTGTTTTGAACAGGTATCATCTAGCGCATCGCAGCGTAAAAATTGAAGTCGGGAACCATGCTAACTAGAAAAAGGACCTGCGCGCACCCCAAAGTGTTTATTTAGCAGATATCTTTTTCGTTTGAGGAAAAAAGTGGGGAAAGTTGCCAAAATATACTAGATTAGGGTGATACCTACATACTATTCAAAATTCAGCCCAAAAGAACAATGAAATAAAAAATTATGACCATTTTTCCAAAAAAATTCTGGGGTTAGCGAAAAGGACCTCCATGTACCCCGAAAAGGACATTTATGTACCTAAAAGTACCTTTCTTGACTTTACACTGGATTTTGAAACCTTTAACCTTTGACCTTTGACCTCATTTTCAATGTAGGGGTAGAGTAGGTTCTAGGCTACAAATAGTTTAACGTTTGAGTTTAACCCCCCACTACTTTTCCTAAAATTGCAATTTCAGTAAACCCTTGTTACTAAAAAACTCTGAAATAAACACAGGGTTAGGGGTTAGGGTTAGGGTTAGGGTTAGGGTTAGGGTTAGGGTTAGGGTTAGGGTTAGGGTTAGGGTTAGGGTTAGGGTTAGGGTTAGGGTTAGGGTTAGGGTTAGGGTTAGGGTTAGGGTTAGGGTTAGGGTTAGGGTTAGGGTTTTAGGGTTAGGGTTTAGGGTTAGGGTTAGGGTTAGGGTTAGGGTTAGGGTTAGGGTTAGGGCTATATTTATTTCAGGAAAAGGACCTCCGTGTACCTCAAAAAAGACCTCTTTGTACCCCAAAAAAGACTGTACCCCAAAAAGGACATTTATGTACCTGGCCATTTTCGGGTACATGTCCTTTTTGGGGTACATAAAGGTCCTTTTTGGGGTACATGAGTCTAAATTCGGGTACATGAAGGTCTTTTCTCGGGGTTACGGAGGTCCTTTTTATGGTACAATTAGGTCTCTTTTGAGGTGCATTGTGTCCTTTTTGAGGTACATTAGTCTATTTTGTGGTACTATGAAGTCTTTTTTGAGGTACAAGTCTAATTTGGGGTACTATAGTCTATTTTGAGGTACATGTCCTTTTTGGGGTACATGGGACTGTCGTGTACCACAAAAAAGACCTTTTAGTACCCCAAAATAGACAATGTACCTTAAATTCCCCTTTGTTGTACCTTTTCAAAGTTTTGTTTATTTTTTAAAACAGAGATGTGTATTTTAAAAATTTACTAATGGAATATGATGATAGATAAATCAGAAATTACTGTATGAAAGGATTTAAATTATCGTTGTTTAATAATGAAAATATAAGAAAAAAACAAAAAAAATCACTTTTGATTGATTTTTCGTGTTTAAAAGTCATCTTTAATCAGTAATTGCAGGATAATGCATAAACAACCGAAAAACTGGTTATAACGAGTACGTCCAGAAATTAGTACTCTCCTTCATATCTTTGGGGCATCCTATAAAATTGATTATTGACAAAATAACGATATTTTTTCTACCTCGTTGTCGTTTTCAAAGATAAAAAAATAATTGCACCAAAACGAGGGTGTTTAATGACATCGCGCTCACGGCGCTGCATTCTAGCGTTACGTAGCGCCCTCGCGCTCGGCCGGCCTCTAACCCTAAGAATAACATCGTGAATTTGAGAAAGCTAACACAGACAAGGTAAATATTATTTATTAAATGTTGATTTATGTGTTACTGTCAAATATGCACGTCATATTTATTTTGAATTTAAGCTGTGTATGTTACAGATGCGAGAAGAGATTTCATGATTAGAGGAAAAAATTAAACTATAATAAGGGCTAGAAATCTACCGACACGTTAACCCTCATCGTCCCCAGAACTCTGGGGCTGAAATCCGGCTCTGTGGCAATGGCAGCATAGTCTACCACTTATTTTCCCAGCTGAACTTATGTTGAACTATAATTAAAAAGAACTGTTCGATGTATTTCACTGACGTTTTATATAGGTATTGCTAAACTGATTCCTCTTAGTCTCATTTTGAAATTTTCACACGAATCACAGGTTAGTCGGACAATGATCCCACTCATTTTGACAATTTGTCCATGAAGAACGTATGATGGGGAGCCCCTTGTCTGCGCACCTAACATTTCACTTGAAATTGACAAGCTTTTCCTTTGGTATTCCTCTAATGACTGACCTCATTTTAATCCTCATATCCTAGAGTGTAACTGTGCCGAAAATCTGATTAAAATTCCAATAAGAACAATTTCATTTTCACAAGAATAGGCGACGCTGTCATTTTGACACTAAAAAAGGAAATGGTTCCCTTGTCTGCGCACTCATTCACTTAACACGCAGTTCGGGATATTTTGCATGAAAGGTGGCATTTTCAAGGCATGTGAGTAAAAATGCATAAAATAGACGTTCTTCACCAGTTTTTCCTCATTTTTTCGCTGATACATATCACTAAAATTGATATGAAGATGATTGTGTTCATTGCGTCTTTTGTGATGTTAGAATCGCGCGGTTACGCATATATGCGCAGACATGGGGCACCAAATCATACATGTTTTCCTCTCACACAAGGAAAAAACGATCGAAATTTAGTGTCGTTCGACAAGACGGCAGAACAAGTCCCCTACCCCTTTGTCTGCTGTTATATTTTCCTTGAAAAATTAATAACCAATTAATGTATTCTTTCTAATATTCAGTCAGGTGTTTCTGCAGTGATTACGCCTGTTTGAGGGTGTACGTCATCCATGGAGGAAAATTATGTTTATTTCCTGCGTACAAGAGGTAAACAACCCAAATTCAGCGTTCCACCATAGGACTGTCAGTGATCATGGTGAGTACATGTAGATTATTCATGTTTATTTTCAAATAAAGGTATTTGTTAAATATAAAGGCTTTGAAATGATTAGAATAATAGTTAAATATGCTGCATCTGAAACAATTTGATGTTTAATGAAAGAAATTAAGCATAATGTAGTGCTCTCTCTTGCCCTACCATAGGCTATATCTTGCCCTAATCTCCCCCGGAACTCTGGGGCTGACAGTGACTGCTGCAGCATACCTCTCTCTTGCCCTTGTGCAAAACTTTTTCTTCATTATAAATTGAAATACATGTACATTTATCAATTTCTTTGAAATTTTCACAGGTTAGTCGGACAATGGTCCCACTCATTTTGACACTTCGTCCATAAAGAACGTACATGTTTTCCTCTCACACAAGGAAAAAAACGATCGAAATTCAGTGTTGTTCGACAAGACGGCAGAACAAGTCCCCTACCCCTTTGTTTACTGTTATATTTTCCTTGAGAAATTAATAACCAATTGATGTATTCTTTTTTATATTCAGTCAGGTGTTTCTGCAAGGATTACGCCTGTTTGAGGGTGTACGTCATCCATGGAGGAAAATTATGTTTATTTCCTGCGTACAAGAGGTAAACAACCCAAATTCAGCGTTCCACCATAGGACTGTCAGTGATCATGGTGAGTACATGTAGATTATTCATGTTTATTTTCAAATAAATGTATTTGTTAAATATAAAGGCTTTGAAATGATTAGAATAATAGTTAAATATGCTGCATCTGAAACAATTTGATGTTTAATGAAAGAAATTAAGCATAATGTAGTGCTCTCTCTCTTGCCCTACCATAGGCTATATCTTGCCCTAATCTCCCCCAGAACTCTGGGGCTGACAGTGACTGCTGCAGCATACCTCTCTCTTGCCCTTGTGCAAAACTTTTTCTTCATTATAAATTGAAATACATGTACATTTATCAATTTCTTTGAAATTTTCACAGGTTAGTCGGACAATGGTCCCACTCATTTTGACACTTCGTCCATAAAGAACGTACATGTTTTCCTCTCACACAAGGAAAAAACGATCGAAATTCAGTGTTGTTCGACAAGACGGCAGAACAAGTCAACTACCCCTTTGTTTACTGTTATATTTTCCTTGAGAAATTAATAACCAATTGATGTATTCTTTTTTATATTCAGTCAGGTGTTTCTGCAAGGATTACGCATGTTTGGGGGTGTCATCCATAGAGAAAATAACGTTTTTTTCCTGCGTACAAGAGGTAAACAACCCAAATTCAGTGTTCCACCATAGGACTGTCAGTGATCATGGTGAGTACATGTAGATTATTCATGTTTATTTTCAAATAAAGGTATTTGTTAAATATAAAGGCTTTGAAATGATTAGAATAATAGTTAACTATGCTGCACCTGAAACAATTTGATGTTTAATGAAAGAAATTAAGCATAATGTAGTGCTCTCTCTTGCCCTACCATAGGCTATATCTTGCCCTAATCTCCCCCAGAACTCTGGGGCTGACAAGGGCTGCTGCGGCATACCTTCTCTTGCCCTTGTGTAAAACTTTTTCTTCATTATCAATTGAAAAACATTTATTAATTTCTTTGAAATTTTCACAGGTTAGTCGGACAATGATCCCACTCATTTTGACACTTCGTCCATAAAGAACGTACATGTTTTCCTCTCACACAAGGAAAAAACGATCGAAATTCAGTGTCGTTCGACAAGATGGCAGAACAAGTCCCCTACCCCTTTGTTTGCTGTTATATTTTCCTTGAGAAATTAATAACCAATTAATGTATTCTTTTTAATATTCAGTCAGGTGTTTCTGCAATGATTATGCATATTTGGGGGTGTCATCAATGGAGAAAATTATGTTTATTTCCTGCGTACAAGAGGTAAACAACCCAAATTCAGCATTCCACCATAGGACTGTCAGTGATCATGGTGAGTACATGTAGATTATTCATGTTTATTTTCAAATAAAGGTATTTGTTAAATATAAAGGCTTTGAAATGATTAGAATAATAGTTAAATATGCTGAACCTGAAACAATTTGATGTTTAATGAAAGAATTTAAGCATAATGTAGGGCTCTCTCTTGCCCTACCATAGGCTATATCTTGCCCTAATCTCCCCCAGAACTCTGGGGCTGACAATGGATGCTGCGGCATACCTCTCTCTTGCCCTTGTGTCAAACTTTTTCTTCATTATCACTTGAAAAACGTTTATTAATTTCTTTAAAATTTTCACAGGTTAGTTGGACAATGATCCCACTCATTTTGACACTTCGTACATGAAGAACGTACATGTTTTCCTCTCACACAAGGAAAAAACGATCGAAATTCAGTGTCGTTCAACAAGACGGCAGAACAAGTCCCCTACCCCTATTTTTGATGTTATATTTTCCTTGAGAAATTAATAACCAATTGATGTATTCTTTTTGATATTCAGTCAGGTGTTTCTGCAATGATTATGCATATTTGGGGGTGTCATCCATGGAGAAAATTATGTTTATTTCCTGCGTACAAGAGTTAAACAACCCAAATTCAGCGTTCCACCATAGGACTGTCAGTGCATGATCATGTTCTTGAGTACATGTAGATTATTCATGTTTATTTTCAGAGAAAGGTATTTGTTAAATATAAAGGCTTTGATATGATTAGAATAATAGTTAAATATGCTGCACCTGAAACAATTTGATATTTAATGAAAGAAATTAAGCATAATGTAGGGCTCTCTCTTGCCCTACCATAGGTTATATCTTGCCCTAATCTCCCCCAGAACTCTGGGGCTGACAATGGCTGCTGCAGCATACCTCTCTCTAGCTTGCCCTTGTGCAAAACTTTTTCTTCATTATAAATTGAAAAACGTTTATTAATTTCTTGGAAATTTTCACAGGTTAGTTGGACAATGATCCCACTCATTTTGACACCTTGTCCATGAAGAATTTAATAAATTTATTTCTTCTTCTTTTTCTTCTTCTAGAAAATTGCTGCTTCAGAGTACTGAAGATATATCGCACTGGGAGTATGAGATGAAAAACGACGGAAACTCAGAGTGCTACGACAAGAAAGCACCATGCCCCCCAATTTCCTGTGCTGTAATTATTTTCTATAAAAATGAACAACCGTTTCATACATTTTATTGAATGTTTTAACAGGAATTCCTACAATGATTACGCTTATTTTGACATGTCATCCAATAAGGATGTATGCGTATTCCATCTTCCCATCTATCTTTCCATTCATCTTTCAACCGATTCTATCTTTTTATTTGTTATTCTTTCCTTCTTTCTTTCTGGTCGCATTTTGTGCTTTGTTGGATGGGTTCGAATCCCATGAAGTTCCAAATATCAATTCAGAACTTTCATTGGTGGCAACAGCATGAAATGAGATCTAAATCTTCATATTCCTAACTAATGACATCATCCACATGCATATCCTTTTGAAATAAGAAAATCTTGATTATGTAATAATGTATGGCATATACCTATAGGGGGAGACTGCCATGCAGTTGA
The DNA here is from genome assembly GCA_025618425.1 of Heliocidaris tuberculata. Classification (NCBI taxonomy): domain Eukaryota; kingdom Metazoa; phylum Echinodermata; class Echinoidea; order Camarodonta; family Echinometridae; genus Heliocidaris; species Heliocidaris tuberculata. The sequence continues at coordinate 36,631,325 of CM046838.1, read as the reverse complement.
GTCTGAAATAAAGTCTTGAATCTAATTCATGTGCATGTATACTACAAGTTACTCATTGCAGCATTGTTGCACGTTATCCACGAAGAACGTCCACTATTTCTTGCGTAAGAGAGGAAAGCGACGGAAATTCACAGTCCTACGACATGACAGCAGCATGCCCCCCAATTTTCTGTGCTGTAATTATTTTCTATAAACATGAACAACTGTTTAATACATTTTATTGAATATTTTAACAGGAATTCCTACAATGATTACGCTCATTTTGGCATGTCATCCACTAAGATCGTATGCGTATTCCATCTTTCCATATAACTTTCCATGTATCAACCGATTCTATCTTTTTATTTGTTATTCTTTCCTTCTATCTCTCTGTCGTCCCATCGTTCTGGTCACATTTGTGCTTGTTGGATGGGTTATCATTCATGCCTGTCTGAAGCCCTTATCTCCCTCAGAACTCTGGGGCAGAACGAGGGCTGCAGCAGCATACCCCTCTTCCCCTGCTATAAATTATTTTTAATTATAAATTAAAAAACCGCTTGATAGATTTCTTTGAAATTTTCAACATGTTAGTCGTACAACGATCCTGCTCATTTTGACATCTCGTCCATGGAGAACGTATGTAATTCTCTCGTATAGGAGGAAAACGACCGAAATTCAGCGTCGTACGACAAGACAGAAATTTATGAGTTTTGAGATAAATTCCCCCTTTTTTATTTTTAAATTGAGGCATGCATGAAGTTCATAGCTGTATTCTTATAACTTAGGGAAATGTGCCTATTCTTAACTTAGTTAAATGAATGTATCAGAGTTACATGTAGAATTACTCTGGGTACTATTCTATAAAAAACAAACTTTTTATGTAGTATATGTTTGAATGATGAGTTTCTTCCACCATGTTCAAATGATTATGATTCGGTATCGAAAAATGAATTAAAGCTTGAATCTGAATATCTGTGCACACGCTTATGCCCAAAGACATATAAATTGCTAACAATGTACATAGAACAGTGCACCAAAACCACATAACTGAATTTTACATTAGTTTGGGATGGACAGTGCACTGTACATATAGGCAGCATAGAATATTGTACATATTGACCATACTGTGAGTGCCACACAGTATGCAGTTAATTCCTGCTGGTATGTCCGGTCACAACCTTTCAAGCCTGTTGCTATGATCACCGGAGTTAATGTTTACTTTATCGACGAGCTTCACTCTACTCTCTAGATCTATCTGGATTTACTCCGGATTTACTCGTGATCATTGAACATTTTATGTGTTTTCATAAGGTAGGAAAATGTTTGTAATTACGGCTTACGAGGCCTAAAGTTAGGCCTAAAGTTAGATCTAGATATAGACTATGCCTGCAGTGCAGTGCAGTGCATTGCTGCACTGCTGTGCCAACGTAGCCTACTTGTCACTGTCTAAGACTATGATGAATACTGACAGTGTCATAACTTTTCATCTAGCCCCCCTTATTGTCTTAATTTCTCTTTCATATTAACAATTCAGTGCCAGGGCACTTGTCTCCCAGAACTCCTGGCCTGACATTCTGCTGCTTTCTGGTGAGGGTAGCTGTGCAAGGTATGGTATTGGTATTGATAACTTTGAATGTCCCTTTTTTTTTCTTTATCGTTTTATTTTTAAAACTATGCATGTAAAAACCATTTACGATATTCAAACTAGCATTCCTGACCTAGAATATGCAAGGGAAAATTCAAAATAAGCCTCTGAATTCCTGCATTATTGTGCATACTTAGAGTAGTCTACTTGTTCTTTCTTGAACACAGAACTATAGACTCTAACTTTAAGTTCATAGATTTGTACATTCCCTGTGAACCCCTAATATTCCTAAATAATTACGCTCATTTTGGGATGTCATCCATGTAGAACGTACGCACATTTCTTGCGTACGAGAGGAAAACGACGGAAATGCAGGGTCCAGCGACAAGACAGCAGCATACCCACATTTCATGTGCTGTTATTATTTTCTGTGAGAAATTAAACGTTTCATACATTTTATTGAATGTTTGACAGGAATTCCTACAATGATTACGCTTATTTTGACGTGTCATCCACTAAGGACGTATGCGTATTCCATCTTTCCATCTATCTTTTCACTCATCTTTCAACCGATTCTATCTTTTTATTTGTTATTCTTTCCTTCTTTCTTTCTGGTCGCATTTTGTGCTATGTTGGATGGGTTCGAATCCCATGAAGTTCCATATATCAATTTAGAACTTTTATTGGTGGCAACAGCATGATATGAGGTCAGCTTTATATTCCTAACTAAATGACATCATCCACATATCCTTTTGAAATAACAAAAATAAGAAAATCTTGATTATGTATGGCGTACCAAAATGTACGGGAGAAACTGCCATGCAGTTGAGTCTGAAATAAAGTCTTGAATTTAATTCATGTGCAGGTATACTACAAGTTACTCATTGCAGCATTGTTGCATGTCGTCCATGAAGAACGTACCGGTACGCATATTTCTTAAGTAAGAGAGGAAAACGACGGAAATTCAGAGTCTTATGACAAGACAGCAGCTAGCATTCACCCCATTTCCTGTGCTGTAATTATTTTCTATGAGAAATTAACAACCATGTAATGCATTTTATTGAATGTTTTAACAGGAATTCCTACAATGACTACGCTCATTTTGGCATGTCATCCACTAAGAACGTATATGCGTATTCCATTTCCATTCATCTTTCAACCGATTTTTTAATTCGTTATTCTTTCCTTCTATCTTTCTGGTCGCATTTTGTGCTATGTTGGATGGGTTCGAATTGGCTTGCAACGTGCACTCACGTAATCACGTCATGGTGCAATTTCATGTTTCGAGTACTTTCGTAGGAAAACATCATTTACGAAGTGTTGGGTCTACACTTCGCTATTTTACCTGCCAGTAAACCACAAATAATTATGTCTCTACGTGAGGTTATGTGAGGTTTTATCAACTTTACCCAACAGTTTATCGCGATTTCTTAAATTGCAAGTGCTTTTATTGAGACTAGTAATGACGTCATTCAGTTTTTTGACAACAATTGTCTTGCGAAGATTTCGTTGCAACAAAAATCGAGAACTTTCCGAGCCCTGGTTGGAATGAAATCGTGAGTAATTTAACGATTCCAAGAGATTTGCAATTGCAAAATTTATTTTTGTCATATTTCAATGTATTGTATTGTGCAGAAAAGGAAAGAAAAAACCCCGAGAAAAAGACCTTCATGTACCCGAATTTAGACACATGTACCCCAAAAAGGACCTTTATGTACCCCAAAAATGGACATGTAACCCAAAATGGCCAGGTACATAAATATCCTTTTTGGGGTACAGTCTTTTTTGGGGTACAAAGAAAAACGTTTATTAATTTCTTTGTAATTTTCACTGGTAAGTCGGACAATGATCCCACTCATTTTGATACTTTGTCCATGAAGAACGTACATGTTTTCCTCTCACACAAGGAAAAAAACGATCAAAAGTCAGTGTTGTTCGACAAGACGGCAGAACAAGTCCCCTAGCTACCCCTTTGCTGTTATATTTTCCTTGAGAAATTAGCAACTAATTAATGTATTCTGTTTAAAATTCAGTCAGGTGTTTCTGCAATGATTACGCATGTTTGGGGGTGTCATCCATGGAGAAAATTATGTTTATTTCCTGCGTACAAGAGGTAAACATCCCAAATTTAGCGTTCCACCATAGGACTGTCAGTGATCATGGTGAGTACATGTAGATTATTCATGTTTATTTTCAAATAAAGGTATTTGTCAAATATAAAGGCTTTGTAATGATTAGAATAATAGTTAAATATGCTGCACCTGAAACAATTTGATGTTTAATGAAAGAAATTAAGCATAATGTAGGGCTCTCTCTTGCCCTACCATAAGCTATATCTTGCCCTAATCTCCCCCAGAACTCTGGGGCTGACAATGGCTGCTGCGGCATACCTTCTCTTGCCCTTGTGCAAAACTTTTCCTTCATTATCAATTGAAAAACGTTTATTAATTTCTTGGAAATTTTCACAGGTTAGTCGGAAAATGATCCCACTCATTTTGACACTTCGTCCATAAAGAACATACATGTTTTCCTCCCACACAAGGAAAAAACGATCGAAATTCAGTGTCGTTCGACAAGACGGGCAGAACAAGTCCCCTACCCCTTTCTTTACTGTTATATTTTCCTTGAGAAATTAATAACCAATTAATGTATTCTTTTTAATATTCAGTCAGGTGTTTCTGCAAGGATTACGCATGTTTGGGGGTGTCATCCATAGAGAAAATTACGTTTATTTCCTGGGTACAAGAGGTAAACAATCCGAATTCAGTGTTCCACCATAGGACTGTCAGTGATCATGGTGAGTACATGTAGATTATTCATGTTTATTTTCAAATGAAGGTATTTGTTTAATATAAAGGCTTTGAAATTATTAGAATAATAATTAAATATGCTGCACCTGCAAGAATTTGATGTTTAATGAAAGAATTTAAGCATAATGTACGGCTTTCTCTTGCCCTGCCATAGGCTATATCTTGCCCTAATCTCCCCCAGAACTCTGGGGCTGACAATGGATGCTGCGGCATACCTCTCTCTTGCCCTTGTGCAAAAGTTTTTCTTTATTATCAATTGAAAAACGTTTATTAATTTCTTGGATACAATGATCCAGCTCATTTTGACACCTCGTCCATGAAGAATGTAATACATTTATTTCTTCTCTTCTTTTTCTTCTTCTTCTTTTTCTTCTTCTAGAAAATTGCTGTTTCAGAGTACTGAAGATATATCGCACTGGGAGTATGAGAGGAAAAACGACGGAAACTCAGAGTCCTAGGACAAGAAAGCACCATGCCCCCCCCAATTTTCTGTGCTGTAATTATTTTCTATAAAAATTAACAACCGTTTCCTACGTTTTATTGAATGTTTTAACAGGAATTCCTACAATGATTACGCTGATTTTGACATGTCATCCAATAAGGATGTATGCGTATTCCATCTTCCCATCTATCTTTCCATTCATCTTTCAACCGATTCTATCTTTTTATTTGTTATTCTTTCCTTCTTTCTTTCTGGTCGCATTTTGTGCTTTGTTGGATGGGTTCGAATCCCATGAAGTTCCAAATATCACTTCAGAACTTTCATTGGTGGCAACAGCATGAAATGAGATCTAAAGCTTTATATTCCTAACTAATGACATCATCCACATGCATATCCTTTTGAAATAAGAAAATCTTGATTATGTAATAATGTAGGGTGTATACCTATAGGGGGAGACTGCCATGCAGTTGAGTCTGAAATAAAGTCTTGAATTTAATTCATGTGCAGGTATCATACAAATTACTCATTGCAGCATTGTTGCACGTTATCCACAAAGAACGTACTCATATTTCTTGCGTAAGAGAGGAAAGCGACGGAAATTCACAGTCCTACGACATGACAGCAGCATGCCCCCCAATTTCCTGTGCTGTAATTATTTTTTATAAAAATGAACAACCGTTTAATACATTTTACTGAATATTTTAACAGGAATTCCTACAATGATTACGCTCATTTTGGCATGTCATCCACTAAGATCGTACGCGTATTCCATCTTTCCATCTATCTTTCCATGAATCAACCGATTCTATCTTTTTATTTGTTATTCTTTCCTTCTATCTCTCTGTCATCCCATCTTTCTGGTCGCATTTGTGCTTGTTGGATGGGTTATCATTCATGCCTGTCTGAAGCCTTATCTCCCCCAGAACTCTGGGGCAGAACGAGGGCTGCAGCAGCATACCCCTCTTCCCCTGCTGTAAATTATTTTTAATTATAAATTTAAAAAACGCTTGATAGATTTCTTTGAAATTTTCAACATGTTAGTCGTACAATGATCCTGCTCATTTTGACATCTCGTCCATGGAGAACGTATGTAATTCTCTCGTGTAAGAGGAAAACGACCGAAATTCAGCGTCGTACGACAAGACAGAAATTTAGGAGTTTTAAGATAAATTCCCCCTTGTTTATTTTTGAATTGAGGCATGCATGAAGTTCATAGCTGTATTCTTATAACTTAGGGAAATGTGCCTATTCTTAACTTAGTTCAGTGAATGTATCAGAGTTACATGTAGAATTACTCTGGGTACTATTCTATAAAAAACAAACTTTTTATTTGGTATATGTTTGAATGATGAGCTTCTTCCACCATGTTTAAATGATTATGATTCGGTATTGAAAAATGAATTAAAGCTTGAATCTGAATATCTGTGCACACGCTTATGCCCAAAGACATATAAATTGCTAACAATGTACATAGAACAGTGCACCAAAACCACATAACTGAATTTTACATTAGTTTGGGATGGACAGTGCACTGTACATATAGGCAGCATAGAATATTGTACATATTGACCATACTGTGAGTGCCACACAGTATGCAGTTAATTCCTGCTGGTATGTCCGGTCACAACCTTTTAAGCCTGTTGCTATGATCACCGGAGTTAATGTTTACTTTATCGACGAGCTTCACTCTACTCTCTAGATCTATCTGGATTTACTCCGGATTTACTCGTGATCATTGAACATTTTATGTGTTTTCATAAGGTAGGAAAATGTTTGTAATTACGGCTTACGAGGCCTAAAGTTAGGCCTAAAGTTAGATCTAGATATAGACTATGCCTGCAGTGCAGTGCAGTGCTGCACTGCTGTGCCAACGTAGCCTACTTGTCACTGTCTAAGACTATGATGAATACTGACAGTGTCATAACTTTTCATCTAGCCCCCCCCCCCCTTATTGTCTTAATTTCTCTTTCATATTAACAAGGCAGTGCCAAGGCACTTGTCTCCCAGAACTCCTGGCCTGACAATCTGCTGCTTTCTGGTGAGGGTAGCTGTGCAAGGTATGGTATTGGTATTGATAACTTTGAATGTCCCTTTTTTTTCTTTATCGTTTTATTTTTAAAACTATGCATGTAAAACCATTTACGATATTCAAACAGCTAGCATTCCTGACCTAGAGTATGCAAGGGAAAATTCAAAATAAGCCTCTGAATTCCTGCATTATTGTGCATACTTAGAGTAGTCTACTTGTTCTGTCTTGAACACAAAACTATAGACTCTAACTTGAAGTTCATAGATTTGTACATTCCCTGTGAACCCCTAATATTCCTACATAAATAATTACGCTCATTTCAGCATGTCATCCATGAAGAACGTACGCATATTTCTTGCGTACGAGAGGAAAATGACGGAAATGCAGGGTCCAGCGACAAGACAGCAGCATTCCCCCCATTTCCTGTGCTGTAATTATTTTCTATGAGAAATTAACAACCATGTAATGCATTTCATTGAATGTTTTAACAGGAATTCCTACAATGATAACGCTCATTTTGGCATGTCATCCACTAAGAACGTATATGCGTATTCCATTTCCATTCATCTTTCAACCGATTTTTTATTTGTTATTCTTTCCTTCTATATTTCTGGTCGCATTTTGTGCTATGTTGGATGGGTTCGAATTGGCTTGCAACGTGCACTCACGTAATCACGTCACGGTGCAATTTCACGTTTCGAGTAATTTCGTAGAAAAACATCATTTACGAAGTGTTGGGTCTACACTTCGCTATTTTACCTGCCAGTAAACCACAAATAATTATGTCTCTACGTGAGGTTGGGTGAGGTTTTATCAACTTTACCCAACAGTTTATCGCGATTATTAAAATTGCAAGTGCTTTTATTGAGACTAGTAATGACGTCATTCAGTTTTTTGACAACAATTGTCTTGCGAAGATTTCATTGCAACAAAAATCGAGAACCTTTCCGAGCCCTGGTTGGAATGAAATCGTGAGTAATTTAACGATTCCAAGAGATTTGCAATTGCAAACTTTATTTTTGTCATATTTTAATGTATTGTATTGTGCAGAAAAGGAAAGAAAAAAACCCAGAGAAAAGACCTTCATGTACCCGAATTTAGACACATGTACCCCAAAAAGGACCTTTATGTACCCCAAATCTTGCCCTAATCTCCCCCAGAACTCTGGGGCTGACAATGGCTTCTGCGGCATACCTTCTCTTGCCCTTGTGGAAAACTTTTTCTTCATTATAAATTGAAACACGTTTATTAATTTCTTTGAAATTTTCACAGGTTAGTCGGACAATGATCCCACTCATTTTGACACTTCGTCCATGAAGAACGTACATGTTTTCCTCTCACACAAGGAAAAAACGACTGAAAGTCAGTGTCGTTCGACAAGACGGCAGAACAATAAGTCAACTACCGCTTTGCTGTTATATTTTTCTTGAGAAATGAACAACTAATTAATGTATTTTATTTGATATTCAGTCAGGTGTTTCTGCAATGATTACGCATGTTTGGGGGTGTCATCCATGGAGAAAATTACATTTATTTCCTGCGTACAAGACGTAAACAACCCAAATTCAACGTTCCACCATAGGACTGTCAGTGATGATGTTGAGTACATGTAGATTATTCATGTTTATTTTCAAATAAAGGTATTTGTTAAATATAAAGGCTTTGAAATGATTAGAATAATAGTTGAATATACTGCACCTGAAACAATTTGATGTTTAATGAAAAAAATTAAGCATAATGTAGGGCTCTCTCTTGCCCTACCATAGGCTTTATCTCCCCCAGAACTCTTGGGCTGACAATGGCTGCTGCGGCGTACCTTCTCTTGCCCTTGTGCAAAACTTTTTATTCATTATAAATTGAAAAACGTTTATTAATTTCTTGGAAATTTTCACAGGTTAGTCGGACAATGATCCCACTCATTTTGACACTTCGTCCATGAAGAACTTACATGTTTTCCTCTCACACAAGGAAAAAATGATCGAAATTCAGTGTCGTTTGACAAGACGGCAGAACAAGTTCCCTACCCCTGTTTGCTGTTATATTTTCCTTGAGAAATTAATAACCAATTAATATATTATTTTTGATATTCAGTCAGGTGTTCTACAATGATTATGCATATTGTGGGGGTGTCATCCATGGAGAAAATTATGTTTATTTCCTGCGTACAAGAGGTAAACAACCCAAATTCAGTGTTCCACCATAGGACTGTCAGTGATCATGTTGAGTACATGTAGACTATTCATGTTTATTTTCAAATAAAGGTATTTGTTAAATATAAAGGCTTTGAAATGATTAGAATAATAGTTAAATATGCTGCACCTGAAACAATTTGATGTTTAATGAAAGAAATTAAGCATAATGTAGGGCTCTCTCTTGCCCTACCATAGGCTATATCTTGCCCTAATCTCCCCAGAACTCTGGTGCTGACAATGGATGCTGCGGCATACCTCTCTCTTGCCCTTGTGCAAAACTTTTTCTTTATTATCAATTGAAAAACGTTTATTGATTTCTTGGAAATTTTCACAGGTTAGTCGGACAATGATCCCACTCATTTTGACACTTCGTCCATAAACAACGTACATGTTTTCCTCTCACACAAGGAAAAAACGATCAAAATTCAGTGTCGTTCGACAAGACGGCAAATCAAGTCCCCTACCCCTTTGTTTGCTGTTATATTTTAATGTATTCTTTTTAATATTCAGTCAGGTGTTTCTGCAATGAATACGCATGTTTGGGGGTGTCATCCATGGAGAAAATTATGTTTATTTCCTGCGTACAAGAGGTAAACAACTCAAATTCAGCATTCCACCATAGGACTGTCAGTGATCATGGTGAGTACATGTAGATTATTCATGTTTATTTTCAAATAAAGGTATTGTTAAATATAAAGGCTCTGAAATGATTAGAATAATAGTTAAATATGCTGCACCTAAAACAATTTTGTGTTTAATGAAAGAAATTAAGCATAATGTCGGGCTCTCTCTTGCCCTACAATGGGCTATATCTTGCCCTAATCTCCCCCAGAACTCTGGGGCTGACAATGGATGCTGCGGCATATACCTCTCTCTTGCCCTTGTGCAAAAGTTTTTCTTCATTATAAATTGGAAAACATTTATTAATTTCTTTGAAATTTTCACAGGTTAGTCGGACAGTGATCCCGCTCATTTTAACACTTCGTCCATGAAGAACGTACATGTTTTTCCTCTCACACAAGAAAAAAATTGACCGAAATTCAGCAACCCACGACAAGACAGGTAATAATTATCGTACATGTCGATGCGCCATATTTATTTTTAATTTAAACTTTATATAGACTGATAGAAGGCTTTAGAATATTAGAATAGTAGGTAAATATCTTGTACGTGAAAGGATTTGATGTTAATTAGAAGAAATTAATCAATATCAGCGCTATCTCTAGCCTCATCTGCCCCAGAACTCTGCAGGTGAATGCTGGCTGCACTCCCATCTCAGTCTAGAGTGTAATGCAGAATTTTATTTTTTCTGTGAGAAATTAACAACCATTTAATGTATTTCAAAGAATTTGAAATCATGTATTCCAGCCATGATAAGGTTCATTTTAGCACACTATCCATGAAGAATGTTACGGATATTAATTGTGTAAGAGAGGAAAATGCCAGAAAATTGCGAGTCCTAGCTATGACAGGTCATGTCTATTCCCATTTTCTGTGCTGTAACTTGAGATCTAGATATTTTGCAAAGAGAAATTAATAACCATTTCATGTACTTTATTCAATCTTTCAACAGGAATTCCTACAATGATTACGCTCATTTTGGGATGTCATCCATGTAGAACGTACGCACATTTCTTGCGTACGACAGGAAACCATCCGAAATTCACAGTCCTATAAGACGGTAATGGATGGGATTAGATACTGTATGATTTCCTGAGTGTAATGTGTACTTTGAAATTAAATTTTGTACAGAGTAATTAGCCTTTTGATTTCTTAGAATAGTAGTTAAATGTCTTGTTCCTGAGAAGATTTGATGTTTATGTCATTCTGTCATTTCAATATCCTTCCATTCTGCTGTCATTTATTTCATCCCTCTTTATATCCTTTATTCGATCATCTCAACCATCTCCATTTCCATCCACTCTTCTGTCAATCCATATTTCTTTGATGTATTTTTCATTCTTCTGTCATTGTTATGTCATTCCATCTTTCCTTCTCTTATTGTTCTATTCGTCTATGATTGTATTCATCTTTTTGTCCTTCTATTCTTTTTTCATTCATTCCATCTATCTCTGTCACCTTTTGTTATGATTTTATTCCACTCTTTCATTTTGTGCTCTGTTGGATGGGTTCGAATCCCATGAAGTTCCAAATATCAATTCAGAACTTTCAATGGTGGCAACAGCATGAAATGAGGTCTAAAACTTTATATTCCATAACAATTTCTCTTCATTCTTCTATCATTTCATCCACCCATCTCTATATCCGTCCACTCTTCTGTCAATCTATACTTTCTTCTCTGTATCCTTAAATTTTTCAGTTTTTTAATATCCTTCCATGCTTTTATCACAATCTGTATTGGAATTATACATGAAACCACTTTTCTGAGCAATTTTTGGTCTGACATGCAAGTACAAAATTATGCCTGGCTTTGCAACCGCATGCCCGGGGGTTGCGAATTTGGTCTCAAAAGATGCGCGAGATGTGAAGGAAAAAAGTCCTGAAATTTCAGTGCGTGATTATTTCGCGTAAAAAATTTGTCGCGAAAAATGTTGAGGGGGGGGGGGGGCTAAATAAGCCCCTCCCCAGGCTACATAGGGTTAAGTGAAAATTAAATAGGCTCATTGTTTGTGTGCATGCGGTGTGTCGACTCTAGTCCGCAATAACGTTTCAGCGCTGGTGATGGTGTTCGACCTTAGAGGGCAAAGAGTTGATCTCATTTGATTTTCCTAATTTTAAGTTTAATTTTTATCATGAATGATTTATGAAAAAGCCTTCCAGGAATGTCAAAGGAAATAAATGAATGAGAGAACTTATTTATAATTTGTTTATTTCGTGGATTTATTAAAAGATAAAGAATGTATAAAAGGAAGAGAATGACGAAATTTTGTTATCATGTGCTTAATTTGTGTGTTTATTGTACATAGATGTAGCACTTCCCATCACATTTGAATTATGAGACCGACGGAATTGTAACCTTACTGTACATACAGCTTATGAAAAAAAAAGGAATTTTTGTTTTCCCCTGCACGATTGAAGATAGAAGATAAATCTCATGTTTTATGCACCCAGTGTTTTTGCGAAGGGGAAAATACTTCACCAATAAAATTTGTGACTGCCATGTCAGAGAGATAGTGGTTTTACGGTATTAACAAAGAACTGATAACAAAGCAAAACAAAAATTGAGAATAGAGCATGGCCGTACGCAGCAGGGGGGGGGGGGGGGGAAGGGGCAGGGTTAGTTGCCCCCCTTCCCTAGAAATTTGGAAAACGTACATATTTTTACTAACAATTTTTGCAAAATCCACCAAAATTGTGCTCCAAATCCTTCAATTTCACTTAAAAGAATGCGAAAGTGCCCTCGCTTTTGAGCTTCTTTGAAAATTTTTATGCATCCTGCCCCTCCTCCCCCTCCCCCAGGAAAAAAAAAAATTTGTACGGCCATGGAATAGTCCTATGGAAATCTCAACTCTTATCCTAAAAGATATGGCTATTAAATCTTTTAAAAACAATTCTATATCTATAAATCCTTTTACTTTACACACAAGTGATAAAATGCACCTAACCCATTATAGCTTAAGGCAAATTATGCAATTAATTCTGTAATAAGAGCAAGGGCAATAATGGAAAAGGGAAAGTGGATATGTGTGAGTGGACGTGTAATAGAGAAAGAAAGGAAGAGAGAGAGGGAGTGGGAGAAGGGAGGGATAGTAAGGGCCGGAAAGAATAAATTTAATTTCATTTGAAAGTTTGAATCTATATTGTTGTGAATTGCCGTTAAGGGAGATTCGATTAATAGAAAAGGGGAAAAGGGGAATTTGGAATTGCAAACATGTAAATAAAACTTGATATTTTATAATCATCCTGGAAAATAATTATGAAAAAAAATGAAAACAAAATCGAGCAATGAAATTCTAAGCCAGGAGTTGGTTTTGTGATCTGCTGGAGACAAATGCCATTTTCAAATCAATCAAACCTTTGAGAGGAAGACAGACACCTTGGACTCTTTTATAATTTTTTTTTTTAAATTTCTTCGGAAATGTGAAATAAAAAAAAAAAAAAAAAAGAAAAAAAATTCAGTTGGGCCGATCAAATGAACAGCGTTTACCATAATAAATTTCAACCAGCAGTCCAAGCGAAGGTCTGAACTAACTGGAGTTGGAAAGTGTATGCATGATTTCTTGTAGGAATAGGGGTCTAACTCAATTGTTACATGTTAAGATTTTGGTGGGAAAAAAAAGGAAGATTTTCCAAAGAATGAAAACATTTGCCAACTACCCCATTAAAGAGTTTTAGCTAATTTACTTACCCCAAACATACCCAATAAAAACTCTCATTCGGTGCCCCCTTAAATAATGCCACGGTTGCACCCCCAACCCCCCCCCCCCCCACCATTGCCCTGCAGAAAAATCCTGTAGCTATTTTTGGGTAGAAAAAGGAAGAATTTCAAAACAATTATTCATAACTACCTCATTAAAGAGGCTTAGCTATTACCTACCTCCAATATACCCAATGAAAAACTCTCATTCAGTGCCCCCTAAAATAATGCCACGGTTGCACCCCACCCCCCCCCCCCCCACCTCCATGGCTCTGAAGAAAAATCCTATAGATATTTTCGTGTAGAAAAAGGAAGAATTTCAAAACAATTATTCACAACTACCCCATTAAAAAGGCTTAGCTGTTACCTACCTCCAATATACCCAATAAAAAACTCTCATTGGGTGCTCCCTAAAATAATGCAACGGTTGCACACCCCCCCCCCCCCGCAGTCATCAAAACTTAAGCATATTGAAAAGGCTCTTCTTCTATGACATAGGACAAGAAAAAGATTTAGAACAATTATTGTGAGAGTAATACACATTCACTTAGCTACGTCTATATAGCCCCCAATCCCCCCCCCCCTCCCCGAGAAAAAAATCATTAGGTACCCTTCCCTAAACTGCAAAGCATCCACATGCAGGCCTGACCCCAAAAAGAAAAATCCTTGTTTCAGATGAGGTAAATCATAGTTCCTGAGGAGACGTATAAAATTAGAAGGTGTTAATTTCCATTAAACCTCTTATTTCTTCTCTCCTTATGTATTTCTTTGTTTTGCCTTGAATATCCTCTGGTCTTTTCTTATGTATTTCTTTGTTTTACCTTGCATTTTCTTCCAAGTCATATGCTGATGTATCTACGCTTGACTATAGTATATTTGGCTATTGACGATGTGTAAAGTTCAGAGCTGCCCTCTACGTCCAAGTGCAGCAAGGGTGACTTTTGCTTGATTATGGCCTATTCGGTTAGGGTTAGACCCCATTAGGGTTAGTCATATTAAACCCCTTTCCCATAAATATAAGCAATAATACTTTTAGGTGTGTGTAGATAAATAACTAATCGTGATTTAAAAAAAAAAAAAAAAATTCATTAAACCTAGGAATAAGAAATGAGAGCCATGCAAAATGAGGTTAGGGTTAGGGTTTTGTCCGCTTTTGGTCCTCTAAGCTTAGTTTTTTTAATCACAAAAATGGCCATATTTCAGTGAAAAATAGGGGGGTTAGGGCTAATTTTTGGATATGTTGTATCAAATGGTATCAGCTTTCTGGCAAAAAATAAAAAAAAAAATTGGATGAATATTTCATGACGTCATTCTGAAGCTGGGAAGTACGAATTGTCTTGAAACCCTAGTATGAGACAACTTCATTTTTTGGCCAAGTTCGATTTTCGACAAATTTCTTGAAGGGGTTAGAGGTCAGACATACGGGGTTAGAACGCTGTTTTGAACAGGTTTCATCTAGCGCATCGCAGCGTAAAAATTTCAGTCGGGAACCATGCTAACTAGAAAAAGGACCTGCGCGCACCCAAAGTGTTTATTTAGCATATATCTTTTTCGTTTGAGGAAAAAAGTGGGGAAAGTTGCCAAAATATACTAGATTAGGGTGTTACCTACATACTATTCAAAATTCAGCCCAAAAGAACAATGAAATAAGAAATTATGACCATTTTTCCAAAAAAATTCTGGGGTTAGCAAAAAGGACCTCCATGTACCCCGAAAAGGACATTTAAGTACCTTAAAGTACCTTTCTTGACTTTACACTGGATTTTGAAACCTTTAACCTTTGACCTTTGACCTCATTTTCAGTGTAGGGGTAGAGTAGGTTCTAGGCTACAAATAGTTTAACGTTTGAGTTTAACCCCCCACTACTTTTCCTAAAATTGCAATTTTAGTGAACCCTTGTTACTAAAAAACTCTGAAATAAACACAGTTAGGGTTAGGGTTAGGGTTAGGGTTAGGGTTAGGGTTAGGGTTAGGGTTAGGGTTAGGGTTAGGGCTATGGTTTTGTACCTTTGGGCACCCGAAAATTGACTTTGGGTACCCGAAAATTAACCTCATGTACCCGAAAATTAACTGGTTCCCCGAAAATTAACTATGGTTCCCTCAAAATTGACTATGGTACCCGAAAATTTACCTTGGGTACCCGAAAATTAACCCTGGGTACCCCAAAATTAACCTTGGTTCCCCGAAAATTAACCTTGGTTCCCCGAAAATTAACCATGGGTACCCCAAAATTAACCATGGGTACCCCAAAATTAACCATGGGTGCCTGAAAACTTACCTTTGGGTACCCGAATATACTTCTTATGTTTGAATTTTTTTTTCTTTGCAATTTGACCTTTCCAGTCATTATGAACTAATAAAATATGATCATTGATTATTATTTTATCACTCCAGAAGAACTTGGGGATTATTTTTGTTTTTTAAAGAAATAAGAGTAATTTTATGATGCAGTGTTTATTTCTCAGAAATTTTCCGATTTTTCGACGTTTTCGGAGTATTTTGTCAGATTTTATCTTCAAATATCTTCTAATATATCGTGTTTCTTACTTTAGGCGGGCAGGGGTAGCTTTAGTATTTAATAATCAATCTATTTCTCATTGCATTATCGATAATATGATTTTATTAAAAAGATATCTGCAATTATGTAAAGTAATGACAAAAATCAACTCAAAAATTTACGGACTGATTTGTGGATTTGTGAGGGAGACCGTAAGCTGAGCCAAAACCGGACCTACTTTCTTCTTTCCCCATCTCTTTTGACGTGACCAAGTTTTGATCATGTTCATGTTTATGTTTCATGATTAAATCCACAATTTGCGAGGTAATTGGAAACCTGTAGGGTCAAGACATGATGGAAAATTTACCAGGAGAACGGAGACATGGTTTCAGACAAAGAAAGGCTGATTAAAAGGTTAAAACTAAGGCATTATGGTCTCCTTTCTGTGACCATGGACTGGTTATTCTCAGGCCGCCAGACCCGGCGTACAGAGGGGCTACGGTACGTAAACGATCGAGTAGGACAGCTGGTCATGAAACAGTTGTGTGGTGACGGGCCGTGTGGTGACTACTCTTACTAGAAATACATATAGAATGACCCCCATTATTTTTTGAAATTCTTTGTTGTTGCCATTTAAACTTTATGTACATGTAGAGAAGGAGTGTACAATACATGAAATGAGTTTTCAGACCAAGATTCTGTCCATGAAGGTGACAAAATAAGCTCAAAGTTGATCATTTCTGCACGTAGTTTGACTCTGTTCAGCCATTTGGATAAAGTGGGTGTGTAAATTATGCATGTAGAATGACCCCCATTATTTTTTGAAATTCTTTGGTCACGTATTCGTTTGTTGCCATTTAAACTTTATGTACAGGTAAAGAAGGAGTGTACAATACATGAAATGAATTTTCAGACCAAGATCATATCCACAAAAGTGACAAATTAAGCTCAAAGTTTGCTAATTTCTGCGCAAAGTTTGACTCTGTTCAGCCTTTCTGATAAAGTGGGTGTTTATCACCGGTATGATTTGTGTACGGTTTCTTGTTGTCTTTCAACCATTTTGTTTGGGTAAATAGACATGTACAGGAGAATTATCAATCCTAGAAAGCAATAATGTCAGAATTGTGGCTGAAATAGTTGCTAAATTAATAAACATGTACCAGCTACCTGTACATGTAATCTGTGTTTACTACCATGTATGTTATCAATGGAAAATTTGGTACATGTACTTACATGCAATAGAAATTATGCATATAGAATGACCCCCATTATTTTTTGAAATTCTTTGTTGTTGCCATTTAAACTTCATGTACAGGTAGAGAAGGAGTGTACAATACATGAAATGAATTTTCAGACCAAGATCATATCCATAAAAGTGACAAATTAAGCTCAAAGTTTGCTAATTTCTGCGCATCGTTCGACTCTGTTTAGCCTTTATGATAAAGTGGGTGTTTACTACCGGTGTGTTTTTTGTTTGCGTAGAGGTTCTTGTTGGTTTTAGAACATGAAAATACATGTACAGGAGGCCAAAATAGTTGCTAAATTATATACGTGTACATGTACCAGATCTATGTTACATGTACATGTCTAGTTCCATATGTACATGTATGTTGTCAATGGAGAATTTGGTACATGTACTTACATGTATTAGAAATTATGCATATAGAATGACCCCCATTATTTTTTGAAATTCTTTGTTGTTGCCATTTAAACTTTATGTACAGGTAGAGAAGGACATTACGATAACTGAAATGTATTTTCAGACCAAGATCATGTCCTGAAGAGTGGCAAAATAAGCTCAAAGTTTTGCTAATTTCTACGCAAAGTTCGACTCTGTTTAGCCTTTCTGATAAAGCGGGCGTTTAATACCGGTATGTTTTTTGTTCTTCCTTTTTTCCTTATGTATTTCTTTGTTTTTCTTCGCTCTTCATTTTTTTCTTATGTATTCTTTTGTTTTTCTGCTCTCTGTCTTCCTTTTTTCCTTATGTATTTCTTTGTTTTTATTCTCCATATCTTCTTTATATTTCTTTATGTATTTCTTTGTTTCTCTTCTTTCTTTTTTTCCTTATGTATTTCTTTGTTTTTCTTCTCGTTTATTTGTTATATATTTCTTTGTTTTTCTTCACTCTTCTTTTTTCCTTATGTATTCCTTTGTTTTTCTTCTCTCCGTCTTCCTTGCATTATGTATTTCTTTGTTTTTCTTCCATCTTCTTTTTTCCTTATGTATTTCTTTGTTTTTATTCTCAATATCTTCCTTTTTTTTCCTTTATGTATTCCCTTCTTTTTCTTCACTCTTCTTTTTTCCTTATGTATCCCTTTGTTTTTCTTCTCTCTGTCTTCCTTTTTCCTTATGTATTTCTTTGTTTTTCTTCTATCTTCTTTATTCCTTATATATTTCTTTGTTTTTATTCTCCATATCTTCTTTTTATTTCTTTATGTATTTCTTTGTTTCTCTTCTATCTTCTTTTTCTTCCTTATGTATTTCTTTGTTTTTCTCTCTTCTTTTCCCTTATGTATTTCTTTGTTTTTTTTCTCTGTCTTCCTTTTTTCCTTATGTATTTCTTTGTTTTTCTTCGCTCTTCTTTTTTTTCTTATGTATTCTTTTGTTTTTCTGCTCTCTGTCTTCCTTTTTTCCTTATGTATTTCTTTGTTTTTATTCTCCATATCTTCTTTTTATTTCTTTATGTATTTCTTTGTTTCTCTTCTATCTTCTTTTTTTCCTTATGTATTTCTTTGTTTTTTTCTCGTTTTTTTTGTTATGTATTTCTTTGTTTTTTCTCTCTTCTTTTTCCCTTATGTATTTGTTTATTTTTTTCTCTCCGTCTTCCTTCCTTATGTATTTTTTTGTTTTTCTTCTATCTTCTTTATTCCTTATGTATTTCTTTGTTTTTATTCTCCATATCTTCTTTTTATTTCTTTATGTATTTCTTTGTTTCTCTTCTATCTTCTTTTTTTCCTTATGTATTTCTTTGTTTTTCTTAACTCTTCTTTTTTCCTTATGTATTTGTTTATTTTTTTTCTCTCCGTCTTCCTTCCTTATGTATTTTTTTGTTTTTCTTCTATCTTCTTTATTCCTTATGTATTTCTTTGTTTTTATTCTCCATATCTTCTTTTTATTTCTTTATGTATTTCTTTGTTTCTCTTCTATCTTCTTTTTTTCCTTATGTATTTCTTTGTTTTTCTTAACTCTTCTTTTTTCCTTATGTATTTCTTTGTTTTTCTTCTCTCTGTCTTCCTTTTTCCTTATGTATTTCTTTGTTTTTCTTCTATCTTCTTTATTCCTTATGTATTTCTTTGTTTTTATTCTCCATATCTTCTTTTTATTTCTTTATGTATTTCTTTGTTTCTCTTCTATCTTCTTTTTTTCCTTATGTATTTCTTTGTTTTTCTTCTCTCTGTCTTCCTTTTCAGTATGCACAACACTTGGGTCAAATACGGGCGAACGACTAATAAGAGACTAGGAAAATCGCTGGACCGTTCAACCTTGCTGTGTGGGGCTTTCGTAACAATCAGCAAATATAACGGTTTTGCGTGATTTTACTACACTGTACATGTATTAGAAATTATGCATATAGAATGACCCCCATTATTTTTTGAAATTCTTTGTGGTTGCCATTTAAACTTTATGTACAGGTAGAGAAGGAATTTACGATAACTGAAATGAATTTTCAGACCAAGATCATGTCCTGGAGAGTGACAAAATAAGCTCAAAGTTTGCTAATTTCTGTGCAAAGTTCAACTCTGTTTAGCCTTTCAGATAAAGTGGGTGTTTACTACTGGTGTGTTTTTTGTTTGCGTAGGGATTCTTGTTGGCTTTAGAACATGAAAATACATGTACAGGAGGCCAAAATAAAATTTTGCTAAATTTATATACGTGTACATGTACCACATGTTACATGTACATGTCTAGTTCCATATGTACATGTATGTTGTCAATGGAGAATTTGGTACATGTACTTACATGTATTAGAAATTATGCATATAGAATGACCCCCATTATTTTTTGAAATTCCTTGTTGTTGCATTTTAAACTTTATGTACAGGTAGAGAAGGAATTTACGATAACTGAAATGTATTTTTAGACCAAGATCATGTCCTGAAGAGTGACAAAATAAGCTCAAAGTTTGCTAATTTCTACGCAAAATGTCGACTCTGTTTAGCCTTTCTGATAAAGTGGGTGTTTACTACCGGTGTGTTTTTTGTTTGCGTAGGGATTCTTGTTGGCTTTAGAACATGAAAATACATGTACAGGAGGCCAAAATAGTTGCTATACTTATATACGTACATGTACCAGATGTTACATGTACATGTCTAGTTGTATGTTGTCAATGGAGAATTTGGTACATGTACTTACATGTATTAGAAATTATGCATATAGAATGACCCCCATTTTTTTTTGAAATTCTTTGTTCTTGCCATTTAAACTTTATGTACAGGTAGAGAAGGAATGTATGATACTTGAAATGAATTTTCAGACCAAGATCATGTCCTGAAGAGTGACAAAATAAGCTCAAATGTTGCCAATTTCTGCGCAAAGTTCGACTCTGTTCAGCCTTTCTATTAAAGCGGGCGTTTAATACCGGTATGTTTTTTGTTTGCGTAGGGATTCTTGTTGGCTTTAGAACATGGAAATACATGTACAGGAGGCCAAAATAGTTGCTAAATTATATACGTGTACATGTACCAGATGCTACATGTACATGTCTAGTTCCATATGTACATGTATGTTATCAATGGAAAATTTGGTACATGTACTTACATGTATTAGAAATTATGCATATAGAATGACCCCCATTATTTTTTGAAATTCTTTGTTGTTGCCATTTAAAATTCATGTACAGGTAGGGAAGGCATGTACGATACATGAAATGAATTTTCAGACGAAGATTCTGTCCACGAAGGTGACAAAATAAACTAAAAGTTTGCTAATTTCTGCGCAAAGTTTAACTCCGTTCAGCCTTTCTGATAAAGCGGGCGTTTAATACCGGTATGTTTTTTGTTTGCGTAGGGATTCTTGTTGGCTTTAGAACATGGAAATACATGTACAGGAGGCCAAAATAGTTGCTAAATTATATACGTATGTATGTACCAGATGTTACATGTACATGTCTAGTTCCATACATGTTGTCAATGGAGAATTTGGTACATGTACTTACATGTATTAGAAATTATGCATATAGAATGACCCCCATTATTTTTTGAAATTCTTTGTTCTTGCCATTTAAACTTTATGTACAGGTAGAGAAGGAATTTACGACAACTGAAATGAATTTTCAGACCAAGATCATGTGCTGAAGAGTGACAAAATAAGCTCAAATGTTGCCAATTTCTGCGCAAAGTTCGACTCTGTTCAGCCTTTCTATTAAAGTGGGTGTTTACTACCCGTGTGTTTTTTGTTTGCGTAGGGATTCTTCTTGGCTTTAGAACATGAAAATACATGTAAAGGAGGCCAAAATAGTTGCTAAATTATATACGTGTACATGTACCAGATGTTACATGTACATGTCTAGTTCCATATGTACATGTATGTTGTCAGTTGAGAATTTGGCACATGTACTTATTAGAAATTATGCATATAGAATGACCCCCATTATTTTTTGAAATTCTTTAGAGATGTTTCATGTATACTATTATAAAGACATGTTTATTTAATTTTTTAATTGGCAAGTTGTAAGTCATGGCTGCTATCACTGCCCAATTTATACCAGCATAAGTATTTAGTGTTGTTTATCATGATGAATGTATGTAAATTTTGTAAATAAATATTTGTAAATAAATTATTCCAAATAATTTACACATTTTCTTTCCTTTTAGTGTACCTCTCATTGCTGAGTTATGAAAGTCAGAGATCAAAGAAAAAAGGGGGGGGGGGTAGGGAGAAAGGGAGACAGTGTGTGTGTGTGTGAGAGAGAGAGAGAGAGAGAAAGAAGGAGGGAGTGAGATCACAGAGAATAGAGAGAAAGAAGGAGAGGGATACATGAAAAGGGGAGAGAGAGAGAGAGAATGAGATAGATCTTATAGAATAGTAGCAAGAAGGAGAGGAATACAAGAAAAGGGAGAGAGAGAGAATGAGATAGATCTTAGAGAATAGTAGAGATAGAGAGAGAGAGGAAGATAGGTAAGAGAGAAAGAGAAAGAAAGATTGTTTGAAAGAGTGAAACGTGTGATACCCCACTCTCCTTATCTCTGTCTTACTCCCCCTTATTATTTCTCTCAGGGGCCCGTTTAACAAAACCGTGATAATTAAGTCTAAGTTCGTAGACATCCCATAGAAAACGCGTGTTGATTTTACAACAGACGTTTCTGTGTATTATCCAAGAAGTTAGACTCATGATGGCTCTGTGAAAGGGGCCCCTGGCCTCTTTTTCTTTCTCTCCCTCACTCAATCCCCATCCTCTCTTTATCTACCTCTCTCTCCTAATTCTTTCTCTCTTACTCCCGCCTTCCCCTTTTCTCTACCTCTTTCTCCTTGATACTTTCCCTCTTCATTTCTCCCTCTGTCTCCTGATCTGTCAATCACTAAATCTCTTTATCGTCCTTGTGCCCCTCCCCCATCTCTCTCTTTCTCTCTCTCCTGGTCAGACAAGCAATCATTCAACCTGTTATACCCCTCACTCCCCCGTCTCTCTTTCTCTCCCTTTTCTTGTGATCTGTCAATCATTCAATCTATCTCTTTCCCTCTGTGAATCACAATGCAAGAAAACAAAGAAAATAAACAGCATCACACATCACATAAACTCATTATTAAATCTCGCATGAACGTACAGCTATATGAAAGTATGTAGATTTTTCCTTTTTTGCAATATATACAGAAGAAGTTTATTTACAAACTATAAAAATATCACAAATCAATATTGGAAGTGAAAAATAATTTCTAAAAATGGGACAAATTCAATTGCATACTATTGAAATAAATTATCTTAGCTACTGCAAGGTCGACCAGCTTGCCAGCGTTAGGACTGTTTGCAAGCTGGTCTCCTTGTTTATGAAGATGGGCGGTGCAGTGATATAGCTGGCTTTTAAACACAGCAATACAAGACAAAACAAAAATGAGGTAAAGGAAATAAGATTAAAATTATATAATTTAAGTGTTAAAAGTATGTACAAAATTATTTACAAGCAATATATACATATTTTGTATATTACTATAATGAGTATGTACAACCAGAAATTTATAATCAACAAATTGATAAAATTACTATGAGCAGAAAATTGAAACTATGAGCAGGCAATTGACCTCTTTTAACTCTTGTAAGTTACTAAAACATAAGCTAACTAATTAAATCATGCACCATCTTAGGCACCATCTTAGAAAACACTTGAATAGGATGTAAATTTGAGCAATGGATTAAACGTGTTTAGCTGTGGTTTGTAAAACCTGTGGTAGCGCTAGTTGAGTGGTCCCCCAGCGGGGGTCTCATTTTGTGCTATGTCGGATGGGTTCGATTCCCATGATGTTCCAGATATCAATTAAGAACTTTCATTGGTGGCGACAACATGAAATGAGACTAAATCTGTATACTCATGAAAAATCTTTTTAAAAAATGCATTCATGTCCACAGGGTACCCACCACCGTTGGTCGTCTCCATCTGACAGCAAATTGCGGGTTGGGCCAGGGTTAGGTTAAGGTACTCGGCAACTCGTAAGTGGCTTAAAATCCATCCATGGTATGTCTTGGGAAGGGGCGAAGGCAGTGTCAGCTGACCTATGTATGTATAGAAAAGAAAAAAGCTTTGGATGATATGCAGGTCACATGATATCATGATTTTATGATTTTACATATGTAGAATAAGAACTTTTGCAAATTTTCACCCTGGGAGTTTATGCGAATTTCTTGAAATATCTTGGTTCTACATATTCCGAAGTTAAATCGGTGAGAAAATTATGACGGAAGAAGGTCAATAAAATTCATTTTCAAGTCGATGTCGATGCCCGTGCCAAATTTTGTTGGACAAAATCAAAGGATCTTAAAGCTATGCAAACGTACAAACAAATGAATGTACATGTATGAAGGGGGGGGGGGGGGGACCTAAAGCTACATGTACGCACTTTGTTTCCACCGGCTAAAAAGTCACCTTTTCAATGATTAATACGAATTTATTTCATACATCTTGGTTCTACATACTCTTAAATTAAATCAATGAGAATATTAGGACGGACAATTATCAATAACATTAATTTTCAAGTCGATGTCGATACCCATGTTGAATTTGGTGGACAAAATGAAAGGGTCCTAAAGCTACGCACACGTAATAAATGAATGCAAATTATGATTTTGAAGCTGACTAATGTGAATTTCACCCCATTTCCAAATAATGATAATATCACAAAAATAAGGGAAAATTACTCATTCTTTTTGGCAAACGTAAATGATAATCTCGCTGCTTAGTCGCACCAAAAGTTTTTGGCATTGAACGCGTGGTATTGCGCGTATTTGCGGGGTGCGTAGCTTTAGGACCCCTAAGCATAAATCTTAATTTTGAAGCTGACTGATGTGAATTTCACCCCAATTACTAATTATGTCTAGTGATAATATTACAAAAAAATAACAGAAAAGTACTCATTGGTTTTGGTTAACGAAAATGATAATCTCGTTGCCAAGTCACATGAAAAGTTTGGCGCATTGAATGCATCGCATTTGGTATAGATCTAGTGTGGGGTGAATAGCTTTAGGACCTGCGCAGATTTAGGACCCCTTGCCATACGTAAATTAATAAATAGATAATAAACTCTTTAAGAGAAGTTTCCTCAAAGGCAAAGCCTTCTACTAAGTTCTAGACACTAAAACTAAAACTAAGTAAAAGTTAAACATGCAAATTGTGCATGTTTCTACATGTATTTCAATTCTTCAGAAGTTCAGTATTCATGATATTTCATTTTTTAAAGAATTTCTTATACAGACTATCACATTGTTTTTAATGATGACACTCATCGTAATGAGTGAATAAAGTTTAGTTCAAGTTGAAGTTCAACAAGATATTTTTGGATGGGATACATTTTGACAGTAGGCCCATGTCTAGTCCTCTGCGGGCTGGTAGGGCCGGGCTGGGGTGCAGCGCCGTGACGCGCCGCTGCAGCAAACATCAACCAAGAAAGTAGCTAAGCAAGGCCAAGAGTTGAGTTTTAACTCTTATTTGATGGTTATATAGGCCCTACGCTATTTGTTAGTTGGGTTGGATAAATGATAAAGATAAATGTTTCTCAACTTACCTGTAGATGTAGATTTTGTTCAATTTTGAGTTGAAAATCCGAGAGAGACAACTAGAATTTGATGTGAACTTTACAAGCTAGGCCCAAGTTTGAATTGTATGGATGTTTGGAAATGAAATAGACGTACCGTACGTACACTAACCCTAACTAACCCTAACCCTAACCTATAATCTCTGAATATTGTGATTTATTTGATGACCGATCAGTAAAAATCAAGCAAGTGAAATTGTAAATTCAAAATCAATGACGAGTCAAGTTAATTTATGGAAATTGATTTGGATTAAAAAAAAACTACTTACTTGCTCGTAGTGGTATTTGTGCTGAAAAACCTTTCACATGTGTAAAAAACCGGATTACATGAGCGCATGAATCCTGTGGTAGGGTTATGTCCATAGATGTCTAAAAAAGGAGGAAAGCTGAAGTTAGCCGTACGAGATAATGTGAAATGTTAGTATCGCGATAGCCGGGAAAGCTGTATGTTAGCATGTTGATAATTTTTTGGAAGGGGAGGTATCGCGATAACAAGGTCAGTGGGCTAACTTCAGCCCGTGGGATTATTTGGTTTGTTATTGTTGGAAGCGCTCTCTACGTTGAAGATATGGCAATGCCGAAATTGGGATGAAAAATGGAGTTGTTTTGTGGCATTTAAAGAAATAAATAGATGAATATATATGAATCCAATGGCAGAAAAGTGTTTTGGTGTTATTTTTGAATTGAAATGAGGGTAATATAGCTTATAGTTGATATTGAATTTTTGTTTGTGATGAGTTTTGGTGGACGGACTTTTTAGTGTTATACTGTAGAAAGCTATGGGTGTTAGTGGGTGTTAGATGAGTCGGAGCAAAAAAGGAGTGAATTAGGGTTGCTAATAATTGATATTTTGAATGAAAAAATGTGGGAAAAAAAGGTTGTATCATGTTGTGGTTGAATAAAATGTGACAACTAAAGCAGTCCGCTGCTCTAAAAGTAATTATTAAGGAAAATACAACAAGTTGAAAAGTGGGGAAAAAAGTGATTTTGGTCATTTTGCATAGATTTGAGGAAAAACTTTTTTTGTTTATTTGCTTATTATTAAAAAAGTACTCAATGAAATGTTCCAATTTTTTGAGAACATGTTTCCGATGATATGATAAAGACATTAGAATTTTTTCCTGATTTTTAGGGGCCTATTTAAAAATTTTTTTTTTTGGTTGAATCAAAAAGAGATAATGGGTAGAATTGATTTGTTGGTTTACTGCATTTTTTTGGAAAAATGAATTTCGTAACCCTGGAGGTCTTAATTAGGCTAATTAACCTAAGGGGGGTAATTATTAGTGGAAAGAATAGCAATCTAACAAAATCCTGGGAGTCCTAGGACCTCTGGAACACCCTAACCCAGTAAAGGTACCCAAGGGTCACTTTTTTTCATGTTTTGTGAATTTTGAATGGGTTGCCATGCATTAAATTGAAGCAACGGCATTTTATAAATAGCCCAGCACAATAGCTTTAAGTTGAAAAAAAAAGTTTGAAAAAAGAGCAAGAAACAAAATATCTAATCAAAATAGTTGGCGAAATTTTCTGGGTTAACCCTCTGGTACCCGAAAAGTTACTTTTTGGTACCTCTGGGAGCTAAAAGGTTAATAAAACAAAAATGAAATGAAGGTTTATCTCGAAATTGCTATTATATAAAATATAACTATTTAGTAATGTAATCTATAAGTAACAGTTTGATTGCATTCATAATAAAAGAATTATGAGCGTTTAAAAAAAAAAAGTCAGATCCAAAAACCCTAATTAGGGTTAGGGTTAGGGTTAGGGTTT